>JAHLJT010009419.1:113422110-114022110 GCA_031308135.1 Acheta domesticus | reverse complement strand
GAGCCACAAGAGCTGGCACGACCCATTCACAGGGACTACATACTAGCATTAGCCG
The DNA here is from genome assembly GCA_031308135.1 of Acheta domesticus. NCBI lineage: Eukaryota > Metazoa > Arthropoda > Insecta > Orthoptera > Gryllidae > Acheta > Acheta domesticus. The sequence goes on along the minus strand of JAHLJT010009419.1, from coordinate 114,022,055 downwards.
AAACGTCGGCTAACTGACAAATTTTATTTGTTGGATCAATACCCATGAACTAAGCAATGTAATAAATTCTGTAAACCACACGCTGTTTCTCTTCCCTTGCACGAGTTGCTGGTTCCTCCCACTCCCCATCAGCTCGTGATACATTTTTCCTTTGGGGACGCAGGAAAAGTGATTGTTGAGTGTGAGTTTTATTTATTTACTTAACGTCAAAAACAAAATCTGTGACTTACTATGCATAGAAGTGCAATTTGTGCACGTTTTCTCGAACTCTAGAATCCCTTCCTCGTATTCTTATTATAATGAATTATAAATACATGTAGCAACAAGATCTTCTGGTGAGAATTGATTAGAAAATATTCATTCCCGTGTAATAAAAGCTAATTTCAAAGTCAAATCAAGAGATTATTCGCTCCTGTCCACGCAGAATCGGAGGGACAAGGACACAAAGCAAGTGACGTACGAGGCGCGTCCAGAAAGTACGTATCCCTTAATGATCAACAAAACAAACAACACAATTTCATGAAAAAGTTTACTGTAACAGATACAACATATATTGCAGTATTCTGTCACGTAATCACCACCAGAAATGAATGGAATGAAAATTCGTATCCCTGTGCAGTAGAGCTCTGCCGCTTGGATAGGTACTATACGGTGATTTTTGTATCTCTGCCTCTCAAGCCCCTTGGCCGCAATGGAATATCACACTGCATTTCTCGTCTTTCTCGCTCGTGCTGCTGGACGTCGCATGAGCGCAAGCACTGATTGATGCGGTCGCGATCATGCGATATCTAGAGGAACGACTGAGAAAGACAAGACGCGAAATACCGTGACATATTCCATCGTGAAGACGGGCCTTGAGGGACAAAGTTACAAAAAACATAGTGTAGTGTTTAAACAGGCAGCTTCAGTTCTGCGTCAATGTGATAGGGTACACACACGTAAGACGCTTGTTTCTCGCGCGGGAGGGCCCGGCGCCGAATGACGTCACTCGGCAGCTGGATTGCGCCATGTTATCAAATGGAGGCGCACACAACGAACGCTATCGGCTTCCATCCGCCAGCGCCGGCCAGCAGCCGGAACTCTTGGGAGTTTCGGCGCGCTGGCTGCACTCGCTGGTTTTCAGTCGAGTCGTGGCTTTGAAGTATCTGATCACAAGATTCAAAAGGGATGGAATACTTTTTTGGTTTTGATGTTGTTTGTGAGGCTCGTTGTGTGTAATAGAGGGGCAAAAGACACGCGAAGAAATGTGCTGGAAAGAAATTTCTTCGTATATGAACAAGTAAACATCTACATAACCTCAAATATATTTGTTTATGTAATGTTAAAAGCTACATTGAATGAAAAATTAATCAAATAAACAGAAACTAAATGAAAAGACAATTTCAAAAGCATTTAACAGTTTATGCGAGTGTACACAATTAGATTATACACGAATTTCAAAACTGTATCTCCCATAATTGATGAATTGGACGATCGTTCTGTAGACTGTCTTGCAACGTTACGTGAATCCAATTGAATAGCGTTATTGGGAAAGTTATCTAATCCATATTTATCAATAATATCGTTTTGTAAAACACACATGCACCTCATAATTCTCGTAAATTAACATCAGTCTGCATCAGCTTAATATCTATTTTGAATATAATTGTCTAAAACAGCGTTCAATAATTCTATTATTCCATACACCATTTACTGTTATTCACAAAAACAGTGTATTTTCTTCTTGGCAGTCACTGGATATAATTTTGATAAATGAATGAAGTGAAGTACTAGGATGAACCGCTAGATCTCGACACTGTCGAATCGGCGTCTTATGTGTCCGCCTTTGCTGGTCGAGCAGCGCTGCTTATCAGCAGCAGATGCCGGCGTCGGCGTCCCAGCGTTCTACGTGTTTGTACCCATACGCGTAATTCTGACCGGAAAGAATTTCTCGAAGTGAAATCGCTGGAGCCGAGATCCTGACAACGGAAAGCCAAACACCTCCCAGCGGAGCTACTGCAGAAAATCTGTTACGAACTGACAAGTGTATGTCCACTGGATCTCGCTCCCAGCGATATAAATGTTGATCCCACAATATTACAAATATCTGTTGAGCTGATAATTATGTGGAAAAAAATGGTGCAACATGTGCTGAATCTGCTACAATAAAGTTTTTCCATGATACTGTGTTTTCTTTGAGTCGACGACCCAAGAAAACTTTTTTCTGGATGCGCCTCATAATTCAGAAAGACATCTTCAGCAACGGTGAAAGCATATTTGTACTATACTTGGGTTTTTATTTCTTGTCGCGTGAGGGTCTATCTTAAAGACTGAATATATCATGACATTTCGCGTCCTTCTCGGCCGTGACGCTAGATCGCCAGCATTGCTCCACACGGTCGCGATCATGCGAAATGTAGCGGCACGACTGAAAAAGACGCGAAATGCCATGAGTTATTCCACTTTGAAGACAGGCCTCCGCGCGCCAAGAAATAAAAACCCAAGTATAGTGGGTATTTCTGACGACGTTAAGCAGCCTAAATTTTCTATGGGTAGCATGCTAATGTACGAGTTCTGTCTCGTCAGTACAGAAAACAAAAACTATCGGAACATACCAACAACATCCAAGAGATCGAAAGACAGTTTCCGGGAGGGCTGTAGGGACTTGGCTGAGGACGAAGGCACCCGAGCAGAAGTAGGAGAAGCGAGAGTCCGCTGGGCGGGGCCTGGCGACGCAGCCTGCAGCGGCAACGCGGGCCCAACCGGAGACTTGGCAGCACCGCGTGCGGGAGCCGCCCTCAGGGTGGGGGCGGGGCTTTCGGACGGAGACGGTACGGGTACCGGCGGCGGCGACGGCGGAGGAGGCGTACCAGGCGAAGGGGGCCGCCGCTTAGGAGAACCCTCTGCTGCAAAAGCTCCCTTTTCTGGTGAGATCCACGATCTTTGCATTTCTGTCGAGTCAGAGTTCTCTTCGGGTATCGCTATTTCTATCATAGATGTACTATTCCTCGCGAAGTCTACAGCGAAGGGCACTTGACCCACGGACCGCGTTCGTCGCCGGCTCTCTCCCGTCGGCGAAGAACTTCGCAGCCTCTGCGTTGGTTTTTGCACTGATATCGCCGGCGGCGGTGGGACTAACAACGTCGGTGGGTTTTCCGCTTCCCGCTCTTCCTTCTTTCTTTTGTAATTACGATACCACGAGTCGCACGGACGCAAACAGAACAGACGCAGATCCGGTGGATCAAATGCGTCTTCCTTTAGCTTGTTCCTCTTGACATCCCAATCGTATTTCCACATGTCGAACTTTAAACACGCGTCGTACACGAAAGTCAAGGCTGTTACCACAGAAGAAATTGCCTGCGCGCGGGTCACTACGAAAAAGCGAGGATCCATTTCGTAGGCGTCGGGAATTTCCAACGACTGAGTCCTTTCTTGTTCTGCGTATTGTTTTTGCCGCACTTGGTACATGCTCAAGACTCCACACGCGTAGAACAGGCAACTGCCGATCGCGCCGAACGCCATGTCCTGTAAATGTAGTTACCATATATTATTATTGTAAGGAAATATCTCAGCGTTTGTCTGTGTGTACAAAGACTTGGTGTCACAGAAAGATACAGAAATATTTGGTAAGAATTCTATACGATTAAGTTCATTTTAAAAAAACAACGTATATATATTACATAAATATATTACATAAATAAAATTCTGTGGTGGCAGCAGAGATTTTGTGGTAATCCATGACAAAGTTCCAAGGAAAATGAGATATCAACCATAATAAAGGATAAAATGTTTTAATATTTAGAAAATTTCGTCATACATCTGTTTCGGGAGTGTTTTTCCCATCATCAGGGGCACTAAAATAGAAAATTCCGTAAACAAGTTAGCAAAATGAAAATTACAAATGTACATAAACCTATTGTGGTTGATATCTCATTATCCTTGGAACTTTAACATAAATAAAACTGTATAGGAAAAATATTTCAATGGCTTAGCAAAAAATGTTACTTTTGATTGTAAAAAACACTTCTGCACCAAAAAGGTTTTTACAATGGAATTAGAGGTCTCAAAATGATAATAAAACTCTACCCTTTTTGCGTTTTGAGGTAGTTTTAATAAAGTAAAATGTAAATATTATTTTTAAAACTTTTGTAAATGTACTGCAGAATATACATTTTAATCTAGTAGTGCTACAGAATGACACAGACTTTCCCGTATGTCCCGCACAGACTTTCCCGTATTCCCTATTTCCTTGGGTCTGGGCTAGCTATTCGGAATTGCCACATACTCGTGCCAGCTGCCATCTATCGTCGCCCAAAGTACATTTTGTTGACATTTTCTTAATTTTTCGGTTTCCTAATGGTAGAACGGAAATATTAATTTTAGAATATTAAAGACTGCAAACACCCCGTCCCAAATGGCAATTTTCTTTGAAAAATTTAGAGTCGTTTTTAAGAATATGACGTTTAAGCGCAATTATAAATGCGAAATTTGAAGGTCATTTTCACAGCAAACTTTTTAGTTTTCGAAAAAATTCATTTGAAGCACTTACACTCACAAATACAATAGTGTTTACAAATTGCTGGAAATGTGCATATTAAAAGTGTGAGAGATCTTTCAAAAAAATTACATTTATGTAATTTTTGTAAAAACAAAAAAAAACACCAAATTGAACCTTACGACGCATAAAAGAGTGCAATTAGAGCTATCCGTTTCAAAAGTTTGAAGAAAAAATTTGGAGCCATATGTGAGAATAACGTTTGAGCGTTTTTGAAAAGGCAGAACTTTGAGCTGGTTTTCACAGAAAACTATTGAGTTCTCGAGAAACTTTACTTGACATTATTTAAAGCACGTGTACTCGTAAATATAATGATATGACCAAAACGCCACTAATCTAAATATTACCGACGTGGGAGACAAGTCAAAAAATTACATTTTTGTAATTTTTGAAAAAACAAAAGAATAGAGCAATATGGCAACTATGTCATTTCATAGAGTACATTTAGCACTACCCCCTAACAAAAATTTAAAGAAAAAATTTGGAACCATGTTTGAGAAAATCTTTTTGTATTTTTTTTAATTTGAAATTTGCACACAATATGGCACGAAAACTACTATAATTTTCAATATATGTACAGGGCCTTAATAATAGAACTCACTTTGGAGAACAAATTTTATTTGGAAGAAAAATCTCTATCTTGAATTTTGTACTTGTAGGTAGACGTCGAAACAAATTCAAACTTTTGAAATGTTCTAAAATTCAGAGTTAACCGTGAAAATGAGACCTATGCCATCTTCATAAATGTGTTTTATTCTATTCATACAAGAAAATTAAAGAAAAAAATTCGTGCTGTTTTTTGAGAAAATTTTTTAAATGTTCGGGGGGCTTCATGAAAGTACCCTAAATTTTGCAGAATCTTTTTCAAAATCGCGGCGCCTCGAGTGGAAGCAGAACGAAAATTGTGAATATCGAAATCAGCGAATAAGTAATAACTGAAAGGAAAATGTTTTTATTCGCAGCTATTATTTGGCTCACAAAATAAAAAGCAAGGGTTTCTTCGGAATTCCACACGTATTCTTACGTTGTAGTCCGAAAACGAAAAATAATATACATCATATCCATTAATATACAAATATAATTTTGTCTCTGATGTGTATGTTACGTTTGACATTGCATTCCCATGTATTAGAGCATCTCTTGATTTACGATAAATGTTCAAATATGAAAAAAGAATAGTTCTCACCAATTCTTCTGCTGCTGGTTTACCCATCACCGCCGAAACAAGAAACGCCACGTTGACGAGTCCAAAGCCCATGTATGTGCCACAGAACACTGTAATATGTGGAACGTCTAAACCTGTAGTATATGCGTAGATATGCAATGTCAGGCAAACAGTACTTCCCACCTACAACAAGCAATTTAAGAGTATTAGTGGTGAGCTGTTTTATTAGTAAATTTTGAAAAAAGTAATTAATTTCAACATTGAAACTCTTACCAGTTGAAAAAGTTTAATAGCAACAAGCACTCCAGTCTTAGAACGCATGCTGTTGACAGCTCCGTTAACATAATGAAAAATTAATTCATTATTAAAATAATATCTTTGAAACTTATACCATTAATCTTTGAAATCACCGTTCCTAGAAATGCAATAAAGTCAACGATTTTAAATTAAATGTCTACTTTATATTAACTACTTTTCACAAGGAAATCATACCAGGTTCCTCATAACATATTAATTACATAGATGGAAATTAACACACGTTCTTAATTAGAGAATAACTTCCTTGTACAATATAACTGTAAACATTTTACTTACAAACTGCAAAATGAGTTCAACGTCCGTGTTAGAGAATGCTGATCACAAAATATATCCATTGTCAAAACATCACATAGTTTCTACTCTTGTTTTTTCATTACCTATTATGTCAGTAACCAACTTGATATAAATGGACACTAAGAACTACATACAACACTACACAGACCAGAGACTCGATGTCAGTTCTATTCGTTTCTGTACTCGTTGACCTCGGACCTCGTCAATTGTAACCACCTATTCATGAAATAATGCCATTTTTGTAAACTTAGGCCTTCTTGATAATTGTATCAAAACCTAATCATTTCTAAAATTACTAACTGATCAGTTTGTCGAGTCCAGAAGGCTTTGGAAACAAGGGAAGTTTAAGAGAAGTCAGAAAATATCAATAAACGGATAGAAAATATTTAACTTTTTACCAAATCCTCGAAGGAGATTTCAAGGTAATATAGTATTTACTATTGCACATTGTCTAAATAACAGCCTCTGCAATTATATAGGTTCAACAACTTCCTGCAATTCATTGACGTTAATATATAGTTGCAAATAAGATATAAGGTAAGTGATTTTTAAGTTTTTCGTGACGTTTATTAAATTTCTTTTTTACTCTTCCAACACTTTTGTGAATGCAATATATAGGGTAATTTATATATAGGGCGCACATTTCCTTGAGCTCCAAAATCCCTACTCATCAGTGGCGGCCGGTGCGTTCGGAATTAGAAAGGTGGCATTTGTGTACGAAGAATCTCATACGTTTTGGCTCTTCAGAATATTTCTTGAACAAGGGCACACTATGGATGTGCTGTACTACCGATTTCAAGGTCCCGAGATTCCAAATCTTGCTTGAGACAATTTTACACTGAAGAGAGCTGGCAAATTTGTGCTCACGAAAACAGAGATTTTCTAAAAACATTTGCGACAAATAAAAAAGTAAATATAAGAAATCAGATGTAACGGTAAAAGTTCTTAGCGTAGTTAACAGGCGCAGGCTCTGTCACACGAAATCGTAGCAGAAGCACGCCCCTCCTCTCAACTCCTAGTTCCCCCCAAACTTCCACATGCATTCATTGACTTACTGTTCTGGCAACCTTAAATTGGATGCAGTGAGACGCGTTGAAGATCAAGCCCCAGTCATCCGGGCTTCGATCTGGGCGGCCTCCAGATGGGCGCTTAGCTTGAGAAGGAATTCGTGCCGGCGTATTGTGAATGCCGCTTAATTAGACTCCATCGCTAGTCTGGACAGCCAGTAGCTCTGAGCTGGCAGAGCGGCCTCTCAGGGCCTTCATTGGCACCCCGATGGGATGCTGAGTTCCGGCATACCCACCCGGATGCCTCCCCGAAGGTGTATGTGTACGCCGGACGGCGATGTAGATAAAGGCCAATCGCCTAAGTGCCCACTCTGGAGAGCAATCCTTCTAGGAATACAAGCAAAGTGACAGGTTGTAGCTGTCATGGTTATATAAAGTGATTCAAATTGGGCGCGCTTGCTAGGCGCGCGGCGTAGACTACAGTGGCGGCAAAAGCAGCTACTATAACCACATGTAGGAGCAAGAGTGCTATGAGGGATTTAGACCTTATAGCGCTATAAGAGATTTAGCCCTCTTGGACAGGAGCGAGTCTCTCTTATGGTGACGACACCTAGCGTAAAATGTCAAAAAAGCCATACCAATTAATACAAAAATAACCAAAATAACATAACAAATCAAACCTATCTTATAATTTAACAATGCCGTATTGTAATCTCATCATTAAGGGCGGCAGGCGACGGATCAGTAGTACTGTATTGAGATAGAACACCGTGCTGTCTTATTATGATTATGCCTACGCTGACCGTGCCTCGTTATATTGTTGGTTGTAATTGGATATTGGTTACTCTGGATTGTACTGGTAAATCTCCTGACGACCACAACCGTGCTTGTTTTGTTGGACATCTTCTGGTACAGACGGTTGAGAGCATTGTATTGGTACGATTTGGAATTCTGCGTGTAAATTTAAAAAGAGGTAAAATGACGTCCGAGAGCATTGAAGTTGATACGCACACTGTGATTCAAGATCTTGAGTCAGGTAAAACTTACAAATATGTTGAGCATTGAAGAATGTGAGACCATCTTGAACAACACAATGAAAGAGAGAATTCACAAGGAGTATTATAGGAGAGTGAGACTGGTCCTGCAGTTCGCTCTGAATTCCAGGAATAAAATATCAGCAATAGGTAGTTTGGCGTACTTGTAGCCGAATACACTTTCCGACTAGTGGACTGGACTGAGCAAGAAATTCGATTCATGGATCGGAAAACCAGAAAACTGCTTACAATGCATCATGTTGCCCACCCTCGAGCTGATGTACATAGACTTTATGTGTCACGTAAGGAAGAAGAGGCCGCAGACAAATTGAGGCCTCCTGGCACAATGCAATAGTCGGGATAGGAAAGTATGTAGTCAGCCATCAAGATGATTCACTAATGAGGCAGGTCATGAAATCTGACCGAAGAATGGGAAACAGAGGCATTGTCAGTGTAGCAAGAAGCATTGCAAAGAAAACTATGCAAGACACGCAGAATGTCAGAGACACTGAACTTCTGATGCTATTTAACATGAAACGTGAGACACAAAAAATGTTAAAGAAATTGGGGAGAGACAAACCACTTCATGGACAATATTTGAAACTAATGGACAGAGCACAGATCAATAGAGATCAATCATTTATGTGGCTTAAAAGGGGAAGAATGAAGCCAGAATAGGAAGTGCTTGTAATAGCTGCCCAAGATCAGGCCTTGAGAACACGACATTATGATAAAGCGGTCCTCAAAAATTCCAAGATAATAAATGCTGCATTTGCCTGGAACACGTAGAAACCATTGATCATATTGTCTCAGCTTGTCCAATCCTAGCAAAGACCAAGTACTTGAAAAGACACGACAGGGTGTGTAGCTACCTCCACTAGCAGATCTATACCGCCCTCGAAGTTCCAAAGACATGCCCCAAGTGGTATGAACACTCACCAAAACCGGTGACGTCTGATGGATTGTGTACGATATTGTAAGACCAACAAATTCAAACTGATCGCACTATAGAGGCAAACAAACCGGATATAGTTATCCGGGATTTGGAGAAAAATCGTGTTTACTTGTCGATGTTGCTGTATCTTGCGATCAAAACGTCGCGTCGTTACCAAAGAGGCAGAGAAACGTCTTAAATACAAGAGTCTGGAAATCGAGATCAGCCGAATGTGGGGCGTAAATAGCACAGGTCATCCCGTTATCGGACCTCTGGGATTTGTTCCGCAAAATTTGTGTAAGAACTTGTCTAAACTCCCTCGGTAATTCAAAAGACTGGGAAGTGCAAGAAATCGCTTTATTTGGAACAGCACACAAGTATTGTAGAGGCACCGACAGTCCCTGGATCTACTCCTTAGGTAGCTGGTTGCAACCTCGGCTGACTCATAACATCTTTAGTCGTGATGTAGTAGAATAAAAATAAATAATAATAATAATAATAATAATAATTTATTGAGTCACATACACAATTATACATACGTATAGCATACGGGAAAGTAAAAAACAATTTAGAGCAAATAACAGAATATAAAAATTATACACCACTTATAACTAAAAGATATGTGCTGCATATGCAATTTAATTTGAAGTAAATGAAGAAATAAAATATTGGATAATATATCAGATAAAAAGAAACAAACAAACAATAGTGAAGGACAATAGGAAATAAATGCTATATCAAATAATACATTTTTATAGATAATAATGTAAACAAGAGCTCACTTAATAATGGTTTTCAGGATATCCTCACACAAATCAATCAACCAATTGTTTACAATTCTTTTGTATTCAAAACTTTCAAATCATTTGGAAGTAAGTTAAAAACTTTGTAACTCATTTAAACATAATTTCTTCTACTAATTTCTTTTCTTGCAATTGGTAATTGTTGACCCTTGCATTTTTATACACATTTTGCAAATAGTAAAAATTGTCCAAGATAGATTTCTGCAAAAAATATTTTCTATTATCAATTAACCTATCTTCTCTATACAAGATATCAGAAGAACAATTTTTATCTTTTTTAAATATAAGTTTAATGAAAAAATGGATGATAAATCATTAGGAAGTATTTTGTACTAAATATTTTAACAATTTTATAAAAATTCCACGAAAACCATATTTACAGAGTTTTCTCTGTAGCAAATTATGATTGACCTTAGTGCTTTAGCTAAGTCAAGGTATCATTTGTTACAAATTGAACAGTCTTCAGTATTTTCATTCTTTTGAAAGCCAAACTGGAGTGGGTTTATAATATTATGTGTAGCTAAATCTTACTTTCAAAAATTTTTCGAAAATCTTTGCAAAATTAGAAATTAGTGAAACAGGTCGATAATTAGTAGTTCTGTCGTTACCACCTGATTTATAGATCGTAATAATTTGAGCTTTTTTCAAGTGCTCAGGAAAATAACCTGTCTCAATACTTTTATTGTAAATATACGTTAATGGTTTAATAATATATTCCAAAATATGTTTTATGACTAGAATTAAAATCTGTAGTTTTGTTTTTACTCATACTATTTGAGATGTTCAATATTTCATGTTCCGTAGTAGGTCTAATAAAAATAGAATCAGAGGGTGTTTCGTCAGAACTCAATGAAGTCTCAGTGTGACATTCAATTTGTGAGCCATATTTGGGCCTATTTCTACAAAATAATCATTAAATTCGTTAGCGATATCAACATCATTTTCTAGGAAGATGCATTTGACATTGTTAAACAATTTAAAAATTGGATTATTGTCATTTTTGTTTTTCTCTGCTGTATTTCATGACCGCCTGTAGAGGATTCCATTGCCTGGTGCATGAGTATTGGGGCACGAATGGGTCATGCCAGCTTGTTTGGCTGTTTGCATGGGAACAGAATGCTCAGTATTTGAATGATTATGATGATATTTAGGTAATCTTCTTCTCACAGCAAACCCTGAGGATGGAATAATAAAAACTCTGAAATGTCGACAGAAATTTCATTTTTTGACCAATACTCATGAACCAAGCAAAGGAGTTTTTGTTTTTGTCAAATTTTTTATTTATGAATCCTCATAAATGCTTCACATTGCTAGATACTTCATTCAAAATGCTTTCATAATAAGAATCTTTAGCAAGTTTAATTAATTTGTCTCACTGTTTTTGTAATTAATATACCTGTTTTTAACATCACTACAATGAGAATATATTTTTGATTCTTTGTACAAATGTTTTTTTTAATTTTGCAAGACTTAATCAAAGCTTTAGTTACTCATGGTTTTCTAGGTTTATTTTGAGATTTAAATTTGACTGTTATTTTAGACATATTGATAGCATCCTGTATAGTTTGAATAAACTTAAATATGGCTTTATTTACATTATCTTAAGTGAAGACCCAATTCCAATAAGTTTCTTTAATGTGTTCAGAAGTTTTTTAAAGTTGATTTTGGATATGTAAGTATATTTATTATTATTATCATGTGGATTTTTCTCTGCATTTACTAATAGTACTTTAGCTTAATGGTATGTCAGATCCAAGTTACAAACAAACGGTCTGACACTAATACTTCTATCAAAATATAAATTCTTTTAAAAATAATATTCTTTTAAAATGCAGATAATTTTTCTTTCAAAAATATTGACACATAAAGCTCTGTATAATGAAAATGTAAGGGTAGCTGTGTGAGAGTAGGCTGTCAGAAACAGTTGAAAAATTCTTATTTTGATTCAGAATTATTCAAAACATTTTACTCCATTTGTCTCGTCAATTTTTCCTATTTTACTCAGCTACACTCTGACATTTATTTATTGGGGTGTAGGGGTTCTTTGACAGCAAAGATCTTCCAGGTCCCCATGCAATAGTGCAAATAAATAGTTATACTGGTAGTATGATGATTGGAAATAATGGTTGGAATGAGAGGAAGGGAAACAGGAAAGCTGTAAGAATCCCTGTGTATTTCCATCACCAATGGATTAAAATGGATTGGAAAAATTAGAGAGTCAGTTTTATGCAATACATAAGAGTCATGTATGAAAAGGTAACATTCAATTTGCTGCCATGAACTAACAATGTTGTGGGTTCTTCTGAAGAAACTTCATGTTTTTATAGGGGTCATTCTTTTCACATTCAACCAACAAAATTCTCAACGATCTCCAAATTACCTAAAAACACTTTTTTAATGTTTGTTTTGTGGTAAAACTATGAAAAAATACAATCTTATATTTTTCTTTTCGAAATTTTCCATGCAGTCATTTAAACAGTTTTTCATGAAAATAAGACCTTCCTCTGCAGATAACATGAACTAGGTAAAAAGTAATGTTAAGATTCTTTAGGATAATTTAGTTTGCAATTTTTTTCAGATACCTTGGAGTTCATTTAAGTGCAAAATAATAGAAATTACTCATTTCATTGCGCTTCAGGTACATTTTTAATGTCATAATTGTTCAAATTATGTAAAATTTTCAAAATTTATTTTCTAAAATACACAATCTTCAATTTTTAAGTTCTGTAGCTTAAAATGAGTGAAATACATCTAAATTTTTAGGAAAAAAAATTTGTCAGTTATTAATAATTGACCATGATATGGCTTAAACTTCAAAATTCAATTTTTGATTTTTGAAGTTATTTATATATGCACATAATTCATAATAAACCATATTCATTAATTGCGAAATATATTAACAATTTTATTATGACCTGTGAATGTAAATATAACCTCCATTATCGTTTTCAAGCATTTAAAGTAATGGTTAATACATTTATTTATTTATTAATATTATTTTAAATTAAACCCTCTATTACACAATTAACTTATAATGTAAATTGTTTGTGATTCATTTAACAGAATTAACTGTCAGCAATCACATTTATTTTATTCAACACATTGAACTGAAGAGAGAGAAACATATTTACATCAGTGGTGGTCAAGTCGGAACTAAAATGAATGTTGCAAAAAGTGAGATAACCAGCATTACATCAAATACATTTCAAATTTAGAAATACATATGTTGGTGGGGGTCAAGTCGGAACTAAAATGAATGTTGCAGAAAGTGAGATAACCAGCATTACATCAAATACATTTCAAATTTAGAAATACATATGTTGGTGTTTTAATTATCAAGATGAAAATAAATATATGTTATTAATAATAGGTTAATAAAGATACAGTATATCTAATATCGTAATTAGAGGTCACTTTTCTCCTTGCTCAATAATAAATTAAAATTGTGTAAATACATGGATTTTTTAAATGTAAGTTATGTAATTATTTACACCTTTTTACCTGGTTACAGTGATTTCTCTTCCATAGCTTCATTACAGTTTTTCAAAACATTAATATATAGTTCATCAGAAAATGAATGACTTTGTAACGTAGCAAATCTTCCTCCTTATGAAACGCATGCATGATAATTTATGATGCCTTGTATGTATATTGGGCATTTAAATCGTTTCTCCATTTGCACTTTATGTTTGGCCATTTCTTCTTTTGAAGCCAAGCTTATGGATATTGCAGAAATATTTTGTTTGCTATAGTTTGATTTTACAATGGCGGCTTCCTGCACCTCCATAATTGAAGATAGAGATTTTTCCTTCAAATGAAATTTATTATCCATAATTAGTTCATGCACATTTAATAAGTTCACGCACAATAATAAGTTCATGCACATTTTTCTTTTTAAATGTTCATGTTAAGTTTTCATGCAATATTGCATGCAATATGTGCAATTTTCAAAAAATACAAAACCACAATTTTCTCAAAAACGCCTCCAACATTTTCTTTAAACTTTTGGTAAGGATAGTGCTAAATGTACTCTGAGATGACATAAATGTTATATTGCTCAATTCTTTTGTTTTTTAAAAAAATACAAAAATGTAATTATTTTAGTCCTGTCTTTCATATTGTTACTATTCACTTTAGGGGCTATTTGTTCACATTATTATATTTATGCGTACATAATGTCATAGTTTCTAAAAAAAGGTTCTCAAAAACTCTATAGTTTCCTCTGCACACTAGCTCAAAATTCCGCATTTTCAAAAACACTCAAACCCCATTTTCTCATAAATGGCTCTAAATTTTTTCTTCAAACTTTTGGAATGGATAGTGCTAATTGCAGTTTTTAATACAATGTAAAGTTCATTTTGGGGTATTTTTTGTTTTTTCAAAAATTACACAAATATATATTTTGAAAGATCTCTCAGGCCGTTAATATGCACATTTCCAGCACTTTGTCAACACTACTGTATTTGTGAGTTAAATGACTTCTAATGATGTTTTACGAAAACTCAAAACTTTTCTGTGAAAAAAAGCTTCAAATTTCGAATTTACAATATCGTTTAAATGCTATTTTCTTAAAAACAGTTCCAAATTTTTCAAAGAAAATTGACTTTTTGGACTAAGTTTTAGTGTTCTTTAATATTCTTAAAATAACATTTTCATTCTACTATTAGGAAACCGAAAAAATTAAGAAAATGTCAAAAATGTACTTTGGGCAGTGATAAATGTCAGCTGACAGGAGTACATGACAACTCCAAATAGCTAGCCAAGACCAAAAGAAATTGAAAACTAATACAGGAAAGTCTGTGCCATTCTGTAGCACCACTACTTTTTATCTCTCGTGAATTCAATGTGATTAACAAAAGAAATGTGATTCTTGACAGTTAATTCAGTTAAATGAACCACAAACAATATAAAAAATAATAATTGTGTAATAGGTTTAATTTGAAGCAATATTACTTAATAAATAAATAATTGTATAAACCATTATTTTGAATGCTAGAAACGAATAATTTAAGTTATATTGACATTCATAGGTCATAAGTTATAATAAAATTGTTAATATATCACACAATTAATGAATAAGTTTCTAATTATTGTTAATTATGTGCATCAATAAAAAATTCACAAATTTTCAAGTGTAAACAGTCCTAAAATGCTCAATTATTAATAACCATGGCTGAAATTTTTTTCCAGAAAACTTGCATGTATTCACCCATTTTAAGCTGCATAACTTGAAAATCAAGATGGTGTATTTTGGAAAATAAATTTTGAAAGTTTTACATAATTTTTACAATAATGATGCTAAAAATATACCTGAAGTGTAATAAAATGAGTAATTTCTATTATTTTGCACTTAAATGAATTCCAAAGAATCTGAAAAATATGCAAACAAAATTTTCATAAATATTCTTAATATTACTTTGGTAATTTGGAAATTGTCAGGAATTTGGTGGTCAAATATGAAAAGAATGACCCATAGGGAATTCTATTATTTGCAAAGGGAACAGGTTTGTGGATGGTACATGTTCACAATATTAACTATGTTTGGTTATGGTTTATTTATTTACATTTTTTGCATGCTTTTTTTGTGTTAGCAATGGCAAAACTCAAATGGTGTATTTGTTTTGTATGTTCATTGTACTATTATTCAATGGTGGCAAAGAAACTGCCAGTGGGGCAACTAAGAGCTATCAAATAAGGTTTGTACCAACAGCAGGGAAAAGCATTTTTTTGAATGTGATTCTACAATTTATTAAAAAGAAAATGGTAAAATAATTAGAGATAAATTTTATCCTATTGGAACACTTCCATTAAAAAGGGATGCAGTTGTAAATGAGTTGTATCACAATTGAAAGATCTATATTGCATTGTGTACATTTTCTTCCATACAGGGTTTTGGAGATGGCATCAAGAAACGCTGATTACAGAACAACGAAATACAATGAGAGTAATAGTAGTGACTATGATGATGTCAGTGATAATTTTTTTGAATTTGACTCAGAGGCTGAAGAAGAACCTGAAAATATTCCCTTCCATTCTACAGTAATAGATGGTCAGGTATTGCCAAATTTTGAAAAAATGTGTGTTGATAAGAGAGCTGAAAGAATTTCAGATATTGCTGAACAGAGAAGTTCATTGTCAACAAATTATGTGCCTGATCAGGATGTATTCCAGTCTGATGAAGAATCCAAACAAAAGTTACCAGTAAAACCTCGTAAATAAAAAATTAGTCTTGCTCTTGGTAAATTATTGACTATTGATAGTGAAACAGTTTCAGCTGCCTGTTGGAAATCTTTACTTAATGCTAAAGAAACCTTCGAAAATCCCAATAGTGTCAGTGCTAGTGATGAAGGTGACAAGCATGAGAAGTTTGTAACACTCTTGGGTTCTAATGATAGTGCAAGTGAGAAAGAGGGCTTTGTTAAGAGTGGCAATGTAAGAGTTATTTGCAGGGTTCTCATGGTAAAGATTATGGATGCAAAAAGAAAAAATTTCTAGTGTAAAAGCACAATGGCACTGTAGCCCATTTTAGTTCAGATGACAGTGATGAAGAAAATGAAACTACTGTGAAAGATGGGAAAGATAATGAGAAAAATTTACAGGATTTCCAAGAAGGCGTAAATAGTAAATACAAAAATAAAAAAATTCTTCTACAAAAGAATGATGGTACTGTGGCACATTTTAGTTCAGATTTCAGTGAAAATGAAATTGAAACTATTGTGGAAGATGGGAATGGTTGTGAAAGAAAGTTACTGGGTGCCCCAAAACGGTGAAAATAGTAAATACAAAAATAAGAAAGTTCTTGTACAAAAGCATGATGGTACTGTTGCACATTATAGTTCAGATGACTGATTCAGTGACAGTGAGAGGACACTGAAAAATAGACATGAGAGAGTGAAAAAATTGTCTAATTCTGAGGGTAGTGGACATTAAAAGGAAAAAATTCTAGTTCAAGAGCATGTTGAAACAGTGTCTCATTTTATCTCCAATGAAAATGAAATTGAATGTGTGGAAATAGAAGACTATGGTAGTAAAAATTTTGGTAGCAACAACAACAACAAAATGAATGAAAAGAATGATCGCTCTGAGATTCAGGTTTTAAAAATAGAAAATAAATTAGGTAAATCAAGTTTCTGACATAAGATAGTATATATCAGTACAGAAACCACAGGTGATTCAGTCTTTTAGTCAGCTGAAGAGGGAAATTGAAGTATTGACAAAAGAGATCTGTAAGTTGAAAAACATTTTAAAGACTATTGATATTCTGTTACCAGATGATGGAATGAAACTACAAATAAAATTACAAAAGAGCATGCATGTGCAAAAACTGAAAGAGAGAGAATTAAAAAAATTGCCAATGGATTCCACTAGTGAAAGGTTCCCAGAAAACACTGTCAAATCTGCAAACTAGACGTTTGCCAGTAGGATTTGGAGTCAAAGCTTTGCAGACTCAAATTAGAGAAAAAAAACTTTACTGAAGAAGCACTTTCTGATTTACATGGATCAATTAGTCCCAACAAAAAATGTTCTAGCAGATGCTCCATTGGGTTTGAGATCTTCTGTAGAACTAATGATTCATCAATGCCAAGTTTTGGCATGGCTGCAATGGCAGGAAACACAGAGACCACCGGCTGGTATATTAGCAGACAACATGGGACTTGAGAAGACACTAACAATGATATCCCTGGTGCTAAAAACTAAAGAAAAAGAGATGGAGAATTAAAATTGTGAAAGAAAGAGAAGATGACAATTTGAAGAGGAGAGTGATGGGTATCCTTTGGGAGGTACACTGGTCATTTGCAGAGGCGGGATTTCGGAACTTTCGTTGGGGGGGCAAATTTGGGCGCTATTATAAACACAAAAATATTGATTAATTTTAATGCTTGGAGTGAATTGTGCTGTAATCAGTGGCGGCTCGTGATATTTTTTCTTGGTGGGGCCAGGCGCAAAAGCACGAATTTCATCTCATTATCAATCTTATTTAATTAAATAATTGTCATTTAATCAATTATTTAATTAATATTAATTATCAATTAATTAATTAACCTTTAAATCTATATCTGTTAATAATAAGCTGTTTTCCACAAAAACAGAAGTAGGAATTTTTATTAAGATGTTTAATCAAATATTGTTATGTCAATGGAAACAAATGATTTTTGTAAAAATGCTAATGCCGTAGCTTATTTTTCTGAATGCTTAGAGTTCGAAAGGGAAACATACTGTAAAATTAAGACAAATTGACTTGGTCGTGTTATGTCAGTTGTTTAATCGGCCTGCAGAGTAACAAAATCTGCTACATCTATGTTTGACCGCCGAATCAATCTGTACAACAATGTTCAAGGTTCGAAAAGTTTTAAATTTACAAGCGTTTTCTAAATGCAACTTCTTCGTGTTGCTTAGTGCGTTTCTTCGTGTTTCTTTATCATTTCCCTTAAATGTTTCAGAACCTTACAGCCCACTGTCGTCCACAACCCCTCACCACCAAATAATAAACAAAAAAGCAAAATAATTGTTTTTCTTCACTCATAGTGAACCATAGTTGTTTGCTGAAATTACGAATTACAGAATGTTCATTTTTTCTTCCCATCAACTTTTGTAAATAAAAACACTCGATTGATGTGCTACTAACAGTTTAATATCATTTTTTTCTTCAAGTCTCAGTGAAAAAAACTGAAAACGGTGTAACGAATCCACTGTGTTCATCTTATAGCGCGCAGAACTTTCACGTGCACTTTGAAAACCGCGCGCTCAGCCTGCCGTTCCTCCGAGAAGGGCCCGATGGTGCGGGCCCCATGGGCTGCTAAAATTAGCAAGCAGTACTCGGGCCCAGTGCGGAAGGGCGTTGACCTTGTAAACGGAGCGAAGTTACCGGCTGTGGGGCCCCAAGCAGGCCGGCCCCTTGAATGCTACTAACGCTATCTTTGAGTGCGGCAAGTAACTATGACCCTCAATTCCTGGTTATTGGGACTTGGAATGAGTTCTGGAGACGAATTGTCGATCTTCACGAATAAAGAATTCCAATAAAGTACTACAATTATCACAAAGAGATTACGATAAAGATAAAAAACATTTTTTTTGCTTTATTAAATCTTGGTGGGGCCCGGCCCCTGTGGCCCCTTAGGACGAGCCGCCCCTGGCTGTAATTATATACACCATTTTTAATTTTGTTAATTATTTAATTGATTATTACTGAATGTTATTAATTAGATTAGTTGAAAACAGAGGTGACGATCCTCATTGTTATTTCAACAGTCTGAACTTAGTTGAATTTACAGTTGAATTTACATTCAACGATGAATTTTTTCTCAGTGAATGTATATCGAAATATCGAAAATGTTTATTATTTATTATGATGACAAATGTTTATACATAACTGTAGGATATATATTTAAAAACCTACACTAATAAACTGTTTTAATTAAAAGGCAATCTACTGTGCAAGGTGATAATATGAGCCCCCAGTTTTATTTAAACTTTAAAAAAATGAATTAACTGTTTTTTAAATACAAAAATAACTTTATCTTCAACATCGGACATTTTTACTTTCCTGTATACGTACATATACACGGAGTGATATACATAGTATTGGGAAAGTTATGTAATGCTGCGCGAAAAAATGGCCAATTTTCGGCGGAAAAAAATTAATTGCCGGGTCGTGCTAAATTAAGGGAAAAAAATTCCCTAACACCTGCAGTAGCCAGAAACCCTGTTTTGTGGGTCCTTGATACCGAACAGCCAATTGAAAGGAAAACGTCCATCTCTCTTGTCTGTCAGTCTGTCTGTGTCTGTCCGTCCGTCTGTCCGTCTGTGAACACTGCTAGCGCCTAAACCATACATACGATTTCTTCCAAAATGGATATTCCCCGGTCGATCTGGTTCTAGTCGAAGCTTTGAGATTTTGAAAAAGATTCTTCAAAATTTGGGGGTACTTTACATAAAGCCCCCCCCCCGACATTTTCAAATTTTTCTCAAAAACGGCTCCAATTTTTTTCTTTAAATTTCTTTTATGAATAGTGTGAAATACCGGTCCGATTTTCACGGCTAACTCTGAATTTTTTAAAATCGCAAAAGTTTAAAATTTTTACGGCGTCTTTCTGAAACTACAAAATTGAAGATAGAGATTTTTTCTTCAAATAAAATTTTCTCTTCATAGTGAGGTCATCTACATTTTATTTGAAAATTTTAGTATTTTTCGCGCAATATTGCGTGCAATATGTGCAATTTTAAAAAATTACAAAAACAAGATTTTCTCACAAACGGCTCCATATTTTTTCAATAAACGTTTGGTAGGGATAGTGGTAAATGTACTCTATCAGATGACATAAAAGCCATGTTGCTCTATAGGTTGGTTTTTCAAAAATTACAAAAATGTAAATTTTTTACTTGTCTCTCACGTCGTTAATATTTACATTATCTGCGATTTTTTCACATTATTATATTTACGAGTATATGTGCTTTAAATAATGTCAAGTAAAGTTTCTCGAAAACACAACCGTTTTCTGTGAAAAGTAGCTCAAATTTCGGCATTTTCAGAAATGCTCAAACGCCATTTTCTCGTATACGGCTGAAATTTTTTTCTTAAAACTTTTGTGACGGATAGTGCTAATTACACTCTTTAGTATAGCGTAAAGTTTATTTTGAGTTATTTTTTTGTTTTTTCAAAAATTATATAAATGTAAATTTTTTGAAAGGTCTTTCACATCTTTAATATGCACATTATCCGCAATTTGTGAAGATTATTATATTTGTTAGTGTAAGTGCTTCAAATAACTTCAAATAAAATATTTTGAAAACTCAAAAATTTTCTGTGAAAATGAGCTTCACATTCCGCATTTTTAGTAGCGCTAAAACGCCATTTTCTCTTAAACGGCACATCATTTTTAAAAGAAAATTGCCATTTATGACTAGGTTTTTGTGTTCTTTAATAGTTTAAAATTAATATTTTCGTTCTACCAATAGGGAACCGACAAATTGAGCAAATGTGAGAAAATGTTTGTGCGGCGATAGATGATAGCTGGCAAAAGGATGGAGCACGACCGAAAAGTTAGCCCCGACCAAAGAAATTAGGAAACTGACTAGTACGAGAAAGTCTGTGCCATTCCGTAGCTTCATTGGTTCCTTTTTGTTTTGGCCCTAGATCCTTGGTGGCATCTAAAACAAGAATAGTACGAACACAAGTTGTAGTGCCAGTTAAAGTTTGGGGCTCATATACGCACCATAATTCGGGGCTCATTTTACAACCATCTTCGTATTAAAATTCTACAAACTAAAACCGGTCTTTGATAGTTCGAAATTACACATGGCATGCACAAAATCAATGTTTAAGACTGCCATAAGTATCAAATTGATACAGATTTGTCCCGCAAGGAGAGGCCACATATATATAATCATGATGCACAACTTATGCAATTTAGAGTAGCGAACTAGTGGTGCTACAGAATGGCACAGACTTTCCCGTATTAGTTTTCTATTGCCTTGGGTCTTCGCTAGCTATTCGGAATTGCCACAAACTCTTTCTTGCCAGCTTCTTGTCATCTATCACCGCCACAACTACATTTTTTGTCATTTTCTTAATTTGTAGGTTTCCTATTGGTAGAACGGAAATATTTATTTTAGACTATTAAAGAACACAAAAACCTAGCCCTAAATGGCAATTTTCTTTTAAAAATTATGTGCCGTTTAAAAGAAAATTGCGTTTTAGCGCTACTAAAAATGCGAAATTTGAAGCATATTTTCACAGAAAATTTTTGAGTTTTCAAAACACTTTATTTGAAGTTATTTGAAGCACTTAAACTCATAAATATAATAATGTTTACAAATTCCTGGTAATGTAAATATTAAAGACGTGAGAGATCCTTTAAAAAAATTACATATGTGTAATTTCTGAAAAAAATATTCTTCAAAATAGACTTTACATCATATTAATGTGTGCAATTAGCACTATCCAATCGAAAAGTTTGAAGAAATGTTTTTAGCCATTTATGAGAAAATGACGTTTAAGCGTTTCTGGAAATAGGGAAATTTGAGCTAGTTTTCACCGAAAACAGTTGTGTTTTCGATAAACTTTACTTCACATTATTTAAAGCACATGTACTCATAAATATAATCATGTAAACAATTCGCCGCTAATGTAAATATTATCGACGTGAAAGACATAAAAAGTTACATTTGTGCAATTTTTGAAAAAACAAAAGAATACCTCAAAATAAACTTACGTCATATTAAAGAATGGAATTAGCACTATCCGATCGAAAAGTTTGAAGAAATTGCTTTAGCCATTTATGAGAAAATGGCGTTTGAGCGTTTCTGATAATGCAGAAATATGAGCTAGTTTTCACAGAAAACGGTTGTGTTTTCGAGAAACTTTACTTGTCATTATTTAAAGCACATGTACTCAAATATAATAATGTGAACAATTTGCCGCTAGTGTAAATATTAACGACGTGAGAGACGAGTAAAAAAATTTCATTTTTGTTCATTTCAAAAAACAAAAGAATAGAGCAATATGGCGTTTTTGTCATCTCATAAAATACATTAGGCACTATCCCTACCAAAAGTTTAAAGAAACAATTTGAAGCCGTTTGTGAGAAAATCTTGTTTTTGTAATTTTTTAAAATTGCACATATTGCACACATATTGCGCGAAAAATACTAAAATTTTCAAATAAAATGTAGATGACCTTAAAGAAAGAACTCACTATGAAGAAAAAATTTCATTTGAAGAAAAATCTCTATCTTTAATTTTGTAGTTTCAGAAAGACGCCGTAAAAATTTTAAACTTTTTGCAATTTTCAAAAATTCAGTTATCCGTGAAAATCGGACAAATGCCATGTAAATAAGTGTAGCTTCTTCTATTCATACAAGAAATTTCAAGAAAAAATTTGGAGCCGTTTTTGAGAAAAGTTTGAAAATGTCGGGGGAGGGGGGCTTTATGTAAAGTACCCCCAAATTTTGAAGAATCTTTTTCAAAATCTCAAAGCTTCGACTAGAACCAGATCGAACGGGGAATATCCATTTTGGAAGAAATCGTATGTATGGTTTAGGCGCTAGCAGTGTTCACAGACGGACGGACAGAGAGACGGACGTTTTCCTTTCAATCGGTTTTTCGATATGAAGGACCCACAAAAGAGGGTTTACTGGCTACACCACGTGTAAGGGGATTTGTTTTTCTTAATTTAGCAACTGGTTTTATCGACTTTTTCGTTATCACGGCCCGGCAATGAATTTTTTCCGCCAAAAATTCCTCATTTTTTCGCGCAGCATTACATAACTTTCCCTATACTACGTATATCACTCCGTGTATACGTACGTATACGGGAAAGTAAAAATTACAAAAACAAGATTTTCTCGAAAACGGCTCCAATTTTTTTTCTTTAAACTTTTGGTAGGGATAGTGCCTAATGTATTTTATGAGATGACGGAACACCATATTGCTCTGTTCCTTTATTTTTTCAAAAATCGGAAAATGGAATACTTTTGACATGTCTCACACTTCGTTAACATTTACATTAGCGGCGATTTTTTCACATTATATTTACGACTGCTTGTGCTTTAAATAATATCAAATAAAGTTTCTGGAAAACACAACCGTTTTCTGTGAGAATTAGCTCAAAATTCCGCATTTGCAGAAACGCTCAATGGCCATTTTCTCTCATATGGATGCAAATTTTTTCTTCAAACTTTTGTAACAGATAGCGCTAATTACACACTTTAATATGACGTAAAGTTAATTTTAAGTTACTTTTTTGTTTTGTCAAAAATTGCATAAATGTAATTTTTTATTGATCTCTCATATCTTTAACATTACCAGCAATTTGCAAACATTATTATATTTGTTAGTGTAAGTGCTTCAAATAACTTTAAATAAAGTATTTTGAAAACTCAAAAATTTTCCCTGAAAATGAGCTTCAAATTTCCCATTTTTATTAGCTCTAAAACGCAATTTTCTTTAAAACAGCACATAATTTTTAAAAGAAAATTGCCATTTATGACTAGGTTTTTGTGTTCTTTAATATTCTAAAATTAACATTTCCGTTCTACTAATAAGAAACCGAAAAATTAAGAAAATGACAAAAAGTGTACTTTTGGAGGTGATAGATGGCAGCTGGCAAGAAAGAGTATGTGGCAATTCCAAATAGCTAGCGAAGATCCAAGGAAACAGAAAACTAATACGGGAAAGTCTGTGCCATTCTGTAGCACCACTACTTTTAAATTTGTCCCAAGATTGCCCCCCCCTTGCCCCCCCTGAATCCCGCCTTTGTTCATGTACTCGTATCAATGTGCCCCGTGTCTCAGTGTATCAAAGTGCTCCATCGCACATTTTCATGATCATAACAAGTACTGATAAAACCACTAAACTAATTTAAAAATTATATGTAAATCTCAATACTTAATTGAAAATACTTACCTTATTTTCAAATCTTGACTAATGAACATAAAACAGCGCGAGTATATCGCAATGACTCAATATACAAGTTTGTACGAAATCTCTGAACTAGTTTTCCTTTTATCCAGAAAATAGTGCGAACTTATTAAAAGAAGAGTGATCGAGGAAGTATTGATGAGGAGAAAGTGAAGTCTGCAATATTCGAAGTTTAATCAAAGAGGTAGTCACTACGGTAAGTAGCTGACAAACACAGGATCAAAGCTGTAACTTTGCAACGTTGCATTGAAAAGGTTCAAAATACTTTGAAGGAAATGAAGAGTCATCTTATAATATATATAGATCCAAGTACACTGTTGCGCAAGTTTTCTCAATTGAAATGGAGAAAACGTTTACTGATTATTAATTGAACAGTAGTAAAATGCACTATGGGCTGTCATTGCAGCAAGTCTTGGTTTTGGCTTTCGAATATGCAGAATACTTGGGGTGTAGATATCCGGCATCCGGAAAAAAATAGATGTCCTGGGAAAGATTCGGCTGCAGTATTTAAGAAGAGGAATCCACATTTAGGCCTCAGAAAGCCAGAAAATACCAGTGCATCCAGAAGTTTTGCACTTAATAAAACTGCAATCACTGAATTTTTTGTCAATTGTAATGGCGCGCTACAAATTTACGCCTGATCGTGTAATAAATCTGGATGAAACTGGAATTAGCAGTCTTACCTACAATCAAAGTTTTGGCAGGAAAAAGGCAGAGACAAGTAGGACAAATATTATCAAGTGGACGAGGAGAATTAGTAACGTGGTATAGTGACTGCCACCGGCGCTGCTATTCCTCCTGTATAAGTATTCCCTTGTGACTATTTCAAAAAACATTTTTGAATTGTTTTTTTTTTGTTTGTTTAAACACTTTGAACATATCTTAGAATGTCACAATGTATGGCAGATTGTATATCACAATAAAAAATGTATTTTCGGTTAAATGTTTGTAAGTGATTACCCTTCTCAAACTTTGTATACTTTGTATCAAGGTGCCCCATCTAATGTATCAAAGCCGTATAGCTGGCGCAGAATAATACGAAACTCGTTTTTTACTAAAAAAAAATATTCTGATTATCTTCGAATTTTAATGGTTCCTTGGGTTGCTACAGTAATATTGATTAGTTATGCCATTAATTCAACAACAAAAATTAATATTTAATTCATTTATATATTTATATATACAAATATATTTATTTATATATATATATAAATTAAATATATATATATATATATATATATATAATTTTTCTGTAGCAATCTGCCCCACTTCCCCCTATATAGAAAATTAATCTATCAATGTTTGTGGGTTCGTGCTTAATGCACTGTCGTACCAGCCATCCAATTGTGATAAAAATGTGTCAACTTATTGCTTGCACTTGCGGGAAGAACATAAGCATAGTACAATTATTGTAACTCCACTAGATGGCGCTATAGCACGTGATAGCGCTTCAGTTAAATTCAATTCTCCATTCACGTGAGTTTCATTGTTGCTGGGCGTTGCCGTGTGCCGTGGGGCGAGGTCGAGGAGAACAGGAGGAGGAGGCGGCGCAAGTTGATGGGAGGAAAGGGAAAAAGAGAAAGGAAAAAATAGAGGGGGAAATAGAGAAAGAGAGGGAAAATAGTGAATGAGACGGAAAATAGACAGAGGGAAAATGGAGAGACGGGGAAAACAAGAGTGGTAAAAGAGAGTCAGAGAGTGGAAAAACAACACTGGGGAAGAAGAGATAGAGAGGTAGAAGAGACAGAGGGGAAGAAGAGACACAGAGGGGGAGAAGAGACACAGGGAGGGAGAAAAGAGATGGGGGAGAAAAGAGGCACAGAGGGGAAAAGAGATTGGGGAAAGAAAGAGAGGGGGAGAGGAATATTTACTCAATTATTTCTTCTGCGGCAGCAACGCGCCGGGTATAAAAAAAAAAAATTCACGTAAGAAATTCACGTACCAGCTAGTTATTGTTAAAAAATAAGTTTTGTCACTTCTGGCAAACAATCTCATTACGCTTCCCAAGTCAAGAAATTAACCAGTCATGCATTACAAAATGTGAGGGTCAATTTTAAATATAAATCTGAAATAGAACATTTCTATTAAAGATGTAGAGAACAAAAATCAATTAAGCTATAATGAAACAGTTGTGAGTACATAGAGCACACATCTTAGTAATAAATTATTTCCTGAAATTGAATATTCCTTTACACTTAATCAATGAATGAATAATTGTCATTGATTTAGATTTTCCGAATGTTGACATTACTTAAAATACTCTATACTTCGGTTTTTCTTTCTTGGCGCACGGGTGTGTGTCATCAAAATGGAATATCTCACAATATTTTGCTTCGTTCTCTGTTGTGCCGCCAGAAATCGCATGCAGAAATCGCCAGCACTGCTCGATACAGTCACAATCATGCGGCACAACCGAAAACGAAGCAAAATATTGTGAGATATTCCATTTTATTGACACACCCCCATGCGCCAAGAAAGAAAAACCGAAGTATAGTCGCCGACTTTGTGACTAATACCTCCACTTCGCCCGCATTTCTTCAATCCATCGGTCAAGTAACGTTGCGCAGTTATCATATTTTTCTCATGTATATATTTATGTTATATTATTAAAATGTTTATTATCTGTTAACAGTTTTATTTCTGTAGTCAAATTATGAATCCTGTTGTAACAAAAAGGAAATTACAATGTGAAAACATTATTCCCATTTATTTTCTGGGAAATTTTATCCTATCATTTTTATTACTCAGAATTAACCATAAAAATTCATCTTTTTTCACTAGAAGAGAATTTGAGAATATGTTTCTAAAATTATGGATAAAGTGAATATTCTGTGTCTTGTAAGAAAATAAGCACGCTCAATTTAATTTTAATTAATTGCATAATGATTTTGATTATTATAATGTTATTTCAACGTACGTAGTCGTATTCCCCCATCAGTAGGTTTGGGTTTTTGTGTAAGATTCCTTGTAATATGTCCTCACAGTCTGGAATTGTATATATTGTAGAATCAATGTGATTGTAGCTGAGTGAATGATCAAAGATATTTTTGCATGTTCGTTTATATGTAATTTTCATTTTGTTTAGGGAATTCTTTCTTTCCTTTTAGTTTGTTGAACATGAGACAAAGGGCAATTTACATAATACCATCAACAATATTTTCATCTCCCTTCTTTTTCTGTTTTGTCTTTTCTGTAATATGCTTTTTATCTTACATTTAACTTTGGTATCGCAGTGGTTACCAAAATTTGTTTTACTGAGTAGTATGTAAAATAGCATTTAAGTATTTTGGTTAAATTCAGTCTCATATATGATAATGTTTTGGTATTTAACATACGTTTCTGAATGTTCTTCTCAATAACTTTTAGGATAATTATTTTAATCTTGTGGTGGATGATTGTAAGGCATTAATGACAAGTTTATTACCAATCCTCACCTTTTGTCTCTCAGGTTACTTTTCACATATCGATGACTTAGTGCACAAACACTGCCTGTCTACACATGGACATTTTTGAGTTAATATTTTTCTGAGACCTCTTCCTCATATCTAGTGTACAAAGATTGAAAGTTAATACACGACTGATCATGCTTTTTCCTAAGTGTCGCTCGGTAACTGCACTCGGTAACTTGAGGTAACTTGAGGATGGCCACTTTCTGGAAAAACGAAAAAAATCAGGATTTTTTTTAAAATTCTTATTTCTCATAGAAGGTTAGTTTGCCTAAACCTGTAAAATTTGTTAATTCATCAAGAGGCTTACTATTTGAATTTGATGTCAGTGTCATCATAGATTAACAATATTCATCCATGGTCTTACGCTCTTTCTTGCGTTTGTAATAACAGTGCAACTGTTCTTAATGCTGGCCTTACATTAGCAATATGTTTCCGCAATATATTTCAGCAATTTGGTTCTGCTTCTTGCCGTCACCTTTGCACTAGCAATTAGCAAGAGCACGGAAGAGCAATATATTGCCAGAAAGATCTGAGAAAGATCTTTCCGGCAAGAAATTGCCGATAGTTTTACATTAGAACTTTCTGTTGCCGTGTTTGGTGACGTCTCAAGGAAAATGGCGCGTGAACTTCCAGGTTATATCTGACTTTCCGACATGGCTGGTAGAAGGCACAAGATGCAAGTTGCGGTCGCACTTATTCTGTTAAATGAAGAGATAAAGAAACGCCGCTGATTAGTGAGGACGTGTGACTGGATTTTAAGAAGAAAGGAAGAGGGAGCTTGTGCAATTTCGGTACAGAAATCTCAATTTTTTTTCAAGAAACAAAATGTTTTCGTGGACGTCGATTCACGTGGGAGCAAAGTAATTTTCTTTTTATACAAAGTTCAATTATTAATTCGGTAAAAAGTTTTAAAATAGAATTACATACAATTGATAAATTATATATTAGTCTTCAAATTTATTTAAATTAGATTAATACCTTAATAATTTTTAACGTAAAAAATTATAATTAGGGGGCATCTTTAGCTGAACCAAAATTGGAACCATTCGATAATCAACCATAGAGGGTTTAGAATATTTACTACTTCTTTTATTGTATTAAACATTTTTCATTTACCCATTTTTCGAAGAAACGCATATTACAATGCAATTTCGAGAAAATCTGTTTTTTGTATTTTTTTTAAATTGCACATTTTAAATTCTTCCTCCAGGAGACACCGCCTTAAAGTAACACTGACCGTGTGGGCGAGGAGGTTTGTGCGCTCCAATTCATTGGAGCGCGGGCAGTGCAGGGGTAGCATTGCTATTGAGTTGGCGAACTGACTAGCTGTGCTGCCGCTAGGGTCACCCATGCTGTATAGGTCTCGATGGAGGAGCCAGACGAAGGGATGTCTCACAACGGCCCGTTTGTTCTTTTCCACAACCACATTCCAAATCCCTTCAAATTCATTTCCTATATCCTCCCCATCCTCCCACCTGCGGTACTTACTGATAGGTGGTTCCCTTACTAGTGTGTCATGGCTCTATGTACTTTGTGACCCGCTTCTTTCATCTTTCTAGCAGGTCTGTCTTGACCCCTTGTGTTTTTCGACCCCAACGCTATTAGGTTACAAGGGCTAGGGAGTCATTCTTTTTTCCTTCTTCTCTTTCCTCTTGCATTCTGTTTCTCTTATTTTCTTACTACTCTACTCTCCAATATTGTTTTCCTTTTCTTCTTTCTTCTTCACTCATCCCCAAGCCAAGGTGTAAAGCGCGAACTGACAAAAATAATTAATGAAGCCAAACACGAATGGCATACTTATGAAAATAAACAAGAGAGGCCTACACGAATCATGGTCAGAAATCTGCACCCATCTTGTGACACGGAAGAAATTAAAGCGGAACTAGAACAAAGAGGATTCAAAATTTTATCGGTAGAAAATAAATTAAAAAGAATTAAAGAGTATAACCAATATAAATACATTAAACTTCCATTATTTATGTTAACTTTTGACAAGAATGAAGACATTAAGAAAATCCACGAAATACAATTTCTTGCAAATATGAAAATCAGAACAGAAATGTATAAGACTAGGAAGTTAATCCTCCAATGTAAAAGATGCCAATGTTACAGCCACACACAAAACTTTTGCCAGAGAAATCCAGTATGCAAGTGCGCGGGAAATCACCTAACATCTGCTTGTACAAAATCGAAAATCACACCAGCAAAATGTGCTAACTGCGCTGGAAGCCATCCAGCAAATTACAGAGGGTGCGTTATTGCCAAAGAACTGCAGAAAAGAAGAAATCAACAAAAACATAAACAAGAGAAGTCCGGAACAAAAATTTTTACATCCAAAACCGAACAAATCCCTTATAATATTGCTGTTCAAGGGAATGGAATGAAACAAAACAGCAATCCACTACAACCTTAACCAAATAACGACACATCAGTACAACAGATGTTACAACAGATGATGCATATGATGAACCATTTTGGTGAGAGATTAGATCGTTTAGAAGCCATAGCAACAGGGAAAGATCAAAATAATGGGTAAAAAAGATCTGAGAATAGTATCATGGAATGCTAATGGCATTCAGAATAAAAAAATATGAACTAGAAATCTTTCTAAATACACAACATATAGATGTGTGCTTGATATCAGAAACTCACTGTACAAAAGAATCTTAAATGAATTTATAATTTAATATTTATCGTACTACCCATCCAGATAACGATGCGAAGGGAGGGAACGCGATTATCATCAAAGATTGCGTACATCATTATGAAGATAACCCAATACAATGGAAGCAGGTTGCAATACGCATTCCACAGGAAAGCCAACGTACTGGCCTACTGACAGAGACAAAATACCTGACTTCCTGGACTTCATCTCGAGGAAAATTTCATCAAATTTTATAGATATAGACGAAAGTTTTGATTTAAATTCTGACCATTCGGCTGTCATCTTAACGCTAAGTGAACGAATAATTAAAAAAGAAGCGAGACCAACTCTTGTAAATAAAACTACAGACTGGGAAAGTTTCAAAATTGATTTACAGAACGAAATCAATTTGAATGTCAATCTAAAAACAAGGCTGGACAATTAGACATAGAAGTAGAAAGTTTTACCAGACTTCAAGAAACAACTGCATTTAACAACACCAGAGAAATAACACGCATCACAAAAGGATTTCATTATCCACCTGAAATACGAAACCTAGAAAGAGAAAAAAGATCAGCGAGATGAAAGTGGCAACAAACACGACACCCAGCTGATAAGCCTCTCCTCAACAATAAGGCACAAAAATTGAAAAGAGAAATTCGTAAGTTAAAAGACGAAAGTATCAAAGCGTATCTTACAAATGTAACAGCTGATGAAGATACTGATTACTCACTGTGGAAACCTCTAAACGAATCAAAAAGCCAATCACATCAGTCCCTCCAATAAGAAAAGGCCAAGGAGAGTGGGCAAGAGATAATAAACAAAAAGCAGATTTATTTGTAGAACATCTAGTGGACGTCTTTACGCCAAATGATATGCAGAGCAATAATAACACTCTTCAAGAAGTAATTAATACTGTAACAGGAACGATAACTCCGGTTACTCAAAAAGAAGTGGCTGATGAGATTATGACCAATTTAAGTTCAAAGAAGGCACCAGGATTTGATTCGATTACCGGACAAATATTGAAGCAGTTGCCACAAAAAGGGATAGCCATGCTGACATACCAGTATAATGCAGTTTTTAGACTGAAATATTTTCCAGCAAGCTGGAAAGTGGCTGAAATTATCATGATACCCAAGCCTGGCAAACCACCCCACAAAGTGGAATCATATAGACCGATCTCGCTATTACCAGTAATTTCAAAATTATGTGAAAAACTCCTACTTAAAAGGCTAAAACCAATTATACAAAATGCTAAATTGATCCCTGACCATCAGTTTGGTTTTAGACAAAGACACTCGACAATAGACCAAGTGCACCGAATTACGGATGTAATTGAAAGAACCTTAGAAGAGAAACAAGTATGTTCTGTTTTATTCTAAGATGTTGCGAAAGCCTTCGACAAGATTTGGCATGAAGGATTACTGCATAAATTAAATTAAATGCTACCTAAACAATTTGCTGAAATCCTCACTTCATAAATATCTGAGAGAATGTTCAGAACAAAGCAAGAAGATGCTTACTCTGACCTGAAGGATATCCAAGCAGGTAAGCTAAAGGATGGTGTCCTTGGGCCTGTATTGTATTTATTATACACTTAGTGATATACCAAACCCAGAACAAGGAAAATTAGCCACCTTTGCGGACGACAAAGCCTTGATAACAACAACACATGATGAAATTAGCTCTACCAAACGGCTACAAGAAGCTAGCAACGCCATTTATGATTGGACCAAGAAATGGAATATTAAGTTAAATGAAGAAAAATCGGTTCCAATAAAAGATCAAACAATCCACCACCAGTAATTATAAACGGAAAGATAGTTCCTTATGAAAATAAGCCAAGCCAAATACTTGAGTATGACATTGGACACTAAACTGAAATGGAAAGAACGTGTTAAGAAGAAAAAAGGAAGAACTAAATATAAAATATCGTGTATATAAATGGCTAATAGGAAGAAATTCCTGCTTATCCTTATACTACAAAACACTATTGTATAATCAGATACTTAAACCCATATTGCTAAATGGAATTCAGCTATGGGGATGTGCAAAAGACAGCAATATCAAAATAATACAAACTTACCAAAACAAAGTTCTGCGAGAAATGGTGAATGCACCATGGTATGCAAGAAATGTTGATATCCACAGAGATCTTGGAATACCAACAATCAAAGAAGAAATTAAAAGGTTCGCCAAGAAGCATGAAGAAAGGCTTCGCCTACATGAAAGTGCAGAAGTTCTTCAACTGTGGGAAAACCAACACCTGTTCCGAAGATTGAAAACCAAACCATTTGAACTTGTATAGTGTTATCATAGCAGAACATTGTGCAAGTGATAGTGCCTAGTTTAAACAACCGAAATAACTAAAGGATGTCATTGAACCGAATTTAGCTCATACGCAGTTTAGGATTAAGATTTATCAAAGAAAAGTTGATGTTTGGTCTTTCCAGACCAGTTTTGACATGTAAACACAATGGTGTTAATAAAAAAATGCACATATTCCACACCATATTGCGCGAAAACTACTAAACACTTCAAAAAAGTACAGGACGGTAAAAAAAGAACCAACTATGAAGAACAAATTTTATTTGAAGGAAAAATCACTATCTGGAAATTTACAGTTGGAGGAAGACGCCGAATAAAATTCAAACTTTTGCAATTTTCGAAAATTCAGAGTTAACCATGAAAATCTGATATATGCCACCTTAATAAGTGTATTTTACTCTATTCTTAAAAGAAATTGAAAGAAAAAATTTGAAGCCATTTTCGAGAAAATTTTGAAAAATGTCCGGGGGGCTTCATGTAAAGTACCCCCAAAAATTAATGAATGTTTTTCAAAATTTCAGAGCTTCAACTCAAGCCAGATCGACAGGGATTCATTCAATTTGGAAAAAAAACGTATACATAGTTTAGGCCCTAGTGTTGTTCACATACATCGGACAGATGGACAGACGGACGGACGGACGTTTTGTTTTCAATTGGTTTTTTAGGTATCAAGAACTTACAAAAAACGGATTCTGGCTACAATACGTGTTGGGGAATTTTTTTTCTTAATTTAGCAACTAGATTTATCCACTTTTTCGCTATCACGGCTCGGCAACGATTTTTTTTCTGCTGAAAATTCGCCATTTTTTCCTATACTTCCGTATGTACGTACGTATACGGGAAAGTAAAACTTTGGACGTCTGAGGGTTAATTTAATCAAAGAAATTTTATAAAAGAAATCGTTTATAAAATATTAGCTATTTCACTGTCATATTTCTTTTATAAAATTTCTTTGACAAACATCTTTTACAGTGTAATATCACGGAGGAATATACAACATAGAATAGAATAGAAATGATTTATTGGCATATAAAAAGAAGTTTGCATAGCCAGATTACAAAATATTTGCCTTACATGAGTTCTACAAAAATCAAATAAAGTTTATTTATTAATGGACAAATTCATAAAATTACTTCATACATTTAAACACTTAAATATTTTGTTTAATACTTGTAATAAATTTAACAATACTAACAAAAACTTATTTGTTATTTATATCTCTAAATGATAAAAAAGGTGTCACAGAATATGGACCATAACCAATTATCTTACGAACTATTTTTAACAATCTATCTCTTTCCTGCTCATGAATGTGGCAATTCCAGACAACATGTTCTATGAAATCAACTCCCTTTCCATAATTACAAATATTATTGTTAACAACATTTTTGCGCATTAGACTCTCATTTAATGAGGTATGATTACTTATAATTCTGTTTATCCATACAATTGCCTTTCTGGAAAATTCAAAATTATAAAACCAAGGTCTACTAGATGATTCAACAGAAATTTTCAAAATAGAAGGATCCTTATTTATTTATTTATTTATTTAGTCAAAAAACAGTAAAAACTGTATATGACGTGCGGGGAAAGAAATTTATCTGCGCACATTTTCTTGAGGGCCAGAATTTTATTAAAAAAAAAACAACGAAAAAATTAATTTAGAAAATAATTATTTTAGAAAAATAAAGATATTTGAAAAATGTTTTTTCCCGAGTTATAGAAAATCAATTTCAACTGTAAATGAACTACAAGCAAAAGGAGTGCTCAACAAAACGTGCGCACAGTGAAGCTACATTTACGTCCAGAAGCAAAACAAGGGGCCATCTCAGCCTAAGATCGAACCTTGCGGGACCCCATGCACAATTGGCAAAGAATTGGAAATATAAGTATGTAATGTCCTTTCCTGCCAGTATGGTATTTCTACTCTTTGAGTCCGATGTTTAAGGTAAGAAGTTATCCAATCTAGGGCAATACCACGAATTCCATACGAAGGTAATTTTGAGAGCAAGATCTTATGGTCAATAACGTCAAAAGCTTTCGAGAGATCTAAGAATATTCCAATGGGTATTTCATTTTGGTCTATTGATGAAGCAACATCTTTGAGAAAAGAAAAAATGGCAGTTTCCGTAGATTTTGATTTTCTAAAACCGTGTTGTGAGTCTGAAAACGCTCTGTTTTTCCTGAGAAATGTTTCCATTCGTAAGTAGAAAAGCCTTTCTAATATTTTTGAGAAAACTGACAAAAGAGAAATTGGCCGGTAATTTTGAATATCATTTTTGTTCCCTTTTTTAAAAAGTGGCTTAATTTTTGCTGTTTTGAAAATATCTGGAAATATTCCTGTACATAAAGAAGCATTGAAAATGTGAGTTAACGGATGTATAAAGGCAGGTGCACAAGTTTTTAATAAACAATCCGGAAATTCATCTAAACCAGATGAATATTTATTTTTTAGTTTACTGACTATTCTGAGGATTTCGTTGGGAGAAGTTTCGGGAATAAACATCGTATCTGAAATTTTTTGGGAAGTGTAAAATGTTGAATTTTGTGATTTTAGTCCCTTCGTGAGATCAGACGCAATTCTGGAAAAGTGTTTGTTGAAGAGATTGGCAACTTTTTCCGGATTACTCGTTTCTCTTTCATTATCCTTTAAAATAACATTCTCTACAAAGTATCGAGATGATGTGGTTGTATTTTTTACGATATCCCACATTGCTTTAGTTTTGTTACTAGCGCTCAAAATGTCCTGACTATTTTTCATTATTCCTTTCATTATTTCATTTCCTTTATGTTTACTTTCATGAATTAATCTTGTTTTGTTTTCCTGTCAGCATTTATGCTTAAAAAATGCCACTACAGCAGAGAAAGGTACAGGTTCATTACGAAGCATTACCCCTTTTGCCGCTGTCTTTGCCATTTCATCTGCTTTTTGATTACCAATAATACCATTTTCTACTCCCATTGTATAACGCTGTCTTTGGATGGCTGCAACCAGTTGTATAATGATGGTCATTTCGATACAGATTTCATTATGATACAGGTTCTTGGCCAATCACAGAGATGCTGACAAATCAAGTATTGTCACTTCATTAATCGTTGAGAATTGTTGCAGTTAATGTTTCGTTCGAGTGTGTATATTAAAATTGCATTTAATATTATATTAAGCTTCTCAGTTTTAATTTTATTTTATAAGTAGTAATTTTTACGCGAAATATTATTAAAAATAAATTGGATCGTCATTTCACTTTTATCCTATTTGACTAGCGCAATGGTAGTCATTGAAGAGAACTTTCAGTGAGGTTAAGATCTGAACGCAAGTCATTTTGCGTTATTTGCTGCTTCTGTGTGATTGTCCTTAAAAAACCGGCCAATTCTTTAGTTTAAAATATTTAGTGAATGGTGCTTCTTTCTGATGGTGTTGACGTTTCCAGAAATGAGAGCAAATGCGAAAATACGGAAGTCGGAATATTATTGCCGCAACTTTTGTAGTCCCTCGCCGGCGCTCTGATAAAGCACAGCCACCTGCGGGTGTAGGGTAGTGAGGTGACCGCTAGGTGGCCTTGGCTGAATCTTGCATGTCGACTGCCAGGAAATGATTCAATGGAGAAGTTTAACTTATAAAATTTACCATGAGTCGTAGAAAAAGTACCGTATGAAACTCGATGTAATGGGTGTTAATACACTCGTGTGAAGTTTACGATACTCGCTCGTATCTCGCTCGTATCGTAATATCACACTCGTGTATTAATACCCATCATTACATCATCGTTTCATAATGTACTATTGTGGGCTGGAATCCAAATTAATTGAATTTCCTCGCCAATGGAGTTGGCATTAGCTACTTTTGCCAGGGGTGAATTATTCCCAGAAGTATTACATAATGCTTTGAGAGAACTCTCCGAATCGGAAAAAATCACATTTCTCCAACTGGTCTGAATAATGTTTTCCACAATAAAAGTCAAAGCCATACATTCTGCGGTAAAAGTAGAAGCAACATCTAAGATTCTGTGCGCAAGATTAATATCCTCTCTTGAGCTCTAAGTAGCAAACCCCACATGGGTTGTATTATTTACTGTTAATTTAGATCCGTCTGTATGGATGTGTGTCACATCACTAGTTTCGGGAAAATATACTTGAAATTCTCTTCCCGGGAAGCACATTTTGTCAATCTTTTTTCCAATTGTGAGATCTACGTGAGGCTTATAAAAAGAAAATTTATAATCTCCCTTATATTTGTAATGATAGTTACAACATATTATAGAGTCACGTAAAAACTGTGCATCTTCAAAGCATTTAATCAATAAAGACTTTTCAAAATTATTTTCATACATAAAACTTTCAGCAATTTCTACTAATGTCTCTAAAATATTGATCAGCTTATTATCATTCAGTGATAAACATTTTAAAACATATTTATAACACATTTCTTTAAACCTGTAAGCTAGATAAGGAATGTTTATTTCTGCTATCATCACATTAATTGGAGTGCTGTTCCTATAACCCATTATTATTCTCATCGCAGAGTTTTGTACTTTTTGCAATTTTTCAAGATAGGTATCTGTGCATGGGGATATTTAAAAGCCCCTAATTCCATTTTCGATCGAATTAAGGCTTTATACAAGTATAACAATAATAGACATCTAGGACTAGCTCCCCACCAGGTTCTTCTTAAACAGCTGAGAATTTTTAGGGCTGATTTGCATTTATTTACAACAAAATTAATATGTTTCTGCCAGTTTAAACGACTGTCTAGTAACATTCCCAGAAATTTCACTTATTAAATTATTAATTTTCAAACTAATGGTATTATCTATGTTTTTAGTTTTATCAAAAACAACTAATATACATTTTTCGGGAGCTACTTCAAGACCTCTGGAATACAGATGTTGTATAACTTTATTGGTTTCCATTTCTAGTGTCTTAACTTGGTTTTTCGTTTTGTCATTGCTTTTAATACAGATGCAAACGTCATCTGCAAATTGCAGTATTGATGTCTAGAACTTTATCTACTTTGTTTGTGTATATTGAGTACAACAGAGGACTTAAGATACTCCCTTGAGGTAAGCCTTTAACGATTTTCTTTTCAATAATATCCGTGTGGGTGCAAAAGGTTACATCACGATCAAAAATTAAATTGTTTATAAAACAAACAATTTTCTTAGGTAACTTTAGTTCTATCAATTTATTTATAAGGATTTCTGGGACAACATTATCATATGCCCCTTTGATATTGTAGCGGTACGCTAGTTCTTCTGCGAATTATTTTCATAAATAAAATGCCGATGCAGAAGGCTAGTGCGTAGAGAGAAGCTACCGCGCCCCGCTGTCCGCCCGCGAGCGCGCGACACGCGCACCGCCCCGAATGTTTATGGCACCATGGGACGAGGGGAGACCTTTTGTTCGGGACTTCAGGCGCCCCAGAACTATTTGAATAGGTTCGCGGCGCGTGCCCGTCACGGTTTTTTGGCTGTCACCCGCGCTGGGAAGCTCAAAGCCGTAATTCACTGCAACCTTCGGGGGTACAACGATCATGTCTCACACCCTTCTTGACCTACTTTCTTCGATAGACGAAGAGGGCTTTTGGAATGAGACAGAGTAAGGAAAATTCCCAGAATCGCCGGAGCTGGTTGGCTAAAAAAATAGTTAAGACGCCATCACACTCAACCAATCAGGGGTAGAATTCTGTGGGGAAGGGATGATTTCGAAATATCTGCGAAAATTTGGGGGGGGGAAAGAGTGGAAAAACACACAAAGTGGGTTACGAGAGACTTGGGTGGCGAGAGCTGAGGAGAGAGGTCGAGGTACCTCGGGCATCGCGTGCTCGGGGGAGCGATTTGAGATTGCCCCGTGCAATCCAATTCTGTCTTGCTTAACCTCGATAGCCGGGAGAAATTCTTTCCGAGTATCAATTTTTGATCTCTGCCACCACTGGTAATTAGACCGATACTCTCCAAGATTTGTGCTCGCATAGAGTTTATTGGAACTCTCAGATCGCGCTGTGTGACATTGTGCGTGAGATACGCAATCGCTCGTGATTTGGGCCAACGAAGCCGCCATCGCCGCAGCCCAGGCCGCCGCTGTGCCGACACCGCCCCCGTTGTTGTGGACACGCGCAGTGAGCGCCCCTTCGGCTTTGGAAGGCCGACCTGCCGCCGTCGCCGCGACCAGCTGCCACCGGTGCCATTTGACGCCTGTTCAGCACCATCATCATCATCAGGCATTGTATTTGGTCAACGACCGTACAAAGACTTTTTTTTGTGAGTTGCGGTGCCACGCTGAGGCACGTAATCGCCAGTTCAGAGGGCGAATGATCGTTTCCTTTGTGTAATCAGTAGAATAATTGCATTGTGAATTTATTTTTGCTTTTCTCTTAGATTTAAGTTTCTTTTGTTCCTAATCAGAGCTCACTAGGTAGGGCATTTCTTCTAAAATTCCTTGTGTAACTTCTCCGGCCTATCATTAGGCGGAAATAAACCTTCTATTGTGTTTACCAGTCACCCAAATTGTTATTGTCATTGTATTGCACCTTGTAGTTCCTTCCATCACCGCCTATTTTCAGAAAGGTAGCAAAATTGACTGAGCTAGGCCCGGGCCGCCCTCACGGATTTCCGGCGCTCCCATGCCGCCGGGGACCGCGTGCGGTGCGTGACAATATCTAGAAATAAGGCTGAAACCGCCTCCTTCATAAAAACTACCATGAATATCTGAAACTATTAAACTCAAATTATCAATGCAGGATTTGCCTTTTCGAAAACCATACTGCGTATCGGAAATTAATTTGTTGCTTTATAACCACCATGACAATATTTTTCTTACCATTTTTCCATTATTTTCAATAAACAGGAAGCCAAGGAAATGGGCCTGACCCAGCGCCCTCTAGAATACAAAGCCTGGCGACGGGCAGCCATCTTGCCAATGGCGTCACGATGAGTAGGCCCACCAGCCCCGCCGCGGGCCTACGATCTATGCTGAAGTTAATAGAAAGAGCATTTCACAATATATTTCTCCCTGGCACTTCATTTTACACCAAAAGATTTTGGTAACGAAAATCGAAGGATTTATTTTTTAGAAATACGTTGCTTTTATTTCAGGAAAATGTTTCTTTGAAAGAAAAAAAAATAAAACCTTTCCTACAACTATCAACAAAATTAGAATCAGAAGTTAATAAAAATACACTTTGATTAATTTTAGGAATAGTAATTTATTTTGAAGAAAATCATATCACAATTTACATATATTACTCAATATATATTTTGTGTAACACAACAAAATATTTAAGTAGTTTCTCAATACATATTCATACATATTCCTACATTAATACACACAAAAATTATTTTTACAGAATAGGCGATTTAAAATATTTTGGGAAAGAAAAGTACAGAAGCAGAATCATACTGCATGCTATATTTTGAGTTGCCATATCACGTAACAATTATGTGTATATTAAAACATATAAGACATACCACATAACGTAATAT
Organism: Acheta domesticus; assembly: GCA_031308135.1. NCBI lineage: Eukaryota > Metazoa > Arthropoda > Insecta > Orthoptera > Gryllidae > Acheta > Acheta domesticus. The sequence continues at coordinate 113,981,646 of JAHLJT010009419.1, read as the reverse complement.
TTGAAGCTCTGAACGAAAAACTTGATAAGTAAAATTCATTTAAAATATCGAATGAGGAGATACTGCTTGCAATTAGATTAATGTTGAATAACAAATTCTTCATATTCAATGATTCTTGTTACAAACAAAAACAGGGGACTCCAATAGGTGGACCCATGAGTTTTCTCTTTTCTGAATCGGTTATGGAGCAGACACAGTAATCTTAAGTCAAATTGAAGTAATATTTTGTGCTAGATATGTGGATGATACGATATTATTTGTTTATGAGGCAAAGATTGAATCCATTTTTCAACCATTCAATAACTATCACCAAAAGCCATCACTGTCATTATCACCGTTTGCAAGTTTAAAGTATTTTTTAATTACCTACCCTGGAGTTATTGTTGGGTACGAAAGGTTTCTCTCAACAAATAGCTCTGATCCACTCACTCCTTGGCTCTTTCTCTTTGGGAAAGCCGAACACACTAACAGCAGGGCCGTTTCGGTAGTTGCCTTTTCAATTGGGCACACAACACTTGAACGTTATTGTGATAAGCTGTAAATGAAACAATGACGATTTGAATAGTTCTGAATTTGTTAAAATCTGTTAACTGTGTAATCACCTAAGTCCTAAACACAGTATGATCAATATGCACAATATCCAAGAAGCTTCTTAACACGTTTTTACAAATTGAAGCACAAATATATCATTTGCTTATATTTGCCTTAATTTTAGATCTAAGAAGTAAAGTTAACTTAATCAGAAACTACTTGTACTTACCAAGTTCGAATTTCCGTAATTAAAAATAATCAAAGTGCTGAAAAATCACAACCAACACAACACAGCAACACGCATAACACACGGAGTATCCAGCCGGAGTCTCTTCGTGGGCCTACTCGTGCTTACGTCACAAAATCGTCGCCAGGCTTTCTATTCCAGAGGGCACTGCCTGACCTTGCTAGAATTGTTTTTGGTATGAATATGACGAGATACTTTTTACTTTCCCGTATACGTACGTATACACGGAGTGATATATGTAGTATAGGGAAAGTAATGTAATTGCTGCGCGAAAAAATGGCCAATTTTCGGCGGAAAAAAATTAATTGCTGGGCCGTGAAAACGAATAAATGGATAATACCAGTAGCTAAATTAAGAAAAAAAAATACCCTAACACGTGGTGTAGCCAGAAACCCTGTTTTCTAGGTCCTTGATACCGAAAAACCCATTGAAAGGAAAACGTCCGTCTGTCCGTCCGTCCGTCCGTCTGTGAACACTGCTAGCGCCTAAACCATACGTACGATTTCTTCCAAAATGGATATTCCCCGGTCGATCTGATTCTAGTCAAAGCTTTGAGATTTTGAAAAAGATTCTTCAAAATTTGGGGGTACTTTATATGAAGCCCCCCGGGGATTTTCAGAATTTTCTCAAAAACGGTTCCAAATTTTTTCTTTAAATTTCTTGTATAAATAGAGTAAAATACACTTTTCAACATGCCATAGGTCCGATTTTCACGTACAGCTCTGAATTTTCGAAAATTTTGAAAGTTTGACTTTTTTTCGGCGTCTTCCTCCAACTACAAAATTGAAGATAGAGATTTTTTCTTCAAATAAAATTTGTTCTGCATATTGAGTTCTTTCATAAAGGTCATATACATTATTTTGAAAATTTTAGTAGTTTTCGTGCAATATTGCGTGCAATATGTGCAATTTTAAAAAAATACAAAAACAAGATTTTCTCAAAAACGGCTCCAAATTTTTTCTTTAATCTTTTGGTAGAAATAGTACTAAATGTACTCTATCAATGACATAAAAGCCATTTTGGTCGATCGGTTGGTTTTTTCAAAAATTACAAAAATGTAAATTTTTTTACTTGTCTCTCGCGTCATTAATATTTACAATATCGGCGATTTTGTCACATTATTATATTTACGAGTATACAGTATATGCTTTAAATAATGTCAAGTAAAGTTTCTGAAAACACAACCGTTTTTTGTGAAAAGTAGCTCAAATTTCGGCATTTTCAGAAATGCTCAAACGCCATTTTCTCGTATATGGCGGCAAATTTTTTCTTGAAACTTTTGTAACGGATATTGCTAATTACACTCTTTAGGATAGCGTAAAGTTTATTTTGAGTTATTTTTTGTTTTTTGTTTTTCAAAAATTACATAATTGTTATTTTTTTGAAAGATCTCTCACATTTTTAATATGCACATTACCAGCAATTTGTAACATTATTATATTTGTGGGTGTAAGTGCTTTAAATAACTTCAAATAAAGTATTTTGGAAACTCAAAAATTTTCTGTGAAAATGTGCTTCAAATTTCGCATTTTTAGTAGCGCTAAAAGGCAATTTTCTCTTGAACGGCACATCTTTTTTAAAAGAAAATTGCCATTTATGACTAGGGTTTATTGTTCTTTAATATTCTAAAATTAATGTTTCCGTTCTACCAATAGGAAACCGAAAAATTAAGAAAATTACAAAAAAATGTACTTTTGGCGGTGATAGATGACAGCTTGCAAGAAAGAGTTTGTGGCAATTCCGAATAGCTAGCTAAGACCCAAGGAAATAGAAAACTAATACGGGAAAGTCTGTGCCATTCTGTAGCACCACTAGTTCCATTTATTTGGGAAAGTGTTAAAAACTAAAAAGTCGTTATAAAGGTGTAGAAGTATCCTAAGATAGAATTCAGGTAATTTGTAAATAATTAAGTAACTGATTTTATTCAATCCCAGAGCAGAACTCAATTTAGCAGTACCAATAAGAAATTCCAGTTCATCGTAAGAGAATGGGACTTACAGAAACGCATTGTCGTTCTCAGAGTCATTTATATTTTCTATATCCAATAGGTCATCAATCTTTTGCAATTTGGGGGAACACATACTCGATATATTGTCCCTGATGCATTTGTCTTGTCTCATATTCCCTTCACTCGATCGTGGTTTGTTAAAATTAATTTTGAGTTTTTTAATTAAATTCCAAATGTCTGAAATCTCAGTCTGTGGTGTGATTGCCTCACATTTTAGCTTAAAATATTCCATTTTTTCCTCTATAAGAGTTTTAATCACTAGGGCCTCCGTTTTCTTTACTTCAAAAACTTTCTGTCTAGATTAGCTAAACCTGATAGATTTTAAGGCAGCTTTGCGCAACCGTATGGCTCTTTCACATTTTTCATTCCACCATAAAGGTTTAGATTTACGGCAGTTTTTTACGTTTTTTTGAGTTACATTTTTGTCATTAGTTGTACTAGAGTTATCGCCTATTTTTCCAGAAAGAGATTTTACAATTAAGTCATTTAAAATCTTAATGAGCTTATCATATCTGTTGATTGGATCAAGATTATTAAATTCTAGATTATTGAATTGTTTTTTATTAATTTCTATCATCTCGGAAAATTTATCCCAATTTATTTTATTAGTGTTGCACTTTAAGACTGGTTTTATTGATAGGATGGTCGAACATTTATCTTTATACTTTTAGGAAAATGGTCGCTCCCCCACTTGTCCTCTAACACTTCCCAATCACTCAATAGAGCTGTCTAGTGATACTATGGTTAAGTCAATGTTTGAGTAGGAACAACCGCTGTGTGTTATTGTTACATGGGTTGGATCTTTGTTATTCAAGATGACAAAATTGTCGAAGTCCAAGTTGTGTGCTATTAGACGTCCGTTTGCGCAGTCCTTCATGCTCCCCCATATTTGATGATGGGCGTTTAAGTTCCCTCCTACAATGCATTGTTGGGCATTTTTTTGCTTCATGGCGTCAAAAAACCTATCCTATTCCATTGCGTCTAAATTATTAATTAGAGGCCTCCTGTAGCATACGGTAACTAAAATGTTTCCATCATTTGACTTTATCATTATTGAACCTGTCTCTAAAGAATACCCGCAAAAGTTTAAATTTATTTTATCAAAGATTATTCCTTTCTCAACTAAAATTGCTAAACCCTTTTTATCTCCAATAATTCTGTCATATCTAGCTATGTCAAAGTCTTTCAATATAAAGTTACTGTTTTTTAGCCAGGTTTCTGCTAGTAAAATGATGTTAAAATTACTCGTATAAAATGCAAAATCTCTTTTATTTAGAATGCTACGGCAATTCCACTGTAATATTTTAATTTTTGAAATCATTATTAATATTATTTTAAATATAGGAACACAGATTCTTGGCTAATTATTAAATATCAAGCAAGAACTTACAGTATCTTCTTATTCTTATTATTGCCTTTCTTACCTTTTACAGCTTCGTTTGATATTTTATCAGCAATAGGCAAGGTTGAATTAGGCTGTTTCTGGTTTAGCGTCGCAACCTTCGGCGCACTCAATGTACTCTCTATAGCAGGTTCATCATTTCTGGAACACGCATTGCTGTTACTACTAATGGTACTACAACCACTGACACTCTTCTGATCGTCCTTAAGATAATTATTTGGGACTGAGGTCATCATTGTTGAACACGATTTCTCTTGATTACCCAGAGTGCATTCAGGTTGTGTAACTTGAGCTCCATCACATTCTTTGGCATTTACGTGCGTCTCAAAGTTCTGGTGATCTCTTCGTCGGTTGAAAATTCTCTGACTTACGGCATTTGTATATGCAGTGTTTTCTTCAGGCGTGAGAAAGTCATCCTTCATTCTTCTAGGGGCTGTAGGTACTCCGAAAACCTTCCTTCGCGCTTCTGGGCATGAAATATTTTCATATGCCATTTTTTCATATACCAATTTATATTTTTTAAAAACTGGACAATCACGGTTAATAGATTGGTGGTCACCCTTGCAGTTCCCACACTTCGGAGTCGCCCCTTTGCACTGTCCGCCATGCTCTTCCTCTCCGCACGCCACACAATGCTTCTTACCACGGCAATCTTTTGCTAAATGACCAAATTTATTGCAATTGAAACATTGCATTGAGTGACGTAGGGATCTACTTTGGATTTCACCAAGTAAAGTGAAACTTCTTTAGGCAAAATCTCACCTTCAAACACGATCAACACGGAAGTGGTAAGAGATCCACTTCTTTTCATCCGGTGTCGAGGATCTTTTCTATTTAATCTTGTTACCTTCACTATTTCAGCTGACGAGACTAAATCCTTGAGAAGGTCTTCTTCTTCGACGTTGACAGGGATGCCTCTGATAACTCCTTTCCTTACCTTCCTGAAGTCTGGTATAAAAGCCATTGTTTTGTAGATCCTCGTCATTTAATGCTTGGTTGGCCTCTTCCCTTTTACCTAAGATCATAACGGCTTTGCTGCGTCCTTTCTTCGTGATTTCGGTAATGGACTGATACTTCTTCATAACAATCTTGCCAATCCTGTAAATATCTAAGTTATAAGAGCTTCGATTTTTGCTACCGACCCATATGCCGTAAGGACCGATGCTTCTCTCCGAATAACCTTCTGGACTAATTTCCTCTCCTGGTGGACTGTCAACTTCGTTATCCGTAGAATTCTTCTTGTTTTGAATGTCAGGGAGTATTTCTTCCCCCGTCTCATCTTTCCTTTTTCTTTTCTGCGAAGTTCTTTTATTCACATTAACGTTCCAGTCAGATTCTTCTACCTCCATTATGAAATATCAAATCCGCCCGGTAAAACCAGGGGATAATGAAATGTGTTTTACCTCAACGTTAGGTATGTACTGAACACTGTTTCTTGAAATAACTCTGTGAATTACTTCAGAGATTTCAGTAACTTAGAAGTTCAACTGCAAACCGCAATATTCACAGAACCACGTTGCACTCGCCAAACTCACAATGATGTTTACTCGATCACGGCGCGCTCGCGACTCCTCGAATATACAACATGAGGGGAAACTCGTGTGGCACCATCTACAATAAGGTACAAGTGTTAAATCGACAACACTGCACTCCGTGGCCAGAATGGATATTTCTCCATCATTGAACCAGCTGGATCAGGTGCACGGTACTCGATCTACTTTTATATACGGAGTAATATACGTAGTATAGGGAAAGTTATGTAATGCTGCGCGAAAAAATGGAGAATTTTCGGCGGAAAAAAAATTTGTTGCCGAGCCGCGGTAACGCAAAAGTGGATAAATCCAGATGCTAAATTAAGAAAACAATCCCCTAACATGTGATGCCCTGTTTGGGGGGTCCTTGATACCGAAAAAACAATTGAAATCAAAACGTCCGTCTGTCTATCCGTCCGTCGGTCCATGGGTCCGTCATCGGTGAACACTACTAGCGCCTAAACCACTCGTAGGAATTTTTCCAAATTGATGAAATCCTTGTCGAACTGGCACAAGTCAAAGCTTTGAAATTTTGAAAAACTCTTTTCAAAATTTGGGGGTACTTTACATAAAGCCCCCTAGACACATTTTCCATATTTTTTCAAAAACGGCTCCAATTTTTTTCTTTAAATTCCTTGTAATAATTGGGTACAATACACTTATAAAAGTGGCAAACGTCCGATTTTCACGGTTAACTCTGAATTTTCGAAAATTGCAAAAGTTTGAACTTCTTTCGACCTCTTCCTACAACTTCAAAATTGAAAATAGAGATTTTTCCTTCAAATTAAACTTGTTCTCCATAGTAAGTTCTTTCATTAAGGTCATGTACAAGTTTTAATTTCCCGTATACGTACGTATAAACGGAGTATAGGGATCTTAGTAGTATAAGGTATATAGGGATCCTAGTAATATACGTAGTATACGGAAAGTTATGTAATGCTGCCGAAAATCGATTTCGAGATTTTTACGGTAAAACACGTTTTGGGGTCCCCTGATACCGAAAAAGTGTTGTTTTTTTTTCAAAACATCTGTCCGTCCGGCTGTCCGTCCGTTTGAAGCGTCGAGCAGTGCTGGCGATGATGTGTCACCTAGTGGCAGGACCGAGAACGACGCGAAATCCTGTGATATATTCCATCGTGAAGACAAGCCCCCACGCGCCAAAAAATAAAGAAAAAAGGACAGAGCTTGTCCCGAGTGAAGCAGTGCCCCGCTGGTGGGAGATGCCTGGTTAAGAAAACCCCCGCTAGTCGACGGAAGGTCGGCTCCGGATCTTGTCATCCAGTTGGGAAAGATCACCGCCACCTCCCAATGAAAAAACATAGTTACAGATACGGAACAGTGAATCTGATACGGAACTAATGACCTCAGTAGTTGACGTGCCCGAAATCACTAACAATCAATCAAAACTGAAATAGAAAATTTCACCAAAACTCCTCTTCAATAAAGCAAATCTACATAATAATGTCTAAACCACAACCTATCCCGTTCAGAATACTGAACCTAATCAAATCCAAGAAAAACTTAAGAAGATATTGGCAGATTACAAGAAGGAAGGATGTCAAATAGAAACTAAACAAGCTTACAACAATAATAAAGCACCGACTGGATCTTATTCGTTAAAAAATAAAAATTACCATTCAGAAATACATCCTAGCTAGGCAACCTACGGTAAAACGTTTATCTCTAACAAAAACCCTCATTCCTCCGCTAAAATTGGGAACTTCAATAGTAACAATAAATTACCAAAGAAGAATAGCTCTTAGCATACCTAGAAATGGTATGAGTGTTATTACGGCAGAGGTCAAAAGTTAAAAGCAGCGGACCCGAGATGCAAATAATTCTCCTGAACCTCAAGATACCTAAAGAAATGACATTCGGTGAAGAGATTGGCGCGTCGACTTCCAGTGGCGACAGCTTCAGATTGTTAGTAAATATGATTACCGGAGAAGAGTAGCATTTGGTGGAATGCCAGGAAAATGAGGTTAATTGACCTAATACACATTTTTTATTTCACTCTTAATATTACAATTAACGATGAGTTAATGAGTTAACCCAAAAACTAATGAGTTACTTTTATTCTGTAGAGTTTGAATCTGATTTGTTTTGTATATCACAATGTTTTTTCTTCTTAATAAACACTTGATGTACGACGAATCGATGGTTGTTTATATACGTAGTTAAGGATGTTAAAACGCGTTGTTAAGGATATTAAATTTCTTACCATTCAGGTAGGTCACGGTGTATAAGATATAGGTGTGTCAACTAGCCGCCTTTTGGGCAAAATTTTTGAAGCCAGTTTGAGGCTAGTTCCTCGCTTATCCGTACGGTGCGCACGATCGAATTGGGCATTGATGATGGCGTCTCGCGCATGTAGTATTTTCTGGTATTTTCGTTTCAAGAAAGGTATACCGGTCACTGAATAAACGTAATCGTAGAACCGCTAATGTAAATGGAATCTTTTAAGGCCTATTATAACGTCTGACGGGGGTATTAATTGTTTTAAATGTTTTGTAGCGAAAAAAATGCATATCTGCAATTATATGATTTAAGTACCAAAGAATGAGGATTTCTGTTTAAAAACAGGAGTTGGAGCTAAAACAACAATAGAAAACAGAAGGGATTCTAGTTACGAAAATCATTTAAACAGTGATTTACTATTAATCATTTGACATTCATGTTGCTCAGCAGACAACAGGTTTGCTCTTCGCAACAGTATATTCATTACTGCCCTCATTGAAAAACAATGTTAGTGCCAATTATAATTTTCTAGTAGAAATATTTTTTCCTTTTTTGACAGATGATCTTATGAAGTGAATTTTGTCTTGTTACTGATACTTTTCTACACATTTTGCAATTAATAAATTATAAGAACTAAAATAATGCATGGGTTCTATGTCACAGATGTACAATCTACATTAAGAACAAACGCTACATATCTTTAGGGTCCTAACATGAAATTAACAAAATCAATACCTGGTCTCATTCTGATAAAGAAATTCTTCACCAACAGAGTAATTTATATGTGGAATCAGCTATGAAATTCTCTTTTTGCAAACAACGCAAGATCTCAAAACCAACTACGATGAATGTAGATCCATGGACTTAAGCACAAGACACCTTTTTCCTTTTATAATATACAGAGCAGCGCCTCCACTACATAATTCCAGCTTGTCTGCAGCTTGTAATACATTCTCAACATCAAACAATGTATGTAAAGCTGTACTAAAAGAGGAATTTTCATTATCAAATAAAATATTTAAATTTGAATTTTTAACAAGAATAACCCACAAAATAGAAAAGTAGTTTATTATAATTCAATTTGATTCTGTATTTCAATATTAATAATATTCAATTTATACGTATTACTTTCTGAAATAATTACAGTTTACATACTTTCTTCATTTCCTAAATATATTAATGTAGTACATAAATGTCACATAAGTAACTTGTATATAAATTTTACATTTATTGCAGTATTATCATTATTAACATTCATTTGGCTGTACCAAAATTTCAAAATGCTGTTGGATATGTGCAAACCATTCATTGTAAAATTGCTTTGACTATGAATTTATGAACTAGAATAATCTACTTTTTAGAAAAGCCTTATGTTATTCTTGTAACTTTTAATGACATCTGGTGACAGGTAGAATATCTTAATTTCTGCTTATGTAGGGCTTTTCTCACCCAGAGTATTATGAGTAATGATTGTGTTATTGTCTATTTGTAGTGCTGTGGTGGCGAATAGAAGAATATGAATGCGTCCACCGGTCGCGCTACAAGCGTGAAATCGTACGCTCCATGAAAGATAGGAAGTCTGTGGAAATGTTTTCTCAAAGCGGGAATCGACGCTGACCGTTTGTTTCATTTAGGGATCATAGATGTATCTCTCCTCTATGTTAGGGATGGGCAAAGTCGTTCATTTAAGTGAATAGTTCATTATACGATCGTTCTTTTTAGTGAACTAGTTCGTTGAACTAGTTCAAAATAACGAAATAGTTCATTTATTTTTGCCACGTACACAGGAATGCCATATTGGGCAAAATACCGCCAATTGGGCGAAAAGCAAGCGTCTACATGCAGGAAGAAAATGTATTTTGGGGGATTCCGTCCATTGGGCGGAATTCTTTGTATCCTAGAAGGGCTGTGGACGGTATGATTTTGCTCACATTTTCCCACAAAAAGTACAAGTATTTATGGTTTCTGAGAGAAATGGCCTATGCACAAATGTTTGAGTTTTGAACACCATGCAGCTATTATGAAAATGTCTGAGCCCTTTCTTTTTAGACATACATTTTGCCCCTTTTTCTAGAAATTGAACAAGTATTTAAGTCATAAAGCTAGGCTTAATAGGTAGGCTTTATCCACAAGAGTATTTATTTTTAAACTTCTTGTGAACGTGCAGCTATTTTGAAATGATCAGCCCCAGTGTCTGACTCAAGCTTTATTCACCGGTTACCTTTCTTCCCCACGACGTTATTTGGCGGATTTTCCCAGAAGGGATCTGGCAACCCTGGACGTAGGTGTTTTTTCAGCGTTGAAGTTGACCTTTTTGCCGACACCGTAGGTCGAAACGAAAAAATCAACCGAGACCATGAAAAAAACACACACTTCGCTCACGAAATAAGAACATGGTTCTACATCTGTATAAAAATTATAATATACAAATATGTGGAAAAGTTCGTTATTTTATATTGCAATAAGGTGTTTGATATCTCGGGAAATAGCGATAGGTTAGAGAGGATTACCAAGGGATACTTCGTTAAATTCCAATGAATGAAGTACTTTTTTCACGGTAACTAGACAGTTGTCTTGGAAACCGTCTTTTTTAATGGATATAAAAAATGGCCTATTTCATGTCCTGTTAACAATGCACAGTATCTGCCTTTATTGTAGACAGAAATATAGAATTAGATTTTTATGATACTAGTGGTAAATGTTTCATTTTATTTTGCGTAAAATGTTGCAACATGAGGCCGATAAGCCGAGTGACGCAATCCTATGAAATAAATAAAATCACTTTTACCACGTATGTCATACACTATTTGTAGACAGCCTTTTTGAATTTCACTATATTTTAATTCAAACATAAATCAAATCTACGTTGTATTAAGGTCAGCAGTAGCTCATGTGATCAGCCGAAAGTATTTTGTTTTCATTGTTATATTCACGGTTTTATCTGAATATAATGTCACTAATGAAATGCCACTTTTAGCGCTAGTGCTAAAAATTTAACTCTCACACTCAGTACGCTTTGCTTACCCCAAAAGTAACTTCTTTTTGTAGGTTCTCTCGTGCCCGTGTCGCAAGACTTAGGGACAGCTAGGAGGCATCTACAAGAACACCCGTCTCGTATTAAATGATTTCTTTTGATAAGTATTTAACATGATTCATTCTAGCCCAATTTTCTAATTTATTAAACAATCCTAAAAATGTTGCTTACAGAAAAGTGAATTCTACTCTTTGGTAGTTCATGAAAATTCATATTTTTGTCTATCTTGTCACACTCAACTCTGCACTTCACAAAACCCTTTTATAAGTACAATTACATTGGACTACAAATAAAGAATATTCTTATTTGTAAAAGAAATAACTCCATGGGAATCATTAATCAAAGTTGCTGTTATTACTCTATGCTAGGCATTCTGCCATTGATAATCAAGATCAGTGATATTTTTATATAGCAAGTTATCAAAATGCAATTCCAGCAATACACACAAACGCACATTACATATAATACAAGCAGCCGGTATCCCCAAAGTCACTTGATTTCCGAAACCTGCAGAAACCTGCGTAGTGAGCTTATGCGCACCCTAGCTGTATCTCTCATATCTGACCGCTGAACTACGGGAAAGAACTAATTGAACTACTGAACTAATGAACGATGACCGGCGAACTAAGAGAACTAAATGAACTACTGAACTAAATGAACTACTGAACTAAATGAACTAACTGAACTAAAAGAACTAGGAACGGTGACCGGCGACCTAAGAACGCTGACCCGTGACAGATGAACTATAGTTCACTAAATGGTCGTTCCGTATCGTATCGTTCCTTTTCAAGAATAGTTCAATTGAACTAGTTCGTTCGCGATCGACACATCCCTAGTTTCATTTCTCGGCGAGCACGTGCGTGTACTGGTTATTTGTTTTCATCTGGTGGTACCGGTATTTTTTGAGTTATCGTGCTACGTTAACGTATTAAAACATGGCTACTATTTTAAAGAAAAAGAGAAGTAAATGTGTCGTAAAGGACTGCAACGATATGTTGAGTAAGAGACATCGTTTCCTCGAAACGACGGAGAATTGTTTGCGAAATGGTTTAATGCTTGCGGTAATCCGTTGATTTCGGGGTTTACAATGGAGCAGTGTAATAATCAATATATCTGTGATCGGCATTTCTCGGAAGAAAGTAAATGCCCGGAATTACGTCGGGGGCTGAAAAGAGATGCAGTTCCTACACTTTTTCTTCCAGGTAAGAAACTTATGAGCCATTTCACACCATTGCTCAGAACTGTGGATAGGTACTGCTATATTATACGTTTAGTGTAACACTTATTTTTATTACAAACTCAAATCAGAAACCCAATTTTATGTTCTATGTAAATATTCAATAGTTCCAGGTAGCCCAGTCCATGAAGGGACTGCACAGCAAGGTGGAGAGAATTTTGAATGTAAGTAGTGGTATTTTTATGTTAAATGTTTCTTACTGCTTACTTGGAAGAGTCTCTTCAGAGGTAATTTTTCTTTAGCTCCAGGAATTCAAACCCCTTCCAGGGAAGATGGCCTCTGCGAGTCATCGTATAAAAGAAAAGTTGATCAGGCATTTGGAGGTATGTTTAAATTTTTGAGTAGTTGTACTTTATTCTACTGATTTTGGTTTAATAATTTTATTCTTTTTTATAGATGAAGATATGTTTTACGATTCATCAGTGTTAAATTTCAACACCTCTGAACCCAATGATGCTTTACCAGGTAAAGTCTTAGACTATTTAACTGTGATAAACATTTGTTACGGTTGTTAGAAACTACGTTTTTCTGTTAAAGGTATTAACAAGCTACTCCATGCCGCTCCTAATGGAACACCTAAATTACCAAATATGTTTACATTTATTTAATTCTGAATGCTTTCTGTTGATGAATGAAATATTTAGGGGCTGTGAAACTATTGACACATTACTTTGTTTCTTTTCAGTTGGGGCCGATTTGTGCTCTACCCCAAGGAAATGTGCAAGACACCGTTTGTTGCCCTCAGGTGAGGAAGAATTTAATTGCTTTTGTTGTTGTTGGTAAATCTTACAGTTTATTACAGTAGTGTTTTCATTTTAAAGGTTCCAACTCAGGTGGTTTTGGGTTACGCTCTATCTGTATCACGAGAGAGAAATTCCTGACACCAAGATGCAGGAAGTTTGCCAAACAGTGTCTGTTGCTGCAAGGAAAGTATCGGAGGTCCCAGGGACGGGTACGATCTTTCCAGGAAAACCTGCAGGGTGCCATAACAGCATCAAACAGCCGTGAATTTATATGGCTTGAAAAACACCTAAGCCCCATTACGTATCAATTTGTCTTGTGCCAGCTCCGTAACCATAAGAGACTGAAACGTGGGTGTCGGTTCACTTTTGATGAGAAAGTGTTATCGCTGAGCCTTCTGAAATCCTGTGGCTCTGGGTACAGATTGCTGGCAAGATTATTTTCTTTGCCATCGATTGTAACTTTGCGCCGCCTTTTGCAAAATATTCCAATAGCTGCCATTACCAGCAATTTGTAAAGATTATTATATTTGTGAGTGTAAGCGCTTCAAATAACTTCAAATAAAGTATTTTGAAAACTCAATTTTCTGTGGAAATAAGCTTCAAATTTTGCATTTTTAGTAGCGCTAAAACTGCATTTTCTCTTAAACGGCACATAATTTTTAAAAGAAAATTGCCATTTATGACTAGGTTTTTTGTGTTCTTTTATATTCTGAAATTATTCCCGTTCTACCAATAGGAAACCGAAAAATTAAGAAAATGGCAAAAAAATGTACTTTTGGCAGTGATAGCAGCTGGCAAGGAATATGTGGCATTTGGAATAGCTAGCGAAGACCCAAAGAAATAGAAAACTAATATGGGAAAGTCAGTGCCATCCTGTAGCACCACTAGTTTGTTTATTAATTCATATTAGTATGGTTAAATGTTTGGCAACATTCATTCGCAATCTGTCATTAAATTTCATTTTGAATAATTAATTTTTTCTTTATCCTTGTTCTCATTTGAGAGATTTTTCAGAAAACTAACCACTCAGCTTGAACTTGCTTAACATTTCATGTATGACCTCTGAAAATTTGCTTGTAACTGCCTAGTTATTGCTAATATGTCTTGACTCTGTATTGATGTTGCCAAGCTAATATCTTACAAGAATATTGTAAAAATTGAACCTGTAATGTGTATGACAAAAGGAATGAATTCTTATGTGGATTGATTGTTCATATGAAGTTCAATTAAGAGTTAATTTAATTATATTTGTTGAATTGTTGTGTGATGATTGTTTATATTGTAATGGGGAAGTAATTAAATTTTACATTGATGGCTATTGGAAATAAGTTTTATCTACTCGGATGTAATAATTTGAATTTTGAAAAAAAGTGCTGAAATTTTGATTTTGTTAAATTCTCAGTAATAATGGATTAAATGTGAAGCAAATTTATTTTTGCAAAAACTTGTGTACTCATTACTATTTCTGTAATTCAACACCATTGTTAGATACTGTTTCTTTAATCGGTTTATTTTGCTGTTTAAATTTTTTACAGCAAAAAATGTTTTTAAAAGTGAAATAAATGTTTTACTAAATTTTGTTCAATGTAATATAATTTGTGTAATAAATGTTTTACTAAAATTAAATAAATGTTCTATGTTCCCAGCCCTTGCCATTTATGATTAAGAATTCTTCGTACCGATTCCCGAAAATTCAGTACATTGGCCTAAGTAAAGAAAACCTAGAACGGCTTCTCAAAGACCAGATGAAGCAGTTAATTACGATTAAGAATCAAGTTGCAGTTAATTTTCAATATGGCTTTTAAGAGGAACCGTGAAAAATAATTTAATTTTGAATTCCCGCTTAAGTGTTCACAGTAAGCGTGATTGGCACAAATAAAGTAGAAGTGGGAGAACAAGAGTGGGGGGAGGAGTGGGGAGTCGACGGTGCTGCGCCCGGTGGACGCATTCAACGTTTCCTCGTCCTCCCTCTTAGCATGGGAGTGGCCACTCTATGTGTGGGTTCTCTGTGCTTATAGTCTAAGGTGAATAAGTACTATATGTACTTACCACATTTCGCTTAACATTGTCATTGTTGAAATTCTTGACGCAATATCATCATTGTCATTTAATTTTCTCCTTTTCTGGGGAAAATGTCAACCTATTTCTTTTTATATCTTGATTTTCGACTCACTTTGGAAACTTCTAAATTTACTTCATACTCCGGAATAAAGTTTTTACTACGAAGAGATCAGTCAAGTCTACTGTTCATCGTGCTATCAATAGAAGCCATCTTGTCCCAACAAAAATGCCCAAGTCGTTCGCAGCGCTTACGTAGCGAGAGCTGTGAGAACTAGCCTCACATTAGCTTCAGTTTTGGACTGGGAGTGAACACACCTATATCTCTTACACCGTGGGTAGATAGTAGGTACAAGAGCAACAAACAAACCTGTAGGGTTGCATGTTAACAGGGGTTAAAGACATGTGACAGACAAAAACATCTAATAACAATTTAACAACGATTTATAATCCAAATATATCGGAAATTTGTGCGTTCAATTAGTTATTGTTTGTGAGTTTGCTATGAATCATTGTAATTGCAATATTTTGAGTTTGATATTAACCCAGATAAGGCTGAATTATTTTTTTTCTACTTTTTCAAAATATTTGCTATATATTGCTAAAATAGGATCCATAGAATCATGTTCTAAACAAATTTTTCATTAACTCTTTTTATATTTGGAGAAATGAGCCGTCCTTCCAGAAGGACGTCAGCCTAATACATCATCTACAAACATAATTACATACAACTCATCAGAAACAATTATTTTATACTTTTATAACCGCAACTACTCTTAAGAACAATAAATAGGGACACATTATTGCATTTCTATATACTCTTTATTTTGTGTGGTATGTAATGGAACAAGCCACATGAAGTGGAACGGAACATTTTATGCACTGTGTTGTTGCTTTCTTGTGACAACTGCGGCAGTGAAGCTGCTTCTTCTTCCCACAAACTTCATCCTGTAGTAAATCTGCCACATAGTGTCAGAACAGATTCTGTCATAGCGGGAATCCACCATAGAATGTGCTGATGGTCTTTCTCGAGATGAAACAACACGTCGATTAGATTCAAGAATTGCACATGCAATTCGGCGACGGAAACTCAAGTGGTCGAGTCTGCCGCCATCTGCTCGATGAAGTTGCCATGCGTTATGCTCAGCAACATCTATTAGATGAGCTATTACGGGAAAATACCATTTCTTTCCTCTTATTGACACTCTAGAGCGATATGTTTTGATCTGCCCTATCGATTCCTCCCATGTGGACATTGTAATTATGCAGCAGTTGTGGCATTTCAATAGTAATTCTTTTCTTCGCCCGCTGAGAGTAACGAGACACATTGCGACAGGGAAATACGCTGTCAAAATTTGTGGCAATGTTAACAACGCCGTTGTCATTCCATGCTGAAATTAGCACCTTCTTAGTTTCACTGGATCTGAAATCAAAAGTTCCATGTGGCATTTTCTTCAACTCTTCTTTCTCCATAATATCACAATCAGAACCAATTCTGTTAGCTTTTATTGTTCCTGTGGCGTGGATGTTTCTATTGTATAAATCAGTTAGGAGAGGGACTGATGTAAACAAATTATCGAAATAAATATTGTAAGGCAGTTGATGTAGAGAATCTGTGTAAGTCATAACTACACCATATCCCAGTCCTTTATCTGAATAGTTTTCTGGCAATGTTCCAGCACCTTGATATGGTTCCAACCATGATAAACACCCACTACTAGGACCACCGCACCAGAACTTGAATCCATATCTAATTGGCGTGCCACGGATAAATTGTTTTGTGCCATGACGTCCAAAATATGGCACCATGCTTTCATCAACAGAGTGATCTCGCACGTTAGGTGCTAAATTTTTACATTTTTCATTTATTGCTACGAGAAGTGGTCGCACTTTTGCAAATTTATCATTTTTGTCTAATTTATCATTATTGCAAACATGTAAATTTGACATAATGTATTTGAAGCGGTCTCTGGACATTGCTTCACTCACCAGGATGTTGTGTACATCTGGTGACATTGCCCAATGCATGTCTTTTCTGGGCAAATCTATGTAACCACTAAGTAACAGTATGGCCACGAAACATTTCATTTCGGCCTCAGAACAGTCTCCAAGTCTATTTCTTTTCGCGGCATACTGGTTGGTGTACACAACCATCAAGTCAATAACCTCTTCAAAAAATAAGTCAAAATATTCTAGAGGTGTTCTCTCTCTGTTCTTTACCGTATGTATTGGGGGCCAGGAAGTAGATGGCATTGACAGTTGTTGATTTTTCCAATCGGGTGAAGGCTGTGAAGTAGCATTTGATATTTTCATTAGTGGAACAGCAGATTGATGAACTCGTTTTCCTTTTCTTTTGCAAGGAGTTGAAACCGAAGGCTCAGATGTTTCTGGAATTGTGTCATTTTCCAGTGTTCGGGATGTTGATGGGAGCGAAATTGAATATCCTTGGTGTGAAGCAGAATTTTCAAGTTTAGAAGATTCGCGGAAGTTGATCATGGCGGGTGCGTTGAGTTGACTTGCAGGGACATTATCTATTACCGGCGACTCTTCATTTCCCGAATCTTCGTCAGTCACATCAGCATTAGAATTTGTAGGGGGTTATAAAACAATATCTAATCCATCATCAGGCAATGATACGTTTTCATCATTATCCTCCAACATATCAAGCAGTTGTTGAAGGGTAAGATTTTTCCTAACAAACAAAAGAAACTTAGCACACATGATGAAGTTGAAGAAATCGTATAAGTAAAAACTTAGCAAATAATTTACAAAACGCAGCAAGAAATGTTCATTACCAAAAACCAATGAAACATGATGAAAATTCGTTTAGATCAAAGTACAGTTGAAAAATTAAAAAAGCACAGCTGAATAGCAGTAAATAAAGTAGTACTGACTGAACACTTCAATTTTCTAAAAATGCCTACATATTCGGCTAACGTCCTTCCAGAAGGATGTCAAAGTATACGTCTCAAAATATCACGAATTAAATCTATATAACACCCGTTTTCAAAGCAAGTGTTTTAAAATGTACTTTTGTAATCATGTTTCAGCGGATGTTTTCTCACTGCATAAATAAACACACTTGTTATACTCGCCCATCAATTCTCACATCAATTGGACAATCCATGTTAAAAATTGCTCTTCAACAAAAACGATTCTAAACCACACAGATGCAATTTACTAAACGAATTAGATATCCAACGTAAATAATACAGTTCAATCTTCAGAACGCCGTCAGCACGAACTCTCAGATTCAAAACGTAACCGAAATAACGGCCAATTTGTAACGGAACTACACACATCCTTCTGGAAGGACGTCAGCTTTATCTGGGTTAAGATTATATTGAGATATGAAAGTTAATTTTTATTTTATGTAATAATGATGTAATTAATAAATACTCAGAGGAAGAAAGCCAAACGCTATTGCTCAACTCAGAAAAAAAAAACTTTTCAACCTCATCCTACTATAAATAACGTCTTCAACAACATAACAGAGAATTAAACCAATAGGTCCCCTCGGTGCCATCAGCTGTTAAATGCATTTCCATCAGAAATATCAGGTACAATCATAAACTGTCCAGGAATAAATTGAATTACCACTTCAGCCTCAAAATGTTAAGCAAAAATGTAAAAGCAGTTTAACAGCGATTTACAACGCAGCTTTACGGCTTCTCACAAAATGGAAAAAGGGGCTGCCAAGACTTAAGCCCAGCAAAAATCTCAAACAAATAGAAAATTACAATTCTTTCCTTCAATACCCAGAATGTTTGAAAAATTGATTCTGAACAGACTCTTTTAGGTCTAAAAAGTAATACCGCCATTCCAATTTGGTTTTAAACAAAAACACTCCACCTCTCACCAATTACTAAGACTAACAGAAGGCTGCTCATGGATTCCACCAAAAAGAGCACACAACAGCATTCCTAGATATGAGCCATGCCTATTACAAAGTATGGCATATATGCCTTGTGTACAAAATGCATCAACTCGGAACCCCCATTAATTAAAATCGGATTAAGTTTCATTTGCAACAGAGAATTCATCGTTAAAATCAAGAGCGTGTCCAATCAACGTAGGTGTACCCCAAGGATCAATCGTATAAAAAGGAAAGTGGCCACCCTGAATAATTTCAAGTTTCACTGCTAAAGATTTTATTTCTTGGTCAAAGAAGATGAATTCTCAAACCACTCAGAAAGTTGACAGATGCACAATAGGGTAATTTACAGCTTGCCCGTGTGTAGCGCGTAGTTCTTTGATGTAGTTTACAAGTTCCGAAACAGGGTTTTGTTGTAGTACTACGTGAAATTATAGCGTATCAAAATTCAGGAAATTTGGCAGAAACAAAGACAAAATTTGGCGGAACAGCGACAAAGTATACGTCTCTCTCATGGTATCCCGCCGCCGATTCGAAACGGGAAGTGTTCTCTTTGCAAAGAATCAATAGTATCAGATGTTTCAAATTGGATCCAAACTAAATTAATAATGAACGAAGGGAAAACTGTTTCAATGCAGATTTTTTCTTTTGTAATAAACAATTGTTCATTCTATTGAATGTGAACAATGTGCAATTGACTGATATTAAGGTGAGTACATTTTTGGGTCTCTCAATTCAGTCAAAAGTGACTCACTCAAGGTTGGGAACATATTTTCAGCCAAATTTAATATCTGTATCACTCGATGTAATAATCGTTTTCATCAGGTTTCATTATTAACAGCTCACTAAAAATAAATCACATATAATTCATGTACATTATTTTGCAGCACATTGCCAAATGACATTATTCGATTAAAATCTATACACACGTTTAAGTGCCAAGTAAAATCTTTCTGCTGCACACCTGTTTCTATAAAATTACAGATTATGCTGGTCATCAAAAAGGGAAATAATAGTGATTTTAACAATGATACTTAGTGTTAGCTACGACTTGTGCTCTATAATTCTAAATAGGCCTATACCAAGCATCGTACCTCAGTTACCAGGGTTCCCCTCAATGAGCTGGTATGGATTATCGCTCAGTTTCGTTATGAGAAAGTTTGCAACATTCCTGCAAATGCGCAATTTTCAGCTCATTTTCATAGGAAATGGTTGTGTTTCTGAGAAACATCAGAAATTATGTACTCAGTGACAGATATTTAAATTAAATGATATTTGTGTCACTTTTACTTTCCCGTATACATACGTATATATGGAGTATGCCTAGTGTAGCGAAAGTTATGTAATGCTGGTGTAAGTAATGCTGATAAAAAGGGGAAACTAGTGGTGCTACTGAATGGCACAGACGTTCCCGTATTAGTTTTCTATTTCCTTGGGTCTGGGATAGATATTCGGAATTGCCACCTACTCATTCCAGCTGCCATCTATCACCAAAGTACTTTTTTTTATATTTTCTAAATTTTTCGGTTTCCTAATCGTAGAACAGAAAATTTAATTTTAGAATATTAAAGAACAGTAAAAACTCGTACTAAATGGCCATTTTCTTTGAAAACTTTGT
Source organism: Acheta domesticus (assembly GCA_031308135.1). Classification (NCBI taxonomy): domain Eukaryota; kingdom Metazoa; phylum Arthropoda; class Insecta; order Orthoptera; family Gryllidae; genus Acheta; species Acheta domesticus. The sequence continues at coordinate 113,961,124 of JAHLJT010009419.1, read as the reverse complement.
AGCCGTTTTTAAGAAAATGGCGTTTTAGCGCGACTAAAAATGCGAAATTTGAAGCTCTTTTTCGCAGAAAAGTTTTAAGTTTACAAGAAACTTAAAATAGAGTCATTTGAAGCACTTACACTAAAAATATATTAATGTTTATAAATTGCTGATAATTTGAATATTAAAAACATGAGAGATCTTTCAAAAATATTACGTTTGTGTAATTATTGAAAAAAGGAAAAAAAATCAAAATAAACTTTACGTCATATTGGTTTGAAAAAAAATGGAGTCATTTATGAAAAAAAAGGCGTTTGAGCGTTTCTGAAAATGCGGAATTTTGAGTTAGTTTTCACAGAAAATGGTTAAGTTTTCGAGAAACTTTATTTGACTTTATTTAAAGCACATGTACTCATTAATATATTAATGTGAACAAGTTGCCACTAATGTAATTATTAAGGTGGCATAGGTCCGATTTTCATGGTTAACTCTGAATTTTCGAAAATTGCAAAGGTTTGAATTTTATTCGCCGTCTTCCTCCAGCTACAAAATTGCAGATAGATATTTTTCCTTCAAATAAAATTTGTTCTTCGTAGTGAGTTTTTCTTTAAGATCATGTACATTTTTTTGAAACGTTTAGTAGTTCTCGCGCAATATTGCGTACAATATTGGCTACAATATGTACAATTAAAAAAAATATACGAAAATGAGATTTTCTCAAAAACCGCTCCATCTTTTTTCTTTAAACTTTTGGTAGGAATGTACTCTATGAGATGACATAAACCCCATATTGCTATATTCTTTTGTTTTTTCAAAAATTGCAAAACTGTAATTTTTTGACTTGTCTCTCACGTCGTTAATATTTACATTAGCGGCAATTTGTTGACATTAATATATAATGAGTACATGTGCTTTAAATAATATCAAGTAAAGTTTCTCGAGAACTGAACTGTTTTCTGTGAAAACTAGCTCAAAATTCGCGATTTCAGAAATGCGTAAACGCCATTTTCTGATAAATGGCTCGATTTTTTCTTTAAACTCTTGGAACAGATAGTGCTAATTGTACTATTTAATATGACGAAAAATTATTTTACGATATAATTTTGTTTTTTCAAAAATTACACAAATGCATTTTTTTTAAAGGTCTCTCACACCTTTAATACGCACATTACCAGCAATTTGTAAACACTATTAAATTTGTGTGTGAATGTGCTTCAAATGACTTCAAATAAAGTTTTTGGAAAACTCAAAAATTGTGTGTGAAAAGGAGCTTCAAATTTTGCATGTTTAGTAGCGCTTAATCGCCATTTTCTTAAAAACGGCTGCAAATTTTTTTAAAAAATTGTCATCTAGTACAATGTTTTAGTGTTCTTTAATGTTCTAAAATTAATATTTCCGTTCTACCATTAGGAAACTGAAAACGCAAGAATATGTCAAAAAATGTACTTTGGGTGGCGATAGATGGCAATTGACAAGAGTAAATGGCATGTACGAATAGCTAGCCGAGACCAAAGGAAATAGAAAACTAATACGAGAAAGTCTGTGCCATTTTGTAGCACCACCAGGTAACTTTTTGCCCCTGCAACACTCGTATCATTTCTAGGTATGTTAAAAGCTATAAATCGGTTGACGCATTGTTCGGGTTCGGGGGAGAGCAGAGCCACGACCTGCCCTATTTTCAGCGGTGACGTCGAGGCGCCGGCATTCGCTTCCCGGAGACTCCGATGCGCGAGTGGCGTCGGAGGCGAACGCACCTCTCGCGCGTGGCGGGGCGTGGGTGGGGGCGAGAGTGTGGGCGGGGCGGGGGTGGGCGAGGGCGGGGGAGTGGGCGGGGACGAGGGCGAGAGCAGGGCGTCGGAGGGGGAATGCCGAGGGCGGGGCAGCGACGCATGACGGGGGAGGGAGCGGGGCGGGGGTGAGGCGAGGGCGATGGCGTGGGTGGGGCTGAAAGCGGTGATGGAACGTGTGCGAGGGCGAGGGGTGAGGGCAGCGGCGAGAGCGTGGGCGAGGGCGGGGACGGGGGTGGGGGCGAGGACGTAGGCGTGGGCGTGGGAGGAGGCGTGGGTGTGAACGGGGGCGGGGGTGAGGGCGAGGGTGGGGGCGGGGGGACGGGGGGCGAGGGCGGGGGCGCCGGTGAGAGCGTGGGCGGGGGCGGTCTACGACAGCTTCTTCAAAAAGGCCCCGCTCCACCTGCAGCGTGGTTCGCAGGTACCCGCCACATAAACGACCCTCCCGCGAGGGGGGGAGCGGAGGGGGTAGGAGTCAGGAGGGCGAGGGAGGCACGCGGCAAGGCAGGGTGCGCCATCGCTGTCGGTGGAAACAGCCGCCGCCGCCGCCATCATCGCAAAGCGAAGGTCGCTCCGCGGCACGCCGACCGCCGCGGCGCGGCGCTCCCGCCCGTCTGACGACCGGCGGCGGCGGCGGCGGCGACTGCAGTCCGCGCGGCACCGTCGAGGCAATCGGATGTGTGGGCGCGCGTAGCGGGCACCGCATAGTCACAGACCACCGCCTGTCTGTCGGCTCGACGCCGTCGTGCCGGGAATAACAGCGACGTTCCGCGGCCCGGAGCTGCTGCTGACCGCCGGCGCTGCCAACCTCGTCCGACTGGCTGGGAGAACGCCGCGCTTGAAGGTGAGTGCGGTTTTTTTTGTTTTGTTTTGGGTGAAATGCTTCGTCTGGCAGGTTGTACTTCGTTTGCCGACCGAGAGTTACTGTGCCCGTAGACGGGGCGTGCTCGGAGCTAGATGTAGTGCGCGAGTAGTGTGATGGTCCGAGAGGAATGGGCTGTGTTTTCTTTACTCACCTCTTCCTTGTAACCAAAGAAAACAAAGAGAAAGGAACCTAAGGCGGGATATCCCTTTTTTAGATTTTCTACATCGGATTTCTCCGAAAGAGAATGCAGTTTGATTATATCGCCAAAGAAACTGCAATATCTACAATGTTCATGAGAGAATTCTTTAGATGAAACGTCTTCGACTTCTTTGAAAATTACAGGTGATTAATTTTTTATTATAAACAATTACTTGTCAGTTTATTTAAAACAACTCAATATCACTGAATAATGGAAAAGTGCTAAAGCCGTTTTTTCTGATCGGCTGTAACCTTGAAACAATGAAATCACTGTATTCGGGACTTTCCTGTTTACATAAAATACCCCGGAAATGTCAATACTATTGTCAAGTCAATGATGTAATTTTAAGTGCACGTGATGCATTGTGCTATATGAAGGAAACTGCCTATGTTTCGAGAGACGAGAAACCAAATTATAATTATAATGATGATGATGATGATAATAATAATAACAAGAAGAAGAAATAAAATAAAGATCAACAATGAATTTATGTTGCTTAAAAGCGGAAGGACAAAGCGAGAATCGAAAGCCGTGGTAATAGCTGCTTAAATCCGGCTTTGAGATCACATAAGACACAGTAGCTGCTTTCAATCTTTCCCACGAGGAAAAGTACTGTGACAGTTGATCGTGACATCTCAGCTTCTCCAATCACGCTAAGACCGAATATACGAAAAGGGACGATAAGGTCTGCAGGGGCTGCCTCTGTTGCACCACCGTCTGCAACGCCCTCAGAGTTCCAAACTCGCGCTCCAAATGGTAAAGGAACTCACCAAAACCCATGACTTCTGTTGTTTTAAACTGTAACGAGAAGAAATTCATACTGACTTTATGGTACAACAAATAAACCGGTGATTGTTATTCGGGATTTGGAAAACAAATTGTGTCTCCGTGTAGATGTTGTTGTGCTGTGCCATGCGATCAGAATATCGTATCGTAGGAGGCAGAGACACGTCTCAAATATAAGGATTTGAAACTGGAGATTAACGTGATGTGAGGTGTAGGGCGCATCGATGGTTATCAAATCTGAGAATTGTTCCGCAAAATGTGTCGGAACTGGTCAAAACCTTCAGGTCGTTCAAAAGACTGGGAAGTGAAAGACTTACCGTCAATGGGAACACTCCCTATTTGCGCAAAGTATTGTACAGGCATTAAGTCCCTAGATCTACTCCTTTGGAAGGTGCTTGCAAACGAGTAGATTTTTACTTTCCCGTATACGTACGTGTATATACGGGGTAATATACGTAGTATAGGGACAGTTATATAATGATGCGGAAAATCTATTTCGAAATTTTAACGAAAATACAACTTTTGGAGTCCCAAAAGTTGGTTTACCACGCTTAAACCATACGTGCGTCTATCCGTCTAAACCTTTGGTAGGAATAGTGCTAAACGTCCTCTATGAAATGACATAATTGTCATATTGCTCTATTCTTTTGTTTTTTTCAAAAATTACAACGTAATTTTTTACTTGTCTCACACATTGTTAATATTTACATTAGCAACGATTTGTTCACATTATTACATTTACAAGTACATGTCGAGAACTCAACCGTTTTTTGTGAAAACTGGCTCAAAATTCCGCATTTTCAGAAACGCTCAAACGCCATTTTCTCATAAATAGCTCCAAATTTTTTCTTCAAACTCTTGCTACCGATAGTGCTAAATTGCACTCGTTTATAAGACGGAAAGAGCAATTTGGGATATATTTTTGTTTTTGCGAAAATGACACAAATGTAATTTTTTTTTAAATCTCTCACACCTTTAATATGCACATTTCAAGCAATTTGTAAACACTATTGTATTTATGAGTGTAAGTGCTTGAAATGACTTCAAATGAAGTTTTTCGAAAACTCATAAATTTTCAGTGAAAAAGAGCTTTAAATTTTGCATTTTTAGTAGCGCTTAAACGCTATTTCCTTAAAAACGGCTCCAAATTTTTCAAAGAAAATTGCCATTTAGGAGGAGATTTTACTGTTCTTTAATATTATAATATTAATATTTTGTTTTACCATTAGGAAACCGAAAAATTAAGAAAATGTTAAAAACTGTACTTTGGGCGGCGATAGATGGCATCTGGCTCGAGTATGTGGCAGTTCCGAATATCTAGCCCAGACCCAAGGAAATTGAACTGTGCACTTCTGTCACACCACTAGTTACTTTTCATATCTAAACTGTAGTATAGGGACGACAACTATTGGAATCACCCCAGCAACATGATCTCAAATATCTGTGGCAAAATTCGTGTGTAAAGTTTTCGTCAGCTGAAACTTGCCACAAACATCAGGATTATGGTGTGTTAGTTCTGCTTTGAAGCTGAATATGGTTAAGTATGGTGCAAGTGGAGAGTTGATTCATTCAATTTTTTACCCGAAAATCTATTTGATGGATGAATAGCAGGATAGATGGATTTGTTACACGAAACTCTGTTAGATTAGAACCTTTTAGTCTGAAACTTGGTAAATTCGTCAGGAGTAAGAGCCAATTGTCTCGTTCCGGATATTGTTATGCATGATAATAATATTTAATAATAATTAATATTATTATTATTATAATAACAAGAATAAAGATCTCAAATAATTATATGGATTATATTGATATCAATGAGAATGTTATATGAATGTTTCTCCATTCACTCTATGAACACATTCGAAATTAGAATGAAAATTCATTCTACAGGTTGACAAATTAATTAATTATAATAAAATAAACTGTGTTTGTGAAATGACCTGGAGGTTTTGACAAGTTCGAATAACTAATTTTCAATTTTGTTATTCCTGGCAAAATAATATTTACCTATTAGTACAGAAATCAAAATCATCAAGGAAGAAATCTTATTTCGAAAATGCTGTTCAGTATGGTACAAATATTTAGTCGATAGAAAATCATATAATTACTGAGAAACTCGTAAAATAAATGGCTTTTTAAAAGTACAATAAAAACACTATTTGGGTGTTGAAGTGCACAATTCACTGCTCTTATCGTAAGCCAGAACGTATCCTAAAGATCGCGAATCGCAGCTAGCCGCTCAGTTATATACGAACGTGTTAACGAGAAAAATATTCAAATATTATTTATTTACATTTCAACCACGTGCCGCGGACGTCGACAGTTTCCGGCGCGTCCTTCTTTTGTCGCCCGAGAAGCGACGACTGCCCTTGAGACCCAGGCATCGAGAGAAAACGTGGAACTAGGAAGTCGTTTTGTTGTTGATCTGTCGCAAGGCACCCCACAAGAAGCCCTCACCACAGAGGGAACTTCAACGCAACTGTGTTGTGAAGACTTCCTCATTACATTGGCATCTTCCTGGAAATGCAATTATGCATAATATGTTAAAACAAGAAATTTCTTTATGTTTAAAGAGAATAAAGTGCTTTAGAGATTAATTTTAATTAATTAAAGATAAATTTCATCCTCCGCAATTTTATTTTCTCTTACTTCTTTTCCATTTTTCTTAGCCTTACGTTTTTTCTAATTGTTAAAATTTTCCTTCATAAATCCTCTTAAAGAGTTAGTGTCCAAAATGACTGTTCATATATTGTAAATTTCACTACACTAAAATACACATTGTCGAAAAGGAAGTAATAATTTTTTTTTAAAGTGCTTTACATGTTGTTTTTTTATTTCTCCGCACGAGTCGATAATTATTTCCAAATGTGTCAATGGTCAATGTTTCAGAGATTTCAAAGAATATCATCATTATAATCTAGTGAATGTGTTTTGGATTTCTCCCAGACAGAACGAGAATTATTAATTTGTGTATCAAATTATTCAATCATCTTCACATTGATTAAAATTTATCGGAGGGCATCATTGGAGAGCACATAAATGAGATTTAGTTAATTCCATGCTCTTTTGTTAAAATATTTAAGAAGAGAGTCGTTACCATGCCTCGATGTCTCCTCTTTCAAGTTACAAACTCTTACGACAAGTTAGTGACTCTAAAGTAATTTATGGGTTTGAATGGTCTTTGGGCGTTCGGTTTAACTCATGTGAAGCGAATGAGAAAAAGTCTATAAAACAATTTATTAATCTGAAATATGTTGACATATTCGTGTGTGGTTGTAATTCTTAAGATAGTTGGCAGTCGAAACATGTTGACGAAATAGTGTGAAAATTTCATGTTGTATTTTGAATCTCTAAACTATTCAATCATGAATATGCAATACAGTGGCGTAGCGCGTGGGCCAGGAGAGGAGGAACATTTCCACCCCCTTATTTACGTATTTTAATTTAAAAGATTTAAATATTCAAGTTTAAGCAACGTAGCAGTCAAATACACAATTACATGAATAAAAAATGTAAATAAAATATTTAATATATTATCACCAACCTAATAGATGTTCCCTGTTCGGAGCACCACTAGTATCACCAACCTACCTAGTTCCTCATAGATTAGGTGATACGAGTGATCTACCTTCACTCGATGAGTAGGTGGCATCGATGGATGCCACCTTTCCCTTCCTACAGCAGTCAGCCTGCTCCTACCTAATCTAACGGTTGGGTTCGTTTTTACGATACCAATAATAAGAAAGCTTCAATGCAAAATGAGTTTAACCAGGAGAGTATATTCTATACAAACAAAGATGATACTGAATTGAGTGAAATTAACAGTATATGATCCCTCTATTCAATGCCTGACCTTCTTCACTACAAAAGTTTTATCACACAGATACCATAATAATACAATGAAACAGAACACATAATACACTTCTTGAAACGAAATTTACATATACACAATAATAGTTTCACTTATGTAGGGGGCAGTGGGCAGATTGATACAGAAAAATTAAATCGTCTTTAATACGTATCAAAAATGAATTAAATATTAATTTTTGTTGTTGAATTAATGGCATAACTAATCAGTATTACTATAGCAACCCAAGGAACCATTATAATGAGGAGATAACCATAATATATTTGTTTTAGTAAAAAACGAGTTTTGTATCATTCTGCCCCACCTACGGGGCACTTTGATACAAAGAATACAAAGTTTGAGAAGGGTAATCACTTAAAAAACTTTAACGAAAAATAAACTTTTATTGTGATATATGATCTGCCATACATTCTGTGACATTCTAAGATATGTTTACAAATGTTAAACATTTAAACATACATTTAAAAAAATTAACACTTAAAAAAATAATTTGAAATGAACACGTGGGATTATATACACAGGAGGAATAGCAGCGCCGGAGGCAGTCACTATACCACATTACTAATTCTCCTCGTCCACTTGATACTATTTGTCCTACTTGTCTCTGCTTTTTTCCTGCCGAAACTTTGATTGTAGGTAAGACTTAATTCCAGTTTCATCCGGATTTATTACAAGATCAGGCATAAATTGGTAGCGCGCCATTATACATTCATAATTGTCAAAAAATTCAGTGACTGCAGTTTTATTAAGTGCAAAACTTCTGGCTGCACTGGTATTTTCTGGTTTTCTGAGGCTTAAATGTGGATTCCTCTTCCTAAATACTGCAGCCGAATCTTTCCCAGGACATCTATTTTTTTCCGGATGCCGGGTATCTTCACCCAAGTATTCTGCATATTCGAAAGCCAAAACCAAGACTTGCTGCAATGACAGCCCATAGTGCATTGTACTACTGTTCAATAAATAATCAGGAGAATCATTCTCCATTTCAATTGAGAAAACTTGCGCAACAGTGTACTTGGATCTATATATATATATATATATATATATATATATATATATATATATATATATATATTTTATAAGATGACTCTTCATTTCCTTCAAAAGTATTTGGAACCTTTTCAATGCGATGTTGCATAAGTTGCAGCTCTGATCTTGTATTTGTCAGCTACTTTCCGTATTGACAACCCCTTTGATAAAACTTCGAATATTGCAGACTTCACTTTCTCCTCATCGATACTTCCTCTATCAGTCTTTTTTTATAAGTTCGCACCATTTTCTGAATTAAAGGGAAACTAGTTTATAAATTTCTTACAAACTTGAATATTGAGTCACTGCGATACATTGATACATGTATAAATGTGCCCCGTGTCTCTGTGTATCAATGTGCCCCAACGGACATTTTCATGATCCTAACAAGTACTGATAAAACCACTAAACATATTTAAAAATCATGTGTAAACCTGAATACTTAATGGAAAATACATACCTTTGGTATTTTCAAATTTTGACCAATGAACATTAAACAACGTTAGAACACTTTCATATTTAACACAGTTTTTTAGTTGGCTGCGGTGAAAACACATCAATCACCTTAAAAACTCAACGGCTGAATGGAGGGCTGCTCGATCGCATCTGCAGAATTAACACAAGTGTAGACACATTTTAGTGAAGTCACTACATAAATGACGTCACTCGGTTTTCAAATATCAATGTATCAATGTGCACCTTGTATCAAACTGCCCCGCTTTCCCCTACAGTATTTACACAAAAGAATTGCCACAAAAAATACACAAAAGAGCATTACTATTCGTGACAGTTTCCAATTTATTGATCTATGCAGTCAGATTATTATTAACTTTGTTAATTCCCTTAGAAATTAATTACTCTGCTTTCATATCCCTCTTTCACTGAGATTATTGAATGAAAAACTAGAAAAACTAGCTTTTAAAATCTAGAATGTATCCTTGCAAAATACTTAAAAAAATAATGTGAAATTGATATTTCGTTAACTCTTTTCAACATGGCCATTTCATTCTATAGAATGTTTAACTTATCATGATACAAAGATTGTAACCAAAAATTATCTGCGTTCTAATTCGACAGTATAATTAAAGAACTCAATTAATATTTGACTTTTGATTTTAATTAAACAAATTGCCTATTTTCTCTCTGCTCCAACACCAATCGGATAGCTTTCAGTTCTCTGTGAGGGAAAACTACGACGAACTAATTCTTAACAGAGCGTTTGAAAACTCATGATCACCAGAATGGATCCGTGTAGCTCGCACGGTGTGGTTGTTCCTTCGTCGCTCAATATTAGCGAACTGTGAACAGCCGCGGTTGGCGCGACGTGGCCTCGAAGTATCGCCATCTGCTCCGCCTATCGTCCAATGAACAATTTCTTTTGTTGATGCGCGACGAATTAGTTTTCCAGTGGACATTAACCACAAATAACAAAAAACTGTGGGAAGAAAGTAATTATATTAGTTGCCATCCCCTCATGACGAAATTGTGCCTCGTGGCATAAAAATCCGTCTTGAATTCTTTTTTCAATACTTTACATTGGATAAATACACACATATTCAACGTATTGCGATTTCAGACTATTATTTACTCGTTCTACAGTAATTTATCATAATATAATTTGCGCTAGTTACCTCTTATAGAGTTTTTTGCAAAAAACTTGCTCCGTCGTTCTTCGTTCGTCGTCCGTATTTTAGTACGTCTGCTATAGGCGCTGGTCACTCACAAAAAGGGGCGAGGTCTCTCGTCTTCCCGTTAATTTGCGGTGCACTGCCACGTAAATTTCTCATTGGCTAGTGCATTCAAACTAAGAATTTATAAATCAATGCCTCTCTTCTATACTTCCTAATGACGACAGGGAGTACTGTTTGAAATCTTGCACCGCGTTCTTCCAGAACAGGTGGCCGATTTCGTTGTAAACGCGGCCATCAACACTAGATAGCGGTTATAATATAATCGAATATATACGTACATGGACAACACAATTTTCAAAAAAATTCAATAATTAAACAATCACTAATGAGCACTAAAATCAAAGTTTGGAAAGCGCACACATACTCGATAAAGTTAATGTGAATTGGATGACTGACGATCCATCAGTGAGATTTTCTTTGAATTGTCAAAGCGTCACTCGCGGACATCCCTTAAGGGACATCTGTAATATAATTTGCAGATGTTACTATGCATTATTGAACACAATTCTTTGAATGACAGAAGTCACTCTCCCTGAATATTAGTCACAAACAATCCAAGCACAAAATAAAGTTCGGGGAATCCTTAAATGTCAGTAGTGACCGTGATGCCAATCGCTACAATGAGCAAGATGTCATTTTTATACTTTCATTTAAAGTAGACGTCGAAGAATAAATAATGAAAGATTCCATGCTCATTTGAAACGATCCGAATCGTAGGTGCGACAAATGTCGTAGGTTAGCCCTGGGGATATGGAAGATGAAATGATGATGATAATGAGGGGTGAAAGGACGAAACACACAAGCAGACATACACAAATACACCCATGTCCGAGGCGGGACTCGAACCCGCGACCCTTTGATCCGAGATCGCCCCGACACTCCTGATCTCGGCCACGGGGACGACTTTTGAAGGATATTATTATTTATTTATTGTGAAATTTTGCCTCCCTAAAAGTGCCGCCTGGGGCGGGCCGCCCCATCCGCCCCCACGCGCTGTGCCGTTGACGCAATATCAATCTGCTTTAGAAGAACGCAGTAGAATCCCAGCGTTTTCCTTCTCAATCCTATTGGTGGGCATCATGTTCATCTTAACATAAATCCTGGCAACGTTCGTGAAGAGGAAAAGACGGACGTACTGGGTATCGGAGATTTGCAGGAAAATGGCTGAGAAAAGAGTGAATCACGATACAAGTTGTTCTGGTAGAGGTGAGGAATATAAAGCGGGCAATAAAGGAAACCAAAGCAGGCAAAGCATGAGGAGTGGGCTGTGACGGAGAGACAGATGAAAGCTGTGTGAGTGGTGGCTCCCTAAGGCCTCCTTCACAATGCAAACTTAAACGTAACGTAATGCTGCACACTTAGCCGTTACACATTAAAATAAGCATTCACAATGACGAACGTAAGCTGGAAAGTAGGTTTCGTTTGAACCAATCAGAATTCAACTTACTGAAACTTGATCGATTCGTTTCTAGCATGATGGAAAGATCTTTCCACAAGGTTTCTAGCTTTTTTTCCACATTCCTATCGATTTGTCTTTATTATATGCGAGTAGCTGTTGTAGTAGTGCTCGCTTTTCCTGCATCTTATAAACAAGGATTCTCTTGTACCAAATTTGCGACTAATTTGTCGAACATAATTGGACGGTGTTATGCATCAACCGGCTACACGACATCATACAAGTTTTGAGATAATCGTGTTCAAAGGTTTTATTACATTTTCAGCTCTAAAAACTGTAATTTAATTAATTTATTCATTGACGCACCAAACTACACAAACATTAATGGCGCTTACCTGCATAATGTGAAATTAAGAACAGCAGATTTAAAGATCTAGGTTTATAGCCGGTTGTTGCGAAACATAAAATCCCTGATGTGTCTGATGGCGTTTACATTTTCCATTAATTATAAGGCTATTTTTACAGATTTGGCGCCAAAATTTTGCGTACACTTAGAACATGGTCCAATGCAACTGATGGCGTCCGTATATCATTTTTTTTCAAAAACGGCTCTTAGCCGGTTGATGCATAACACCGTCCAATTAGTTTATTCTTCATGTGAAGTTAAAGTTTCAATAAAAGTTATCCATATTATTACTACATGCATCAAATCCGTTCGCAAACTAGATCTCTATATTACAATAACAAAATAACATAACCACAAACTACCTGAACACAATCTGAAATAGACATTCCACGCGGCTCTCTTTTTGGTCTTCGGTAGAATTCCGACGTAAACTTAAGTAAAAGCTCGGAGCTCGTGAACTCCTAAGTTTACTGACGTAGTAGGTCCACAATTACTCAAGGCATTGTGAATGGTTTTGCGGCTCGTTGCGTTCGCGTTTAAGACTGCATTGTGATTGAGGCCTCACCGCCACCGCTGTAGTTGACACAGAGGCGCGTTTCTGTTCTTTAATTGAGGAGGGGGGCAAATTTTGGAGGGAAGTTCTTTTCATAAATATTTTAAGTTAGTTTTATTTAAAAAATTTAAATTATCTTTGAATAAGGTTAATTTTAATACAAAATGTACGAAAAGTAGTATGCAGTATTCTTGTCAATTTACTTTGTAATAATATTTATTGCTCACAATATGTATTTGATGAGTAAATAGAATATATGTATATAAATATAAAATTATATTGTAGCTGCTTGGATTTTGTTTTCATTTTAAAATTTGAGTTCCGTTCATATGAGTATTATAAATAGGAAGTGCACTTTCTTTTTGAGAGTTAATTCAAGTGTTATGATAATAATATCACCAATTTATAATTAATATGTTATTAGCTCACCTTAATAAAATGTTTGTTCGCTTAATTATTGTCAAATTTCTCCTCAAAATACAGAAAAAAGTAAATATTTTATAATATAAGCTTGCACAACGGCGAAATGAATTGTCTAAATATAGATTTAAAAAAAATGTTCCAACATTTGGGGAGAGGAGAGTTGTTCCCTCTTGCCCCCCCCCCCCTGCATCCCACTCCTGAGTTCACAGTAGTAATGCGACATCGACAACAAAATAAAAGCATTGATATTAATAATACATGGACCAAAAACAATCGATGTTTTTGAACATCGATGTTGTCGTAATGTTGGTTTAGTAACCTCTAACGCAACAAAATTCGTACGCAACACAATTTAATTTGGCAATGGCTTTGAATCTTATTTTATGATAAAAAATTAACTGAAAACAAAGTTAAAAAACGCCTCTCCATGTCCGAAAAGTGAGGAAAAACGAAGGAAATATCGGGGCATCATGATCATCTCTGATGAGGAATAACAATGTCTTCAATGAAAGTAGTACATAATTATTGCGTTCGTGTGGTTCGAAGACAGACTGTGGTAATATCAGTTATTATTTCATATTTTAACTTTCACAAAATTATGATTAAGGGATTTTTTTATCCACGAACAAAACATCTAAAATGTAAAAATATCGAGCATAAAACATCGATGTTAAAAACACATCGGCTTCAATTCATCAATGTTTAAAACACTGATATTTTTATAGAAACATCGATGTTTTAAAAATAATCGGTACCGATGTCGCATCCGCAGTCGGCAGTGGATGACTTCTTGCTTGTCTTTCGTGGAGTTGCACATTGACCGCATTCACTCTCGTGTGCCTTTCTAGTCACATAACAGTAGAAACTGAGCTTAGCTGGAAGTGCCACCTTGCTGAGACATATTTTACCTCCTCGTCCAAGTTGTGTAGATGTCAGCTGAATTATTTGCATTGTCAGGTCGAAAATGCTTGAGTTTTAGGAAGAAGAATAACTGAAACTACTGGTTAATGGTTATAACAAACGAACAATTGAAGGATTGATTAAAAGAATTAAACCTAGTTTGGCAAAGCAAGAAGGGGGAAAAGAGGAGACGAGGAGGAAGTGTAAGATGAAGAAGAGAGGAGGAGGAAGAAGGAAATGAAAACGAAGCAAAGGATGAGGATGAGAGGAAGAAGAATACGCCAACGAAGAAAATATCTAGGTGGAAGAAAGAAGATGGAAAGAAGAGACGAGGTAGCACAGTAAGATGAAGAAGAGAGGGGAGAAATAGAGGACTGGAAGAAGAGGGAGGAAAGAAGATGAAAACGACGAAAAACGGTAGGAGGAAGAAGGAAGGAAGGATATGAATAACGAGGAGATGAGGGGCGAAGGCGTGGGGGATAGGAGTGCATGCAGAAGCGCCCCAGACGCAATGAGGCGCAGCAGGCACGGATGCGGGCGTCGCCCCTTGGGAGGCTGATTGACGGGCTCCTCCTGACCCTTCTGGGCGCGAGCTTCTCCCCGGAGGGCGGAGGGGGGCGGGTGGCAGGAAGGGGGGGAGGGGCAGGGGTGCAGGGAAGGGACAAGGAGGATAACCTCCTGTCGGTCGTCTAGTTGGTCAGGGTGGGGCGGAGCAGGGAGGGTCAGGAAGGGAAAGGCGGAGCGTGGTGGGACGTGGGCGGGGAGGGGCAGGGAGGGCATGGAGGCGCAGAGGTGGGAATGGGGCGGGGCGGGGCTGGGCGCTGCCGAGGGGTGCCAGCGGCGTGGGCGTCGTCGAGCGCAGCAGCAGCAGAAGCTGAAGCAACACGAGCCCGCCGCGCCGGCCAGCCATCCAGGCACGCGAGCGGCCCAGCTCCGCGGCGGCGGGGCCGTCCCCGACCGCAGGGGCACCCTGGCCTGGCCTCGGCGCCTGAGGGGCCGTGACTCACCTGCGCTCTGTCAATGACCAACCATCGGCCCCGCCCCGCCCACTCGCCTCGGCCCACGCAACCGCCGCGCGCCCGCGCCCAGGCAGGCGCTGCGCCGGCGCCTGGCGCTCCTCAAATGGGCCGAACGCCTCGCCCCCACCCCACCCCACCCCACCCCACGCGCCGCCGCCGCCGCCACCGCCGCTAGCAAAAGGAAGAGCACGACGCGTGGGACCCCGCGGCGCCCGCGCGCGCGCTCGGCCCCGGTTGCACCAACTCCAGAACAGTGGCGTAGCTTCAGTTGGTGTCAGCTGGGGCAGAGCTACTGGCGTCACCCCCCCATAAATTAACTATAGAAATATTTGTTGCTGCATAATTGTACATTATTTTATTAAAAATACGAACATATTTGCTTATGATAGTTATTTATAATATATTAAAAAGTCTATATAATTAAGAATAATTGCAATATAAATTTTAAATAAGTTATGTTTCATTTTAAAATATTTATCAAATGTTATTTATAAAACCTCTTTACGAGATTTTAGGGCACCAAACTTATTTATAACTTCATTAAAATCTATGCTCATTGCAATGTCATTTTCTATTGACAATAGAGCCAAATCAGCTAATCTTGATTTATATATACATTTTTAAGAAAATTATTTAAATTAAATAATTCCAATTATAATATAATTGGTGTCACCCCTAGAATGGTGCCACCCGGGGCGCGCGGCCCCCCTGCCCCCCCTACCCCCCTCCTGCCCCCCCTAGCTACGCCACTGCTCCACAATGTGTCGTGTTTACTCCGGAGAGCTCACTTCTCCGAGCGTTTCACCAACGTTTTAATCGAGAGCATAAATCACTTACACGAGAGGAAATTCGAGAATAATGACCAGGTTAGGGACGTGAGCATTCATTGACGTTACCACTAACCGGGAGGTCGTACGGGTTCCACTCCCGATCGTAGCAGGATTTTCGACCCTACCTATACTTGGGTTTTTATTTCCAGCACTGTTCGAAACAGTCGCGATAAATACATTCGCGTCAGCAGGAAGACAAGTCCCCACCCGCCAAGAAATAAAAACCCAAGTGTAGGTCGAATTCCGCCGGTGATTGCGTGGGAATTCTAGCGGCAGCTGCTCGGGAGTTTTCTGTCGTTTCTACGATCAACCCCAGGCGAATGCCGGAGCAGTTCCTTAACAAACGGGCCACGGACCGCGCGACGCCGTCTCTCGCAGAAGACGAGCACGACGCGTGACACCCCACGGTGTACCTTGCGCACTCTCTGCCCCGGTTGCACCAACGCACCAACGCCGCATAACAGATGACTCCGGAAAGATTGATTGATTGATTGGTGTTTCTGAGCGCGTCAACTACTAAAGTCATTAGTCCCGTTTGTGTAGTGCGTGTTTTGTCTCGGGAGGTGGCGATGATCTTTTCCCCGCTGGATGGCGAGATCTGGTGCCGACCTACCGTCGACTAGCGGGTTTTCCCCTAACCAGGTATCTCCCACCAGCGGGGCACCGCCCCAAGGAAGAGGAAAGAAAGGTCGCGCGCAGTCCGTGGCCCGTTTGTTAGGGTACTGCTGCGGCATTCGCCTGGTGTTGATCGGAGAAACCACGGAAAACTACCGATCAGAGCAGCCGGCCGCTAGAATTCTCCTCCAGACAGCGATTGAATTCGACCTAGCTGACAAGCTAGTGTCGAAAATCCTGCCGCCGCCGGGACTCGAACCTAGGACCTCCCGGTCAGAGAGACTGCAGTGACATCAGTTGCACTGAGCCATCTGTCCTGGTAAAATGACAATGGAAAAGGGCGGCACAGCTCGAAGCCGAAACTCGGCACTCCCCTGTTCCAGCTCGTTCTAACATTATTGCTTCAATATTGTTTTAAGTAGAATAGTAGTCCGGAACGTTTCAACAATGAAAACTTTATTTTACTTACCAGAAAAATACGTGGGCATCTGCGACATGCTCTACGAGTTAATTAGAGATTTTGGTGTGGCATTTTAGGCATGCCCTACGAGTTGTAAGACACGTTACATTACATGCTGCTACGAGCTAGTAGCCATTATTCTCATGGCATCTCTGACATGCCGTACGAGCTGTAGGACGTGTATTATGCTATATTGCTTACGAGTGCAAAGGGTTAATTGAAAGTAAATCACTTAAACGAGAGCATACATTGGGATGATTTTGAAATAAACAATGGGCTAGAAAATCAACAAATTTACAATACTTTGGGATGATTTCGAATTTCTGAATTTACTAGAAACAATCCTTAAATCTTAACTTAACCTATTGTCACTTTAAAAGGGAGTGTTGCCCTCGGCAGGGCGCGTGAGCTAGGCGCACAATGTTTTCGACCCCCATGCAGGAAAAGCACTTTCACTTCAACTAACCGTCAGTTGGACAGCCCTGGCTTATGAGGATGATTCCGGCGTTGGTTCACATGGACACTTCCGCTCACGCCTCTTCAATCACTTTACACAATGTATGCAAAATTGCGCGTTTAGTAGGTTCGTTAAGTATTGGGGAATCGGAGAGAGTAAACTCGAAAGTAAAATAACTCCAATGAGACCTGGAAACGCATACGTGCTAATGGCGCAACTATCGCGAGGGTAAAGTATACTTTCGAATAACTTCTCCGCTTTCCTCACTGCTCATTGAACAGGTCCTTAGAACAATCAAAAGGTCTTGGCAGCAACACGATAACCCATGCCAGTCACATTAACAACAATCACTGCAGGAAGTTTCCCGTTAATTATTTCAATTTTGGTACAAATGTGGCTTGCTTTTTACTACCCCAAGCTCTTCATTATCACAAGATATAAAAAGTAACAAGATAAGTCATACTTTACCAAAATCGAGACATTGATATTTATGAATAGCGGGTGACTTTCGATTGGTGGAGAGGTCTTGTTACTGCCTCATGTTCTTCACTTTTTTTTTCGGGAAGGAACTTGTATGCAATATATTATGAAATCTTTTTAACGAATTCAAGGAGAAGTTTCATTTCACTGAAGTGAGTGGAATCGTCAGCGATCATGGAAACCTTAAAAACCCAAAGAAAGGAACGGAAAAAAGCACCCGCAAAATTGGTTTAATGTTGATTACGGCAAAGTTATGTACAAGCCAAATGGTTTGAAGACCTTGAGGCAGTAATAAAATAAGTCTCAGCAAATCTCTGGCTGTTGATGAATATTTACATCTCGATTTTTGTCGAAATGTGTCAACTTGTCATAGTTGTTAGTCCTTCATGATATCAACAAGACATTAAAGTAACAAGATAGGCCATTCTTTGACCAAAATCGAATATTTGTCATTACAAATAGAGCGACTTCTTGTGGTTGGTGTCGGTTATCTCGTTTTTGCCCCAAAATCCCACGTGATGAATTCTTTACGAGTAGGAACTGATGTTATACGCGCACGTGTTCTTGAGCCTTCATTTTGCTCGATGCGAGAGGAGGGGTGGGGGGTGGGGTTCGGCAGTAGGGGAGTTTTATCAAAACCGCAGCTCGGTTTAGATACAAAATATTTTCTATTGCATGAGAGCGAAAATGATTATCATATTTTGTTACCTTTTATTTTAAATTCAAGTAATGATGATAAAGAAATAAGGGTAGGTATTCCGGAGTTCCTGCGAACCCGCACGTAAAATAAGTAAAATGGAAACATGGAATCTAAAGATAAGTTTCACTACATTTAAGTGCGTGGTATTGTCAGCGATCTTAGAAACATCCAAAGGAAACATCCATAAGGAACATCCATACATCCAAACATCCATAAGGAACAAAAGTTTAAAAGCATCCGCGAAATTTGTATCGAATATATATTTTTCATTATTGAAGATTTTCTCACTTGGTATATCTTCAGGTACATTCTTTAAAGCAAAAAATTAATGACTGCTGTGACCGTTCAAACCGAAAGGTTGTGAGCAAGCCAAATGAATCGTCTTAGACTTTTTTCACAATGCAAACTTAAACATAAACATAATCTAGCCGCAAAACCTACAAATGAGTTACTGAGCAACACCATTCACAATGCCTTGACGTAAATATAGACGTAAGTCGGTAAAGTTCGGAGTGCGATGATAAAAGGAATTCGCAAGCTCCAAGCTTTTACGTTAAGTTTACGTCGGAATTCCACCAAGGACCAATCAGAGAGCAGCGTGGAAGGTCAGTTTCAGATTGTGTTCAAGTTGTTCGTGGTTATGACCTTGTTATTGTAATTTAGAGAACTAGTTTGCGAACGGGTTTGATGAATGTAGTGAATTCAATGTCAGAATTTGAACAATTTCTATTGTGACTTTAACCTGCCAAGGTGAATAAATTAATTATGTTCGACGAATTACACGTGAATTTGGTAAAAGAGAATCCTTGTTTATAAGATGAAGGAAATGTGAGCACTACTACTACAGCTACTCGCATATATAAAAAGACAAATCGATAGGAATGTCGTAGAAAAAGCTAGAAACCATGGTGGAAAGATCTCTTCGGCATGCTAGAAACGAATCGGTGAAGTTTCAGTAAGGTGAATTCTAATTGGTTCAAGCGAAACTTACGTTGCAGCTTACGTTCGTCAATGTGAATGCTTGTTTTTAGGTGTAAATTGTACTGCTAAGTTTACGGCATTACATTAGGTTGAAGTCTGCATTGTGAAGGAGGCCTCCGAGCCGCAGTCCTCGCACCCAGCACTGGTTCGGCAGCTTCGTGCGCTCGCCACATGCGTGGGAGCAGCGTGGGCCGCGGCAGCAGGTATTCGCGGACCGCGCGTCGGGTCTCGCTGGGGCTCCGAGACGCGGAGGATTTGGGGAACACAGGACGCGCTGCCAAGCAACACCTTAAAATGTATGTCCACAAGCCAGGAGAACCTGATGAAACATTGATTTGCAATAAGACACATCACTGCTCACTATCCTCTACTATATTAAACTCGACAATGAGTTGGGCAAAGCAGAATATTTTTCTAATAAAGTGTGTGTGTGTGTGTGTGTGTGTGTGTGTGTGTGTGTGTGTGTGTGTGTATACTAGATGTCCGGGGAAGAAATGTCGAATCTTCGAAAATATGCTCTTAAGACAATTTTGAGCATATTTTGTCTAATGAACTACATAGATATTCCGAGTGGTTGAGCCGTAATTAGCATTCAAAAGTAGGTTTGAAAATATGTTTTCTAGGCAAAAGCTTGCATTGCAGAAAACATATAAAAACTCCAGAATTATGTAAATTGTTTATTATTTACAAAAGAAATGAATATTTTTGACCAGAAAGACAAATTAACCCAGAAATAAAAAACCACACAATTTACACAATTCGACTGCTTTTTACTTTCCCCTATACGTACGTATGCACGGAGTCATATCGTAGTATAGGGAAAGTTACGTAATGCTGGGCGAAAAAATGGCCAATTTTCGCCAGAAAAAAAATCATTGCCGGGCCATGATAACGAACTAGTGGTGCTACAGAATGGCACAGATTTTCCCGTATTAGTTTTCTATTTCCTTGGGTCTTCGCTAGCTATTCGGAATTGCCACAAATTCTTTCTTGCCAGCTGTCATCTATCACCGCCAAAAGTACATTTTTCTGTCATTTTCGTAATTTTTTTGGTTTCCTATTGATAGAACGGAAACATTAATTTTAGAATATTAAAGAACACAAAACCTTGTGGCAATTTTCGTTTAAAAATTATGTGCCGTTTAAGAGCAAATGGCGTTTTAGCGCGACTAAAAATGCCAAATTTGAAGCTCATTTTCACAGAAAATGTTTGAGTTTTCAAAATACTTTATTTGAAGTTATTTGAAGCACTTACACTCACAAATATAATAATGTTTACAAATTGCTGGTAATATGCATATTAAAAATGAGAGAGCTCTTTCAAAAAATTACAATTATGTAATTTTTGAAAAAAACAACTCAAAATAAACTTTACGCTATACTAAAGAGTGTAATTAGCACTATCCGTTAATTATACCTAGGATTATTTTAGTAGAAAAAAATGACTAACTTATTGTCAGTGTTTGAGGATGTGGTATATATGAGTTGAAGAAGCATGGAGCGCTATGAACGATGATGGAATATAAAAATAACACAATACCAAACATTTATATTTTTAATTTTTTGTAATTTATTTTTTGAAATGATGTAATTCGATATTTATAATAATTTTACTTAAAAAACCGTATCAATCCCTCAACGCAATAGAGTGTCCAATATTTTTTGTTATCCTATCTTTAGATGGTTTGCCCACTCGAGAGCATGCCACGTATAATTGACCGTGTGAAAAACATGGTGTGCTAAAAAATAAGCCACAAACAGACATCGTTTGACCTTGAGATTTATTGATAGTCATATATATATATATATATATATATATATATATATATATATATATATATATATATGTTATAAATTCTTATCTCTACATTTGTGGTTATAGAGTAAAATTCCCATTCAGATGAAGAGTCCCATCACTTTTAAAATTATTTTTCCATTTCAATTTTTCAGTTTCAGAAACACTGAGCTTTGAGGACGACAGAATCTTTCTTTCAAAACGAGTAATCCTTGGAAACACCCTGCGATATGTACTACCCTTCCTGTCACGCTAGCGGCTTCGGGCTCAGGGCTTCAAGTGATGTCACTGCAGTCCCTCTCACCGGGAGGTCCTAGGTTCGAGTCAGACGGTGGCAGGATTTTCGATACTAGCTTGTCAGCTTGGTCGAGTTCAGTTGCTGTCTGGAGGAGAATTCTAGCCACGGGCTGTTCTGATCGGTAGTTTTCAGTGGTTTCTCCGATCAACACCAGGCGAATGCCGGTGTAGTACCCTAAAAAACGGGCCACGGACCGCGCGCAATCTTTTCTTCCCCCTTCCCTGTCCTATCCTCAACCCTTACTTAAACACACTTAAATGCACTACACTACCACACATGCCGGGAGACCGGTCGGGAGCTTAGAGTTTGTCCCCTCTGGGTGCCCCACTGGTGGGAGATACCTCGATGAGGTCACAAGTCGACGAGTAGGTCGGCGCCGGATCTCGCCATCCATGTGGGGTAGATTACCGCTTCCTTTCGCGATCACATGCACGTATGGGACTAATGACCTTAGCAGTCGACGCGCCCGGAATCAATCAATCCTGTCACGCTGATTTGAACTCGTCCTCTTTCAAGCTCACGTTCGCTTGTAGCAGCGAGTGGGAAATCACCCGCTGCAACCTCGTCCCGATTTCCCGGTCCGGAATTCCCTAACGTTCTCTCTGGCAACAGACGTAAGTGGTCGGAGCTCCGTTCTTACTTTGATCGTCTGTGGCGTTTGACGGAGGCGAGAAAACAAAACAAATCTCACGTCTTTGAAGATATTTCCGTGCTTTAAAAGGCAGCAGGAACAGTGAAGCCGGTAGGTACCAGGGAAGAACTTTCACTCGCGCTGTGTGTAATTTAACATAATTTTTCTGGAGCAGTCATGTGGAAAGGGTTTTCATAGGTCATTGACTACCTTGATTCTCTCACACTTTCCAAACTATATCATCCAAGTCCACACTAAACATGTTGTTTAATTCTGCCCTCGGAGTATCACAGTGCGAGAATAATGTCTACTGTTCTGTCGTTCAATGCAGACTCCTAGTAATTTGCCTGCAAACGGCGAAAATATGAAATGCCAAAGCTGTGTACGTAGATGTAGAAGAAATGGCGGTTTCGAATAGGGTCGTATTGCGAGTAATGGAAAAAATTTCGGTCGTTAGCTTCCAGTCAACATCATACCTATCACAGTTCGTTGGTATCAAAAGAACTCACAATTAGTGGGACATTCCTAGTGCAGGAGAGGGGGGTCTTCCTTTTCGGGGGGACACGGCATCCATGGCCCCGCCCCCGGATCCGCCAGTGACCCCAAATGCAATAATTTTACTTTGCAAGAAAATTGGAGTGGGCAAATTTTAATTCGCTTGAACCAAAGGGATAAGAATTCAATCCTGGGTCTGTTTACGAAGGCGAAGGTAAGCAAGATGTTTCTCCCAGAAGAGTATTTACTGAGCTGGAATGTTGTGAACATACTCTTTAACTGTTAAAGACACAACCAGCTATTGATTATAACACCAAATGGGCCTCTTTATTCTAGTTTTCTTTTATTGATTAAGTAGCGGAACCCGGCAGGCGTTCTGCCCTTTATTTTCCCCTATTTCTCCTTCCCCCCTCCCTTTCTCCGCCTCTCTCACCATCTATTTCTCTCTCCTTCTCTCTCCCTTCCCCTCTCTCTCGCTTTCTTTCTCTCTCATCCTGTCTCTCTCTCCGTCTGTCATTTCGTCCCTGTCTCTCCGTGTCTCTCTCTCTGTGTCTCTCTCTCCGTCTCGCTCTCCGTCTCGCTCTCCGTCCCTCTCCGTCTTTCTCCGTCTCTCCCTCCATCTCTCTTCGTCTCTCTCCGTCTCTCTCTCCGTCTCTCTTTCCGTCTCTCTTTCCGTCTCTCTCTCCGTCTCTCTCTCCGTCTCTCTCTCCGTCTCTCTCTCCGTCTCTCTCCATCTCTCCCTCCGTCTCTCTCCGTCTTTTCCTCCGTCTCTCCCTCCGTCTCTCCCTCCGTCTCTCTTTCCGTCTCTCTCTCCGTCTCTCTCTCCGTCTCTCTCTCCGTCTCTCTCTCCGTCTCTCTCTCCGTCTCTCTCTCCGTCTCTCTCCGTCTCTCCCTCCGTCTCTCCCTCCGTCTCTCTCTCCATCTCTCTCTCCGTCTCTCTCTCCGTCTCTCTCTCCGTCTCTCTCTCCGTCTCTTCGTGTCTTTGCCAGGGAGATCCTAGGGTTCGAGTTCCGACGGTGGCAGGATTTTCAACCCCAGCTCCATAACTAGGTCGAATTCAGACGCTGACTGGAGAATTCTAGCTGCCGGCTGCTCCAATCGGTTGTTTTTCGTCGTTTCTCGAGCTACACCAACCGAATGTTGGAGCAGTATTTTAACAAATGGGCCATGGACCGCGCGCGATCTTCCTTTCCTTGTACTTGTCCTATTCTTATCCCTTACACACGCGTACACTAACATGCTCTACTCTACCACATGCCGGGAGACCGGTCGGGATCTTAATGCTTGTCCCTTCTGGGGCAGACTGTGTCTGGTGGGAGATACGTGGTTGAGGAAAACCGCGCAAGCTGCCATATAGGTCGGCCTTGGATGTCACCCTCCAGCGGGGGAAGATTACCGCCATGACTTCTTGGCAGTGCGGGTGACGCCGCGTCATTGGCTGAGGGGTCCACGTTTCGCCTGTCATGTCGCAGGCTTCCTCAAGGACAGTGTCCAACGTCGACCAACCAAGTCGCGAAAGCTTAAGTGTACAAGATCACCACCACCTTCGGCGATAAAAGATGCACTACTCTTACGGGACTAATGACCTTAGCCGTTGACGTACCCGGCATAACTAATCAATCTATACATCTCCGTGTGCGTGTGTTCGCAGGGTCTGTGAGCAGCAGACGCTCCCGAGCGCCGGCGCGCGTCGGAGGCGGCGTCGATGGCAGCAGCAGCTGCGCGCGCGCGCAGCCGGAGAAAAAGGCGCGGAGCGTGAGGAGCGCGCGGCGCAGCCATGAGGACGCGCAGCGGCCGCCCGCTGCTGCTGCTGCTGGCGCTGCTGAGCGCGCTGCGGGGCGCGAGCGCGGGGGCGGCGCGGGGCGCGGGGCGCGGCCGCAGCCGCCTGCAGGACGGGGACGACGCGCTGGGCTCCCCGGGCGAGCTGGCCTGGCAGGCGTGGCTGCGCTTGGAGCGGCCGCCCACCGCCGCGGAGGACGGCGTCGAGGCGGGCGCGGCGCGGCGGGTTGCCTCCAGGTCAGTGTCAGACGCCCGCCTCTTCTTCCTCTCATCTCCCTTCCTCTCCCTTATTCCCCTCTTCTCTTTTCCTCTCTTCTCCCTTCCTATCTTCTTCCTTCCTCTCTTTTTCCTTTCTCTTTCTTCTTCCTCTCTTCTTACTCTCTCTTACTCCTCCCTCTTCTTTTCTTCCTATCTTCTTCCTCTCTTACTTCTTCTTCCTTAAGTCTTCTCTTAGTTCTTCTCTCACTACTTCCTTTCTTACTTCTCCTCACGTCTTTTCTTAGTTCTTCTCTCACTACTACCTTATTTCTTCTCACGTCTTCTCTTGGTTCATCTCTCACTACTTCCTTTCTTACTTCTCCTCACGTCTTCTCTAAGTTCTTCTCGCACTACTCCCTTGTTTACTTCTTACGTCTTCTCTTAGTTCATCTCTCACTTCTTCCTTTCGTACTTCTCACGTCTTCTCTTGGTTCTTCTCTGACTACTTCCTTTCTTACTTCTTCTTCTCTTACTTCTTCTCTTCTTCGCCTCTGCTTTTTTTTCTTAACATCATTTATCAAACATTTAGGATGCACAGCTCTGTAGAAATTTCCTCATTTGAATTCGTCTTCCGCTGTCTCTGTTGCGATGAATCCGGACTAACAGACGCAGGATACTAGAAAACTAACGAAGAATATTTCCAAACTGAGTCATGACGGTCATGTACGATGGGTTACGAAGTGGAATGACAGATCAAACCATCGACTGCCTGGCTAGAAGCCTTTCGACAATGGATAAACGGAATGGAATGCGGGTTCTACATTACGTAGAAATACTTTTGTAGTATTTACGCCAAGATCAGCTATATCTGTGTTTTGGTTTAAAATGTGCTGGCGGGACTCAACTATTTTGTTTTAATATCTAAGCACTTGGATATTCACGAACGATTTTTTTTATTCACCGCCCAAACAGCGCATTTTACATGTGATCCATTTACTCCTTTGCTTTCCATCCCAAAAAGTTAGACCAAAAAATGACGATACAACAAAATCTCAGAGTTTTGAAATTTGATGACGTGTTTCTTTGGTAACAACAGTACACAATGCTAAAAAACCGGAAGTGTGTGGGCTGAGTCAAGACTGGGGAAGCAGTTTAATGGTTCTATTTATTAGTTTTTACTTTCCCGTATACGTACATATATATGAAGTAATATGCGTAGTGTAGGGAAAGTTATGTAATTCTGCGGAAAATCGATTTCGTGATTTCAACGGAAATACACGTTCTCCACATGTGTAATAACAGACGAAAAATAAGTAAATAAACAAACTAGTGGTGTTATAAAATGGCACAGACTTTCTCGCAAAACTTAGTTTTCTAATTTCTATAGTTAGAACTAGTTTTTCTGTTGTGAATGATGATCTTCCCAGATAACTTCTTTGGGTGCCCAAGGGACATTCTTTTCACATTTTCTGGATTTTTCAGTTTCCTACTGCGAGAAATGAAATATACACCTAAGACTATTACGTAAGTGTAATTGACAAGCAGAATGAAGATGGTCATAGTCGTTAAAGGGCGAGCATCGGTCTAGCTCTTCCGAGGGACGCTTCGATAGTTCGATTCCTCGTTGGGGAATATTATTTGTCAAAATTCTCTGTTGTTACAGGAAATAATTGAGATTTCTAGAAACTTTATTGAAAACCATGTGAAGCCATTTGAATCATAAATATTGATAATTACGATAAGTGAACTGGAAGTGTCTGTATGTAATTTTCAATTTTTAACAATTTTTCACATCTCTTCTTGGATTTGTAAAGCGTATGTACCATCATATCAATTGTTTATCATGCATTTACCATTTTATGGCTCGGTTCGATTCATTTTATGGCTCTGTTCGACCCCTACGGTGCTAGTGTGGCGTAGTGGTAAAAGTGCCGGCTCGTTAACTTTGAGAATCAGATTTCGGGTCTAGGAACTGAAAAAGTTTACTGGTAGAAAACACTTTTGCTGGTTTAGATAGTAGTGGAATAGCATTTAGGACCATGAAGATCCAATGCGAGAAAGTATGTGCGTTGGACGCACCATATTAAATTACCGGGTCGCAAATTTCTGCTTTTTTTTTTGCTAGAATAACACTTTGTTTTAGTTCATCTCTTTAAAATAATGATGTTATTATTTTTTTCAAAGCACGGAAGTAGTTTTACTTTTGTTCAAAATTTACCAAGAGTTTGCATTTTCATATTTTTCGCAAAAAACAAATATTTCCTAACCACATAGCCTTATAGCCAACACGCAAGTTGTCCTGCAAGTTGACCTCAAGTTGACCTCTTACCTAAGGTCCGTTCGCTCTAACTTTACTCAGCACGTAAACAAATGCACGTGGTCGTCACTGGCTCTCATTGGCTGACTGACACCATACTCCCCTTCAGAGCGTCGTGCGCTATAGAAGTTAGGTCGCTTTCAAAATTGATTTATTTTCTGACTCTCTACACAAACAGTCGAAATAATTTTCTCCTTTGCCATGAAGTAAAATCAGACACCGAGAATGACCTTAAGTGCCAACCTTCAGCTGCCAACGGACCTCTTTGATTTAACGTTCGGCGCCGCTCCTGCCAAATTTTATCAGTAGCAGTTCCATTCTCGAATGAAAAGTTCTAAAAGAATTCTGTATTTTTGTTTGGTTAGTGAAAGATGTGTTTGCTCATTGCGTTGATTTTTGTTTCCACATCGAACACAATAAGTGAAACAGTTCCCGGGATAATCCGGTTTGAAACATTCGCAGAGAAAATCCCCCAGAAGTGGTGAGAAGGTGGTATTGATGTGTTTGAAAAATTAGCGGCTAAAAATCCGACAATTACTTTGTGGCAGGTGGAAGAAATGACTGCTGAATTGCAGGTGTCGGTGTCAGAAGTGTTTGAAAACTGTGTAATGAATTAAGTAATTGGAAATGTAACTTCTCCACGTAAGAAGAATGTAGAACAAAACAGGTGGAGGGCGAGTGCGACTTTCAAACCCACACAGAAAACCGTTTTCGCACAATTCTACTACATACAGCGTCAGATGCCGTCGTGATCAAAATTGACCCCAAGTGTCTCTCTGAAAGAAAATAATTTTGCAAAAATGTATAGTCCAGTGCCTTACTATTATCATCATTATATTAACTAGAATGTTGAATTACGATTTCTATTGAATAAAAATTGTAACGGTGTAACGCGTCTATTCGCAGACGTCCGTCGACATTTCAATTCAGAATATTATTTTAGTACTTTCTTTGTTATAGATTAAAGAACACAATTATTTATTAATGTATTACCTGCATGTAAACAAAATAGTCATATATATTCTTGTTTTAATATGCGCACGCCCGTTTACGGAAAATAACTGTGGTATCCTTTTGGTTGCGTCACTGCCGTTCTCAGCAGGAAATACCTCTAACAATTCCTCTTAAACATGACTTCCGTTTTGTGGTTCGATTGCAAAAAAGTCTACTGGAAGTCACGACTACAAGTCGTCACCCGAGGAAGGCATTAATAACGAGCGAAAAGGAAATGTGACAAACATTGTGTGTAGTTGCGGAATAGAAGGGAGTCGCGTCTTCTGAAAGAGAAATGTTGCAGAGAAATAGTAGTAAATGATTTTTAAACGTCGTCTAAATTTTATTTTTCACTAAACGACATTTAATCATGTAAAACACTGTTGAGCCTGCCTTCATAATTTTAAACGCTGTATTATTGAATGACATATTCAATAAACTTTTTAATTTAAAGATATAATCACGTCAAATTTTACGTACTACTTGTAATGCATGGGGGAGGAATGTATTAAATGTATTGTTGAAAAACGGAAGGGAAACCTTCTCCGTATTCACTTGGAAATAGGGAGAAAGTCAAAGTAAAATATGGGTCTATAATGTCGAATCCAGTGCAGTATCATTGAAAAAAGGGAACACTGACGGCAAAGGAAGTGTGTAATGATTGTCAAAATAATTTAATTTGACTCTAATATGTCTGTCTCCAATGCAGTTGGGCATCCTTCAGATACATTTCTGGATACATTGTCGGATACACTATCAGACTGTCGTTTACCCTGTCGGATGCACTGTCGGACACACTGCCCGATACACTGTCGGATGCATTATTAAATGCACTGTCGTATAACTGTTGGGTGCGTTGGCGTACGCTCGGTCGGAAACCTTGTCGGAAGCACGTCATGTCAGATGCGCTGTCACACGCATTTCAGACGCATTTTCGGACGCACTGTCGGAGACATTGGCGGACACCTTGCTGTTAGTCGCACATCACGGACCGATATTTTCTTTACAAAAGTCTTTCGGTATCCAGTCTACGGTCCCTCAAAGTGCTAGCGGAGAGAAACAGGCACAAAATAGCAATTAGAAGTGAGGTTGCTTTCCTCACCCAGGCTGTGTCGATGCATTTACTGGCTCTTTGAGTATCTCCCTTTACAGCACGAAAGACATTGCTTAGCGCCTGCCATACCCTCAGGAGCCGCTGTTTTCGCAGCCACACTCTCATCAACACACTCTATAGAAGCTAGAAATGTTTTCTTTCCCCTATCGTGTATCAAACCCAGACCCTTGTGCACGAAAATGGAGCTTGTTATCCCATCCGCCCGAGATAAGCTCTAAACTCCCGACTGGCCTCAGGACATATTAGGGGCTCAGTAGTATAGTGTATGTTAGTGTGAGTGTGAGGGGCGGGGATAGACCAAAGAAGAGGAAGGAAAGATCGCGCTTGTTCGTTGTTCTTTGGTAGGGTACTTCCCCGGCATACGCTTGATGTTGATTGGAGAAACCACGGAAAGTTACCGATCAGAGCAGCGTGCTGTTAGAATTATCCTCCAGACACCGGCTGAACTCCACATGTAGAAAATCCTGGCACAGCAGGACCTCCCGATCATAAGCACTGCAGTGACATCAATTGAGCAGGTCCTGCGGGAAAGTACTTAAGTCCAACTCAAAATAACTTTTTTTATGAAATAACTGGGTTTTTTTTCATGAATCTGCACGTACAAGCTGAATGTCATAGCATGGTGAGGGGCTTGACACCAGGGTTTCCGAAAGATGTCATCAGTTATACGTCCTTGCGACTTCGCAAAGAGAAGCATTAATCCATATGCGTATTGTGCCTAGTTACGACGCTTATTAAATTTTATAACCGTTTTAATAGGTGAATCTTATTACGCGTACGTGTAACTAAGTAAAATGGCATTGAATCGTCCTCGATCACATGTACATAAGGATTTTTACCGCAGTATTTGTGGATAATTAATTTTTTTTTAACGTTTGTTAATGTCCTTGAACATAAATTTTTCTATGACGTGGAATAACGTTTAAACTAATATTTTTTTCAAACATGGGTTTCTACGCATTTTTTTGCTTCTCCTGTAAAATTAAGATTTTGGATTGAAGTGCTTTCGCACGGAAGCTCCTCAATTGATGCTCTGAGTCACCTAAGCCGTAATGCATCGTCTGCAACATTGATTTTCAAAATGCCCCCCCCCCCAAGGGAGGGGTACAGACAAGTCAAGGGGGGCGCGGGACCCATCGAGTCGTCATAAACTCGAACATTCTCGAGGACTTAGCGCGCTAGGAAGATACGAATTTTGTCAGAGTTGCTTTGTTGCGTTTGTCATTTGTGACAATATATCGTTCAAGATGAGCACAGAGAACGCAAGTACAACAATTATTATATTAAATATGGGTTAATTTCCATTCTTATGGATGGCGTCGAACATCCTTAGCGTGTTATTTCCAATGTAGTATTCAGCAATTTGTTTGAGAAAGCTTTTTCAGCACTTGTTGCATTTAAAACAAAGTATCGGGGCGATCTTAACATTGCTAATGATAAACGTGTGCACTTTCTAATACTCAGCTGAATCTGGTAAAAAATGCTAGCTTATTCTTCTCACTATTTTTTCTTGTCCCCTGTTTAATTTAAATTTCAAATTTTAATATTAATTAGGCATAAAGGGTGTAGCGGAATAAGATATGCAAAATTGCCCCCGGGCGCTAAAAATTTTTTGTGTTAAAAATCGAAATTGAAATGTTAGAAAAACAAGGTTTTCGCGGGATTAAAGTCGATTTACCTGGAGTACTTCCTACAAATGAATAAAATGCGATTTTGAGCTTCTCATATAAGTTTTAATTTTGTTTAACCACATTATGCCCACGAATATTGAATTTAATTACCCTTGCGACTTACTATAGATGATATAGATGTTTAGAGAATTTTTTCGGGTGTTTATGTCCGATTTTGACTCTTACAATCAACAAAAAAAGAAGGAAAACGTAGAAAAAAATGTTTTATTCCTTCGTTTTTTAAGAATATCTCGTGTTCTGGTACAGATAATAAAAAAGGCTAAATACAATTTGTAGCGCTATAAATTCTCTACAGTTTCCCAAAATTTCAAAATTTTATCTTATAATTTGCATGCGACAACTCAATTTGAATAAAACAGAAATGTGATAATTTCTTATTGGTATTTAAAATTAGGTTTTCTTTTATTAGTTTTCACAGCTTTTCAATTTCTTTTTCATTTTATGTTGATAAAAGGATAAATAATGAGAATAAAAATTGTAAGAATTATATTATAAATAGTAGAAACAACCCCAGCTATTGGTAACACGCAAGCACGAAAATGGCACCCAGCCGAACTTTCACTGTGACGTTGACATTGATTCGACGATTCCATTAATTCCAGTGATTACAGTTCATTATATTTAACCCTTTGGGTGCTATGAGCGTGCCTCACCTCCGATGAGATCCGTGTCCCGTGTTCTATGAACGTGTTTGCGCGTTCGGGACTCCATGTTCCCAGTGCTATAAACGTTCTTTCTGGTGTTTGCTTTCTTTCATCAAGATCGCGTATTATGCTTCTGCGGGTGCGACATCTGGGGTCGTCCTAAGGTTCTAAGAATTTATTTGATTGCAAATAGATGGAGCTATTATATATTTTCTCGGGAAAGGTCAGCAGTGACACATTATGTAGTACTATTTTACTAACATTGCGTCTGTAGCCTCTGTAGCCACAATGGAATATCACACGCCGTGTCGCGGCATGAATTTTCGTTTTATACCTCGCAACAGGGACAAAAATAATTATTATCAAATGTTTCGAATAATTTCTAAAAGTCTAATTTGTAAACACAAGTTCTAGTAAATAAAACATCTGTATCTCAACACTGCCACCATCTCCTAGTTCACCAACAATGTACTTTTTAAATATCCCTTGCCGCATTGTTGAGTCAATAAAGCTTTGCGGATTGCTTTATAGAAATAATTATATATTAATAAAATGCTGTTGCAGGTCTAACTTTATTTTCTGCTAGGAAATATAATTGTATTCGTTTTTTACCCAATTCACCTACAAAGATAAAATACTGTAAGTATTTACACACAGCATTATATTTTGTACATACAGAAGTTTCTTGTAGTTTTTTGTTATCATTATTATCGATAATAGTTCGATTGTTTTCTTTCCATATTATGACTTTTGCGTATTCAAATTCTTCAGATTCACAATTTTCAGTATTTTATTTTTTAAATAACTTAAGACATTTGTCGTGTTTTGCATTGTATAATTAAAGAATGAAATGCAATTGAGTTAAAATTGATGATTTTGATTTCTCAACAAATCCTGATAATTTCAAACAGAAAAATTCACATTTTGGATGTTCTTATCTGAATTTGTCACAAGTTTTTCTTTTGCAATAATTTAATACCTATTATCCATATGTTTTGTTAACTATTTATTTTTAATATTAATGTTTCAGTTTAATGTGAAAAGGTGAAATGCAAATGAGTTGAAATTGGGGATTTTTATTTCTCACATACTAAGAACTGGAATATTTGATTTTTCTTATTAGGTGTTTTAAATCGTCGTAAGTTTTCATTTACAAATATTTTACTAACTAATGTGGACACGTCCTGTAATTGTTATATTTTTTATAAAAAACTTTGAACCTTTTCTTATATTTCAGATGTTTTTCAGTGGATAACTGTTGATCATGCCTTTTAAAAAGCAAAAAGTATCTCGTGATGCAAGATGTGCTACCTGTAATAGATTGTTACGCTATTTAAAAGGTCAAATAAAAATTATATCTTGTACATCTGAGGTACAAAAGTATTCTAAATATGTGGGAAAGAAACTAACTCTTTCCGATGCTCTATGTGGAGATTGTCGTTCAAAATGTACTCGGATTCAAAATCAAGATACTGTGACAACAAAAAGTGTTGCTTTCCAAGATTTAGAAAACACTTCCTCCGATTTCACGTCGCAGTGTGCAGAAAACATGTCATCTACCTCTGCAACACAAGATTTTAGAAACAAGCTATTTGGTTGCACATCGCATGTACATTTACCATCTACCAATATGGCACAATATTTGATGCTCGCGCCAACGTCACCAGATGTAAAAAGGCTGTCACCCACATCCACATCACAAGGTTTTCTGTGTGATTCTACATGGAAGGGCGCGGAATGTTTATCATCTACTTCCATAATACAAGATGCAGAAATGTGTAAGATGCAGAAATACATGTCGGAAGAATCAGAATCACTGTCAGTACCGTCATCTCAGTCAAGTGGCGATGATCCATCTTACAAATTACAGCAAGATGAAGTGCAATTAATTGAAATGCCTTTTCAAAGAACCGTAGCTACACACAAATATTGTTGCTTATGCTATTCAAAAACTGATCTAACTACTGTTCCTTTCGAAGCTCGTATTCAAGTTTTTGTAGCCACGCGTGTTTTTATACCAAAAGGAAATCGCTGTTGCAGTGCTCACTTAATTAGAAAACGGTTTTTTTCTTGAACACTTGCATAAATTCAAAGTATTTTCATATACGAGTGAAGTAGAGAAACAAGAGTTAGCATCATTTTTAAACACGCTGTCAAATCAAAGCAATGAAAGTATTCTGGATAAAGTGAATAATTATGAATTATCTGATGAACGTATACTAGCTTTAACCGGCTATACATCTGAGCAAGTTACGTTTATAAAAAATATGTTGAAGTCAATGCGAGCGTCAACTAATCGTTCGATAAATCAAGCCTTATTTGTGTTTTTATTCAAGTTACGGACTGGTAATTCTAATAGCATAGTATCCTCAATTTTTAATATTGCAAGAGAACAAGATGTATCAGATTATTGCGCTTCCGTTCTTAAATCATTCGAGAAAGACATATTGCCAAAGAAGATTGGAGCTCATTCTCATTCTCGGGAAGACTTAATAAAAAACCATACCTCATCATATGTTCAAGACTTGCACGGGTTTCAAAATCGTCTTGTGTTAGTTTGTGATGCTTCGTACCTTCGTCACCAGAAAAGTTCAAATAACTATTATCAAAGAAAATCTTTTTCAGGACAAAGAAAAGTGCCTTTATGTAAACCTTTTACCGTTTGCACCACGGACGGGTTTATTATTGACACATATGGGCCTTTTTTGGGTACAAAGAATGATGCTGAAATTATGAAAATAGTTATGTCAGATTCGGATGGTTTAAGAACTATTCTCGAAAAGGGTGATGTTTTTATTGTAGACAGGGGTTTTCGAGATGTAAAAGAATTTTTGGAAGATGAGGGGTTCGTAGTTTTGATGCCAGCATTAAAAGGCAAGCGGAAACAACTCACAACAAAAGAAGCAAACGAATCTCGTTTTGTTACGAAACTGCGATGGGTTGTGGAAGCAGTCCACGGGATCATCGGCAGCAAATTCAAACTTCTTCACCATCAGTTTGATAATAAAATGCTGCCTTCTGCTACACTTTATTGCAAAGTAGCTTCGTATTTAGTTAATGAATTTGGAAAACGGCTAAATTCAGATGTCGGTCTTCAAAATGAAATTGCAAGTTACATGATCCAGAAAAAGAACGAAGAAAATACTTTGGCTACAGAAGTTGAGGAAGAAAACTGGAACAGAAAACGAGCATTGTTCAAACAACTGACGTCAACAGATGTAAGTGATTTCCCAGAAATTACAGAAAAAGACCTTAAGATATTATTTTCAGGATCTTATCAATTTTCCCAAGCAGTATCATACCTGGCCGAGTTGATGCGTGATAATAACACCGTCAAGATAAATTACCTCATAGAAGATCAAAATATTTTGAAATGTGAAATTCAGTCCAGACATGTCAATAGAAAAGTCTATAAGTGCTACGTGCACTACGAGCCTAATTCCTTTGGATATACTGGAATAAATCGTTACGTATGCGACTGCGCTAACGGTTTACGAACAGTCGGATGTTGTTCTCACGTAGCAGCGTTAATATATTATTTATCTCACGCAAGATATTTGGCAGAAATTATTCGACCAGCAGAAATTTTAACAAAGCTGTTTGAAGTTGAAAGAGTGGAACCAGTTATTAACGAAGACAGCGATGAAGATTAAATGGATAACATCTGTCATTATTCTCATCACTACACTCATATCTATATCAATGGACCAATATCTATATCAATGGAGCTGGACCAATGAGCGGCTGAGCGATCCCGTGCGGCGAGGCGGCTTGGTGTGCGGCGGAAATTAAGCTGAGTGCTTCTTTGTTTTTCTCTTAATCTTTGGTTTCTCATCCCCTGATCTGTTTCTTGTTCTCCGCTCTGAAAAGCTTTAATTCTCACGCCTTCGGCATTGCTGCTATTAGCCCTTCAGGCTTTCCTTACCAGTCGTGGTCCACTTGTTTTCTCCGTCCGACTGCCGGGAGGATTGTAAACATGTTAGGTCAGGCTACTCAATATGTAACTTATGCTTTTTATATGTACCTTTTCTCTTTCATTAATATTAGTATCTACAGACATATTAGGTTATGCTTTTTTTATATGTACCTTTTCTCGTTCATTAATATTAGTATTCACATACATTAGGTTAGTAATAGGTTAGTTAGTCTATTTTTAGGTTAGTTAGTTTTAGCGTTTAAGTAATTTCCTTATGCTAATAAACAGATCCATCTCCTCTTAATTTCTTAATGATCCTCCTAATTAGATATTAGTATTCTCATTATTAAGGGGTTGGATTCAACTACGCGTTGCGATGTATTCCGCTTCGTTATGCCCATTGGTCGGATTTGGCGGCGACCTTGACGATTGCCCAATGGCGTTGCTCCCTTGTATTGTACGGGTACTTTATTTTAGTGTTATTTTTCTATATTCTTGCTGTGTTTGTGAATCTGTCCTTGTTTGATGTTAGTGATTGAAGTAATTTGTGGTTCTTAGTCAGGATGAATTATACAACGGGCTTCCCCGCGCCTATTTGTGCCAGCTTTTCCTTGCTGTAGACATGAAGACCACGAAGCACATGAAATTCCAACATGAAGAACATGTAGCTTTCCTCGTGTGTATTCTCTTCTTCATGCTCATTGGTCAGATTTGCCGGCGACCTTGACGATTGTCCAATGGCGTTATTTTCTTGCTATACTCTCATCACGTCGCTTCTTGGCAGGTTGCATTCGTTTACAGGTGTATTCTTCTCCTGTTGGTCAATCTCGCCTTGGAAGCTGCCGTCCGACCAATGGCATTCGCCGACCGCAATGAGAGCCTAATGGTGTTTAGCATTTTTTCTCGTTACTTAATTACTTATTTCGTAAGATAGTGTTATTTACGGTCTCATAGATGTATTAATTGGGTTTTGATTATTATTCATGTAATAACTAGGTCTGTCTTTATACCCTATTACTTCTTTCTTTTCTTATACTTAGCCGATCTCTCGCCGCTCTGCCTCTGCCGCCCGCCGCCCCCTCTTCGGAACTTAACTTTTGTGTAATTCTACACGGTGATATAGTGACTCCAGTGTCCTGATACTTCAACTTTAGTTTTTAGCTTAGTGTGTTTTATTAAAGTAGCGTAT
Organism: Acheta domesticus; assembly: GCA_031308135.1. NCBI lineage: Eukaryota > Metazoa > Arthropoda > Insecta > Orthoptera > Gryllidae > Acheta > Acheta domesticus. The sequence goes on along the minus strand of JAHLJT010009419.1, from coordinate 113,924,640 downwards.
TTTCTCTTTAAAGTCGAATTATTCTTCGCGTAACTAGTGTACTGCTTTCGAACTTGTGTGTTTAATTCCAAGTCGATCGCCGTATCACGGTCGCAAGTGATTTGTCTCCTCTCTCTGCTAACATGCCGTCTCGCCTAAGAAGCGGATGGTGCTCCTCTCCAGAGGGGAAAACCAAGAAAGTGAAGGACAGTCGCTCAGTGGTTGCTTCACTTCTTCCTAGCCCGGCTAAGGATTCAGACAACAATCCATGGAAGGAGCTTATTCACAATATTGTGAATTCTCCCAACTCTGAAGCGCCGCATCGTCAGCACCGTAATCATGTCCTCTAAAAACATCTTTGACTCCCACACCAGCTTCCTTGTTGCAGGTGATGGGGAGTAAGTCGCAACCGAAGGAAGAGCGGATGCAGCCGAGCCGAGGGAACAGTTTCACTTTGGCTCCTTCAGAACCAAAGTAAAGGGTTAATGTAATTAATCTCTATGTACTTCCTTCCCGACAGGTTCTGTCCAATGCAATATATTTACATTGTATGCACAATGTACTTATTTGCAGATGAGACTCACAGCAAAACTCACCTAAGTCGAATTCGAATTCATCACAATGAATTACGTCGACTTTGATGAAACATGTTGTTACATTACAAAGAATTTTTTGTAATTATTTGTAACATTGGTTTATTTAGTTAATTAATTCATATTTTTTAGCTAAAATCTTATTTAATTCAATATTGAAATACATTATAATTATTAACATTGTACATTATAATATAATTCTTCAATACATTCATTTCAAAAGAGTAAGTTACTCTATATTAAGACGATTATATAGCAAATAGGATTCCATGAGATTAGTATATCGAACAAAAATAATAATTTGATAATATATAATTATATTTATTAATATATAATTATTTCTATAAAGCAATCCGCAAAGCTTTATTGACTCAACAATGCGGCAAGGGATATTTAAAAAGTACATTGTTGGTGAACTAGGAGATGGTGGCAGTGATGAGATACAGATGTTTTATTTACTAGAACTTGTGTTTACAAATTAGACTTTTAGAAATTATTCGAAACATTTGATAATAATTATTTTTGTCCCTGTTGCAAGGTATAAAACGAAAATTCATGCCGCGACACGGCGTGTGATATTCCATTGTGGCTACAGAGGCTACAGACGCAATGTTAGTAAAATAGTACTACATAATGTGTCACTGCTGACCTTTCCCGAGAAAATATATAATAGCTCCATCTATTTGCAATCAAATAAATTCTTAGAACCTTAGGACGACCCCAGATGTCGCACCCGCAGAAGCATAATACGCGATCTTGATGAAAGAAAGCAAACACCAGAAAGAACGTTTATAGCACTGGGAACATGGAGTCCCGAACGCGCAAACACGTTCATAGAACACGGGACACGGATCTCATCGGAGGTGAGGCACGCTCATAGCACCCAAAGGGTTAAATATAATGAACTGTAATCACTGGAATTAATGGAATCGTCGAATCAATGTCAACGTCACAGTGAAAGTTCGGCTGGGTGCCATTTTCGTGCTTGCGTGTTACCAATAGCTGGGGTTGTTTCTACTATTTATAATATAATTCTTACAATTTTTATTCTCATTATTTATCCTTTTATCAACATAAAATGAAAAAAAAATTGAAAAGCTGTGAAAACTAATAAAAGAAAACCTAATTTTAAATACCAATAAGAAATTATCACATTTCTGTTTTATTCAAATTGAGTTGTCGCATGCAAATTATAAGATAAAATTTTGAAATTTTGGGAAACTGTAGAGAATTTATAGCGCTACAAATTGTATTTAGCCTTTTTTATTATCTGTACCAGAACACGAGATATTCTTAAAAAACGAAGGAATAAAACATTTTTTTCTACGTTTTCCTTCTTTTTTTGTTGATTGTAAGAGTCAAAATCGGACATAAACACCCGAAAAAATTCTCTAAACATCTATATCATCTATAGAAAGTCGCAAGGGTAATTAAATTCAATATTCGTGGGCATAATGTGGTTAAACAAAATTAAAACTTATATGAGAAGCTCAAAATCGCATTTTATTCATTTGTAGGAAGTACTCCAGGTAAATCGACTTTAATCCCGCGAAAACCTTGTTTTTCTAACACTTCAATTTCGATTTTTAACACAAAAAATTTTTAGCGCCCGGGGGCAATTTTGCATATCTTATTCCGCTACCCCTTTTTATTGCATTTTCTTGACCCAACCTAAAAAAACGAACATTTCAACAAGAGGTAAAAAAACAACTTGTAAAGTTGTAAAGCGTAAAAAATAAGTGTATTGTTGCTCAATGTAACATTTGTTTTATTCATTACCAAATAAAAATGTACAAGAGAACGTGGGAAGTTTTGCTGTTGACTGATGGAGCGCAATAAAAATAACTTTTCTACTCCCATTGTATTATGTTGTCATTTGATGGCTGCGACCAGTTGCATAATGTTACTCATTTCGATACAGATTTCATTAAGATACATGTTCTTGACCAATTACAGAGTTTCTAGACCAAGTTTACAAACCAAGTATTAAAACTTTATTAATCATTGAGAATCGTTCTAGTAAATGTTTCGTTCGATTGTGTATATTAAAATTGCATTTGATATTATATTAAGCTTGACAGTTTCAAATTCTTTTATTATTAGTATTATATTATTTAAAATATTATTTATAATAAATTAGATCGTAATTTCACTTTGATCCTATTTGACTTGCGGAGCACTCCGTCGCAGGCGGACTGGTAGCGACAGCCACCTGCGGCAACATCTGAGGGTAGGGTTAGGGAGCTATCCACGAGGTGTCCTTGGCTGAATCCTGCGTGTCAACTGACATGCATGCCACGAAACGATTGAATGAAAAAGTCGTAGAAAAAGTACCATATGGAACTTGATGTAATGGGTACTTCACTCGTGTGAAGTTTACGATACTCGCTCGTTCCTGTCTCGTATCGTAATATCACACTCTTGTATTTATGTCAGTGATGTGCGTCTACGCTTAAAGAACCATAGTCGACATCTACACGTAGAGAACGCGTAGACATCGTATTTTGCGTAGACAAAGGTAATATATGTAGACACCTGTAATCTATCTTTTTTGTGGGGCAGGGGCGAATCTACGAGGGCTATGTTCCACCCCCAAATCGAAAACTTATTTATAATTATTGGATCACAATTATTGGAAATCGATTGGATCACATCTAAAGGAGAACTAAAGGAGTGCAAGTTGGAACAAGTCCGTACTTGTTTCTTGAGATGGACACGGAGGTTGTCATTTCTTCATCAGCAATGGTATATTTTGTTTGACTTACAGAATCGTAAATACATTTTTATTGCATTAAAACATGCTTCTGATATTACTACTTATAAACTTTTTTGGGTTATTTGATGTGAAAAAATAGTCTCCACAGTTTACATTGTCTATGTAGTCTACACGTAAAAAGAGTCATGTAGACTACATGTAGATTACGTGTAGAAAACACGTGTAAAGTAAAATTATAGTCTACGGCACAATTCTGACTTATGTCCATCATTACTAGACATCTGATGTTAAGGCACTAAAAACGTACGTTTTAGGCGCTTTAAAAAGGCACTAAAATGTTTTAAAATAGACACTGGAAAGGGCAATGAAAATTTAAAATTCGAGGAAAAAAGCACTAATATATTTCACTTGCACCTAAAATTATCCCATATCAAAAAACAATATCACATGAGAGAATATTAATGAGTCAGTAGTGAGCGAGTGACTTTGGCATCTTCACACGATTGAGGTCATTTATTGCGCCTGTCGCGGCAAAGATGCAGGTCTTAATGATCGGCCTCCGCTGCGCACTCACCAGAAGAGCATCTGGCGCAGAAAGACATCCATGTCGGAAGTGCGAATGATCGCCTCGCGCTCTGAGACGCGAGTGTTTTGGTTGCGTCGCGAATTGTGCTCAGCGCTCACCCAAGCTCCCGAGCCCACGGCGTTTGTGTATGTGCAAAGGCTAATCAAATTCAATGTAATTTGCAAACCCTAATGAAAGCTTGTCTAGACAAAAAATGAAGATTTGTTTCTAGGAGACAATTAATGTGATTAGTAGAAGTGAAAATGATTTAAACGTGTATTTGAAACAAAGACTAGATAGAAATATATAAAAGTTTTCAGAAAAAAAAGCGTTTAAGAAGAAAAATATGTCTAAAAAGGCATTTACGTCATAAAATACCAAAAAAGACAAAATAAAAATTCGTTGGAATGTTTAATTTTCCGTAATTCATATAGATATATTAATTGCCTTTAAATATTTTCATTAGAATAAAACAAGCATTTTCCTAAACATCCGATGTCTAATCAGTACATGATCGTTTCGTAATGTACCCTTGAGAAGCACAGAAGGGGTAAGAGGGTGTGGCGTGCGGTCGGTTGCAGGTCCATCTTCGTGGTGCAGGGCACCACCACCCGCCGCCCGCCGCCGCCCTGCGGGGACGGCTTCCGCGCCAACACGGTGGGCGGCTGCCACATGGTCATCCACGTGGGCGGCCTCGTGGCCCCCGCCCCCGCCCCCGCCCCCGCCCGCGCCGCCGGCCCGCCCGCGGGCGATTTGGAGGGGTCGGGCGCGCCCCCCGAGGAAGACATGGTGGCGCGCTTCCGCGCCTTCAGCGGGCGGAGCGTCAGCGCCAGACGCGACCGCGACTCCATCTACGCCGTCCTCAAGGAAAACGCGCAGGTGTCCGATTATAAACGGAAGAGCAAGCTGCTGCGGATGTTGCCGACGTCGTCGGAACAGTACAGACACATGTTGCCTATCATAGGCGGGGAGCAGGATCAAGAAATTCCTTTTAGTCAAGTTCGTGTGCGTGGGATTGATTGAATTTTTTTTTTTAATTTCAAGTTTTTTTCGTCTTCTTTTCTGCCCTGATGCGGTCATCGCTCAGAATTCTTCTGCCCTAATCCGCGGAAAAGTGTAGACCCAATATTAATGTCCGATTTCTAAGCTTTCCTCGCGAAGAGGGTGACGAGAAAAGTTTTGTTTGTCGAGCCTTAACTCAGTGGACGAAGTGCGCGAGAGTGTTCACCGTAAAACGTGCTTTCAGTTCAAAGGATGCAAGCTCGCAACAGTGTCGACCATAATAAGTGGTGTCATTTTAAAGAAAATCAGCCAGGCGTGTCACCCCAATCTGGACAACGTCTGCCTCCGTCATCGGTAAGTAATTTACTACAATTCTCTAATTTTCATTGCTGTTTGTCATTTTATTGCTTGATTGTTTTTGGAAGGTACAGAACGTAAGAAATGTATAATTAAATGAGTATCATCAGATATAATCAGTGAAATCTTATAAAAATGGGTAACATGTTCTAGTCTATGTAAATGCTTTTGGATAACTATTGCTCTATAGCCTATAGGGTTCAATTCTGTCAGTTCCACATATTTCATAAAAAGAGAGACTCTTTACAAAATTTTTTCAATAAGTTATTATTGAAAGATATGCAATGTTCCAACAAAAGACGGCAATTTTTCGACAGAAAAACTCGTATTGTAGGTTACTGAGACCGAAAAATTGGATAACTCTTGTTCTGACGTATTACGTCAGACGTAATTACTTCCTCTATCACCTTGTGAAGTCAGAATTATTGTTTGTGGATCCATGCTACCGAAAATTTGATTTATGGCAAAACGTCTGTCCGCCCGACTACGATCAATGCCAGCGGCTAAACCGTAAGCAGGATTTTAACCAAAATTTATATTCGACTAATTTTGGTTATGTCGCAGCCCATTGAATTTGAAACGGCTATTTTGATTTTTAGGGATACTTTACATTAAGCCTGATTCAGATAATAATGGCTAAAAATTTTTGAATTTTTTTTCTTAGAGCAAAGTACGCTTATAGACATGGAGCAAGTCCCAATTTATTTGAAGTTCGAATTGTCGAAAATTGCAAAAGTTTATAACTTTTTTCTGCTTCTTCCTACAACTACAATATTCAAGACAGATTTTTATTTCTTCAGAAATTAGATCTTTAAATGACATCACGTACATTTTTTTTCAAAAACATGAGTAGTTTTTGAGTAATTTTGCATGAATATAGGAAACTTTTAAGTTTTTAAAACCATTTTTTCCCAAAATCTCATCCAAGTTTCTTATTTATTTTTTTCCTCAAATAGTGAGAAAGAACTATAAAAATTATGCATGTCCGATTTTCGATGAACTCAATGAATTTTCGAAAATTTCAAAAGTTGAAAAAAGTGAGAAAGTATGTGCAGTCGAGTCACTTTTAGTTTAATTATTGTAATGACTTGAAGACATTGCCTATTAATTTGCTTTAATATATGAATTAATTAGGCTCGCGTGCATGAAATATCTTCAAGTAAAATATTTCTTGTTATTTTAAAATTTTGGATTAAAAATGAATTACCAAACATACTGACCAATTACAGAGTTTCTAGACCAAGTTTACAAACCAAGTATTAAAACTTTATTAATCATTGAGAATCGTTCTAGTAAATGTTTCGTTCGATTGTGTATATTAAAATTGCATTTGATATTATATTAAGCTTGACAGTTTCAAATTCTTTTATTATTAGTATTATATTATTTAAAATATTATTTATAATAAATTAGATCGTAATTTCACTTTGATCCTATTTGACTTGCGGAGCACTCCGTCGCAGGCGGACTGGTAGCGACAGCCACCTGCGGCAACATCTGAGGGTAGGGTTAGGGAGCTATCCACGAGGTGTCCTTGGCTGAATCCTGCGTGTCAACTGACATGCATGCCACGAAACGATTGAATGAAAAAGTCGTAGAAAAAGTACCATATGGAACTTGATGTAATGGGTACTTCACTCGTGTGAAGTTTACGATACTCGCTCGTTCCTGTCTCGTATCGTAATATCACACTCTTGTATTTATGTCAGTGATGTGCGTCTACGCTTAAAGAACCATAGTCGACATCTACACGTAGAGAACGCGTAGACATCGTATTTTGCGTAGACAAAGGTAATATATGTAGACACCTGTAATCTATCTTTTTTGTGGGGCAGGGGCGAATCTACGAGGGCTATGTTCCACCCCCAAATCGAAAACTTATTTATAATTATTGGATCACAATTATTGGAAATCGATTGGATCACATCTAAAGGAGAACTAAAGGAGTGCAAGTTGGAACAAGTCCGTACTTGTTTCTTGAGATGGACACGGAGGTTGTCATTTCTTCATCAGCAATGGTATATTTTGTTTGACTTACAGAATCGTAAATACATTTTTATTGCATTAAAACATGCTTCTGATATTACTACTTATAAACTTTTTTGGGTTATTTGATGTGAAAAAATAGTCTCCACAGTTTACATTGTCTATGTAGTCTACACGTAAAAAGAGTCATGTAGACTACATGTAGATTACGTGTAGAAAACACGTGTAAAGTAAAATTATAGTCTACGGCACAATTCTGACTTATGTCCATCATTACTAGACATCTGATGTTAAGGCACTAAAAACGTACGTTTTAGGCGCTTTAAAAAGGCACTAAAATGTTTTAAAATAGACACTGGAAAGAGCAATGAAAACTTTTGACAGATTTTTATGTCTTCAGAAATTAGATCTTTAAATGACATCACGTACATTTTTTTTCAAAAATATGAGTAGTTTTTGAGTAATTTTGCATGAATATAGGAAACTTTTAAGTTTTTAAAACCATTTTTTCCCAAAATCTCATCCAAGTTTCTTATTTATTTTTTTCCTCAAATAGTGAGAAAGAACTATAAAAATTATGCATGTCCGATTTTCGATGAACTCAATGAATTTTCGAAAATTTCAAAAGTTGAAAAAAGTGAGAAAGTATGTGCAGTCGAGTCACTTTTAGTTTAATTATTGTAATGACTTGAAGACATTGCCTATTAATTTGCTTTAATATATGAATTAATTAGGCTCGCGTGCATGAAATATTTTCAAGTAAAATATTTCTTGTTATTTTAAAATTTTGGATTAAAAATGAATTACCAAACATACTTATCATACCCTAGAAAATTGAATAATTGGTTGGAAAACGAAAAGAAATGCTATGGGGTTTCTCTGCAAGGTGGGCACGCGCAGTTACGTAACTTACCATTGAAACCTAATTTGTCATTTTGTCAGATTGTGTCTTCTTACCGCTACTTAGGAGATTATTACTAGGATTCAAGCACATCCCATTCGATTTCTTGAGGCGAAGACCAACTTTAGAGCTGTGTTATTACAGTAAAAACATTCTTTTAGGGGATTGAGGTCACACTTCGAAGAATTTGGAAGTTAGGCTTCGAGGAAAAAACTGATGTAACGGACAAGGAGGATTGGAGGTTCATAACATTGTGTTCATGTTCGCTTTAGGACTTCAGTTCGCTGTGTTATCTAATAGTCGCTCTGACGGGTAACTAAAGGACTACACGAAGGCGACCTTGCCTTCCTGCATTCTTTTGTCATCGATATCTGAACTGAACCTAATTTATTTTGTCGGCTGTTAATTCCCTGACGCCCGCTTCCGACATACCTTCACGTGGAGGAAATTCTTGTTCATTTGGCACTGACAACTATCCTACACGGCGTATTTCATTAGGGATGTTGAAAGTAAGAATATAATTACTCTACCGCTTATAGATATTATTTTTATCAAACTGACATTTGTTTTGAGTTTAGAGCTCGAATGTAATTTTATTTATTTATTGTAATGTAAGTTTATTTAAAATATTTCTTCACTGCAAACTTTGAATAAAGCTTAAATTGCATGAAACTGCTGAGCTCTGATTCCTTTCCCTGGAAATCTCGGGTGCGCGGATGTCCGTGCTACACGAACAGACCGCTCGAGAAGCAGGCCGATCCAGTCTGCTCTCTACCGGATTCTTTTGGAACCTGCTCGTCCGACTTCTCCGCGTGCGTCTTGGTTTCTTGGAAGTCCCGTCAGTGAGCAAAGGATGGCGTTGCAATCCTCCGTCGCACACTGTTCCCACTATCGCAGGGGTTTTCAAACTGGACGTCGCAGCTCCCAGGGGCGTCGTGGTGATTTATTAAAAATGTTCTTAAGATTTGATTTTCTTTAATCCCTATGTCGTTAATGTTCACAAAATAATTATGGATTATCATACTAAATGTTATGTTTACTTTCCCGTATGCGTACGTATATACTGAGTAATATACGATAATGGCATTATTGCGCAAAATATTTGCAATTTTAAAAAATTACAAAAACAAGATTTTCTCAAAAACGGCTCCATATTTTGTCTTTAAACTTTTGGTATGGATAGTAAACTTTTGGTATGGAATGTTCTCTATAAAATGACCTAAACGCCATATAGCTATATTCTTTTGTTTTTTTCAAAAATTACAAACATTTAATTGTTTTGACTTGTATCTCACGTGGATAATATTTACATTAGTGACGATTGGTTTACACTATTATATTTCTGAGTGCATGTGCTTTAAATAATGTCAGACAAAGTTTCTCGAAAACTGAACAGTTTTCTGTGAAAACTAGCTCAAAATTCCGCATTGTCAGAAACGCTCAAACGCCATTTTCTCATAAATGGCTCCAATTTTTTTCTTTAAACTTGTGAAACGTATAGTGCCAATTGCGCTCTCTAATATGACATAAAGTTTATTTTGAGGTATTTTTCTGTTTCCTCAAAAATTACACTATTATATTTTTTTGGAAGATCTCTCACATGTTTAATATGCACATTACCAGCAATCTATAAACACTATTGTATTTGTGAGTGTAGGTGCATCAAGTGTCTTGAAATGACGTTTTTCCAAAACTCAAAACTTTTCTGTGAAAAAGAGCTTCAAATTTTTGCATTTTCAGTAGCGGCTAAACGCCATTTTCTTTAAAACGGCACATAATTTTTAAAAGAAAATGGCCATTTAGGACGTGGTTTTATTGTTGTTTAATATCCTAAAATTAATATTTCCATTCTACCATTAAGAAACTGAAAAATTAAAAAAATGACAAAACCATTTACTTTGGGCGGCGATAGATGGCAGCTGGCAAGAGTATATGGCAATTCCGAATAGCTAGACCAGACCCAAGGAAATAGAAAACTAATACGGGAAAGTCTGTGCCATTCTGTTGCACCACTAGTTCTTTATCAGAGCCCGGCAATGAATTTTTTTCTGCCGAAAATTCGCCATTTTTTCGCGCAGCATTACATAACTTCCCCTATACTACGTATATAACTTCGTATATACGTACGTATACGGGAAAGTAACTAGTGGTGCCATCTATCGCCGCCCAACATTTTTTTCGACTACATCTATCGCCTACATTTTTTCGACTTTTTCTTAAGTTTTCGGTTTTCCATTAGTGGAACAAAACTATTATTTTAAGAATATAAAAAAACAATTAAACCTTGCCCTAAATGGCAATTTACGTTGAAAAATTTGACGCCGTTTCAAGAAAATGGCGTTTAAGCGCTTCTGTAAATGCGAAATTTGAAGCTCATTTTTACAGAAAAGTTTTGAGCTTTCGAAAAACTTCATTTGAAGTCATTTGAAGCACTTAAACTCACAAATTCAATGGTGTTCACAAATTGCACCGTATGAGAGAACTTTCAAAAAAATTACATTTTTGCAATTTTTTACACCCAAATAAACTTTACGCCATATTAAAGAATGCAATTAGCACTATACATTAGGAAAGTTTGAACAAAAAAATTGAAACCATTTTTGGGAAAATGGCGTGCGAGCGTTTCTGAAAAATGCGCAATTTTTAGCTACTTTTCATAGAAAACTATTCAATTTTCGAGGAACATTATTCGACATTATTTAAAGCAGCTGTACTCATTAATATAATAATATGAACAAATCGCCGCTAGTGTAAATATGAACGACGTGAAAGACAAGTCAAAAACATTTTTGCATTTTTTGAAAAAAAAATGAATAGAGGAATATGGCGCTAATGTCATCTCTTAGAGCAAATTTAGCACTATCTCTATCAAAAGTTTAAAGAAAAAATTTGGAGCCGTTTTTAAGAAAATCTTGTTTTTGTAATTTTTTAAAATTTCAAATATTGCGCAAAAACTACTAAAATTTTCAAAAAAAATGTACATGACCAAATGAAAGAACTCACTTTGGACAACAAATTTGATTTGAAGGAAAAATCTATATCTTCCATTTTGTAGTTCTAGGAAGACGCCGAAAAAAGTTCAATCTTTGGCAATTTTCGAAAATTCAGAGTTCACCGTGAAATTGCCACCTTCCGTTGTGCATTTTACTCTATTCTTACAAGAAATTTAAAGAAAAAATTTGGAGCCGTTTTTGAGAAAATTTTGAAAATGTCCCGGGAGCTTCATGTAAAGTATCCTCAAATTTTGAAGAAAGTTTCTCAAAATCAAGGCGCTACGAGTGCGCGCAGATCGACCGGGGAATATCCATTTTGGAAGCAATCGCACGTATGGTTTACGCGCTAGTGTTGTTCACAGACGGTCAGACAGACGGACAGATGGATAGACAGTCGGACAGACGGACGTTTTTAAAAGACCCACTTTTTCGGTGTCAAAACGTGTATTTCTGTTGAAATCTCGATATCGAATTTCCGCAGAATTACATAACTTTCCCCATATTCCCTATATTACTCCGTATATATTACTCCGTATCTTCAATTTTGTAGTTCTAGGAAGACGCAGAAAAAATTTCAATCTTTGGCAATTTTCGAAACTTCAGAGTTAACCGTGAAAATGGGACCTATGCAACCTTAATAAATGTATTTTACTCTATTCTTACAAGAAATTTAAAGAAAAAATTTGGAGCAGTTTTTGAGAAAATTATACGTACGTATATTACTCCGTATATACGTACGTATACGGGAAAATAAAAATAATAATGGGGAGTCCAACCTTAAATTACCCCACACCGCGGCCCGATGTACTTTCTGCCTCTCACCATGTGTCAGAAATTATCTCCCAAGAACTTTTCATATTACTCGTACAATAGATTCTACATATCCAGTGGCAAACCCAAGGGGGGGAGTGGCTCATATTGCTTCAGCCCCTTGTCAGAAGCCACTGACACACACTCGGAAATATAGCTATTATAATTTTTCTATACTAATGAAATGTATATACTTTACTAATGAAAGTATAGCAATTGTTAATGTTATAAATGAGAACTATAAATCAACAAACAAAAAACATGGTATATTTAGGATAAATAAATATTAAAAAAACTTCAAATTGGCTGCATACTAATATTAAACCTACCCACACATCAAACAGAAAACTCCGGGGCGTACGAAGGAAAACTCCTGGGCCTCTGCACATATCACGCATACATTGGCATCTTTGTGTTCTAATCTGTTAAATTAGGGCATCAATTCAAACTATTTATAGGAAATGAATCTATTGATGTGTTCTTGATCTGAGTAGTGCCTCCCATATGACTGTGCTTCTCATATGTAATATAATTCACATTTAGCCGTGTGTTTATGCGCGAAGATAAACTTCCGTTGTGCAAAGAAACATCCACGGTAGATGATTATCAGAATATCCTTTAATCAACATAGCGGCTCTTCAAACTACGTTTTCACAGGGCGCACTCTTATTCTCAGAGCGGAAAGATTGCGAAATCATAATTACCAAGGTTAACCCAGGACATCTCAAAATCAACTCGCATATTTCTCGTAAACTCACGTCACCGTGAATATTTAGGATGAAAAAACTCTCCAGTGCAACGGTATTCTACAGTGAATGGGAATATAAAAAAACGGAAGATGATGAGAAAAAGAAAACTTTTTTGTTGTGTACAGTATGGATATTTGGACGTTTTCACCTTTGTGCTTCAAACCGAAAAAGTCCTTGTCTTAAAAAGTTTTATACCTGAGTACGAGCTTTCGAGCAGATTATTTTACCTCGAAATATAGACATTTATCCAGGTTGATATACTTTTCATACGTAATCGACTCATACTACATCAGTGTGAAGAATCTCATAATTTTGTATAAAAGTTAAGCTCAAGCATTTACTCATTTGAATTAATTTAATCCGATATCTGTTTTGGTTTCTTGAACCAGAAACTTGGATTTTGTTGAATACAAAAATTTGCCTACTCTTGCCCGACATAGTACACACTTACAAACTTCTACTTCCAGTGAAACACAACTTTTTGAACCACAAGAGAAATATTTATTCAAATTTTGAAAATCTAGAATGATGTACTAGCAAGGATCAACATAGAAGCACATTGAGGAAAGAAAATGACGTTCAAATTGACATAAAGAGTAAAATATCAGAGCATTCTTTACTAATATTTTTCACGGATTTCATTGATCCCCTGTAAAACTCAACTGTTGGGAACAAATATACTGTGATATACCAAAAATGGCTGGTAAAATATTCAGGGTAAAATATTGGGAATGGTAAGAAATACAGTTAAGAATAGACGGCCGCCCGAGGTTGCTATGGGACCGAATAAACAATTCTCAGGGAAGGTTCTCGTAACTGCAACTCGAGCGCTGAAATCAGCCAAGCAATGGAGCAAGGTACCAAAAAATTGTCGTGAAATGGTAGGTGTGATAATGATTGTGGGTAAAACAAATGATAGGTTGTCACCTGCAGATATACTCTTTGGTCACCTGTATGGCGAAGAGAACAGGGAGCGGTCATTCTGTGATACATCAAACTGTGCGGATCGTCTGAATTAGCTGCGGGGAGCGCAATAGGACTTTGAATATTTTTAAATATAAAAGTTGAACTTAGAATTATTCTGGCAGAATACGATGTTGAATTTAAGATTTTCACAGTGGCGAAGTGAAACATGAAAACATTTCGTTAGCAGCGTCGACGGATGTTCGAACTTTGAAATATTTTATAATAACGAGAGTTAAACTTAGAATTATAGAAATTAGAAACTTAGAATTATTAGAAACTTAGAATCATTTCGGCTCAATGATGATATTGAATTAAGACTTTCAAATATTTCTACAGTGCCGAGAGTGGTATATAGAAATAGTTCGTTAGCAGTGCCGGAGGATATTCGGACTTTAAAATAGTTCACAACTGTAGCTGATCTTAGGATCATTTTAGAGGAAATATAAAAAGCGGATTGAGGACTTTAAAATAATTTCGCAGTGACGACATTAGAATTTAGCAGGATTCCGAGGGAAGAACAGTTCGCGAGTAGGCGTCCGCCCGAGATGCAAGCAATAGGGTGTATGCGTTGACAGATAGAAGTTATTTGTGTTAATGGTGATGTTCCGCAAGTGAGAAGACGTACCAGTGAGCAAAAAAAAAATAAATGGAATTTGGTGACTGGTCGACCTGAGGTTGGGTCGAGGTCACGGACGGTTGACGAGGTGAGGATGGCGTTAGAAGATTTCGGGAGAATCCTGCGAGGCACCATCCCCCTCATCGAGGAAGAGAGCTCATGGTACAGTTCGTACGAACCATTTTCAAAATATATATGCGGTCATGACCAAAGTAAAATATGACTTTATCAAAACAGCAATGCCGATTAATTAATGAATAAATTTACTTCATGTTCTTTTAAAAGAAAAATAACTGATTATTATTATGCAATCTGGCACGAAACGTAGTTTCAGCATATAATATAACTTTCAGATTTTTCGCCTTCCGTATGGGGTGTGGTATTGAGTGAGGTATTGTGCAAGGGTAAGCAATAGTCATTAGTGGAACCCAGAGGACTGAGCTAGCACGGTGGTGTATGAGAAGTTAGGTAACGTGTTATAGTTGGAAATATATTTTTCCATGGTGCCCATAGGACACCTTTCAATACCGTTTCTGCTTCAACAACGTTTCAATACCGAAACGTTTACAAATTGTTGAGAATGTACATATTAACGACGTGAGAGATACTTCAAAAAAATTATGTATTTTTAATTTTTTTTTGAAACAAAGAATACCACAAAATGAACTTCACGTCGTATTAAAGAGTGCAAATAGCAGTATCCATTAGAAAAGTTTAAAGAAAAAAATTGGCGTCACTTTTGCATAAATGGCATACGAGCGTTTCTCAAAATGTGGAATTTTAAGTGTTTAATTTAAGTTTTAATTTTAAATGTGGACCTTTGAAAGAACTAATAATGGACAACAACTTCTATTTGAAGAAAAAAAGTCTATTCAATTTTGCAGTTGTAGGTAGACGACAAAAAAAATCAAACTTTAAATAATTTTGAAAATTCAGAGTTAACCGTGAAAATCGGACCTTTGCCACCTTTATAAGTGCATTTTATTCTATTCAGAGAAGAAATTTAAAGAAAAAATTTGGAGCCGTTTTTTGAGGAAATTTTGAACATGTCCGTGGATCTTCATCTAAAGTACCCCCAAATTTTAAAGAATGTTTTTCAAAATTTAAAAGCTTCGACTTGAGCCAGATGGACAGGGGTTTCTTCAATTTGGAAAAAAATGGTACACATATGGTTTAGGCGATAGTAGTGTCACAGGACGGACGGACGGTAGGAATGACGGGTAGTCGGACGGACAGGCGGACGGACAGATGGGCGATCGTTTCGAAAAAAACTGACGGACGAACGTTTTCGGTATCAGAGGACCCCAAAACGTGTATTTCCGTTGAAATCTCGAAATCGATTTTTCCCAGCATTACATAACTTTCTCTCTACTACGTATACAGGTGGAACAACCAAGTGTTAGTACCCTTTGTATCTCCTCAACCGTGCAAGATACGAAGATGCAGTTTGGACAGTCGATTGCATAAACAGGGGCTACTTGATTATAGCATACTTCGTCTTTGCACTATTTTTTACTGCGGAGATATAAGGTCAACCTCTTTCTTTAAGGAAACCTATGCCTATCTAAATTTTAGCATATCGTAAGGGGGGCTTAAAAAGACAATTTTAAATATGTGTACAGCTTCCTAATTAAGCGAATTGTTTTTTCAGAAATTGATGTTTTTGTAACGTATTTTCCACTGAAGAGGCGATTTTCAATTCGACCTTCCCTGTTAACTAACTTCCCAAATGGGGAACTTCGCGAGTCCGTCCTTCAGACAAACGCGCTCATTTATTTGAGCGCAGAAACAACTGCTTTCTTTGATACTAATTTTGCCGAAAGATGACTTCGTCCAAGGAAGATTCAAATGCTGCATACATGATTCTGAAAAGTTCTTGTTTTGTCAATCAAATACTATTCTGTTATTTGGACAACTTATTTTGTTACTTATTCTATTATAATTATTAGTAAATAATACAAAAATAAATTAACAATATCTTATTAATCATAATTTATTCGTAATTAACCGTCATATACAAGAACACTATGCAAAATTGAGTCTTCCTTGGACGAAGTCATCTTTCAGCCAAATTAGTATCGTCTGTAGTCGAAAGTAGTTTCTGTTTCCAAAGTTTCTGCCCTCAAATAAATGAGCGCTCTTGTCTGAAGGGCGAACCACATATTCTTGCCAGCTGCCATGTGCCTCCGCCTAAAGTACATTGTTTTAAATTTTTTACATTTTCCAGTTGACTAATAATGGAATGGAAATATTATTTTAAGAATATTAAAAAACAGCAAAACCTCGTCCTAAATGGCAATTTTCTTTGAAAAATTTGGAGCTGTTTTAAGAAAATGGCGCTTATGTGCTATTGTATATTCGAAATTTGAAGTTCTTTTTCAGAGAAAATTTTCAAATTTTTCTAAGAAACAGCTTCAAATGTTTTCTTTAAGCTTCTTGTCAGAATACAGTAAAATACACTTATAACGATGGCATAGGACTATTTTTCACTGTTAACTGTCAATTTTCGAAATTTGCAAAAGGATCTTTTTTTCTACAACTTCCCACTACTACGATATTGAAGATAGAGAAGTTTCCTTCATGGAATTTTATTCTCCATAGTTAGTTGTTTCATTAAGTTCAGGCACATTTTTTTGAAAATTTTAGTCGTTTTCGGGCAACATTGCAATAAATCTTGAAATAAATAGCATTGTTGGCAATGATCATTTAATTTTCAAAAGTTAGAATTTTTTTTACTTGTTGCTCACATCGATAATATTTACACTAGCGGTATATTGTTCACATTCCTTCATTTAAGAGTATATGTGCTTTAAATAATGTGGTGTAAAATTTCTCGAAAATTAATTTTGCTGTTTTCTTTTGTTTGTTTTTCAAAACTTACACAAATGTAATTTTTTTCTCTCTCACGCGTTTAATACGCACCTTTCCAGCGAATTGTAAACCCCATTACATTTGTGAGTAAATGTGCTTCAAATGACTTCCAATGACGTTTTTCGAAAACTCAATAGATCTCTTTGAAAAAAGCTTCACATTTCGCATTTAGAGTCACGCTTAAACGCCATTTTTGTAAAACTTCTCCAAATTTGTCAACGAAAATTCCAATTTAGGTCGCGATTTTTCTCTTCTATTATATTTTTAAAGTAAATTTTGCTTTTCCGAATACATATGTATATACGGAGTAATATACGTAGTATAGCCATTGCTAAGGCATTTCACTACTACATCGCAGCAGACTGAACGTGAAAATCTTAACAGTTTCTTTATCAAGAAACTGTCTTATTAAGGAGTTATTATCAGTCTTTTTAAGGAGCAGACTATGTAAGGTACTATGTGAGGTAATACTTAAGAACACTTCAGGTTCATATTGCTTCAGAAGAAAAATAATATGATGTATATAAAGTAATTGTCTTATTTCATTTGTATGATGTTTTGTCTGTGGTTTCGAGTCTCTCTCCGGAATTGATGAAGACATAATGGATCAAGTGAGTGATGGCAAAGTAAGTAATCAAGTATTCGAATGAGAAGGATAATCTCGGAAACCGTTCTGCGTATTCGAAGGACCCATTACATATTTTATGTGAATTGATTAACTCGATTATTTGGGATTCGAACGATGGTCCCTGAGATAAACGGCGAGAAATATAACCACTGTGCCACAGATTGTCTCTCGTCTTGCATTGAATTTATTGTTGCTGTTGTTTTCGGAACAAGTTTATTACGTGAATTAACCAAGGAGACACAGAAAGATAGAAAATATTATGAAACTGCTTTCAATCAATTTCCAACCAATGACTTCAAACAATTTGTTTCTGTTTAGGTACGAACCCGGGTATGTAAGCACAAACACTCCAGTAAAGTTGATTTCTTGTTATCTTGCTGAATTACTTACCGGAATAAAACTCAGTACGAAACACAAGCAAAAATGTTATTCTGAAATGAAATATTTCACTGGCTTAGTTCGAGGATTGATAATGATGAGTTACTAGTTGGAAAAACAGTTCTTTTGGAGCTCTTTGTACTACAATGATTCCCGTACTTGAAAAATGCATTACAAAAACCAGTTGCATAGCAGTTATCTCTATTTTATCCATGAACTGAAACTTCAATCGGATTAAAAAAAGTTCTCTACAGTTACGCCACAGATGGAACACAATGACAAGGAGGTCATCCATCTAAACAGAGATTCCATTAGCAATATGTAATCAATTATAAATCCGTAAGATTATAAATCCGTAAGATTATAATGCCTTCCTTGATGATGAAAAATGGATTTGAAATATCGGTTTCCTCATGAAAATTTTTACCATCTTTCACCTGTTCCAAAGCCCACCAAATTCATTACAATGCGAAATTGAGATTCAGTTCTTGGTGAATATCATACTCCCGTTTGCAATATCCTTCTCAGTGGCCCATCAGAAATATTAGTTATCAATTTACGATGTCACAAAGCCGAAACGTGATCCACTTTGTATTCAAAGAAAAGGAAACCTCCTCGTCAGACACGGTACGTGCCCCAGTGACCGGGAACAGTCGTAAGCGACATCCTCTTACTGGAGCTTTAATATGCAAAATGCATTGTAGCGAATGCAGATAGCGAAGGCAATTTAACCCTTTGCACTCGTAAGCAACGAGCATAATACTCCTCCTACAGCTCGTAAGGCATGTCAGAGATGCCACGAGAATAATGGCTACTAAGCTCGTAGCAGTATGTAATGTGACACGTCCTACAACTCGTAAGGCATGTCTCAGATGCAACACCAAAATCCCTAACGAACTCGTAGGACACGCCACAGATGCCCATGTGTTTTCCCAGAAAGTAAAGTAAAGTTTTCATTGTTGAATAGATCCTGGCTGCTCTTCTATTTTTACACAATGTTAACGCAATAATATGAAAAAGAACTGGAAAGGGGGAATGCCGAGTATCGGCTACGAGCTGTGCGGCCTTTTTCCGTTGTCATCTTAGACATGCCTTACGAGCTGTAGGACCATGCAGTGCTCAGAAACATCCGATCGCAGAGTGCATTCATGGGTGGCATGTCACAAATACCCTACGAGTGCAAGGGGTTTTCCTGAACACGAATACTTTGCGTGCTTGGGCCAGAGGTTTCCAGATTTGAAATTTGTTCTAACGTGAATGAGTCAAAGTACCAAAATCCCTTGGCCAGAAAAAATTGATAATGCAATCGATCATTCGCAATTTTTTAACGATATTCATTAACTGTCGCATGTTAGCTTCGAAGAATTGTTATACCTTATTTGCACAGTAATTCACTACTCTATTACTCACAGAAACTACTACTCTCTACACTATTACTGCTATTATTCTCTTAAGATTTATAAGTAATTATATAATTTAGAATTTTAATAAATCTTGACCAGGTGTTTATATTTCGAGTGGTTAGCCCTCAACCGAAGATTTGTAGACCGGATGTTGTAAGGTCGAGTCTCCACCAGTTAGGTAGCAGGGTGGACAGTGCCACCACCTGGATGAGAATTCTTGACTGCTTCGGACGGTCGTGAACTCAGATCAAATCTTATAGAGTCGCAATAGAAGCTTGAATATTTAGCAAAGATCGTGGGCCATCGTTCTTGCCTATTTGGCCCCTTTCCGACGTTGGATTTTTCCTCAAAGGCAATACCGTCACCGTCCTTTAAAAAATACGGTAGGCCCATTGTTTTCGGCTTGTATTTGTATATTACACATAACAGATCTTTGTGAAAAAATGACGAAACCTAATTTAAAGAACTCGTACAGCTATTACAACCTTAGGCAAGTTAAGAAATTCTGATGTTCGAAAAAGTTTAAAACGTGAAATTAGAAACATTTTAAGACAATTTTTATTCAATAACTAATAATAATTATATAATAATAATAATAATAATAATAATAATAATAATAATAACACCCCCGAGCTGATGTACATAGACTTTATGTGTCACGTAAGGAAGGAGGAAGAGGCCTGAGACAAATTGAAGCCTCCTGGCACAATGCAATAACCGGGATGGGAAAGTATGTAGTCAGCCATCAAGATGACCCACTAATGAGGCAGGTCATGAAATCTGACCGAAGAATGGGAAACAGAGACATTGTAAGTGTAGCAAGAAACATTGCGAACAAGACTATGCAAGACTCCCAGAATGACAGAGACACTGAACTTCTGATGCTACATAACATGAAATTTGAGACACAAAAAATGTTAAAGAAATCGTGGAGAGACAAACCACTCCATGGACAATATTTGAAACGAATGGACAAGGTGCAGATCAATAAAGATCAATCATTTATGTGGCTTAAAAGGGGAAGAATGAAGCCAGAATCGGAAGCACTTGTAATAGCTTAATAGCTGCCCAAGATAAGCCTTGAGAACACGACATTATGATAAAGCGGTTCTCAAAATTTCTCAAGATGATAAATGCCGCATTTGTCAAGAACACGTAGAAACCATTGATCATATTGTCTCAGCTGGTCCAATCCTAGAAAAGACCGAATACTTGCAAAGACACGACAGGGTGTGTAGCTACCTCCACTGGCAGATCTGTACCGCCATCGAAGTTCCGAACACATGCCCCAAGTGGTACGAACACTCACCGAAACCGGTGACATCTGTTGGATTGTGTGCGATATTGTACGACCAACAAATTCAAACTGATCGCACGATAGCGGTAAACAAACCGGATATAGTCATTCGGGATTTGCAGAACAAATCGTGTTTACTTGTCGATGTTGCTGTACCTTGCGATCAAAACGTCGTTACCAAGGAGGCAGAGAAACGTCTTAAATACAAGAGTTTGAAAATCGAGATCAGCCGAATGTGGGGTGTAAAAGCACAGGTCGTCCCGATAGTTATCGAAGCTCTGGGATTTGTTCCGCAAAATTTGTGTAAGAACTTGTCTAAACTCCCAGGTAATTCAAAAGACTGGGAAGTGCAAGAAATACTCCTTAGGTAGCTGGTTACAACCTGGAGTAGATTTTATATTCAGCCGACAGATAACATCTTTAGTCGTGATTCAGAGGAATAATAATAATAATAAAAATGGGAAACACAGGCATTGTGTGTTGCAAAAAGCATTGCGAACAAGACTATGCAAGACACCCCGAATGACAGAGACACTGAACTTCTGATGCCACTTACCATGAAATGTGAAACACCAAAAATGTTTTAAAAAAATTGTGGAGAAACACACCACTCCACGGGCAATTTTTAAATCGAATGGAGAGAGTACAGATTAACAAAGATCAATCATTTATGTGGCTTAAAATGGGAAGAATGAAGCCAGAATCCAAAGCACTTACAATAACTGCCCAAGATCAGGCGTTCTCAAAAATTAAATTTTTTGACCTGAATCTCTTCCGTCGTTAATATTAAAATAGGCGATTTGTTTATATTATTATATTTATGAGTACATGTGCTTTAAATAAAGTCAAATAAAGTTTCTCAAAAACTCAACTGTTTTCTGTGAAACCAAACTCCTAATTCCGCATTTTTAGAAACGCTCAAATGCCATTTTCTCATAAGTGTGTCCATGTTCTTTTTTCAAACTTTTCGAACGGATAGTGCTAATTAGAATGCTAATAGAAGCCAAGTTCAATTTGGGGTATTTTTTCGATTTTTCAAAAAATAGACAAATATATTTTTTGGAAACATCTTTCACACCCTCAATATGCACATTTCCAGCAATTTGTAAACACTATTGTATTTGTAAGGTGATGTGCTTCAAATGACGTCTGATGACGCTTTTCGGTCAAAAAGAGCTTAAAATTTCGCATTTTCTACTGTAAAACGCACTTAAACGCCATTTCCTTAAAAACGGCTCCAAATTTTTTAAAGAAAATTGCCAGTTAGGACAAGATTTTACTGTTCTTTAATATCCTTTAAGGAATATTTCAGTTCTACTATTAGGAAATCGAAAAATGAAGAAACTGAAAAAAAAGTGTACTTTGAGCGACGATAAATGACAGCTGGCAAGAGTATGTGTCAAGTCCGAATAGCTAGCCGAGACCAAAGAAATAGAAAGCTAATACGGTAAAGTCTGAGCCATTCTGTAGCACCACTACTTTTTTTAAATCTAAGTTCTATAGATAGAGCTATGAAGATTACATTTATTTTATTGGAGTGCGTATGAAAACTTTAACGTTTATTGGGAGCAAAATAGTAGTAGTAGAGAGGTAAAAGACTTCAGTGTTTCCTGCCTACAAAACTGAATTGACATTAATTTTTGCAAACGTTTTGGTGCTTTCAAGTTTTTTTAATATGAAATGTGTTGCTATAAAAAGTGTGAGAAGAGCGAGTGAACGGCTCAATAAGTGTCAAAGTGTTTCTCTACGACTCAGGGAGCAGCGGGTTCGAGCCCTAGTCTTCGTAGCTTTTTTTTCATTCTACATTCCAAAACAATTCACTAAATTGCAAAATTATACATTTGTCTTGTCAAAGTTATGTATAATGTAAGCAAAATTGGCGATTGCGAAAAAAGAATGCAAACCAGCAATTCTAAAATAATGGCTGTCTGGACGTGCGGCATTGAGATCAAAATAATATGACCTTAAATTGCATTCTTCGCAGTACTTCCGTGTTGTCGATTCCAGGTCAAAATGAGATAAGGGGCTCTGCGGCGTTGCCGTTTGGCTAGAAAGAAAAATCAATATTTCACTCGCGGCTAAGCAAATTGAACTACTCCGTTTTCATTATTCGGCATGGCTCACCATAGCCAAGCCATACGAGAGCGAGTTATCGCAATAGTAAACCAGGAATTTTGGATTCCTTATTAATGCCTTCCTAGTATTTCCTAGAATAAGGGATTTATGAATAAACAATTAATATTAAAAAATTCTAATCAAATTTGGAGAATAAAAAACAAATATTTCATTGAAAGATAAAAAGCGCTTTTCACGGTCACCTTGTTTTAAAATCAAAATAATATATTTACACTATGGAAAAAGTTTTGTAATACAGTTAATTTGACAAAAAAAATCACTGATAAGCAAACCAATTCCGGCCAGCACCGGATTCTATCCTGTAGCCTAGGGTTCTGGAAGAAAGGATTCTACCACTGAGCGAAACGAATACACCTTTCAATTTCTTACATAAACTAACGTATTTAAATTGCTTGTGTAAGTTATTGTGCGAAATTGCGGACAACGTTTAAAATGTCTCCAATATATTTACACAATTACAAATAATTTTCATGTGTGGAATCTTCTATCGAACGGAATTAAAACTTGAATTACTGAAATACTCACTAACTAGTCCTACTTTAAGGGAGTCCCAATAACTATTGACCATCCCTAAAACTTCTAAACGGTTCTTGATATCGAAATACATTTTCTCTCAACAATGTATAATCATGGTTCAAGAGAAAACAGAAATGGTGTAGAGATATTATTTGAAGTATTTAAGTTTTGGAGAAATTAAATAATCTTTAGTTTTTCTAAAGGGAACCATATATTTTCTCACTGGCAATAGATAGATCATAAGAGGAATGCAATGATGTAACATATGCTAATATTTTATAGTATTTTGTGTATAAAATTATACATTCTGGCACGAGATTTTAAACGAAACATGTAGTTTTTGCTGTAGCAGCCGTCGCAATTGTCGGGAAGGTGTCCGCGGCCTCTCCTCGCAAAAGTAAAGGCGCCGAGAAGGTAAACTTCCTCAAAGGTGGCAGATGCAAGGGTTGCTACAGGAAATCTCAAGTATTTAATTTAAAATATCATGTCAGAAAGTATATTTTTATACTCAAAATACTATCAAAACATTAATATATATTACATCA
Source organism: Acheta domesticus (assembly GCA_031308135.1). NCBI lineage: Eukaryota > Metazoa > Arthropoda > Insecta > Orthoptera > Gryllidae > Acheta > Acheta domesticus. The sequence continues at coordinate 113,900,633 of JAHLJT010009419.1, read as the reverse complement.
TTGCATTCGTCTATTTATGATCTCTCTAATGCTAGTGAGAAAAATACATGATTGCATTTAAAACCTAAAAGGTGATTAAATTTCTCAAAAACTAAAAATATTTCGAACAATATCTCTACGGCAAATCGCTTGCCCCATGATTCCGCATTGTTGAGCGCAAACTGCATTTCGATATCGGGAACTGTTTAGATTTAGAAGTTAAGGGGGTGGCCCTTAGTTGGTGGGACTCCCAGTATATTGTTTGGATATACACAAAAACTGTTGAACAAATAATAAAAAGAAGAATGCAGTTTTATACATCCCCCGACAATAAAATAGAGGTTTGTTTTGGTTTAAATTCTTAATATACTGTTGTCCCACAATTGAACTTCTTCTGATGAATGGGTAACAGTTCAACTTGGAAATGAATTCCAGTCGCTAGAAATCTTTCTTGATGCGTGATTCCCTTCCCGAGGAAACTTCTTTAATGCATTTCTGTTGATGGTGAGAATTTTATTTTACGAGCTCATTTTCATGGTAGGTTTTGACGATCTATAATATAAAAATAATTTTATTTTTGTAAAAGTAAGAATAATAGCACAATATATTAAAATCCTTCTTCCTTGCAATTAACCTACATATCGCGTAGGCGGGCGGTGTTTGGACCTGCCCTAACAATTAGTTTGAATTTTCTTTGTTCAAAATTCTCCTTGATATATTAGTAAAAGTGCGGAGCAACAGTCATGCTGAAAATATATTTCAGAAGAGTAGTTCTACAATACACATTTTGTTTTTTTTATACATTTGTTACATTCATGAATAAAGGAGGAAGTAGATTAACAGTAAAGAATATTAGAAACTTGCAGCCAATCTATGTTCTGTTTAATTATCTCGAGATATTACTGTAAAATATCTTAATCTATTGATCCCTTGCCTTCTACTTGAAATGTTTTAAAATGTAGGCTTGTTTCTGTCGCCGTTACAAATTAAGGTCAATGCTTGTTAGGTCTGAAATTGGTCTTTAATATTTTTTTTCTTAAGCTGACAGTTTCTTACATCGTTCTTTTCGACTTTTTTTTTAACATTTATGTCCATTTCTAGGCATTCCCTGCAATGATTATATTCTTCACGCATACATCCCATCACTTTCCTACCATTGCAGTCTAAAGGTCGCGGCACCGCGAAGGCCAAGTGTCCCAAAGGCGATCGCCGCACTGGCGTCTCAAGGTAAATATTTCCCGTACCAACAACTGTTCATAATTTCAAATCAAGTTTAGGTAAAATATTTGTTACTCTATATTTATTTTAAGTTAGTAACAACTGAGATATTGTATTCCTCTTTAAATAATCTAATAATTTCAGCAAAAATATCTATGTAGTTCTATTAAAAAAATCAAATATTGTTCAATTTCTGCAAAATTAAAATGTTTCAAAGAATATCTCTGCTACACAACACTTGCATCGTGGATTAAATGTTAAAATTATCTATATTCAAACTTGACTAGTTATTAATTATTATTAATAAAAATCGAAAATATGAAGCTCCAGAATGTATCACTAGAGTGTTTCGAAATAATTCCTTACATCGCACTGCGAATTTCGGCAGCAGCCTCATAAACTAGTATTTTCTGCAATTTTGACGGTAATAGAGAAATAGATGGAATTAAAACTTTCTTCTGGTTAGGTCAAACAGGCACTTCAAAAAAATCAAGAAAACAATCCGAGAGATAAACATCTTGATACAAAATGTTTAATTATTAATAATATAGTATGTGCCATCGCACCATCAAAATGCATTTTGCAAAATAATTTGTTTATAATAGATTTCATCACTAGACGATAAAGATATCGGTGTGCAGTTGGCACCATTGACTGAAATATAAACAAACACGCGGTGAAATTTTACTTTCATATTCGCAGGTCAACAATTTCGGTGTTTTGATAATTTATTTATAACGCCGACAAATTGTAATATCAGAACGACAGACAAACAAAGTATTAAGAATTCATTGAAAATGTTGAAAGATAAAAATGAGCAATAGTTCATTAGCAGCAATTTTCATTGATTTGCCGTTAAGTCAGAAATCGTTAATATAATATAATCGGCGGAAAGCGAGACACGGCAAAACGAACTGAACCAAATACTTGACTGCAAAGAGCGACCGGATTGTCTGTAAAACAAATGAGGGTTGGCATCAGATGTTAATTTCCTATAAACAATTGCGTAAGGAAAGGTGATAGCGCCGTTCGGATTGCGGAATTTCGCAACTTGTTGAAAGGCAATTGAGATGAGAGAGTAAAGAAATATTGCAAAATTTGTAGATTTATTAACAATTTCCAATTTTTGCAATTCTAAAGTGGGAAGAGTTCCCTGATGGCCCAGAACTGAAAATTGCAAATTAACACTTTTGCAACAATTAACAATTTTATAAACAATTTCGAAATGTGCGCTACACCTGCGGAAGAGTGTCCCCAAATTGTCCCTGAGTTCAATATCGCAAAATAACAATTTTGACCAGAGATGCAAATTGATTGCTTAATATCTAGTTTAATTGTTGCTTTAATAATAAAATATACATTTGATCTTTGAATTGTATTGTCTTTTATTGAAACTGTTCTCCAGATGCCCTTTATCAAATGTAGAAAGACAGTATTTTGATATTTTTGCAAATTTTAGAAACACTTATGAACACTTGAAAATGTGCAATTATAATAGGTTTTCTTATGGAAAAAGATCTGGACATTTGATAAAGTTCATGGATTGTGAATGAACAACAATATTGGAATTAGAATGCGTATAAGAAAGTAATTTGTCTAAAATTAGTGTTATTTTATCTCACATCAACGAAATTTCTTAAAAAAGAATTATATTAATAATGGTTAAATTTATGTGTTCATATATATTTGAATAAATTTACTTTAATGTTCATAAAAGTGTTTCATTCCTTGCATTTTTATTTGAAAATATTTTCACATCGGAACTAGCGACGCCCGCCATTTTCTACGACGTAAGTTTGTTAGGGCACTCCCCCCTGTGTTGAGATTGGCTGCGTAGGTTTGTGAGGCTCCGCCTGCGATGTTTCGTCATGACAAGGGCTGACAAAGCCGTGCACAAGCTGAACTTAACCGCAGACGGCCGCGGTCAATTTTTGTTTCCAGAACGGTACCAATAGTCATCGGAGTTCTGGAATTTGTTCTGCAAAATTTGTGTAAGAACTTGACAAAACTCCCCGGTCGTTCAAAAGACTGGGAAGTGCAAGAAATTGCTTTATTTGGAACAGTCCACATTCTGCGCTAAGTATTGTAGAGGCACCGACCGTTCCTAGATCTGCTCCTTAGGTAGCTAGTTGCAACCTGGAGTGGATTTTATATTCAGCAGACTGATAATATTTGTAGTCGTGATGTGGTGGAAAATAATAACAATGATATTAGTAAGTGTTGAAATTACATCAGAGGCCCTCACAATCACGATGGATCTTCTCAGAGAGCTTGGTCTTGGACGATGCTCAACCATTTTCGAGCCAGACAAAACCCTGTCGTCCTGAACGGACCGTCGTGGCTGCAGGCGGCCTTGGGCTGCGTTGCGCCGGCGCCTGGAGCTTCCGGCGCGGGCTGGAGGAAGTCCGGCCGAGGAGCGGAGAAAGCCACCGCCTCGCGCTCCGCGACGTAATCGCCCGAAACATTCGAACGATGCGTGACCTCGCGCGGGCAGGGTCGCCCCACCCGGACCTTCTGGCTCATCCAGGGTTACGCCGCCGCTGAGCCTTGCATCGAGAGGGAAATGGTGCGTTACATTTTTACTTTCTCGTCTCCTATACGTACGTATATACGGAGTAATAGTATACGTAGTATAGGGCAAGTTATGTAATGCTTCGGAAAATCGATTTCGACTGAAATAAACATTTTGGGGTCACCTGATACCGAAAAAGTGGGTCTTTTCAAAACGTCCGTCCGTCTGTCCGTCTGTGAACAACACTAACACGTAAACCATACGTGCGATTGCTTCCAAAATGGATATTCCTCGGTCGATCTGCGTCCATTCCGAGCGCTTCGATTTTGAAAAACTTTCTCTAAAATTTGAGGATATTTTACATGAAGCTCCCAGGACATTTTCAAAATTTTCTCAAAAACCGCTCCAAATTTTTTCTTTAAATTTCTTGTAAGGATAAAGTATAGTACACTTATAAGTGTGGCGTATGTCTCATTTTCACGGTTAGCTCTGAATTTTCGAAAATTTCAAAAGTTTGAAATTTTTTCGGCGCTTTCCTAGAACTACAAATTGAAAATAGAGATTTTTCCTTCAAATAAAATTTGTTCTTCAAAGTCAGTTCGTTAAGTTCATGTATAGTTTTTTGAAAATTTTGGTAGTTGTTGCACAATATTGCACGCAATATTTGAAATTTTTAAAAATTACAAAAACCAGATTTTCTCAAAAACGGCCCCAAAATTTTTCTTGAAACGTTTGGATTGTGCTATTGGGATAGTGCTAAATGTGCTCTATGAGATGACATTAACGCCATATTGCTCAATTCTTTTGTTTTTTCAAAAATTACAAAAATGTAATTTTTTTGAAAGTTCTCTTATACTGTTACAATGCACATTTCCAGCAATTTGTAAACACTATTGAAATTGTGAGTGTAAGTACTTCAAATGACTTCTAATGAAATTTTTCGAAAACTTAAAAAAAAATTCTGTGAAAAAGAGCTTTAAATTTCGCATTTACAGTAGCGCTTAAACGCCAATTTCTTGAAAACAGCTCCAAATTGTTCAACGTTCGGTCAACTAAACCGTTCGGTCGATTTTCTTCAAAATTGATATTCCCCAGTCGATCTGATTCTAGTCAAAGCTTTGTGATTTTGAAAAAGATTCTTTAAAATTTGGGGGTACTTATATGAAGCCCCCCGGGGATTTTCAACATTTTCTCAAAAACGGCTCCAAATTTTTTCTATAAATTTCTTGTATGAATAGAGGAAAATACACTTTTTAACATGGCATAGGTCTGATTTTCACGTACAGCTCTGAATTTTCGAAAATTGTGAAAGTTTGAATTTTTTTCGGCGTCTTTCTCCAACTACAAAATTGAAGATAGAGATTTTTTCTTCAAATAAAATTTGTTCTGCATATTGAGTTCTTTAATAAAGGTCATGTAAATGTTTTTCACAATTTTGGTAGTTTTCGTGCAATATTGCGTGCAATATGTGCAATTTTAAAAAATTACAAAAACAAAATTTTCTCAAAAACGGCTCCAAATTTTTTCTTTAAAATTTTGGTAGGGATAGTGGTAAATGTACTCTATCAATGACATAAAAGCCATTTTGGTCTATCGGTTGGTTTTTTCAAAAATTACAAAAATGTAAATGTTTTTTACTTGTCTCTCACGTCGTTAATATTTACATTATCGGCGATTTTTTCACATTATTATATTTACGAGTATATATGCTTTAAATAATGTCAAGTAAAGTTTCTCGAAAACACTACCGTTTTCTGTGAAAAGTAGCTCAAATTTCGGCATTTTCAGAAATGCTCAAACGTCATTTTCTCGTATATGGCTACAATTTTTTCTTGAAACTTTTGTAACGGATAGTGCTAATTACACTCATTAGTATAGCGTGAAGTTTATTTTGAGTTTTTTTTTTGTTTTTTCAAAAATTATATAAATGTAAATTTTTTGAAAGATCTCTCACATCTTTAATATGCACATTATCCGCAATTTGTAAAGATGATTATATTTGTGAGTGTAAGTGCTTCAAATAACTTCAAATAAAGTAATTTGAAAACTTTAAAATTTTCTGTGAAAATGAGCTTCAAATTTCGCATTTTTAGTAGTGCTAAAACGCCATTTTCTCTTAAACGGCACATAATTTTTAAAAGAAAATTGCCATTCACGGCTAGGTTTTTGTGTTCTTTAATATTCTAAAATTAATGTTTCTGTTCTACCAATAGGAAACCGAAAAATTAAGAAAATGACAAAAAAATGTACTTTTGGCGATGATAGATGGTAGCTGGCAAGAAAGAGTATGTGGCAATTCCGAATAGCTAGCGAAGACCCAGGAAAATAGAAAACTAATGCGGGAAAGTCTGTGCCATTCTGTTTCTGTTTTTTGACAAATAAATAATAAAATAAATATGGTCATGCTTAATTTTTTCAAAATACGAGTAGTTTTTCTTTAATTTTGTGACAAACGTAATAGGCCGCTGTAAATTTACTGCGCTTCGGACAGCTGGATGCGTCGTAAATTAGAATGTGCAATTTTGTATATTATTTCTTTCTTCGTTTCTTACATTCGAACTTTGTTATAGACTTACACATTAATATTTTAGAAGTTGTTTATTTTGAAATATTTGAAATAAGTAAAAAGAATTAATAGCTCTCAGAATAGCGACAATGCAGGGTCTGCAACAATGGAATTCTCTTTGCGCTCACGAATATCTGTGAATTAGTGTCATTGTTGTGACCTAATGGAGCTGTATGAAAAGGAGTTATAATTGTCTAATTTATGTTGATATTTGCAGGCAAATATTTAGTTTTGCACCAAATGCTCTACCATTTGTAGTGAGTAGAGAATTTGTTGCATGGTTTTAAAATACTCTTCCCTAATCATGGCCCAATGGAAGGCATTTCTATATTCCAGGTTTATTTATTTATTTATTTGTCAAAAAACAGTAAAAACTGTATATGACGTGTGGGGAAAGAAATTTATCTGCGCACATTTTCTTGAGGGCCAGAATAATAATTAATTAAAAAAAAAAAAAAAGCAAAAATGAATTTAGAAAATAATTATTTTAGAAAATAAAGATATTTGAAAAATGTTTGTTCCCGAGTTATAGAAAATCAATTTTTAACTGTAAATGAACTACAAGCAAAAGGAGTGCTCAACAAAACGTGCGCACAGTGAAGCTACATTTACGTCCAGAAGCAAAACAAGGGGCCATCTCAGCATTTGCTCAATGGATCAGGGAAACTGGACAAAAACCTGATCGAGGTTATCAGGCTTCTTTTTCCAATACAGGGTTACAAAACTTTTGCATTCTATTTTTGTGAAGTTGTAGAATTCACATAGTTCTGACAACACTGCAATGGAAATAGTGAGTTCCAAGCGAAGATGTTAGTAGCGCATAAAGTGCAATATTACAGTACTACTTAGCTGTTTCCTCTAATACGGGAAAGTAAGTGCTGTTGTAGCACCACTAGTTTAATATTCTTAAAATAATTGTTTGTTCTACTATTAGGAAACGGAAAAATCAATAAAATGTTAAAAATTGTAGTTTGGGTGGCGATAGATGGCAGCTGTGAAGATTATTGGCATGTCCGAATAGCTAGCGGAGACCAATGGAAACAAAAAACTAATGCGGGAAAGTCCTGTGCCATTCTGTAGCACTAGTTACATTTTTACTTTTCCGTCTACTATACGTACGTATAGTAGTATAGAAAAATTACGTAATGCGCGAAAAAACGGCGGATTTTCGGCAGAAAAACTCTTATTACAGGGCCCTAGTAACGAAAAAGTGTATAAAACCAGTTGCTAAATGAAGAAAAAATCTCCTAACACGTGATGTAGCCTGAATCCCTATTTTGTGGGTCCTTGATACCGAAATTGAAAGCAAACCGCGGCGATTTGTGGACATTATTATATTAATGAGTACATGTGCTTTAAATAATTTCAAGTAAAGTTCCTCGAGAACTGAACTGTTTTCTGTGAAAACTAGCTCAAAATTCCCCATTTTCAGAAACGCTCCTTCACCATTTTTCATAAATGTCTCCAAATTTGTATCTTCAAACTTTTCGAACGGATAGTGCTAATTGCACTCTTTAATATGAATTAAATTTCTGTTTTCCAAAAATTACATAAATGTATTTTTTTTAAGTTTCTCAAATCTTTAATATGCACATTACCAGCAATTTGTAAACATTATTATATTTATATATAATTTTCACCTTTCCCGTCACGGGCCGACCAATTCTTTGAACAAATTTAATTATTATATTTTGAAAACTCAAAAAAAAATTCTGTGAAAAAGAGCTTCAAATTTCGAATTTTCAGTAGCGCTTAGATGCCATATTCTTAAAAACGGCTCCAAATTTTTAAACGAAAATTGCCATTTACGAGGAGGTTTTAGTGTTCTTTAACTAAAGAACACTAAATAATATTTTTAAAAAAATAATAATAATATTTCCGTTCTACCATTAGGAAACCTGAAAATTAAGAAAATGTAAAAAAAAACATACTTTGGGTGGCGATAGATGGCAGCTGGCCAGAGTATGTGGCAATTCTGAATAGTTAACCCAGACCCAATGAAATAGAAAACAAATGCGAGAAAGTTCGTGCCATTCTGTAGCACCACTGGTTTCGTTTAGCTAAAATCCTTGCAAGGGAATAATGGAAAGACCAATACTGAATATTCAACAGCGACAAGCAGTAAGAAAAAGCGTTTGCAATATGTTAGGCGATTAGAAAATAGAACGAAATGACGATATATACTCTTTGGAAATGACCGCAACGAGGAAGAAATTTTAACATGGCGCAAATACTGTTCCAATTGTTCCAGAAACCTCAGGGAAAAAATGTCTCACTGAAGTCTCTATTCTAAAAAAAAGTCACTGTCCTAAGTGCTCTTCTCTTGTTTGTTGGATATTAATACATTATATTATCTATTTCTATATCTATATCTATACTAATTTATAAAGACAGAACTGCACTGACTTACAGCGCGATAATCTCTGAATCTACTGAACCAATACTGATGAAACTTTTATATTAGCTTCCTTTAAAGGTCTGGAGTAACATAGGCTATGATTTACAATCGCAAACCTTACTATATTCACAAAATAATTACTTTTCTGGATATTTTTCGCCTCGCTTTACATCACAGATTCAATAGTGGATCAATGTCAATAGTTTAGCTGCGCGTCACCAGAGGAAGTGGTCTGGGATCTTCTACTGTTTTCATCAATGTAAAGGATTGTGTATTTAGAGGACTGTTTGTTTATTTTTTACAGTCAGTTGTCTAATCCTAAATATTTGTTTTAGTGTAATAGTAATAGTTTTTTTCGTTTTATTTAGAAAAGCAACTTGAATATTGATTTTAATTGCGTGTAGACGTGAGTGCATTAAGTGTACAAGAGACTAAATGTTTGAAAGATCTCATTTTCTGATGAATGTGGTTAACATTGCCGTAAAAAGGTATATATGCACATATGTTTAATTGTAGTAAATTAAGCATAATTATTACGTATTTGCAGGTTAGGCGAGCGACAGTGCGATTTACGTGTTATTCTGAAACTGATGGAGGGATGCATGCTTCAGAGAAGTGTTTTAATATAGTAGAGAATGGGATAGTAGAGAGTACCTTTGGGTGCTGAAGGAACGGTTAAATTGATGACAGCTCGGCATTAATACAGTTTTTAGTAAAACGGCAGTACAATTAAAGTAAAATAGTATTGGTAAATGGGTATTTGGAGGAATTTAATGTGTGACAACACTGGTTTTAAAGGTTGTTATTTTAAATAAGAGAAAAAGTGTTGTCAAGCCGGATTCACTGTGATCTCGGATTTTTGGAGATATTATAATCGCGTAAGTGGTTAATGGCTCCTTTTGGTCAGCCACAATTTATCAAGGATCCTAAAACAGGTACTAGAATCCAAATAAAATTACTTTAATTATTTCTAATCGTCGATTGATGCGGCAAGATCAATTTCAAACTTTTCTATATAAATACGCGAGAAGAAAAAAATATGAAAAAGAGTAAGATTTATAATGTGTCAAGTTATTGTAAGTTTTGGTATATAATACATAAAATTCCACAAACAGAATAACGTAAGTACAAGCATTTAATTTTTTACTTTAGATTTGTTTATTATTTTCAGTTATAAACAGAAAGGAGTTTGGGGGCCGGAACCCCAATAGGACTAAAATTTAAATATTTTTTAGTGAGAAGTGCTGTAGTGTGTAGAAGGTTTTTTCCAAATTGGAGCAAGGCAGAGAGGCGTGATAGCGTGGAGGGAATATACGGTAGAATAGATTGGAGTAGGCTCTGCCACAGGGCGGGAATAGATGGAATTTCACTTTCTGTTTAATACAAAATTATGATTAATACCCCAGAAATGTTCTTCATAAGCTAGAAAAATTATTATACAGAAAAGTAATCTAATATATAAAAATCAATGTTTGTTGGTTCGTGCTTAATGCGTTGCCGCAGCAGCATCCAATTGCGATAAAAATGTGTCAACATTGCACTTGCGGGAAGAACAAAGGCATAGTACAATTATTGTAACTCCACTAGATGGCGCTAGAGCACATGATACCGTTGGAGTTAAATGCAATTCCCAATCCACGTGAGCTTCATTGTTGCTGGGCGTTGCCGTGTGCTGTGGGGCAAGGTCGAGGAGAACACAAGGAGCAGGCGGTGCAAGTTGATGACAGGAAAGTGAAAAAGAGACGGGGAAGAGAGGGAGATGAAAAATAAGAGATAAGGAAATAGAGAAAGAAAGGGAAAATAATTAAAGGAAAAAAGAGAGAAGGAAATAGAGAAAGAAAGAGAAAATAGTGAAAGAGAAGGAAAATAGAGGGGGAAAATAATTAAAGAGAGGTAAAATAGGGAGAGTGGAATAGAGAGGGGGAATAGAGAGAGGGGGAGAGGGGGGAATCAGAGAGCGGGAAAAGAGTTAGAGAATGGGGGAAGAAGAGAGACAGAGAGAGAAAAAGCGACAGATGGAGAAAAGAGGCACAGAGGGGGAAAAGAAACAGATGGAAAAGAGAGAGAGTGGGGAAAATGAGAGAGGAGGGAGAGGAATATTCCCTCAATTATTTCTTCTGCGGCAGCAACGCGCCGGGTACCAGCTAGTTATTAAATATAAATGGCGACTGATGAGAAAAACCTGTGAAATGAAAACTGATGAGAAATTTATATTGCATTTATGTTTGAAATTTCCGTCAGTTGTTTCGAATAATCAAACGTTTTTATGAAATGCTGTTAACAGAAAAATACAAATAATCGTTATTACGAAATTACAAATGAAATTTAGAATCGGAAAATCATAAAAATTAAAATAATATGAGAGAAGTCAATTTGACTCCATGTCTGTTTTTGCGTCCCTGTATTTCGTGTCTGTAGGGTTAAGGTAGTATGGACAATGCATGGATGCAACAATTGAATTCCGTTCCGCTGTCGGGAATTTCTGTGAATTACGTGTCATTGTTGCGTCTTGATGTAGCTGTATGGTAACAGGCTTCTTTTTCCAATTTCCACAAGTTTACAAAAATTTGTATTATATTTTTATGCAGTTGTAGAATTCACATAGTTTTGAAAACACTGAGATGGAAACAGTAAGTTGTTCGCTTCTTGTTCCGTAAGTTTTCAATTTTTACATACCTACGTATAGTATGGGGAAAGTTATGTAATACTGCGCGAAAAAACGTTGAATTTTCGGCAGAAAAACTCTTATTACAGGGCCCTGGTAACGAAAAATTCCGTTGCTAAATTAAGAAAATAAATCTAACTCGTGGTGCAGCCAGAATCCCAATTTTGTGGGTCCTTGACACCGAAAAACCAATTGAAAACAAAACGTCTGTCCGTCCGTCCGTCCGTCCGTCCGTCCGTCCGTCTGTCTGTGAACACCGGTAGCGGCTAAATCGTTCAGCCGATTTTCTCCAAAATTGATACTTCCCGATCGATCTGAATAATCTCGCGGCCTCTTGAATTTGAAATCGATATTTTAATTTTGGGGGTACTTTACATGAAGCCTCTTGGACATTTTCAAAATGTTCAAAAGAATGGCGGCAACAATTTTGACTAAATTTTGTTGTTGGATAGTCTGAAGGTCATTTAAGAGAATGGCGTAGGTCTCATGTCGCTTGAATACTCTTAATTTTCTAAAATTGCAAAAGTTACTACAAAATTGCAGATAGAGATTTTTCCTCCAAATGAAATGGGAGTGGAATAAAATAGGAAAATACATAGGAAAATGTCAAAGAAAATGTACTTTGGGCGGCGATAGATGGCAGCTGTTTTTCTCAATATTTATCAAAACTACATCTTCAAATAAGGTCATGCTTAATTTGTTGAAGTATGAGTATTTTTTTTTTATATTTTCGTGACAAACATAATAGCTCGCTGCAAATTTACTGGGCTTCAGACACCCGGATGCGTCGTAAATTAGAATTTGCAATTTTGTATATTATTTTTGTTCGTTTTTTACATTCGACCTTTTGTTATACATTTACACATTAATCTTTAAAGAAATTATTTCTTTTCAAATACTGGAAATATAAATTGATAACTCATTAAGGGAGTATCGACAATGCAGGAACGCAACAATTGAATTCTTTTCCGCTGTCGGGAATTTCTGTGAATTATGTGTCATTGTTGTGACTTGATAGATCTGTATGGTATCAGACTTCTTTTTCCAATACAAGTTTACAAAACTTTTGTATTAATTTTTTATGCAGTTGTTGAATTTACGTGGTTTTGTCAACACAGCAATGGAAACAGTGAGTTGTTCGCACTGTGTAAGATACATAGATGTGTTCACTCCCAGTCTAAAACTGAAGCTATGTGAGGCTAGTTCTCAGAATTCTCGCATATAAGTGCTGCGATCTTTAGGTCTCATTTGAGCAAGGTCGTGAGTGATCGTGTAATGTGTAACAGCCACAGTTTAAGATGTCATCTTAAGATGTATATCTTAAACCGCGACCCAAACCGATAGTGCGGACAAGCTAGGAACTAGCCTCAAACTGTCTTCTGAAAATTTGTCCCAAAGGTGGCTAGTTAACACACCTACATACTATATTGCACCGTGGTTGATCGCTTTTTGGTGGATTTGGACGTTTTCGAATAATAGCTAAGATGTTAGTAGGGCAGAAAGTGCAATATTTCAATTCTATATAGCTGCTTCCAATAATACGGGAAAGTATGTGCTGTTGTAGCACCACTGGTTAAAAAAATACTTCGAGTTAAATCTAAAAGTTGAAATTTCTACTGAAGTTTGGTATGATAGCAGTCTAGTATGTGTGCAATTTTCAGTTTGATATAGCTGTTTGCAATGGGATTATACTTGTCTTTAAGTTGATATTTGCATGAAAATATTTAATTTTCGCACCAAATGCTGTACCATTTGTAATGAGTAAAGTACAGTTGGTAACAGTCTTGTTTGTACAGTCCATAATTTGCTTTAGTCTCAATTTTTCACTTAAAATTAATGATTTTCGAGCAATGTATGGACTGTACAAACAAGACTTGTTATTAACTGTATTTGTTGCATAGTTTTAGAATACTCATCTCTAACCGTGGCCCAATGAAATTTATTTCTATATTATCCGGGTTATCAGACTTCTTTTTCCAATACAAGTTTACAAAACGTTTGTAATCTATTTTCATGCAGTTGTAGAATTAAAATAGTTTTGACAATACTGCAAGGGAAAGGAGTTGTTTCCTTCTTGATTGACATGGATGTATTCAAATGATGGCCAAGATGTTAGCAGCGCAGAAAGGGCAATATTTCAATACTACTTAGCTGTTTCCAATAAAGCGGGCAAGTATGTGCTGTTGTAGCACCTCTAGTTTGAAATCGTCTCCTATTTTATTTCAGTTGTATACCTTCCTTTTGCGGTTCTCACACGCAATCAGTATTTATAAATGAGGTCTCTAAAAAAAGAGAATTTCACGGAGACGTCACGAATTGCACTTTAACTTTAAAAAGTATGAAAGAGTTGTTCAAAAACGCATCTAAATATTCATGTAAACGGCAACCCACAATGCACGTTAGAATTTTTGAATCTATATTGTTGAATAACTCCTAAACGAAGCGTTCTAGGGCCTTAAAAACTAAAATTTAGAGGGGAAAGGCCTCAAAGAAACGTTCCTCACATCGTAATCTAAAGGATGAGATCTTCTTGACCATTCTATTAAATTTTTGCTGGTTCGAATCTTCTCGATTTTACCCCACCTGTTCAGAGCCTGTAGAATCTGTAGCTGAATGTGAAATTAGTAACTGCTTGATGTTCTATGCAATTGAATTACACGGGTGTACCTCTTTTCTCGATAATAAATTTAAATAAGAATAGTTTGTATTGATACGTGAGTGTTACATTGTTATCAATTACGAGGGGAGATATAAAACAAGCGACGGAGGATAAGAGTGTCTTGAAGAGAAATATGTATTACAAGCTTACTATGGAAATGGAAAAATGAGGAAGAGGGTGGGGCATGGCATGCGAGAGTTGTCGCACGGGTATGCTAGTAGGTTTTTATTTATTACTCCTCGGTCGATAGTCCTTCACCAGTTAGTTAAGAAACTACGTAGATTTATACCTTATTAACATAGTTTCAGCTTTAAACGTATGTACAAATAGGTACAAAGGTAATTAAGTTTGGTGGACATTTGAGGAACTTTACTCAACTTAAGAAAATATTGTATATGAAGATCAATTCGGAGGAATATTTTTTTCTGATGAGGTCAGTTCTTGCCTACTGCAAAATTCGTAGCAGCTGGGTTGTTGTTTATTTTTGGATATTTTTTTTCTGGAAATTGCTTACTAAAGACATTTATAGGTGGTATTCTGATCTGCAGCAGGAGGAACTTACTCTGCTCATTTTGCGGAGTATTTTTCTATCTTGGAAAATCAGGATTGTCTCAATGTTAGTTTTGCCATCTTCTCTCCATGTGGAGCAACTGTATGGCAGTAGGTAAATTCTGTATTAGAAGGGTAACCGGAATGTCTATGTGAGGAAGGTATTGAGCTTACACTTGGTGGCAAAATTTGTCATATTCGTTATGCACACGTTTTATTTAAGAGTTAAATTCAATTGTATTGTAGGCGTTAAGTTCGGCGGCTCAAACTCGGCTGGGCGTGGTGGATTTTGGAAGTCTGGAAATTTCTAGGAGTGGCAGGTCACGCCTGCAGCATGCAAAAGAACCCTAGATAAAAATCTTGGCAATATTAAATCCTCTCCCAATTTCCGTCGTAATTAGATCCTACATTAACCAGGAACAATACACATTATGAATAAATGTGAATGACACCGTTATTTGGTGGGATTATTGCGGAAAACGTGCAAGTCAAAAAATCTTATGTTAACTTTGGGCTTCCAATTGAAAATGTTCGACAATTTGGCCCACGGCCATGTGGGCAATGAACACAAAAACAACACAATCCAGTTCCTCTTCATAAGAATATTTTGTGTAAAATGAATTAGTTTTTGCCGTTTTCCTGCAGTGCGAATATTTTTTAAGTCATCACAATTCTATCCATTATGCATCACAATCATTTTTGCCAATATTGTTCATTAACTCTTTTACATTCATACATAATATGATAATCTGCCTTCCTTGGTACTTCCTTCAGAAGAAAATAAAGCAAACTGTTCCGAACCGGTTATGTACGCATGTAAAAGAACCATAAGCGCGATGAGGCACCGGCCTTGTCAAAATGATATAAAATATCCTAGAACCTATTGAAAGCATAATTTTCAACGCATTTAATACCCTCATACGGTTATTAAAACGCATCATTCTCATTTGAACTATGAAACTTCATTTCCCCCATCCGTTCTTCCATTTCATTCGTCGACTTCGCGACGTCCGAATCGACAAGAGATAAGACCCTACAATCAAACGTAATGAAAATTATTCTTAATTAACAAGGAAAGCGTTAGTCTTCTTCGGAACCATGCGTCCAGTCGCAATAATTGAAGTAGATGGGTCATCTCTCCTCGGTGGATCCTCCATTCTATGTCCTCCACTGCCATCGCATTTTCCCTTCTTCGTTTACGGTAGCAGTTGGGGTTGCCAACAATGTTCATGAGAGAGGGAGGACACTCGATAAGCAAAAAGCATCAACACATTTCTTTGTATAGATATTTAATTTAGACTAATATGAGCTCTATTTCTTTCTTCTCTCCGTTTACGATTTTAATTTCTAGACAGAGACAGTATCATTCATGCGTGTGTCAGCGTTCAGAAAATAGGATTGCCATGTTCTCTATTCTAAATTAAACAATAAACGACGTAATGTAACATATTTTAGTAACGTGATAAAATCAATGACATTAAATCTTAAAAATTTACTAAAAAAAGGACATTGAAAATACAAAGGAGGACGAGAGGACAGTTGACGTCAATGGAGGACTATTCTCCCAAATGGAGGACGGTTGGCAACCCTCGTAGCGACCGAACGCCCCTCCACCAGCGGCCACTGACCGATTGGACGGCTCAGAGCAACAGTTGCTGCTTGAATGGGCGGTCCGAAGGTTCGAGTACAGACGGTAGAGGGCTAGCTGGATAGCTCCATCGAATTCTGCCGCTGAGATTGGCTGAATTTTCCTGAATAACCCCCGCGTCTAGCATGAAAAACATGTTTTAAAAGTAATTTTCCTCTTGGTTTTGTGGTGACATGTCGTTGGCATTTAAAATTAAATGATCACAGGTGTTGTCATTGCCAACAATGCTATTTATTTTAAGAGCAGCTTTCGATGGATTAGCCATCATCATCAGTTTCTGCTGTCTGGAAGCCACAAAAACGACTACGTGTAGTATAGTGGAAGTTATGTAATGCTACGCGAAAAAATGGCGAATTTTCGGCAGAAAAAATTCATTGCCAGGCCATGATAACAAAAAAGTAGATAAATCCATTTGCTAAACTAAGAAAACAAATTCCGTTTTTGTGGCTTCCAGAGAGCAAAAACTCATGATGATAAGCCATCGAAATCTGCTCTTGAAATAAATAGCATTGTTGGCAATGACAACACTTGTGATCATTTAATTTAATTTTCCTCTTTTATTCTGTTTCATTAGGACATGATCTGTAGAACATGTATAGAATACTATAATATTTATGTACAAACAATTCAACGTAAAATAAAGTAACAATTCACTTCCTGAACTTCCAGATGGCCTACGAGCTTAAAATCCCGGTTCCTCCGGGTTAGTGATGGTCTGATTATTATAATTTCAGTGAAAAATAATTTGAACAAACTCAATAGCAATTTCAATATTAATTAAAATAACGTCATCCATGCGCAATGTAAATTGATGAACGGGCTATGCTAAATGTACTGGATACCGCTCGTTATGTTTTATAACACTGGAATTATTGTGACGATATTACACTCCAAAATAGAAATCAAACCTTCACTAAATCCCTCTTTTAGCTATAGTTCTTTGATCCGAATCAGATTCATCGCAAAAGTATGTCAAAACGATGTCCTATGCTCCAACTCGGGAATATCTTGAGGTCTGAAAGCCGTGTCATAATTATGAATTTCATCTGATATAATAGATGTTAAAATTATTTGTTAAATTTTATGTTGGGATTTTCCGTGAATTACTAAGCTTCTCATCTTTACATGTAATTAGTTTTACACTTCAATGACTTCCACACCAATTAGCTGATTCAGAGCTCGAGAACGTGGTTTTGAAACCAACCACTTGTCAATTTTTAGTGGCATGTTTTTCAAACGTCAATGCTCTAAATGCTTTAATTGTTATTGCTTCGACGTCGGAATTTGAAATGAAAATAAATAGCACCTTTGTTTTACATTTCTTGCATGAAAAGTGTAGATTCGGAAATAGGAATTGAACAAGTCCTGCGAGGTTGAGAAATTTTGTCTATCGAGAACATGCAGTCACTCGCAATTCACGAAACTATAATAAAATTATTTCTCAATATTTATTACACTATTTTATTATGAGTGTTCATTATGTTCATGTTACTATACAAGAATGTGACCTTTTTATTATTATTCGAACTTCTCCAAGCATTGTATCAGTCGTCAAGATCTTTTTCGACTACGTTCTCGTGATAAACAATACTTTAAAATCTAAGATGTGAGCAAGGAATAAACTATAGACTATTACCAATGGACACGCTTTAGCTCGGCTTATTCCTTTGAGCTGATTTAACAGTTAACGTTATTTTCCCACGCCATTTTTACTCTAAAAACAAAACACGATATTTTTAATGAAAATTATTTCCTGCCCAGTTTGATGATTTATTGAAATGCAATGTTTCTGCAGAATATCTTGACGTAATTAATAAATATTAATTACGTCAAGATATTTTGGAAATATTTTTGGAAAATATTTTCTGAATATACACCCATGATGACACAACCAAAATATTAAATGTTATTATTCTAGTAATCGTGTGGGATACGTTTTTCCACAGAGCCCCTAAACAGAGAAATGGAATCTTTCGAACAATCGCTTATTTCAGTCAATCGTACATTTCGATAAAGGTCGTGGTCCGTCATTGAGTATTTCGTCACACCGCCTCCTAACGACTAGAACACGCAATAAACTCGCGGGACTAATGACCAAGTCATTTGATGCGGCTGGAAACACTCGCACATATTGCATGTCACCGATACGTAACAGAAAGAGAGGCTGATTATCAATTAAGAGGGAATAAATGTTACACGAGGTTCGATTGTTGTGGTCTAATATCCGGGCTTCGGAGACTTCTCTACATGCCACTTCCAGGGGTGTAACGTGGGCATTTTCAAATTTGGCACGACATGGATGCCCAACGCTAACAACTATTGTTTTCACTCCCACATTCGTCGCCAGGAATCGACACAACAACGGTCTCAAATCACTATATCGGTTACTTACTAATTCCCTGACTGCAATTATGCGATCTGAATATGACGCGAAAATTCCGAGAATTTAATTTTGCTCGCTTTTCCCACATGCCACAAGCTTCATATGATACGCGAAGGATTTTTTTCATTCGAAAATCCATCAATCCTAGGCAGGTTTGAATCTTCGTTTGTTTTTATACGTATATATGAGGGTCGTATATATCAGCGCAAATGTGGCCTAACCCACATTTTTTGGGAAATTGGGTTATCTGTGTTAATAGCCTCTTATTCTGCTTAAATTCAAGTAGAAATAGTTTCAGTGGGTCATAATCCAGCAGTTACAACACAATAAAACACTTACAAATGAATTTTTTAATACTGCCAGGAACTTATTGAGCCATTTTCTTCAAACACAGAATTTGTGGATAGGCCACTTTGGACTGACACCCTCATATTAAGAGTCCCTTGGCCACTTGGGTACTGTGAAGAATGCGACTTAGTAATGGCATTAAACATATAAACTTGATCGAAGGCCTTCAGCCTTATTCTACATGGCCATGTTGTAATACTATAATAGTACTAGGAAAACCCGGCAGACGTTTTTCTGCCCTTCATCTCCTTCTTTCCCCTCCCATCCCCCTTTCCGTCTTTCCCTCACCCAGTCCCTGTCTCTCTCTGCCGCTTCTGTCCCTCTCATTCACATTCAATTGTAAATTCTGCACGTCTCTGAGCGGATGAGGCAATTTCGGGAAACACCGGACCAGCAAAAATGTAATAGAATGTTCAAGAAGAGCTCATCCTGTAGATTACGGTGTGAGAAACGTTTCTTTGAGGCATTCCGCCTCAAAAGTTTAGTGTTTAAGGTCCTAGAACTCATCGTTTAGGAGTTATTTAACGATGAAGATCGGGCCTGTCCAAACGTGTGCTCCGGTGCAATTTTGCTCCGCCCGTGCTCCACGCAGCGCGCCGGCGCAAATTAGTCACCAGGGGAGGGGGGCATCCCTTCAGTCCGTGCGACAAGGCGACCTCAAGGACACAACAACGGGTGTCGATATTTTTCGAGCCGTCGAGGATGCTTTGGAAGAAGTGGGTTTACCGTGGGAACGGCTGTGTTCTGTAACAACTGACGGTGCACTGTCTATGTGTGGAGTGCACATTGGATTTGTTATGTTAGTAAAAACAAAACTGTTGGAGTTTGGCAAAGAACTCATTATCTGCGTGCATTATATTATACACCAGGAAGCACTTTGTGCAAAAGCGGCGAATATTGGCAATGTTGCTAAAGACGTTATCCGCATTGTAAATTTTCTCCGTGCTCATGGCCTTAATCACCGTTAATTCAAAGAATTATTGATAGACATAAACGCTGAATTTTCGGATATTCCGTATCATTGTGCAGTGAGATGGTTGAGTCGTGGAGCTGTTTTTAAGAGGTTTTTTGCATTAAAGGGGGCAATACAATAGTTTTTGGATTTTAAAGAAAAACCTGATGAATGTGAACTGCTAGCCGACCCAAAGTGGGTGGCAGCATTACGGTCTCTTGCTGACATTACCTGCCATCTCAATGACCTTAATATATCAATGCAAGGCAAGAACTGTCTCATTACAGATTTATTTGATAAAATAAAAGCCTTTGAATTAAAGCTTTCCCTGTGGGAAGGTCAATTAAGGAATAGGAATGCAGCACACTTTTTATGTCTTCAGACTGTGGTAGATTTCGATGAATATGTCATTGTTATTCAAGATTTGAAAGAAAACTTTTCTAACCGCTTCAAGAACTTAAGAGAACAAGAACAGTTGTTTATATTGTTTGCGACACCATTTTCGATTTCGGCAGAGACTGTTCCGGAACATTTGCAATTGGAGTTGATTGACTTGCAATGTCACACGAGACAGAAAGATAAATTTTGGACGGTGGACTCTTTGCTAGAGTTTTATGAACATTTTCCACAACAAGAGTTCCCAAAACTGCAAATGCAAGCAGCGAAAGTAATTTCTATGTTTGGATCCACGTATGTATGTGAGAGCTTCTTTTCTGTTATGCAGTTAACCAAATCGAAGTTTCGAGGATGTTTGAGCGACGAGAGTCTTCGCAATTCCTTGCGTTTGATGGCGACAAGGAATGTTGTGCCCCGCATCGAGCGAATTGTAAACAATAAAAAAAGCAAATAAAATTGTTACTATTAAATTGCATTTGTTTGCTTTAACTAAACTTACTTATCCAGGAAATCCCGTTTTCCTCAATTATATGTTTCAAACTAGAAAATAAAAAAGAAACTTATTCCATGGAATAAAATTAAATTAAAATCCCCTTTGATTTTACATGAACTGCATTAAAACATTGTCGCATTTCATCCGATTGAAACGATCCAGTAAATGACTCGCTCGGCGAGGAAAGTTGCGCTGTAGGGCTGAGTAACTGGCAGTCGGTGACGGCCGTCGGGCTGTGGCTGAAACAGCCGAACTGAAGTGCGCTTCGTCGTCAGTCGGAGCGAACTTGGTGCTCCGGAGCGCAGGCGGAGCAGAAATCGTGGACAGGCCTGATGTAGATTCACAATCCTGGCGAATGTGTTGCGGGTTGCATTTGACGTAAATATTTAGTTTTATTTTAAAGCGCCATGCAATGGAGTTACAACAGAATTAACAGCACGTAAACCTTCTCGGTAAAAAAAGTATAGTTTATATATATATATATATATATATATATATATATATATATATATATATATATATATATATATATATATATATTGACCGTATTGGTCAAAACGTAAATAATAGGCGCTCCACAACGTTCAAAAGTGGCGCGCAGGTTGATGAATCGCTGCGGAACGAATCGGGCCGAGCCGTGAACGAGCGCCCGGAAGGGGTGAATTGGTCGGTCGGACCGCGCGAAAAGGCAGTTGGGAGTTGAGCAGCGAGAAGTGAGGACAGAGGTATGATGGCGACAAGAGAGCGATGTGGTAACGAACAGATAAATCGAGAATAATCGGGACGGCTGGTGCTAAAGGAAGGATAATTGTGGTGGACTTAATGATGATTGTGAGTTAGGATTGTGATAAACTCAAGTGGAAAGAATAATCACGAAATTTGACGATAGAAGAGGACAGTGCACGGACTCGTGGGCAATGCTGTTCTGTGATAGTCAGTGTAGCTGTGCGGATGCGGGATTATATGGTGGAGCCGTGTGAGCTGAGACAGTAAATTCGTCGTGTGAAGAAGGAAACTGTGGTAAGGCGACGCCGGTGCATGGGAACGGGCCGCCGGCGACACGTGGGCAGGCAGAACATCGTTGGCGCCAAGGTCACCTCTCGGCATCGAGCGGGACAGGCGGCATCGCGTCGCGTAGAAGACGACGGTTGTGGAGGGCAGATAAGTAACAATAATTATGAACAAAATAGAGGGGTAACCGAGTAAAATGCCAGTTCAGGGTGCTCACTGAGTAGTAAGGAGAGCAATGGTGTCTGTAGTGGTACACGAATGGCATGCAGTTTCCAGAGAAATGGAGGTTGTATAAATGGAAATGATAAATGTAATGATAGGAATATTCGGAGACGTATAGTATAAACCATTTAGTCTGTATTCTGTAAGAACTTGCGACCAGGTCAAGGATGTAAATTATGTTAGTAATGTGAAGATGTTTTGTTAATTTTTTTCTTAATAAATTCTGTTTCTGTGACGGTAGATTCTTTGAATTCAGGTAATGATGATTAAAGTACCCCCCCCCTCAAAGAACCCCTGTGCCCACAATAAACATCACAAAAATTGATGATATGTGTACTCATAAAACCAACAAGGGTAAGTACGGTCACAATATATATATATATATATATATATATATATATATATATATATATATATATAAAGGAATCTCGTTCCTAGCCTCTGAACGAGTTGCTACCTGATTGGTAAACAAATCATAATGCAGTAGTTTTTGGCAAGTGTACGAAATCTGCTTGGCTGCGAGTTTACAACATATGTACTTGCTGTACATGAAAGTAGGATGAATTATCTGTTGATCAGGAGCACAATGTTCAAAATGCAGAGTTTACCTTCGTTCATGATATTTCCAAACACCTGTTCTTTGGCGAATAGTGATCGTTCTTGACCCTCCTCCATTTGCTAGAAGTTCGTTAACACACATTCTGAGACATTCTGTGCACAGCTGACTCGGGTTATAGTGAACTCGGCTGTAGTGAACTCGGGTTATAGTGAACTTCAGTCACTGGTCCCTTTTTACTTACATTACAAATAAACATAAAAGGAATCGGTTATAGTGAATCTGAACGTTGGAAATACGTCCTGGGAATCAATTCCCTCCTGTAAAAAAATATATCGCTTCAGTGAAACCAATTCCAACACTAAGCATGTTGGAAAAAATTTCGTAGGTCAAAGGTCATAATCGATGAAGTTCCCTTGAGGTAGAGGTAACGCGGAATGTTTCATTCAGCGATCAGCTTCATTAGCGGCTTGCGCCACGCTGCTACTGAAAGGATCTCGCTTGTTATCAGACGAGCAAACGGACTTTCAGGGAGTGGGACGGTGCAAGAAGCATTGATGGCTGTCAAGACAGCATTAGGTTACTCAGAGACAATGGAAAATGCGGAATCAAGTAGGGAGAGAGCGTGAACTCCGAAGAAGGATGTAGAGAAATTACCAATGAAAAATGTACCAAGCAAGCAATTGGAAATACGTGATTTTTAAGAACAAATACAGACATTGACATTTTTAGTACATGTAGTTCGTGTGATTTGCTGAATCTCTGTTAATAAAATAAATCACCGTGGAGAATTTCTATTTAATTTTGACATCATTGGATACAGTGAACCAAAAATGTTTATCCCCAGAAGTTCACTATACCTGGAGTCGACTCTATTTACAGTATTTATTGAACTGGAATAACTTCTTCTGAACTCGAATGGAGTTAATTAATGAATGATCATAATTTTTATTATAATTTCGAAAATATGTAGGAGTCGGTTGCAAGAATAGGGATGTTCCTAGCCATCACATGGAATCTCCCCTGATTGCGAGATCCGACGTTCCCGATGCATTTGATGCAATAGCTTCATGAGCGAAGCAGTCCAGCGAGGGTCGGGGCCTGCACCCAACCAGACCACCCATCCATATACCCAACCATCCTTATACCCACCATATACCATCCATACACCATCCATATAACCAGGGCTTAATTTTGGGCTTTGGGGGGTAATCCTCCGTTAATAAGGAGCGTAGGAGTATTCCTCCATTAATGTAATCTGTCATGTCACGTCTCATCGCAGTCAATTGTCACGAGGACCGCCAGGTAGCACCTCCGCGAACGCGCCTCACACCGCGCACTACACTTACGGGACTAATGATCTCATTAGTTGACGCGTCCAGAATCACTAACAATCCATCATTCATTTCATGAGGCAAGGCAGTCCTGCGAAGGTCGGCGTCTATACCCAATCACTCCACCCACTCACCCACCCTCCGCGATCCTATGGGGAGGCCGGCGCTGGAGACCGATCACGGTCCGAATAGATAGCTGCCTGAGCGCGGCGGCGGCGGCGGCGGCGCGGCGCGGCGCGGCGCGGCGCAGCGGGGGCGGCGGGGCTGGGTGGCGGGGGGTAGGGGGCGGTGCGCTCGCGCGGCGGGGCCGGGGGAGCTCAGTCGACAGCGCGCCGCCACGGTAGTCGGGTGCACGCGCGCGCTACGGACGCCCTGCATCTAGGCCAGCGACGACGACAGCGGCGACGAAGGAGAGCGACAGAGGCAGCTGCAGCGACGAGCGAGCGGCGCGAGGCGGCCCGCCCAGCCAGTAAGTTCAAGGACGCGCCCGCTGCGGCGTCTCCGTGTTGACGGTCGCTGTTGCCCCTCGAGAGGTGTCGAGTTTGCGCGGCGTTAGTCATTTGTTTTGAAACCGAAGGCTTGTAGAGTGATCCTTCAGACTGGCGTTTCTTGGGCGGTCAAGCTTTAAAATTGTCGGATAGAGACCTCAGTTACAGCTATTTTTTACCTCTCTTTCGTAATTTGTCATACAAATGTTCTCCTTTCGTAATTTGTCATACAAATCTTTTGAGCACCTATATTTGTTCCTCTAATTCAGCTATTTTATGCGTTTATCTCTCTCTCTCTGTATATACAGGGTGAGTCACGTAACTTTAGCACCTCCTGTAACTTTTGAACGGTTGAAGATATTGCAATACAGTTTTCACGGAAGTGAATGAGGGAATGGGGCTAATTGATATGTGTATTGATTTCTCTTTTATCACTTTTATTTTACGAGATATTTGAGGTAACTTTGTTTTTTCAAATGGGACTATACATATTTTTTCAGTCTATCATGACAAGCGTAAGAAGACGAATCCAAAGATATAAATATTGTCATATGTTAGATAAGCATTTTTTGAGTAATTGTGATTTTTTGCGACTAGTGTTTAACGGATATTTTCATTGTAACTGTCAGCCCCACAAGGTCACGCAGCGCTCCTCCAGCAAACGCGGGGTCGGGAAAGGGAAGGGATTTTAGTACTTGAGGCTACGAAAAATATTCACAAAACTGTTGTACTTTTTCCTGAACTCTCCTTTTCATCTTAATCCATTTTCAGTAATTTGGGTTTCTTAGGGATTGAAAATACGGATTTGTCTTAAGTACTATTTATTGAAATAAGATTATTTCTATCCCTAAGTTATTATTATATTCGTATTAACATTGAAATTGTTTGCTCAAAATATACAATATATTTTTGTACAGTTTTAATTATTTATTCTTATTGTGCTTTGTTTCAAGATCCCATTACTACGTATCTTATGAAATCCCATTAAATGGAGTTGAAGTTATAAACAATTTTATTACAATACAAACTTATGACAAATCCTTATTTTCCATCCTTTAATTCCTTCAATCAAAGAAAGACGAAAATGTGAAAATTCAGAAGGATGGAAAGCACAGTTCAGGAAAAAACTGCAATGGTTTTGTGAATACTTGGAATACTATGTTTCGTATTTTCAAATAAGATCCCTCCCCTTCCCTTCCCTTCGCCGGGCGCACGTGTGCTGGTGGAGCGCTGCATGACCTTGTGTGGTGGACTATTCAAAACGTCCGTTAAACCCCGGTCGCAAAAATCAAAATTAATCAAAAAAATGCTTATCTAACATATGACAATATGTACATCATTGGATTTGTCTTTTTACGCTCGTCATGGTGGACTGAAAAAATATGTATAGTTCCATTTGAAAAAACACAGTTACCTAAAAAATCTCGTAAAATACAAGTGATAAAATAGAAATTAATGCACGTATCAATTAGCCCCTTTCCCTCATGCACTTTCGTGAAAACTGCATTGCAATAACTTCAACCGTTCAAAAGTTACAGGAGGTGCTAAAGTTACGTGACTCACCCTGTATATATATATATATATATATATATATATATATATATATATATATATATATATATATATATATATTCCTAATTTGTCTTACAATCTTTTGTACACAAGTTGGATAATAACCTTAAGAACTTGCTTTTGTGCATCGTAATCCGAAGATCGTTACGTGTTACGACTGTGATGAGTAGGTAGAGAGCCGGGGTATCAAGGCAGTGTCTTTGTATAATGTCTACTACTTTTCTTAATTTCGAGCTATTACCAATACTTAATCTAAAATGCGGGTGCTTCGTTGTGTTGTAATAATATGCAATCTGCTGCATGACCTTCACTGGACCACTGGATCCTTGCGCGACTGCCAAGGATACACAGTTTATTTTTGTTGGTTTGGCCTTGTTCTAAACTTCATTTCGGAAGTGCACTCATACTGGACTGGTTTATCATTGTTATTTTCTGCAGTTAGGTGCGATATCTAGGATTGACACTCATTGAAGATACCGTACGATTCTTTCCCATAGCCAATTCGAATTAGAAAATGTCCTTAAAATCTGCATGGGCTGGGTAGGTGTTGACATTCTAAATGTTTTTCGTTCCGTAGGAACAACATATTGAAATTGTTCTGTATGTTAAACTGGCATGTCGGTCTATTATAAGATTGATGACATTTGGGAAATTGCGAAAAGACTGATCCATAGAAGATACAAATGCTTACTAAATTCTTACTTACTTAAACTAGTGGTGCTATAATAGAACATACTTTCTCGTGTTATTTGTAACGGCCACGCAATATTATACTTCTATGTGAACATGCAAAAGTGTTTCTAACCATCAAAAAATGTTTCCTCCGCGACTGGATTCAAACTCAAATCCTTCGAGTCATCAATCCTGGCACGCTCCCCTAGACGCACGGCTAAACTCAACTTTCCTGACGCTTAAAAACTGGTGTTTTCTCGCATTATTTCTAACTTACGCAATTTTCGAAAATCCAGAAATTACAACGAAAATGAAACCTGCATCAGTTTTTAAGTGTTCTTTCCGCTATCCGACAAAGTAGAATAAAAATGTAGAGACTTTTTTGAGGAAATTTTGAAAATGTTGAGTCTTCATGTAAAGTTCCCCCAAGAATAAAAACATCCTTTTCAAATTTCTCAAGTCTTCGAGTTAGTTTAGAAAGATAGGGGAATATATTTTTTTGAGAAAAGTCTCAACGGTTTAGGCGTTAGCTTTGCCCGCGGACGGAGAGACGAACTGACGGAGAGAAAACATAGATTCTGACAGGGACACTGCGAATAAAATTATGTAAATAATGGTTGAATATAGATTTTTATTGAACTTACTAATTAAGAGAAGTCGTAGTCTTCCGCGGCCAGTCATGCAAATGATCTTGTTTGTCCGGATGACGCCGCATTGAAGGCATGGTGTCGACGTTTCGACCATCTTGTTATGGTCTTCTTCAGGGCTGGTCTCAAGACCAACTGGTCACACCTCAGAGCTGATCAGACCAGCCCTGAGGAAGACCACGACAAGATGGTCTAAACGTCGACACCATGCCTTCGACGCGGCGTCGCCCGAACTGCCAAGATCATTTGCAACTTAGCAATTATTTTACATGAATTGCTTACGTTTCATTAAATATTAGTATTCCGAATTTTGGAAATTACTTCCCGTCGTTCGAAGGATCAGCAATTTTCAGTTTTATTGAGGCACCAGCCACCAATGCTTTCAACCCTCTTCTTTTCAATTCTGATCGGCCTGGGTGGTGCCAGGGCTTGGGGTATTTGCGTCTTAGTAAGCGTTACAGCAAAGTTACTGGTTCGAATTGCGTGTAAGGCTCGATGTTGCGTGTTTTGGCATGGCAAACATTCCTAGCGGATTATCGCGTTTAACCTCAAATCCTAACGATTCGTTCTTCTTCC
Organism: Acheta domesticus; assembly: GCA_031308135.1. Taxonomy (NCBI): domain Eukaryota; kingdom Metazoa; phylum Arthropoda; class Insecta; order Orthoptera; family Gryllidae; genus Acheta; species Acheta domesticus. Next base: position 113,872,789 of record JAHLJT010009419.1, on the reverse strand, counting down.
CTGGTGAGTTACAAGAGCAGGAATAAAAGCAGGTAAAAGACGTAAGGCCTGTCGTGCTTACGTCAGCTCCATCTAGGAGTGTTCTGACTCCATTCCCCTAAAGGTGGCTCCACACATTCGGTATTCGCCCAGCAGCGAGCTACTACTCGCCCGATCCCGACCAGCTGATGTGTTACATCAGCTTTGCCTGTTGTAATTAAATTCCATGTGGATCGGCTGGGAATCGAATCCGAGATCCAGCGGTGGAGAGCGAGGGGCGCTCCTACAGCACAGCGGACAGCCCGTTTTAAATTTACACTCTAGCACATGCAGTGTGACTGCGAGGGGCAGGCAGGTACACTGAAGGCGTGAAGGTATAGCTAGACAGACAAGAAAGCGAACGGGAGGGCCAACCGGCAGGCCGACCGGCAGGCCGACCGGCAGGCCGACCGGCAGGCCGACCGGCAGGCCGACCGGCTGGCCGACCGGCAGGCCGACCGGCAGGCCGACCGGCAGGCCGACCGGCAGGCCGACCGGCAGGCCGACCGGCAGGCCGACCGGCAGGCCGACCGGCAGGCCGACCGGCAGGCCGACCGGCAGGCCGACCGGCAGGCCGACCGGCAGGCCGACCGGCAGGCCGACCGGCAGGCCGACCGGCAGGCCGACCGGCAGGCCGACCGGCAGGCCGACCGGCAGGCCGACCGGCAGGCCGACCGGCAGGCCGACCGGCAGGCCGACCGGCAGGCCGACCGGCAGGCCGACCGGCAGGCCGACCGGCAGGCCGACCGGCAGGCCGACCGGCAGGCCGACCGGCAGGCCGACCGGCAGGCCGACCGGCAGGCCGACCGGCAGGCCGACCGGCAGGCCGACCGGCAGGCCGACCGGCAGGCCGACCGGCAGGCCGACCGGCAGGCCGACCGGCAGGCCGACCGGCAGGCCGACCGGCAGGCCGACCGGCAGGCCGACCGGCAGGCCGACCGGCAGGCCGACCGGCAGGCCGACCGGCAGGCCGACCGGCAGGCCGACCGGCAGGCCGACCGGCAGGCCGACCGGCAGGCCGACCGGCAGGCCGACCGGCAGGCCGACCGGCAGGCCGACCGGCAGGCCGACCGGCAGGCCGACCGGCAGGCCGACCGGCAGGCCGACCGGCAGGCCGACCGGCAGGCCGACCGGCAGGCCGACCGGCAGGCCGACCGGCAGGCCGACCGGCAGGCCGACCGGCAGGCCGACCGGCAGGCCGACCGGCAGGCCGACCGGCAGGCCGACCGGCAGGCCGACCGGCAGGCCGACCGGCAGGCCGACCGGCAGGCCGACCGGCAGGCCGACCGGCAGGCCGACCGGCAGGCCGACCGGCAGGCCGACCGGCAGGCCGACCGGCAGGCCGACCGGCAGGCCGACCGGCAGGCCGACCGGCAGGCCGACCGGCAGGCCGACCGGCAGGCCGACCGGCAGGCCGACCGGCAGGCCGACCGGCAGGCCGACCGGCAGGCCGACCGGCAGGCCGACCGGCAGGCCGACCGGCAGGCCGACCGGCAGGCCGACCGGCAGGCCGACCGGCAGGCCGACCGGCAGGCCGACCGGCAGGCCGACCGGCAGGCCGACCGGCAGGCCGACCGGCAGGCCGACCGGCAGGCCGACCGGCAGGCCGACCGGCAGGCCGACCGGCAGGCCGACCGGCAGGCCGATCGGCAGGCCGATCGGCGAACGAGCGGGGAGGGATGCAGGCGTGCAAGTGGGCTGGTAGGCAGGCGAGTGCGGCGCGGCGAACTGCGGCGCTGTGCTGGCCTTGCGGGCGCGAGAGAACGTATCAGCAGCAGCAGCCGCCGCCGCGTCGCGTCGTGGGGCCGTCTCGTGGCGTCGCGGCGTCGCGCGCTGGGAAGCGGCCTGTCGCAATTCGAAGCGCAAGAACCAGCGAGCGGCGCCAGGCGCTTCGCGCAAAGCCTCCACCTCAGCGCGCGGCGCGACGGGAGGGAGCTTCCCGCGCGGGGACACCGCCCTCAAGCGGCGCCTCCGATGGTGATTCCGGACGCGTCAACAGCCGAAGTCATTAGTCCTGTAAGTGTAGTGCGTGTATGATGGAGGTGGCTGTTAGCTTCCCCCGCTAGATGAGGAGATCCGGCGCCGATCTGGCTTGTCGTGTAAGCGGGGGCTTTCTCCAACTAAGTATCTCGCACCAGCGAGGCACCGCTCCAGCCGAGACCCGCTCTAAGCTCTCGAAGTGTGTGGCGGTTTAGTGAATGTAACTGTGTGTGGGGGGAGAGGACGAGGAAGATGAAGGAAAGGCCCCGTTTTTTCAGGGTACGGATCCGGCTTTCGTCTGGTGTTGATTATAGATAACACGAAAAACTACCGATCACAGCAGGCGGCCGCTAGAATTCTTCTCCAGACAGCGGCTGAATTCCACCTAGCTATGTAACTGGAGTCGAAAATCCTACCACCGCCGGGACTCAAACCCTAGGATTTTCCGGTGAGAGGCATCAGTTGATACCCTGAGCCAACTAAGCTGATAGGACGGGATGGATTAAACACCATCAAGGTACGTGGTGGGGGATCGAAAAGCATTTGTGTATGATTTTTTTATAATTTTAAAACTATTTAAAATATAATATTAATTGTTGAGTTACAAAGGTTAGGGGCCGTCCAGAAATTACGTAACGCAAATGTCGAGTATTTTCAATATCCCCTCCCCCTTTGAAACGCACTTCCCTCTCTCTCTCTCTCTCTCTCTCTCTCTCTATGTAACGCAGCGTAACGCTGCCTCGGACCCCCCTCTCTCCCCCTTTAGCGTTACGTAATTTATGTATGACCCCTTGAGAGTTTATTTTCGTTCTTATTTCGAATATTTATGTACGGTCTTTCGAGAGTATTAAGGGCCACTTGGTGTTTAGAGCCCCTTAAGTTATTGCTCCAGCCTAATTTGTTAGTATGTCGCTTTGTTCCATAACAATGTTTGAGCCATTGGAGTAATTGCTCCCCAATTTTGCACTAACACGTTCGAGAAGCCGGGACAAAACATAATGAGGTTCGTGACGCCCCGGAATCACTTCTCGCTTCCCGTCACCAAATTGCCTTCGAACGGAAGTCTTTATAGGCAAGGAACACGAGGTACACCCAGCAACATGGCGAAGCTTTATTAGTTTTAGGAGAATGTACCTCTTTAATTAATATCCCGTTATACAGTTCTTTCCAAACTGCACACACAGTACTCTGGTTGAACATGATAGCATTTGACCATATGAGGCATTGCGGGTAGGTAGAGCGAACTCAAACTACAAGATTCGAGAAGAAATAATTATTATATTTTTGTCAATGGGTGAAATTAATGGAATGTTTGTACAGGGCTGCTTGTCTGGCTACCGGTGCTAGAACCTTCGGTAATAGCGAAGAGTTGATGTGAAGACCTTGGGGCAATAACATGTTATGCCAACTTTCTGATGAAGTTGAGATATTAGTGTATTTCGACGTAGATGTACCTAGATCAGGGCTGTCCAACTTAGAAGGGCTTATGGGCCACATATCAAATGTTAGTTAAGGCGCGGGCCGCATCGCAATGTAAGTTGTTTTGTACCCTAATTACTGAGATTATACTGAAACGAAAATATATTAGATACGACTTTTATTCAACATACTTAATAATTAATGTACATACAACGAGAAAATTAATGTATCAATAAATAAAAATAAGATGAATTGTACAATTGTATTGAATTTGGTTGGAATAATAAATTTTTTCAAAGCAGTCGCGCACCGCACAAAAAGATCCAGCGGGCCGCCAGTTGGAAAGCCTTACTTAGATGTTGGGTTTTTATTTTAAAGATGCACCGCAAAATGGCAGTGTAATTCATCAAATTAATGTTCTTTATTCCTATGTGTAGAATGCAATGTTCAAACCTTTACTTCCCTTTCTCTCAAAACTTATGTATAGTGGCATAGCAAGCTGTTGCCCCTAGGTCTTCGTATGTTTTTACCGCCAGTTTCGCGGCTGCTCGCGGGATAAGAAGTCGGCTACAACACAGCGCTTCGTAATCTCCCTCGTACGCGCGGTTGTCAACCTCCTCCATCTTCGCTCCCCCCTCCCACTTCGTTCTGCTGTCGCCGCCCGCAACACCTGTGCCTGTGACAGAAGCAGGCGCGAGAGCGCGCGTCGTGAGTCAGTCTGTTTGCGTTCGTCTCCCGCGGAGCGGTGGGGCCGTCTAGACAAATATCTCGTCTTGTGGCGCTTGTCCGCGCCCACCTACCTGTGACGCGAGGGCTGTCTGTCTTTCACGGAAAACGGGAGACACGTGTCTTTGTGCACCGCGAGCTTCGGTTTATTTTGGTTTCGGCGCGAAACTGCGAATGTTATTTTGGTGTTTGAAAGTGAAGTATTGTTTCGCAGTAATTTTAAAGTAGGCCTGTATATAAAATTTGCTTTATGTACGCACAGTAGTGCTCAAAGAAACCGCGTCACCTAAAGAAAATAGCCAGTCTGTATCTTCCTAATCCAATATGCTCTCAAAAATTGGTAATCATATATTTTATGTGGTTTATATTATGTTTATTCCATTTGATTATTACAAATCAAGTGGTGTATTTTCAGGATTATATTGAAGATTGCAACCGTGAGCGAGGTGATAGAGTTTTTTAGCACTCGTTTCTTAGTTTCCCACTACCAACATAAATAATTCGTACGTAGTGGGAAATGCTTTGCCTTGGTGTAAGTTGTGCCTCAGAAAGAGATATTACTAGACTTTTATCTAGTGTGTAACTTGGAAGGAAAATGCAATCCTCATTTTCAAACCTTTGAAGTATCCACACTCGTTTGATAAAGCGAAGTACTATTATTTTGTCCTAATAATTGGCACACTACGTGAGATATTGGGGACAACAGAAAAAATGAAGACTCTCGATCTTTAAATTCAGGAAACGATTTGTGTTGAGTTTCTTGCAGCTGTGCTGTTGCGTTTTTTTTAATCTGCAAGAGGGAAGGCGAGCGATTCAACCACAGTACCACGCATCTTCCATTGATGATACGAGTCAACGGTACGAGTCAATTATTTCAGTGAACCGAAACCACAGAACTCTACTCTCACTGAAGTCACATGCAACCTTGAAAACTGCTTTTAATCCCATCTCGTTAAAGCTCGTTAATGAAGTGTGAATTTTCTTGGATTGGATTATTTCTTGTTGCTCAACATACAAGTTATAGTACTACTTTCATGTCAATTTACTCGAAAGCAATCTTTTTTAAGCGGCATCTTCGTGAAAGGGCGTTGCAGAGTTTAACGCCTGCTGGTCGGGGAATTACTCTGTAAGTCGATGATGTAAGCTGATTGTAAGTAGATTTGAATTAATTAATGGTATGCGTGTAATCGACTACTTCCTGCGGGACTATTGCATGCAACCGTGCCTACGCCTACACCCAATAGTTTTCATGCGTCCAGTGCTGGCGTATTGCTGTTTATGTCCTCGAATGTTGACGCAAAATATCCACACGTTGATGCAAATTGTGATATGCTTACTAATGACAGAAAAACATTTCTTTCTTAAGGCATCGCATCCTTTTTCGTGTATTGTTTGCAGCAAAGTCTTCACAGAGTGCTGGCAGTTAAATATTCCTTGACAGCGGTGTCGAGACATTTATTACGTCCTTCGGCAAATCGAAAGTAGTGTTTCGGTTTGTTGTACACTTAATGAAACAAGCGTGATTTTATTTACTTTACACGATAAGTATATGTAGTTAGTTACACGTTTGAATATAATCACCATTTAAAAGAATTTTCGGACGTGTAGGAAAGGCACTAAACGCCCTAGAAAACTCAAGGACGGCGGTCAAATGAAGTAATCCTTCGTAAAAGGGAACTGGTTGGTAGTTTCCGGGCACCCTGCAATTGTTCGATGCAAATACCGAAAACTAACTTGTAAGGCAAACATTTCTTTGTAAACAGTCAACAGAACAACATTCCCGCTTACACTACTCTTGACTTTGATGCGAAGGTGAAGGCCGACCCCGTTGCAGCTCGCAGGTGTGTTTCCTGGACACCCCGACAGTAATTCAGTATTGCAGTAAGTTAGAGAACAATTCTTTTCAGTCCGTAGGTGAACATTGTAATTATACATACCCTGCGAAATCGCTTACAAAATAATAAATTTAAAATGTTAGTCGTAACCCAGCCTCTCTCTTTCGTTCTCCTAAACCTTAAACCGAGAAGTGTGAATAGCAGTGTTTTGGAATAGATTTCCTTGTACGTGGGGCAATAGAAATGATATTTTTAGTGTTTGACATTTCCTATCAGCTCGTTGTGTTGACAAAGATAACGCACTCCATTGGATAGACGTGATATGTTACTCAGGATGTATTTTCGAAGGAAAGAAGTTATTTGGTGATATACAAGTAAACAGAGCAATGAAGATTTTCCCGTCGTGCACGTAAGACGTTTTTGCGTGTCTTTGCACAAAAGTTACTAAATAAGTTAACTAAAAATCTTTCTCTCCAGTAATGAATTTTTTGTTTCATATTCGTATTATGGTCGATGTTTCTGCCGGAAACCGAGGAGTAATTTAATTATCTCAATTATTAATAAAACAGAGACCTTTTAATATATTATTTTAACATAAAATTATTTTAATAATACAGTAAATTCTCATTAACACGAATTCCAAGGGACCGAAATAATCGGAGTTCGTGTTATAAAAATCCGTCTTATCTGTGTATTATAAATATCAGTATTACCGAAATCCCTTGTCGGCACCGAAGTTTCGTTCGTGTTACGGCGAAATTCGTGTTCATCGAGTTCGTGCGAACAATGGTTTACTGTACTTGTTTTAAATATACACCAGAGCTTTTTTTCTGCTGGAAAGGATTACTTTCGAACCGCATGGCAACGTCGCAATTCCAATCCCACAGTGAGGAATGGTACCCAGCAGCATGACAATGGCCCGTATCCGATGTCTTCGTTTGATGTCGCCCCAGAAAGGGAAATTCGTCCCTGAGGGAGATGGCCCGCCTCGTTAGGCTCCTTTGTGCCGAGGCCTCCTGGCCTCCGCCCTCTCCTGCCCTTTCGCTGCGCCAGAAAGCAGCTTTTTTCATTCTGAACAAAGTAAATTTACAATCTATTTTATATTAAAATAATTAGTAAAATGTTAAAATTGACAAATGACAATGACAAATTATTGTGGGTGAAAGTATACCTGTAGATTTCACCGACTTCCTGAAGAACAAAAAGAACAACTAGTCTAGAACGTCTAGAACAAAACAATTCAACTTAGTACTTTTCGTTAGAAGTCAAAGTTAAGGAACATATTGTAACTAATTTGAAAATCTATAATGGAATTTTAAGGGTGTAATTCTGGGTAATCTGTAGGTTTCTTCACTCTTATCTACGAAGTTAATGGCTAGAGGAAATGGATGGTTTTACAGGCGTTGAACATAGCTACAGCTTGCCTTGCCCCAAATTTGCACGCCGTAGGTTCATAAAGGAAGTATTATTATTTTGTATATCAGTAATTTATTGTCTAAGGATAGCTTTGAACGGTGTCGTAGTAGCCAATATAGTCTTTTCACTTGTAGATGAAGTTGCTTCTACTTCACTAGTATGTGGGTTTTCCCGGTAAACCTTTAGTCCTGATGTATTCCTAAATAATTTACATAAGGGCAGGGTTGGGCAAAATACTTTGAATTTAGTATTTAAAAGGTTTGCCAAAGTACTTCATAAATGTACGAATTTGACATTTTAGGTGAATTATTTGACTTTGCCGAGCAGCTAACGTGCACCTCATGCCTGGGCTAATTCAATTCCCATGCCCGGGAGGGCGAGGGTAAGAGCGAAGTGTGGCGAACGGGACGTGTTCCCTTCACCGTAACCAGCAAACTCCGCCTGCCTGAGCTTTTCTTCATCACACAGCAACAGAAACTGAGGCGATCTGAAAGGAAAGCTATAACTCTTATTTTCGCCTCGACTGGGAATCAAATCCGGGATAACACCACGGGAAACTAGTATAAACTAGGTATTGATTTGTAAAACACTTTTTATTCGTTTGTTTTTTTATTGATTATTGTAGTAAGGTAAGATTCCTTTGGCAACGTGCCTATTATAGTGGCCTATTGAAGGCGTAGTGCACACCCCCTTGGTCGGTACTTGTACTTTAACATGACAAGACTCAAAATCACGCACGCATAGATATGGGGCACGGAATAACGTGTTGACTTTGACCTTGTTGCTCCGGCTTCAGAGATCTTAGAGATTTGGGTAGGTCTGATTTAGAGATGATATGAGAATGTTCCTACCTTAAAAATATATAATTATTACTTTCAACTGGCATGGCTTTGCGAGATGGGCAAATACTTATTTTTCAATGCCAGCTCATTGTTTCGTAGACAACAATGCATTCAATCTTTTTACAATTCCTCAGCATCTATCATTATCTTCTTATTTAATTATGATTACACAATGCAAATGCCAGCTGTCGTCTGTCGCATTCCTACAGTCTTTTGTAGACTAACATTGGCTTATTTAATATAGATCAGCACGTTACCTGCCCGATGGTAATTCCCAGTTTTAATGACAGGTAGCGCATACGAAGTGCTTGGCAGAACCAACCATGAGTTTTGCGAGGGCACGAAAGATCGGACCGGGAGAGATGGCTCAGTGCATCAACTGATGTCACTGCAGTCTCTCTTACCGGGAGGTCCTAGGGTCCCACTCCCGACGGTGGCAGGATTTTCGACACTAGCTTGTCAGCGAAGTCGAATTCAGTCGCTGTGTGGAGGAGAATTCTAGCGGCCGGCTGCTCTGATAGATAGTTTTCCGTGGTTTCTCCGATCAACACCAGGCGAATGACGGAGCAGTACCCTAACAAACGGGCCACGGACCACGCGCGATCTTTCCTTCCTCTTCCTTGTCCTATCCTCCCCACTTACACACACACGTCCACTAGCATGAACTATACTACCACACGTGTAGACAGACCGGTCGGGAGCTTAGAGCTTGTAAATATTCTCAAATTCGTATAATGGTTTTCTTTTTCGACATCTTAGTAATTTTATTTCATATATATTTAGACGTGATAGAGGTACTTTTCAATGAATCGAACATTCTCGTGTTCATTGATTTTATTTAATTTAACTAAATTCAGTTAATATCCCTTATGTACCGATAAAATAACAATGAGCATTTTATAAAAGTTTTCACAATTTAAAATTTCTATAATTATTTTGCAGGTCAAAAATTTACTGAGATAAACTATTAGAAGTTTCCTGTTATTGGTTACCAATACATTGACGTAATGAGAAGAAGAACACAAAATTACATTTATCTTTCCAAGAATTTCAAAGCTTTCCAGAATGGAAATGTGTTGATACATTTTGCATTCATCTAAGATGGTTCATCTAAAAATCTAAGTAATAAAGCATCTGTTGGCCCAGTGCGTTTTTCTGTACCATTTCATTCGCAAAGAGATACCGGAACGGCATTCCGGTGCGTTCCCCTGAAGTCAGGCTCTAGCAGTGCTGTATATAAGGCCTCGTTCACGCGTCTGATTGACGCCGCGGTTCAAGCACCTGCTGTATGCATTTCCGGCCGTCAAAAACCGCTTGCGCACGCCAGCAGCCTTTACGATGATGTCCCGTCTCGGCAGCCACGTGGAGTGTGTGTAGACTGTCATTAGGTCCTTCTAGAAGTAATTAATCCTCTTTACGACGTTTCTAATTGGTCGTTTCTCCAGCGAAGCCAAAACATTTTGTCTTGGTTTCTGGAGCGCCTGCCCTCCTCGCAAATCTCCCCGCACTCTTCAGCAAAATGCACCCAACAAGGGCTGGCTTTAGATTTGCTGACTTTGGAACTTCTAGAAAGTTCGGCTGAAAAGATACAGTGATAGGGCGCGGGCTACTGTTTCTCTACTTAAAACGCAAAGAGAAACACCGGTCTCACAGACCGCAATTTATTATTGGGCGTTGAATATGTGACGTAAAGGTAAAATAAATTATAGACCTCTTTCAATCAATTTTCATATTTCTTTAGAGTATTCTAAAATGATAATAAATGAAAATAAATGAAAAATATCGAAATTTTTTAAAAACATTGAAATTGTTGAAAAACATTGATATTGTTGAAAAACTTTTTAATTGTTGTAAAACATTGAAATTGCCTCTAAATTCGTACAGCGTTGATCCAACTTGTCTTTGTAGGCTAGCAAGGAATTCCTCAGGAATCATTTTTGTCCTTTTTTACCGTCCCAAGTTAATTTTCTCTTCATCAGTTCAACAATAACTTCTGCAGACTAAATGAATTGTCTAAAGTGACATTCCCGTTAGACCCTTCAATACGTTTGCATACACGGAGCATAGCTTGAGTAGGGTACGTAATTTTTCTCTTCTTGAGCTAGGATCGTCCGAACAAATTGGACGATCCGTTACCATTGTTTGAAAGTAAAAAATATTAAATACATTTTTGAGAAAGTCACCCAAGAGCTTATATAGAAACTCCCGTTTACAGACTACTTACATACTAAGAGAAACAGTCTCGCATACCGTTACGAAAAATACGGAAAGAGAAACTGCCGGTCTCACAGACCGCCACTATAATAAAAATACTCCTTAAATACCGACATCTTCAGCAGAACTAAACGAAACTGAGTGATCGAAGAGGGTTAGGGAGAAAGCTACTATGACTGTCAACGTTCTCGCCCACTCATATCGGCAATTATTGCATAAAACAATTTCATTTGGTGCTTGTCAGACCTATGTTTCCATATAAGTGTTAACCTTATTACTACAATGTGTGATAGGCTTCTAATTGAATGTCCGGGAGAAGCCGCGTTCTAGGCACAGATGCCAATGTTTCGTTCGTCTCCCAAACAGCCGAGTAGATACTGACTCCGGCAGCGTACGCTTTCGTGTGATAGGCAATTAAAAAGTTATTTCTTCCAGTGCTTCTAGGAAAAAACAAGGATATGAGCCAGTGGCGAAGCTCAAGGGCAATCTGGGAGCCTTAGAATACCCAAAATATTTTTCAACAAAATCTGTCGTTATGTGTGCCATTTTTGTAATATTTATTTTATTGAATCGTTAAAGAAAATTAAAGTTTTTCGACTTTTTTTTCCTTCGCTTACGTGCGAGGGAATTAGTAAGGCCCGTAGCTGAGCGGGCAGCCTGCCAGTGAATAGACACCGGCTGGCTCTGCCACGCATGCGCCAAGAGGGCGCGCGCTATCTCCTTTTCTCTCGCAACCACCAAAGAGCCTAAGGGTCCCAGGTTACCCTTCAGCTTCGCCACTGTTATGAACAGGTGCCTGACAAGTTTTTCCATAGGCAGAAATTCATTGGAATGTAAAGAAAATCTTCTGAAGGAACTTCAGGTAAAAGTTCCAAAATCGACGTGAACGTCTCGTAACGATCCCCGGAGAGTTGTGACAGATGGTATGACACCGAGGCAGTGTCTCTGGCCTGGAGGTACTAGTGTTTGGGTCCCGTCGGTGGCGGGATTTCCACCACTAGCTAGATGGGGGAGAATTGTAGCGGCAGGCTGCTCTGACCGGTAGTTTTCCATGGTTTCTCCGATCATCACCTAGCGAATACCGGAGCACACAAACGGGCCACGGACCGCGCACTGTCTTTCCTTCCTCTTCCTTGTCCTATCCTAACCCCTTACACTAACATGCACTACACTACCACTTATGTCGGGAAACCAGTCGGGAGCTTAGAGCTTGTCCTGTGGAGGAAGACTCCTGTTTGGGGAAATGCCGCTTGCACCCGGGTAGGTCGGCGCCATCCAACGATGGACGATCATCGCCACACCCGTCATAAAAACATGCGACGTCCCTTACATCACAGCAGTTGACGCGCCCAGAATCAATGGCGCATCCAGATGTGGGCGTAGGGCCAAGAAAAGGTGGCGGGCCTAGGGTTTTCGTTTGTTGCTTTCCTTTGACACACAATTGATTTAAATATTTATTTATATTAAAATTATGTAAAATTATTATAAATTATATTTAAAAATTATATTAAAATGATGTAATTATTTAAATAATGATATTGTATATAATCATATACACACAATATAATAATGTTTATTTTCTAACAAAAATTTGTGATGCCCAAATGATTGGCTGGATCCGCCCCTGCCAAGAATCACTAATGAATCAATCACTTAGACCGCGGCCTGTTCGCCGTATGGTCGTCCGGTGCGTCGCGCGTCCGTCGTTGGGTTCGTTTGGGCCAACGTGCGGGTGGGGCGTGGGGCGAGTGGCGTGGGCGGAGCACGAGCCGTGCCGCGCTCTCGCTTGGCCTTGGGGCGGCCGCGGAGGGAAAGGGCGCCGTCGCGACGCCTCCGGGGCAGCGCCGCGGACAATGGGCGTGGTTTCGGGATTCCGGTCAACTACAGAGGTCATTAGTCCCGTCAGTGTTGTGCTTGTTTTTCTTTCGGGAGGTGGTGGTGATCTTTCCCCGCTGGATGGCGAGATCCGGCGCCGACCTACCCTCAACTAGCGGGGTTTTCTCCAACCAGGTATCTCCTACCAGCGGGGCACCGCCCCAGCCGGGATAAGCTCTAAGCCCCCGACCGGTCTCTCGCCATGTGTCGGACTGTAGTGCATGTAAGTGGAAGTGTGTCAATAAGGAGTGAGGATAGGACAAGGAATGGGAAGGAAAGATCGCTCGCTGTCCGTGGCCCGTTTGTTAGGGTACTACTCCGGTGTTGATCGGAGAAACCACAGAAAACTGTAGATCAGAGCAGCAGGAAGCTAGAATTATCCTCCAGAGAGCGACTGAATTCGACCTGGCTGACAAGCTGGTGTCGAAAATCGTGCCGCCGTCGGGACTCGAACCTAGGACCTTTCGCTCAGAGGACTGAAGTGACATCAGTTGCTGCACAGAGACATCTCTCTCGGTCAGTGGACGTGGTGTCAAACCCGGCAATACGTACTCAGCTTTCAAGTATCGTGATGTATGTTATCAAAAAAGCAGTATGTTTATCAAAGGAAGGTGGATGTGCAGAACACACATAGGATCTCTCAAGGGAAAGTAGTGACAAGACAATTAAGAAATGTTTTGAATAGCCAAAAAGAAAAACAGATATTTTTTAATCGATGGCTGAAAGCATAAGTGCATATGCTTCGGAAGTTTCGACTCTAACTCAGAGCAAAGAGCAAAAAGTACAATCAAGGGAAATGAACTGTCGGAAATGCTGTTGTGGCCTTACGTTAATGGATAAAGTACGAAATCTTCACATAAAAATCAAATGAGTACTGACGTCATTGACGCTAATAGAATGAGATGGTATGTTCACATCCAAAGGATGACGGAAAGTCGATGGCGTATGAAAATGGTCACCTCAAAGAAACGGGAAGTGTAACAGACCAAGAAAAACATGGTAAAAGGGGGTAAAAAGGCGAGAAAACGAGATCTTCAAGAGGAAGATAGGGAAGATCGAAAAACTTTGTGACTGGGATGTGAGTAGCGGGGTCAGCAGTAACGAGTCTCCAGAAACTACTTCCGGGCGGGGGGGAAGCAATTTCAGTTCGGACCCTCTCCCCCCTGTAAAATGATTTTTGAAATAGTTATTTTTTAAATTGTTAGCTTGAAAAAATGTATAATGAGAATTGTAATACTCCTTCGGATGTGATGTGAACAATCCATGATTGTTTTGAATAAAGTGAAATTACGAAAAAATGTTGTCTTTGGGGAGTGGGAGGACGGAGCGGTCAGTGGCCCTTCCCTATCCGACTCTGGCTGAGCAGCTTTAGAAACTCACGTAACGTGCAAAGCGCGGGCTCTGTTGAGGCTAGCGCCACCGATTTCAGTCATTACGGCCAACGCTGATACGAGACAAAATACAGAGAGGTATCGTTAGTAGCCAGTGTTGCGCATTACATGAACAAATACCTTATTTCCTCATGCGTTTTTTTCATTTCCCAAGTGACATTCGCTTATGAGAACCCGCTGACTAGTTGATAAGTTTTCTATAGAGAGAGAAAATAACATTATTTTCAAGGTCATCAGTTTGTTTTTGTTGTTTGTTTTTTTTTTTCAAAAATATTAGAAACTACTAATTTTCGGAATGAATTGACTCCGACAACATTCCCTTCTATCAAAGAAAACGAAATCTACAGAAATGAATAACGATTCAGTGGACGGATTTTTTGCCGACTACAATGATAACATGCTTACTACACTTAACACATCATTTTGCTGAATAAATAAATTAAAATAAAAAAGTACACACGTATTAGACAACGCGTATTTACAACCGCCGCCATTTACTAAACACATTGCAGTGAAAATAACTAAACGAATGCGCAAGGGAGTACTTTCTTGCTATCACTTCAAGCAGGTAGCAACTGAGGTTCCAGAGCGGTCATCCATTCTACGGACCCTGGAACTCGTACTTTCTTAACCTCGATTACCTCACAGATCGTAGCCTAGCAGAGCAGTTACGTACGCGGGCTGCTGGCTGTAGGCTATCGACGGTAATTCTGCCATTAGTTTAGATAATATATCATGATCATTGAAAACCAATAAAATACTAAACACGCCCTTTATATAGCGTATAATAGTATATACAGCGTTGAATTCTCACACTTCAAAAGGGCTCTATAGCCAATCGAATTGGTCAGGTTGCTGAGAACGCATGCTTCCTCAACAGTGTATGACGATATGAAACGTAGATCTCACCAAATAATTTTATCTAAGAAACAAGTATAGTATCACTGACAATTCTCTTCGTTCTTTCACTTCAGACGATGAATTGTCTGATTTACTAAACGAAACTAAAATATTGTTTTGTGAATCTTACTACACGAATTATTGTATTTACTATACAATCGCTTACTAAACATATTTAGTGCATACTATAACATTTCTCTCAGTGAGTTCTTGCTTTGGCTCGGCGGCGATTGCTCGCATGCGCCAAGTTCGGTTTGCGTTTATTGCTACAAGTACATTCATTACTTGGGTAAACCAGAGACAAGGTATTTGATCCTGATATTTCGATTGATTCATTATTTTGTTTCTGGACCTCTCAACTGCTACGGTAATTAATTCCGCAAGTGCAGTGCTTAGTACATAGCGTGTACCTCCCGCGCTAGAGCGTGTGCTCCGGCGCCGAACTCCACGTCGGATTGCACGATTTTTCCGCAACAGGTATTTCCTCCAACTGCGCACGCCCCAGCCCGGATGAGTGCTAAGCTCCCGACGTGAGTTGTAGAGTAGTAGTGTATTGAAGTGTAATTGTTTGTAAGGGGAGAGGTCAGAACGAGACGAACACAATACCGCACGCGGTCCGTGGCCCGTTTGTTAAGGTACCACAGCAGCAGTCACCTGGTATTGATTGGAGAAGCTACGGAAAACTACTGGCCAGAGCAGCCGGTCGCTAGACTTCTCCGCCAGACAGCGACTGCACGAATTCGACCCAGTAGTCTAGCTCGTGCCGCAAATGCGCCACCTTAGAGACGCGAACCCTAGACGTGACCTCCATGAGTTAACTCATCCCGAGCCAGAGATTTCGAAACGGGTCGGCATGAGAAGTACAATACAATATTATTAAGGCGAAGGAGCGGGGCGGGGGCGGGGCGGGGCGGGGAAGGCCTCGGAGGCGCCGGCGCCGCTTTATGTAACGGCGGGCGCGCGGCGGTGGCGTTGGAGGTGCCGGTGGTGGTGGTGGCAGCGGTGTCGGCGGCGGCGGCCGCGACGGCGCCTGTGGTCGAGGCAGCCGCTGGCTCTCCAGGGGGCGACCGCGCCGCGAGACGAGAAAGCGCCGTTGCCACCGGCGCCCTCGCATTGCATTCCCAATCGCACTCGCTGCGCAGCCCGAACGGATAAGACGGCTCAGACCACCAATGGATTGCACTGGAGAATGTGATACATATATGTTGGATATGAACAGCCGCGTGACAAATTTTTCAATTGGCAGAATACCACCCATTGCAATATGGAGAAAATCTTCTAGAGGAACTTCAGGCAAAAATTCAAAATTGATGTGAACGTCTCTTGTCGAAATGCACCCCGGAGAGTTGTGGCAGATGATATGACTCCAATGCAGTGCCTCAACCATGAGGTCCAACGGTTCGAGTCGCGACGGTGGCAAGATTTTCCACTCTGGCTACGTAGATAGGTCGAGTTCAGCCGCTGTGTGAAGGAGAACTCCAGCGGCCGGTTGCTAGTTTTTCTAGCGTCTAGTTTCCCGTGGTTTCTCCGATAAACACCAGGGGAATGGCGGAGGAGTACCCTAACAAACGGACCACCGACCGGCCTTCGTTTTCCTTGTCCTCATCACTCCTCACTTACAAACACATGCACGCACTACACTACTACGTGTGTCTACAGTCCAGTTGGGAGATCAGAGCTTTCCGCGGCTGAGGTGCTGGGAGATATCTGAGAAATACCCAGGAAATCCTGGCAAGCCACGAATCTCCAACGTGACGCTAGATCTCGCTATCCACCGCCACCTCTCGTGATAAAAACACGCACTACAGAATCACTAAGCAATCGATCAACGGTTCAGTCACAACTGTAGCGTCCGCTACTGACAGACAGCGGCAGCGTGTGCACTGCAGGTATCGTGGACACTTGCAGGGTGAGTACGACAATCAGCAGGAAGCGGCCCAGTTCGAGCCCAGGGCAGATGCAGTTCCAGAGGGTACGTGTCAGACGTGCGCCAGATGCATCGCAAGACCAGGCAGTCGCGCCCAGGGGGGATGGGCGACGCGGTCACAGCGAGGCTATAAAGGCGGGTGGACTCCGCAAAGGGTCAGCATTGATCTTCAATCGTTTGTGCGAGAATGCCGGAAGGCGTGCGTGGGAGGCCGCAAGCAAATAGCGCCAGGCTTATGTTGACAATGCGTTCGGAGTTAGCAGACTGGTTCGGTAATTCGTTGACTGGGATAAAATTCTCCTTTAGTAAATGATAAGGAACATATGTATATACATGTAAATAAATTGTATATATACCAAAGTTACCTTGTCTATGATTTGTCCAACCCACGACATCACACAACCATCGTTACCGCTGCTGCGACTCTGACAGAGAGGTCGTTTGTTCGAGCTCCTGTAATTAGAGAGCTAGGGCAAACTCGGTCGCTGTATAGCGCGACCAACTGCTCTGACCAGAATATTTTCGTGGTTTCTCAGATAAATACCAGACGAATGCCGGAGCAGTATCCTAATAGGTGGATTATTGACTACGCGCGTCCTTTCCTTCCTCATAGCTGTCCTATCCTCTCCTCTTTCACGCACCCTGAAACCTGTGTGAACTACACAATCACAAATGCCGAGAGACCAGTCGGGAGCATGGAGCTTGTCCCGGCCGGAGCCACGAGGGAAAACCTCGGAAGCCGACGTGCAGGCCGAGGCCGGATTTCATGTTCCACTGAGACGAACAGCCACCTCTCGGGACAAAACATTCTCTACGCTAACGGACTAATGAGCATAGGATTTAACTACCCGGAAACATAAAATACTCTGTCTCTCTCTCCCACTCACTCTCACTCCCTCTTACTCACTCTCTCACTCTGCCACTTTCACACACGCTCACACACACACACACACACGCTTGGACGCATCCGCTCGCTCCCGTGCATCTTGGCACTCACACGGACGCACAAGTACTCACACATTCATGCGCGCACCCAATGTCCATCGCCTCCCCTCTCCTCCGTCTGTTTCACCCTGAAATGCGGCCGCGTGCATCCCAGCGACCAAGTTCCTCTAACCCACTTTCTCACGCACCGAAAACAGGCTGCGTTCCTATTGCCTGTGTATTTACTCGAGTACTAATGTGTTTGCGGATATTTGAGCGAGTGCGGATATAGTAGGTCATTCGATAATGACTGTAAGGCTGTAGAGGCTTCGGGAAATCAATGGTTCAATAAAGTTCTTTGTTAATGAAAAATTGCTCAGACTTTTTTGAGAGACCATATTGAAAAGAGATGCATTCTTCTCAATACTGCAAATTAGTAAATTACCACTTTTTGAAATATATTGAATAATTATTATTTGATTATTTCTTCCATGTTAACTCATTTGAATGTTGTATTTACAACCCAACGTCAAGCTTTTTGTTAAAACATCAGCGACAATATAAAAATATGCATAGTTACGAATTGCTGCATCGGTAAATTTGTCGGAAATGCATCATGTGAACGAGATAGGAGAGAACGTTTCGCCGAATGCGCAGATTTTACGCAGATTGTGTTTCTCCTCTGTGCAGTGTTTACTCTTGACGAAAGTTTAAATCGAATGCCTACGGGACACATAACATACACGACCTGAGACGTCGGCAAGCAATTAAATGCAATGACCGAGGTGCAGCTAAGACTACTGACGAGACGATCGTAAATTATTTACTCTGCACGCGCGCGCTCTAAAGCAACGTAAGGGTTTTATTGCAACGCGTGCGCACGCGGTTCTGCCCAGTGGTGGCACGTGACTTACTGCTTGTTAAAAAATGTGTATTCGTGAAACGATATTGTCGGTGACATAGATAGCTAGAGCTGTTCACCAGAGCAATAGTGATGATGTTACTCGTCTTCCACTTTAATAATATAGATTAGATTAGATAAAGGTAATTGACTTAATCTAGATAGATTTTATTGAAAATTAAAACCTCTTTTACTCAAACAAAATACTTATAATAATGTAGGTAAAGAAATGCCAAATATTACTATTATATTAATATTACGAAAGAATAATTAAGAAGTGTATTTGTGTTACATAAGGAAAAGATGATACACCATCATAATCGCTTGAAACACTAGAAATTAATCTTAACGTAAATAATTTAAAATCTTCATTAAAGTTCGCATTCGTAACTTTCAGATAAAACATTCGATTTATATGAATGTAAATTGAGTTTTCTCGTGGTGGGCCGGCCGCATTCAACGCCGTCTCCACTCGGAGAGACGTTCTTGCCTTATTACCACCCAGGTCACCACCTCACTGGTCCATGCCTCTCTACTTCTGGATATTCCGAAAGAAAACAAATTATTAGTCTGTGTCAAGGGCAAATTTGAATTTTGTTGGACTTAACTCCCGGAATGACTCTGTCAAAATATACTCAAATTTCGGCAGAGGTGCATTCAACGATTTATGTTCACTTGCATCTGAAAGTGGTCATTATTGTTTTGCAATAAAGAGAGTACAAATACTTCCTTATGAGTTGTGGCAGATTAATGGTGAGGACACGTTTGCAACGTTGAAGGGCGTGGGTTCAAACTCCCTCCATAATTGGAAATTTTTATCTGGTTATGTCTCCATTCCAAAAAAAGTGCCAATATTTCCTGGATTTTTCAGTAGTAAAGAGTTTTGGAGATTTTGCGGCAATTATGCCGACGATGCTTAGCCGTAACCATGTCATTTTCCCTCCGCCTGCGAAAACGACAATAGGACCTCCTTTATCCCGTTACCTATGCAGAAGTCCCTGGACGTGGGAAACAAATGCTGCTAAAGGCTAATAAAGAGGAATCGTAACCTCTAAAGGCCCTATGCAGCTTTTATCTGCTGTTCTTTCATGCGTGTAAAAAATAAAACCTTCGTTGGCGACGATGTACTTACTTTCAGATTTTGTATTCCAATCCGGTAGTTCCATAAGCAGATCCTGCAACAAAGCCGCATCTTGGCGTCAATCTGAAGCTCATGCTGCCGATGAACTTGTGGAAACTGGAAGATGTTCACGAATTCTCGGAAGAGGACCTCTTCCAAGCAATTAAGTACATAGGAAACTGGAAATCACCTGGGATTGATAAAATACAGATTTATTGGATTAAAAAATTAACAGCAACCCATTTTCATCTAGCAAAGGCTGTTAATAAAATTTTACAAAACCCAAAGGAATGGCTCTTCACACACTCCTACACCTTAAAATTTTACGAAACCCAAAACTCTTCACACACTCCCAAAGGAATGGCTCACACGGGGCGTCAGGTTTTTGCTACCCAAAGCGGGAGACAGCTCTTAGGCAAAGAACTACAGGCCAATCACTTGTCTGACAGTACTGTACAAAGTTATAACTGCAGCTATAGCCGAGAAAGGTACAGACACCTAGAGAAGAACCATTTGAAGAACCTAGAGAAGAAGGCCATTGATAGTGTACTACACGTTTGGATTTTGAAGACACTGAATATCTACCGATTTCATCCTAGACTTATTGAGTTTTGCAAGGCTAGTATGAAGTCTCAGAGTACCAGGTTATTAATACACAGCGGAAAGGAAGCAGTAGAAACCAGAAGTGTTCAGATTAACAGAGGTATTTTTCAAGGTGATTCACTATACTGTCTGCTGTTTTGCATTAGTTTGATCCCACTATCGAGACAGTTGTTTTACATGGATGATCTTAAAGTATTTGCCAAGAATGAAGCAATTCTCTCCCAAATGCTGTCTGTCGTGTATGACTTTAGCAATGACATCTGCTTGAAGTTTGGTCTTGACAAGTGTGCAAAAAGCAATTTAAAAAGAGGCAAACTGACAACGTCAGAGAGCATTGAAGCTGATACGCACACTGTGGTTCACGGTTTTGAGCCAAGTAAAACCTACAAATATCTGGGCATTGAAGAATGTGATACCATCTCGAACGACACAATGAAAGAGAAAATTCGCAGAAAGTATTACAGAAGAGTGAGACTGGTCCTGCAATCCGCTCTGAACTACAGGAATAAAATATCAGCAATAGGTATTTTGGCGTGCCTGTAGCCGAGTACAGTTTTGGACTAGTGGACTGGACTGAGCAGGAAATTCGCATCATATCGTAAAAATAGAAAAATGCTTACAATGCATCACGTTGCCCACCCTCGAGCTGATGTACGTAGACTTAATGTCACGTAAGAAAGGAGGAAGAGGCCTCAGACAAATTGAGGCCTCCTGGCACAACGCAATAGACGGGATGGGAAAGTATGTAGTCAGCCATCAAGATGACCCTCTAATGAGGCAGGTCATGAAATCTGACCGAAGCATGGGAAACAGAGGCATTGTTATTGTAGCAAGAAGCATTGCGAACAAAACTATGCAAGACACGCAAAATGACAGAGACACAACTTCTAATACTACTTAACATGAAATGTGAGACACAAAAAATGTTAAAGAAATTATGGAGAGACAAACCACTCCACGGACAATATGTGAAACTAATGAAGAGGATACAGATAAATAAAGATCAATCATTTATGTGGCTCAAAATGGGAGGAATGAAGTCAGAATCAGAAGCACTTGTAATAGCTCCCCAAGATCAGGCCTTGAGAACACGACATTATGATAAAGCGGTTCTCAAAAATTCCCAGGATGATGAATGCCGCATTTGCCAGGAACACGTAGAAACCATTGATCATATTGTCTCAGCTTGTCCAATTCTAACAAAGACCGAATTCTTGAAAAGACACGACAGGGTGTGTAGCTACCTCCACTGGCAGATCTGTACAGCCCTTGAATTTCCGAACACATGCCCCAAGTAGTACGAACACACACCAAAACCGGTCACGTCTGTTGGATTGTGTACAATAATTATGACCAACAAATTCAAACTGATCGCACGATAGCGGCTAACAAATCGGATATTTTTATCAGGGATTTGGAGAAAAAATCGTGTTTACTTGTCGATGTTGCTGTTCCTTGGGATCAAAACGTCGTTACCAAGGAGGCAGAGAAACGTCTTAAATACAAAAGTTTGGAAATCGAGATCAGCCGAATGCGGGCCGTAAAAGCACAGGTCGTCTCGATAGTTATCGGAGCTCTGCGATTTGTTCCGCAAAATTTGTGTAAGAACTGGTCTAAACTCCCAAGTTGTTCAAAAGACTGGGAGGTGCAAGAAATTGCATTATTTGGTACAGCCCACATTTTGCGCAAAGTATTGTAGAGGCACCTACAGACCCTAGATCTGGTCTTTAGGTATATAGGTAGTTGCAACCTGAGCAGATTTTATTTTGATCCGACTCATAACATCTTTAGTCGTGATGTAGTGGAATAATAATAATAATAATAATAATAATAATAATAATAATAATATAATTGTTTAGACACTGACAACTAACGATTAATCGAACTCTAGGACCTTCCCATGAAAGGCGCTGCAGTGACATCAGTCGATTCCCTAAGCTAGTAAATTGCGTCCGTTATTTGCTCTATGTCGTCCTAGTATCGCTGTAGTAACTTTATTTACCTAAGCGAATTTGTCTATGAGCGAGTTGACGCGGTCCGCACGCGTGAGCGTGTGCGTGCGCGTGCTGTGAGCGCACCGAGCGGTGTTGTGGTTTGCGGCGAAGGGCACGCGCACGGGCGGCACGCGTGCCGGTCAATGCGATTGCGCGCGCGCCGATGATGGCTCGCGTGCGCTGAGGGAGGGCGGCCGGCGGCCGGCGCACTGTACTCGGCAGGTGGCGCTCGGTAGGGTGCAGGCAGAGTGGACCCGTTTTCGGCCGAAGAAAGGGCGCGCGCGAACGGCCTGAGTGGCGCACTTCATCCGACCGCAATAGACATCCATCTGTGAATTATTGGATATAAGTGGCATCGAATGGAAGCGAGAAGATTACTACTGCTTGCTGAGAGCTCTGCTCTTTTAAATTTCTTCTGCTTGAAAATGAAAATGTCGAATTTTAGAAAATGTTTTACTACAGAGGAACTGTTCATAACCATAAGATATGTCAGATGTTTTGTACTAGTTTCGCCCATTTCTTCTGCGATTTCATTTTATACTTTCGTGCTTTTGTCCCTGTTGTGATATCTGGAATCCGTTGTCTTCGACAGAGCATCTCGTTCGTGTACAAGTGAAATTTCTGTTCAACATCCGTCTCCGACAGCTCAGATCGGCCGAATAAATCAAATTCATTTGATATCGGTCCGCCGACTTGGAAGTTCGGCCGTGTTTGCCAGAACTTGTCGGATGAAATGTGACCGTGCCTGCGCTCTAGTGAGGGTTTGAAATATTCGGCCGTCAACAGCCGTGTTCGGCCGAACGCAAATTCGGCCGAATAAGGATCCACTGTGACCGTAGCCTAATGGGAGCAAGCGTGCTGTGGCTGCGGCCGTGAGGAAGCCGAGGAGCACTGGCGGATCCAAGGGGTGCATGGGGGTCATGTCTCCATGGTAGTGTAGTGGGAACCTCCCGGCCAGAGGCACTGCACTGACGTCAATTGATGCACTGAGCCACCTAAGCCGGCTTGATTGTTGGAGCTTCTGTAATTCCACAGCCATCATCTATACCAGGGCTGTCCAATTTAGACGGACTTACGTATGGGCCACATATCAAGTTCTAGTTGACTTGCGGGCCACGCCGTAATTTAAGTTGGTTTTTACTCTGACTACTGAGATTATTCTGAAATAAATATACATTACATATCACTTTCATTCAACATACTTAATGATTAATGTATATACAAGGAGAAAATTAACATATCATTAAATAAAATAAGATGAATCGTGCAATTGTATTGTATTTGGTTAGCATAACAAATTTTTTCAAAGCAGTCACGGGCCGCATGCGGCTCGCAGGCCGCCAGTTGGAAAGCCCTGATCTATTCCAAACCTCCCCAATGCACTGACCCTAGGGGAACGCGAGCACGCGGTTTGCCACCGAGAACGCGCGTAAAATTGAGCCACCATCGTCCCATCAATGTGGCGGGTTTATTTCAAACTTTTTCTTCTATTTTGTATCGGCATGTTTCAAACTCTTCTATTTTGTATCACTTATTACCGGATAGTGTACTCGAGGTGTAATATTTCCGTACAGAATCTTTTTACTCCCTTCAGCAATTTCACTGGCGAGTTTTGCAGCCGTGTTAGCAAACCGAGTTGTCTGTCAAATTCTCATGCATTATCCTTGCGCGCGCGTATCCAAGCTTCGCCAGCGTCCGGTGTGGTGCTGTGGAATGCGGCAATCGTGGCTTGCAGTGCGCTTGCAAATCGCATTGTCACAAGTGCGACAGGAAGATGGTGCTCGTAGAATAGTGTTGCACTTGCTTCTCAAGATGTAGCTACTTCGAATGGTGGCTGTGGTTAAACTTACTAATATGATGAAAGATGAAAAACGAATGATTACTGATGAGTTATGAGTGAATGAGTTTGCGGTTAATGCCATTCCATTTCGTTCACACATTCATTCATTCACTAGTATGCAAGAATGAATAAACGAATAATAACTGATTATTTAAGTGTGACCGAGCATGCGAGTAATTCAATCCATTCGTTCAAATCATCAGCTGATTAGCTGTGAATGAATGAGCTTTCGAGTAATTCATTTCATTTCTTCAACTCATCATTCACTCACTCATTCATACATCTCGTTTCTTTTCTTCTTTTTAGATCTCCATTTTTATCGTAAAATGTATATTATTGATATTGGTTTCTTGGTTTGCGATTTTATGTAAATTTTGAGCAACGAACTACAAGTTGTACTCCGACCTCTGGTCCTCGGGGACGTCCGCGCAGAGTCGTGCGTGCGCCGCGCCGCGCCGCGCCGCGCGGTCGTGGGATCGGAGGCGGCTGCGCGCTGCTCTGGGAAGTGCTGGCGTGCGCGCGTTCGTGCCGTTACGCGCGTGCGTGTGCGCGCGTGGCTGTTGCTCCACTGTCTGCTTACTTTCGTTTCTGGTCGTATCCGCGTGAGAATGGACCGCGGACGGCAGAAAGCGGACAAGTTGAAGTTCAGCGGTTGCTCCATCTCGAGATGCCGTACCGCTTGCTAATGGCATTTCGCGTGCGGTTTTAGCAAGCTCCACGTTGTCGTGGATCTAAATCCTAGGCAGTTGAATCATGCCTGTAGTCAGTTGAATAGCGGATCCTTAGGGTTATTGATTCACAGTCATCATCATCATCCTAAAGGCCAAAAAGTGCCTAGTCACTGCCGCCATAGCATTCTGTCCTCTTCATCTTTGCATAGTTTTTGAATTGTAATTCGGTTTGAAGTTGTTCTAAAATGTTCGTTCTAGGTCTATCTATTCCTACTTTTCCAACTATACAGTCCAAAATTGTGTTTAAGAATTGGCTATTTCTAAAAATGTGTCCAAAGAATTTTACTTTCATGTTCCAAATGTTTTTTTTTTCTAAAAATATTGAAATTGTTGTTTGAAATTTTTTCATAGTAGTTTTAATTAATTAATTCGTCGTCGGAAGAGACTTGCTGACACAAACTTCGAGTAATAACGAAGGAACCGTCGTATACCAGGTTTCATCAGATTAAATGAATCAATATCGTACAAATGAAATCAAGGTCGTACCTGGGAGTCTAAGAAAACAGAATGGAGAATGTGTCAATTAACAAAGTAAGAAATTCGAAAGGCCAAAAACAGTGATAATTTTGATTTTTAAAGCTTGAATGTTTTCGAACACGTGTACAATTCATTGAATCGAATTTTATTACGTAGAACAACGTATTTAAGACATAATAATTTCTCCTGATTCAATATTGGATTAATTTGTGTAACTTGGACTCTCGTTTAATGACAGTGTTTAAAATATATTGAAAACATAATATAATCGGGTGTTTGTATTAGCGACTAGGATTTCAAGGAATGCTCCAGCAATTTTTTATACCAACTACAGAGATCGACTGCAGGACGTCGACTTTCCTGTCACTTCCGATAAGATACGTTGATACATCCGTGAAGCGACGTTCTGTAATGTAGGACATCATTACTGCTTAGATTGCACATTGTCGGTTGTGCGAACAGCTCTTGAGTATGTAGAGTTTCCTCTAGTGGATGTTTGCAAACCCCACTTTCCTCACTGTTCTTGGTCAGTTCCCGTTATG
This sequence comes from Acheta domesticus, assembly GCA_031308135.1. Lineage (NCBI taxonomy): Eukaryota > Metazoa > Arthropoda > Insecta > Orthoptera > Gryllidae > Acheta > Acheta domesticus. The sequence goes on along the minus strand of JAHLJT010009419.1, from coordinate 113,847,114 downwards.
GCAAATTGGAAAGTGACAGAACTGAGTCACGGCAGTACCGGGTTAGCGATGACACACGAAAGCATTGAATCTCAAGGTTATGACAAATCAAAAGAATTGGTGTTTGCAAACACCACGAAGCTTATATACTCGACCAAGTTGAGAATGATGTTTACAGGAGCGCGCCACCATCTGTGTTTACAGCCGAAACGACAGAGACGGAGAAATAAGGATACTCAATTCAAAATTAAAATGGGACCGTGTCAAACTATTGCAAAAAAAAACGATTTATTTCGTTGCAAATCTAGTATCTTCCCAATTAATTACTATAACTGTATTTAGACATGGCTGCACCTCATATTGAAATAAATAAAAGTATACTTTTCTCTGCAGAACGATTCCAAATTTTGAAACTAAGGTCCGATTAAATTAAGAAGGTAATTGACATTTGTGAGTGGAGGGGAACGACGTTACCAGGTCGCAAACCACTGAGCACGTGTTACCGGGACACGGAAACAAACACTTCAAAAAATACGTGTAAAAGTGTAAAAAATACGACAAAAGCCTAACCTCAACGCAACTCATCACAACACAGTACACATTGCGCGAGCAGCACAGGCAGAAACGCGGGCGGCGCGGCGGCAGGGAAGTCGCTGTGCGATGCTCAAATGTTCCTCGTGTTCGGCAGTGGCAACTGAGCGACCTGACACGTCACGTTTTGTCTCTCTGGTTGGCAGCTGCCATAGAAACAGGAGAGGCGACCTGACGTCACACAGAACTGTCAATCACCTTCTTAATTTAATCGGACCTTAATTCTTTCGATGAGCAGTAACATTCATATAAATAATTTATTTTAACTTAAGTAGTTTCTCAGAATATATACCAAATAAAAGTATTTTTATTTAAGATGTACCATCATAATGAAGAATATTGTAGATACTTATGACAGTAAAGTTAATGTTTTGGTACTTTATTGCATACCTAACAATCAGCCTAAAGCCTATGAAAAAAAAGATGAAAGAATAAGAATACAAACTGTTTAAATTCAATGAATAAGCATTAAAAATTAAATATAAATAGAACGTTTTATTACATTCTCATACTAGAACGGTGAAAAGTAAACAAAGCAACTTCAAGAAACAAAAATAAAAGTCAGTGCAAATCTTGCATGATGTGTCTCGGAAGCTATATTTTATCAGCTGATTCTCAACCTCTATGAAGGAGGCCATGGTGATTCTATAGAAGCAGTCTCTGGACTCGCTTCACGCTCCTGGCGACTTTTGTTAGCGACACTGACTGTACTGACCGTACAGCACTGTTAGTTCCACGACGTACCCGCAATCGCATCCATCATTCTTCGCTTGGTCGACTTATACTTAAAATCGCTAGATCAATTTTAAAAGATAAACATTGAATAGGAAATACAGCCTAGTCGACATCAACAACGCATTACAGCATTATGTATTATCTGTTTAGTCGCTAATGACCTTGATGTCGATGGGACGATAAATATTTTTTTAAGTATTACTATCCCAAAGTCAGAGTGTTACCCATCAGTAAGTTGTTCGTATTTTATTCGTCAGACTGGAACTGAATTACATTTTTATGAATTGGTTTTGTAATGTAATGTGACAATAATAATAATTTACATCTAAAGCTATGTATTCCAAATGTTCTAAATTCTCCAGTAAGAACTGGCAGCAACTTAAACAGCGTTTCATGTTATTTGAGAAAGTCAATTAGGTCGACATTTTTTGTGTTATTCAGTGTGTGGTCGGAGAGGGTGCTAGCATCCTCTCCGACCACTAGACTATTTCATTGTATATTTGTGTCATGTAGTATAAAGTTTAAAAAATAAATAGTTGATACAGAATGTAAGAAGATATTTAGGATGAATTAAGGGAACTTCGCAGATCTATAATCGAACCTCGAATTATACATGTATTTTCAGCAGTGAGCACCCAAGAATCCTATTTTATGACTAACTAGATAGAAAAATTCATTTCTAAAGGATATTTTTGCCAAATATTACACCCTAATACGCATTCGCAATTCGAATTGAAAAGTATTTTAAATTGTGTCTTAAAACTCAATCATTGAATGGAACGCTGTCAAAACAAATCTCTTCCTGATCTGAACTCAATCTTCACTGAATTTCGTATATGAAGAAACATGTTAGATGCGTCCATTTTCATGAATTTTTTCATTGACTTTTTCGACCAACTCATCATTGACAACATATGCTGTCCATTTTCTTCTTCGTCATGAAAATTGGTTTGTCCATCATTGAAGTCTCTAACCCACTTTCTTACCATTCTATCACTCATTACATTTTCACCATAAATCCCTACAAGTTGACAAAGCGTTTCAGCTGGCTTAACATTTTTTGAGCTCAAAAACAGTGTTTAGAAGTGGCTGTTTTCACTGGCGATATCTTTCTATGAAGAGGGCACAGAACAGTTGATTTCCCGCTGTAACAAAAGTCTGAGCAATGGTGACAACTACGTAGAAAAATTGTTTAAGAAATGCTCTTTTGTGTAATAACAAATTTTGTTTTGAAAACAAATTGAGATTTTTTTTTAAAAAATGGTGCTTACTTTGCGACCACGGCTCATATTGAATCGTGTTTGTTTAATACATCGATGTTTGTATAAAGGCATAGATTTCTGAATACATGGACATTGATGACGATCCCGTTCAGTGGCGGATCCGGAGGGGGGCATGGGGACCATGGCCTCCGCCAAAAAGCCTAGGGATTTCGTTTGTTACCTTTCTTTATACGACACAATTCATTTAAATATTTATTTATATTCAAATTATGTAATTATTTAAACATTAAAATGTATATTATCATACATAAACTACAAAAATAATATACTATATAATAAATATGTTTATTTAACAATAATCTATGATGCCCCCTCCCAAAAAATGATAGGATGGATCCTAGGGGATTCAGTGGTGTAATGGTCAACGTATCGGGCTGTTGTACCCAAGGTTGCGGGTTCAAACCCGATCGAAGCCGCGAAAAAAATCTTCATACGAGTTCCTTCGGAGGGAAAGTAAAGCCGGCTGTCCCATATCAGTAGTGGATGTAGAAAATCCTCAAGACTAAATGAATCCTCTGAGCTAAATTCAAATCGCCTGTTTCGCTAATACTTTCTTTCTCCGTTGGTGAAAGGAGCGTAGCGAAAACTTCGTGATCAGACGGAAGAGCGGGTCTGATGGTCAGTCTCGCCACGTAAAATACGGCACTAGCGTGGATGCGTGAAAGGAGGTGAAGTACGAGCGGCAGGGGGTGCTTGGAAGCTCGCGCACTGCTGTGCAGGCGCGGCGGCAGAGGTTACCGTCCGCTGCCCGCTGCCCCGCCCCGCGCCGCGCCGCGCAGCTTCCTCCGGGCGCCAGAGCCCGCTTCCGCCCGGCGGCGTCGCGACGCGCGGGCGCCGTCACGCGTGGCGGCCGCCCCACCGACCACGCACAGTGCGCCCTAACGGCTATCGCCCGCAATCTGGTTTCCCTCACCTGCGCTTCCCAGCTAACGCCCTGTCGCTTTTCGTGGCCTGAGGAGGCACAGCCCGACTCCATCTCGCTTCATTCCCCCAGTGTTTCGGAGGAGTAAAATTGTTAGTTGGGAATGGCCCGACTGCAACCCGCCGTCGGGTTTTCCTCACTCCCACTTCTCAGCTTATCCCCTTTCCCTTTTCGTTTTCCGACAACGTATATGACCAATCCCGTTTTGGTCATTCGGTGTTTTGGAATGAGTCAAATTCTTTTGTTAGGTTTGCATTCATAAGTAGCATAAATATAGATTCTCGCACCAGTTTATAGAAAACCTCGAACTCAGGTGATCATGGCTTCCCCCCACCCACAAATGATCGGCTGGACCCGCCCCTGTATCTATATACAATATAAAAATTGATGTTGGTATTTATATAAGAGGTAAACTCCGACACCGTGCAACCGATCTCCATGGAAGTTTGCACTTCTACATGTTTTTTCACCCACAAAGTTTATGTGCTGTTAATTCTATTGTAACTCCACTACATAGCTCTGTAGAACAAAACTAAATATTCACGTCAGATGCAACCTGCAACACTCGGCAGCCTTTTGAATGTATATCCTTAAATCATTCCTAAAGGAAATGTTCTAGGACATTAAAAACTAAAATTTTGAGGCCAAAGACCTCAAAATTTCATATCGTAATCTACAGACCTTCGTGAATATTCTATTACATTTTTCCTGGTCCGGCGCTTCTCGATTACATCACCTGCTCAGAGGCGTGCAGAATCTGCAAATAAATGTGAATGAGAGGGACAGAGAGAGACAGAGACAGTCGGACTGGGGCAGGGAGAGAGAGAGTTTCTTCTGCATGCCCAACGTCCATTCCATTACCTTTCGCCGAACGCTACACTTCGTTTTTTCTAAGGTGGACGATGACATTAGATTATTATTACACCCCCAGCCTTTTAAATATTTTTTAGACAGTGGCCAAACTGAATATTTTTAACAGTGTTGTAAGCAGTTTTCTGAGGCCACGATCCCCGTTGAGAAGGACGTTAATTAATTAAAAATATTCATTTTATAAGGCAGGGGGTCTAATAATGCCCTAATGTCATCGGCCACATTAGAAAAAACTAAGTACAGTAATCCCTCAACATCCACGAACTCGCTATTCGCGAGTTCTGAACATTGATGATTAGAGCAATGCTTACCGATTTTAACATTCGCGAGTGCGTCTTTTGGTGGTTCTACAGTTTTTTGAAAGCGGACGCATTTCATTTCCTTTTTCTGCGCCACTTTGGAAACGAGCTCAGCAGACACCGGAGCTCAAAGTATCACGTTCTGCAAAAATGTTAAAGTTTGAATGTCAATTCACATTAACAGAATAATATAGTTGTAAAATCATTCAATTCCGTTGGGTCAAATTGGAGGTAAGGGTTTTGGTCACATGAACACAAAAGCCATTCAGGATATGTGCAATTCTTATTATAATGACCTCACTGAAGTGGACCTTCGGAAAATCATCAGCGAAGAAAACCTCCTCGAACGATGAAATAACGTAAGCGAAACTGCGTCCTGGAATAACTTCAATGTCGAAACTGCTAATAGCGTTCTAAAACTTCAACAAGCTCTGATGGAAAAGACCGTCGAACATAATACGAACATGGAAATAACTTCGAAATGTAAAAGAGAAGCAGCAACTGTTCCACACTTGGATAACAACGAGGAGGGTGATGAAACAGAAGAATGAGCAAATCTTATATCCAATCACTTTGGATCATCTTGGAAAGAATAGTTGAAAGTTTTCATTCTTGTCTTTGGGATGTTAATTGTGAATTTTCTTTGTACTTACTCAGTTTCCACTGCAATTGTTTGTTAAATTTTTTGTTTCATTTTAAACAGCTTTTCGATATCCAGGAACGTAACCCACCTTTCTTCATTAAAAGATGGACTCGATATTCGCGGATTGGACATTGGCGATGCTTTTTGGGAACCTAACAGTCGCGAATGTTGAGGGATTACTATTGGCTTTGTTTTGCTCCTTTTCGGCCCAGTGTGCTCGCCGCCGCCGTGCACGGCCGCGCGCCGCCGGAATGCCCATGAGCCCCGCGGTGGCGTGGGAACCTCCGCCCGGCCCCGGCCCCGGCCCAGGCCCAGGCCCCGGCCGCCGCCGCGGAACGGAACGGAACCACCTCACGCAGCCGCCGCGCTGAGCGCTCGACTGTGCGCGCGCGGGAATGCCCGATGGCGCACGATCGCCTGCACGCGCGCTGCACGCGGAAGCAGCCTCCCCTCCCCCTCCCCCTCCTCCTCGGACACGCCTTGGGGCTTTTAGTCAACTCCTTTATTTGACTTTGTTTTACATTCACAGACACTATATTGCGATTTTCCTATGTGTGCCCCTGACAGGAATCAGCTGTTGACGGTTTCGTCCAATCGGGAGCTTGAACGTCACCATAGTGACGTCACTGTCGCGAAATACAAGCTCCCGCTTGGATGGCAGCGAAACAGCTGATTCCTGTCAGGAGCAAAGTTACGACCATCGCAGTATACAACTTTCAGCCGTGACGTTTATCAGTGGATTGACGGAGCAACTTTGTATCAGCAAAGTGTGAAGAGGGTAACTTCTTGTCACTTACCTGATAGTGATTTCTTCGTGCGCAATAATCTTGGATAACCTTCAGCCAAGGTTATTGCAGGAAATGCTGTTAGAGAGCAATGACAGGATCAGTGGCGTAGCCTGAGTTTTGGCTTAGGGTATGTAAATCGAGAAATGAGAAAATAATTTAAAACTTTAATTATCATTTAAAATTTTTCATTCACCAATACCATTTCTGTCACTTTGATCAATTAGAGCACAGAAAACTGATCCAGTAAAAGTAATAACAGCTCACGTACTTCATGTAGTTTACTGGTTGAAAGTTAGAAAAAGTTGTCTTGAGTTTACGACCTAGCAAAATATAAATGCGTGTCCTCATACTTTAATAATAAGAGCACTATCAAACCCAATGATTTTCAAAATTGTCCAATTCATATGATTTTGAACCTAGTAGAATTGGCATAATTTATAAAATGGAAAACAATGATCTGTAATAAAAATATAATAGGAAAGAGAAAATCAATCGATTTACAGACACGTAATGAAAAACAGTTGACAGTTGTCCTTTGCTGCTTAAATCAAAGGTTTCATCCAGTATGGCGGAGACAAAAGAGTCTTTAGAAATTTCATTTTTTATTTTTGGTCCATAACCGTGCTCACACTTGAAATCCAATGAATCTGAATTTCTTGGTGAGGTTGCACGAAACACTGGAATTTTCAAATCATCCTTGTCAGTTTTATCATGTTTCATTATTTCACTTACATTTTCCATGAAATTTTCTCTATTTGATGAGCCCCTATTTTCATTATGGCTAGAAAATACAAGCCCTTGTCTCCCAAAAAAGCTTACAACTCGAATGAAGTGTGACAGAATTTCCCTATTTTCCCTTATATCACCGTTGTGTTTATTTCTATGTCGTCATAGCTCAACATAGCCTGTGTTGGCTGTTTAAATAAAATTCTATCCTCTCATATTTTTTCAAATATTTTTTACTGTTTCTCATGTGCTACATTTTGTCCACGGCACAAAAATACGACTCCATAAGTATGTAGGCACTTTGGATCGCCTGATGCTCGCCATTCCAGGGCACAGATGTGGATTGCACAGTGTCTAGCATTCTCGACACTGGCCTTATAGCTCGGTCAAATTCAGCCGTTGACTGGACGAGAATTCTTGTAGCTGCCGGCTGCTCTCATCAGTAATTTTCCGAGGTTTCTCGAGTCATTAGCAGCCGAATGAAGGAGTATAATAGGGCATGGGCATCGCCTCTTCCAATAATTAAACATGAACTAAACTTACGGAACTAATTTCTATAGATATTAAAGCGGTCGGACCAAAATAAGCACTGAATGCTACGTGACTAGTGTAACATGCCCCGAATTCCTGCGATAGAAGACTGCGGTGTTTTTCCCTTCTTGACTTTTCTGGTCGAAGACACACTATTTCGAAAGAATTCTGATAGAGTATTGAGGTTGGTAATTCGCAGGTTAATGTTCGAGTACGCGCACGGAGAAGGCTGAACGCTGCCCGATCTCTTGCACGCGCACTGCAAGCGGAGAAGGTACTTTCTTCTGCTCCTCTTCTTACCTGTGTGTCTCCGGCTGAGGTGGCTCATGGCAAGAAATGTTGCAACTGCAGAGCTTCTGGCCGGGAAGTTCTATGGTTAGAGTTCCGACGGCGGCGAATTTTTCACACGAGGTAGATATCTAGATAGAATTCATTTCGACATGAAATAAATATTAATAGTGTAGCGTAATTTTGGAAGTTTTGAATTTGCAAATTCGAATTTGCCGCTCTTCTTTTGCTAAGATACTGAAGCGATGATACTGATACTAGCAATCCTAGGAATCTTTGCAATGCAACATAGGGAACGTCGCGACACGGCAGTGTAAATTCTTAGAATAACTTCTCATTTTTGGGCGGTGTTTCTGAGTGTATGGAACGGAGTTTGCCTCTGCTTTTACTTGATCAATCAGCATATCTCCACCGCATATTTATTACCTTACGATTAAATGTTATTAATGTTAAAACCTTTAAATGAGTTAATTTTTCGCGCCACGATTGGTAAGAAGTGGTGGCTGAGATGTGTTAATATGGAGAGAAATCGCGGTATTATAATGTTACGTAACCATTACTGATGCGAGAAAGTACGTGCTGTTATAGGATCGCTAGTTTTCATTTACTGCAGGTTTTACTGTTCAAGATAAATCCTTGTTACAATTACATTTTTCACAATTTTTTGTTCACTTACTCAAAATTATTACGAAGTACATCTTCAGATCATGATATCAAATGGGTTTATACAATACTTTATTTCGTGGCTCAATAATCTTTACAATATAACACAACCCTCCTGGGGCGACAAACATTGAAGAGTTATCGACCGATAACATTGTCATTTGGAGAGCAGGGCGGACTCAAGAATTTCAAACACTGTTTCTAAACCGTCGGATCGTGCGCAAATGATTGAACGTGTTGTTTTTTTAGTTGTGCCGAACGATTATTGAATTGAACAGTGTAATAATGTAACTGAAATTAACATTTTTTCTCCACTAGGTGAAAAATATTATTTTTTTGCAATACATCCTTTTCACATTAAAGAAAAAGTATTGTAGCTTTCTGAGGTTAATCCACGCATACCGAGAACCATTGTGTAACATACCGAGAACCATTCTTTAACGTGAAGGAAGGAAGTCCCAAGATGAACTATAGACAGACGTATGTAAACTTCTTTATTTTATTTCATGACCCACATCAATGAAATAAAATAAAGAAGTTTACATACGTCTGTCTATAATTCATATTAGGACTCCCTTCCTTCAAGTAAAAGAAACCAGTCCCAAGACAGGCTTATTCTATTTTCCATTGCGTTTTCCGTTGCATATTTTGGTCGTATGTCAAGTGTCGTATTCCTAGGCTACCAGGTAACTGCTACTATTAGACTCTCATGTTGTCGAGGAATTTTAAATATGTACCGAGTTAACCTCAGTTCGAAGGTCGCTGTTTTGATTCTCTCCAGAGAAACGGTGTTCTTGTATAGGAAATAACTCATCAAGAAACGGCTTGCGTATTAATTGATACTAGTACTCGTCTCAGTTGACTACCGTCGTATGTATCGCGGACACGAAAGGATTGTGGAACTTGTGCGTTACGTACAACATAAAATTCCTCAGACAGTTGTATACGTATCACAAGAAATTCACTTTGCACTAAATAGGCGTTAGTTAAGTTAATAAAGGGACAGGAAATTTACTTAAAGGGCTATGGACCTAGCGGCTGTGTAAACTGGTATTTCAAATTCCCAGTGGCAGTGCAATAGTACCTGACAAGGTCTCGCCATATCCAGTTTACTGTTCAGACCTGACTTCCATTCTTTTCTCACTTTTCGAGTCGCGCTTCATTTTGCATTCCAGAAGCTCGTGTATATATATAAAATTCTCGTGTCACAGTTTTAGTTACCATACTCCTTCGAAACGGCTTGACCGATTTTGATGAAATTTTATATGTATATTCAGTAGGTCTCAGAATAGGTTGTTATCTATTTTTATACCCCTTAGTGATAAGGGTGGTCCACTCCAATTTTTTTTTAAATTTTTCTGACTTTCTGAACTTTGAACTTTTTAGGCAACCCGCTACACACGGTAGGTATTTCACACGGCGGTATTTCACCCGCTACACGGTGTTTCTCCATATTACACACCTGCTCAGCGATGTGCAGAATCTGCTACTAAATGTGAATAACACGGAGAGAGACGGAGAAAGAGAGAGGGACGGAGAAAGAGAGAGGGACGGAGAAAGAGAGAGGGACGGAGAAAGAGAGAGGGACGGAGAAAGAGAGAGGGACGGAGAAAGAGAGAGGGACGAGAAAAGAGAGAGACGGAGAAAGACAGAGACGGGGAAAGAGAGAAAGAGACGCAGAAAGAGAGATGGAGAAAGAGAGAGAAAGAGAGAGACGGAGAAAGAGAGAGAAGGGAAAGAAAGAAGGGGAAAGAGAGAGACGGAGAAAGAGAGATATAGGGGCAGAACAACGTCTGCCGGGCTCGGCTAGAAAAATGTTTGTCTCCACGATACATTGATGCGTCAGGTTTGAGGAGTCTTAAGCATATTAGATACTAATATATCATTAATTTTATAATTAGCAGGAAAAAATCAAAGTAATTACTATTTGACTATAGGTAGATATGACATTAAGACTAGGAACTTTGTTTTAAAAATTTGTGATGTTTGTTGCTGCGAAATGTTTAGTTAGCCTTCGGAAGTTGATATTAAATTCTTGAATGTACAAAATGGGGAACAGATTCATTGTTGAACAGTTAAAAATGTGTACATGTATTTTATAACAAATTTTTAAATGATTGTTCTTTAGAGAAGATTTATTTATTATCGTTAATTATTTTCTCCTGCCGTCTTTTAATATATAGATATTCATTTTAATCTCATTTAGTGCAACAATAGGTAAAGAAAACCCTGATTCATTTACATGATGTAATGATGACACTGACAATAAGTATCACATGATCAGCAAGGCGTCTACCGGCGTCACTTCTGACCAGTGTTGCGAGATGTACCGCATTTCCGCATTTTATACCGCATTATTAACATCTAATCCGCATTAAGCGATGAGGATGCCAAAAAAATCTGCATTTCCATGATAGTGGATTAAAATCCATTTTTTTTCATATCTTCAGTAATTACAACGATTGTTAATGTCCCGCTAACTATGGTTGACAAAGTTTGAGTGTTCAAAATGCTGTCTCTCTCTACTCGATTAAAGTAGAAAGCAATCAAACAATCATCTACCAATCATTAGGGCTTTATCCAATTGCTGTAAAGTTCATTTAAAACAAAAATATTGATATTTTATATTTTTAATTTCTTGGGCGAATCGAGAACATTATACAGTGAGAACAAACATGGAACAAATATAGTGAGACAATATCGCATTTATTTAATTAATAAAACGGAATTCTATGTCGATATATGAATTATTGATGTTTTCCCATATTTTTAAATTATATTAGTAAATACGCATTCATTAGAAGAAATGCGCATTTTCGCACTTAAACTTCGCAATCGGAAGTTTCACATCTGGCAACATTGCTTGTGATCCAGTAAGCAGCCAGCACGGAGTAGAGATGAGATATCTCACACAATAAGCCGTTTCTCATTTACTACAGTTTTCGGCCATTATTTTTATCGTGTGGGCGTTAATCGTAATTTTACAATTATCATTTTTCTATTTTGGTGTAATTTTTAAATAACTTATGATTAACTTGCAGGGCTGTAATGAAAACCGTTGTCGAAGCCATAATTTTAAATGGCAAATTTTGAGGTGAGAATATTTGACTACCACGGATCCCTATTATACCCACAGATGTGCCAATTCAATTTAAATGTCTTCAATTTCCGTTCAGATTGGCATTTGCGATGACTATCAGTAAGTCTCAAGGCCAAACGATGTCTGTTTGTGGCTTATTTTTTTAGCACACCATGTTTTTCACACGGTCAATTGTACGTGGCATGCTCTCGATTGGACAAGCCATCCAGTTTATTTGTGTTAGCTAAAGATGAGATAGCAAAAAACATTGTACATTCTATTGCGTTGAGGGATTGATATGTTTTTTTTAGTAAAATTATTATAATTAGCGATGTATATCATTTCAAAAAATAAATTATAATAAATTAAAAATATAAATGTTTGGTGTTGTGTTATTTTTATATTCCATCATCGTTCACAGCGCTCCATACCACTTCAACTCATATATACCACATCCTCAAACACTGACAATAAGTTAGTCATTTTTTTCTACTAAAATAATCCTAGGAATAATTTATATGGCAAAACAACGTTTGCCGGGTCAGCTAGTACAGTCTTATAAATCGATACTATTATCAACTACATGACCTGATCTTCATACTATCCTTTTGAATTGCGACTTGCAATATTTCACTTTTCACCGAGCTAAATCCCTCAAGAAACGAGCTAAATCCCTCTATGTCATTGAATCTTTTTTATCATAATACGAGTATCATTGACTGGTGAAGAGGTCGAAGCATCTCGACCCATAACTCTTCTTGTACACAATTGTTTCAACGCTGCATTCATGTTAAGTAGTGAGGTTAGCGTACGTCTTAAGTGATGATATATTTTGGATTGTTTCAATGCAAAGTCCCCTTGACACCTTGGCCACCGACGAGTTCGCAACTAAGATGCGCAGCTGGCCTTGCGCTCGGGGCCCCAAGGCTCGCCACTTGCGTCGTCCCACGCCCCGCCCGGGACCAGCTGCCCGCTCGCCGGGCGATGTGCCGTGGGCGTGGGCGAGGGCGAGGGCGAGGGCATGGGCGGTCGGCGCATGGCGTTGCCGCAGTCGGGTCGGTTGGCGCGTGTCGCGAATGCGAATCCCTCCGCTCCCCTGGCGGCTCAAGAGTTTTGACCCCGCGGCGCGGCGTCGACACGGGCGGCCTTCGCGTCGATTAGCGGCTTATTAGCCGGCCGGAGCGCCGGGCCGCCGCCTCCTCGTCGTGGACGCTCATTATCATCAACCGGATGAGGTGGCTCAATTGATGACACTACAGTACCTCTGCCCCGGAGCCCCGGGAGGGTTCGAGTCCGGATGGTGTCAGGATTTACGACACTAGCTACATTGCTAGGTCGAATTCAGGCGCAGTCTGGATGAGAATTCTAACTGCCGGCTTCTCTAATCGGTTTTACGTGGTTTCTGCGAAAGATGGCTGTATCCCAGCAAACGGGCCACGAGCTGCGCGCGATCTTTCCTTCTCATTCCTTGTCCTATCCTCACTCCTTATTGACACACTTCCACTTACATGCACTACACTCCTACACATGGCGAGAGACCGGTCGGGGGCTTAGAGCCTGTCGCGTCTGGGGCGGTGCCACGCTGATGGGGGACACTTACTTGGGGAAAACCTCGCAAGCCGACGGTAGGTCGGCGCCGGATCTCGCCATCCAGCGGCGGGAGATCATCGCCACCTCACGACGAAAAACACGAGCGTACGGAATTAAAGACCTTAGCAGTTGACACGCCCGGAATCACTAACAATCAATTACCTCGCCGCCTCTTTCACGCAACAACTAGTTATAAATAGAACAGTTCTACCTCCAAGAGGAGGCGTGCGGCACAATTTCACTACCGACGGGAGTCTCTATAATTCGAGGCTCGATTGTTTGAGTTTCCCATACATCCGACTTACCAACAAATTAATTGAAATACATAAATAAATTTAGGAGGAGAACCTAATTGATTCCACACCGCGTGTGAGTCACAACGATGGTCTTGCTGCGCTAGACCTCTCTGGAAAGTACGTAGAACAACAACGTGAAGCAACTCCAAACAACAATGATTTTCAAAAGATGACGTGATATTGCCGCACATAAAAGTAACAATGTACTGAAAAAAATTACAATTACCTTAAAATGAAATTAACTTATCTTCAGCAATTAATGTAATAATATAATGCAAGTACATTTTTTATTGAAATATATTGTACATGCTTTAAAATTCAAAAGTTGTATTTATTTTTCTGTTTTGATAAATTACTCATTTTCTATAGGTAATTCGAATTTTTCTTTCATTCGAACTAGGCCCGGTCCCGTTCCCCTGTAGACTCTATTAGTCCGATTAAAATAAGTTGGTGATTGAGAGTTGCTAATGGAAAAGAGTGACGTTGACAGGAGTAACATTGCGTTCCACTGAGCACGTGTTCCCGGAACACGAAAATGAACACTTGAAATAAATACTTATAAAAGTAACCAAATCACATACTCCTATTGTATGTAGCTACAGTTTCAGAACCACAACTGTCAATCACCAACTTATTTTAATCGGACCATAGTAACATTTATCCCTAGGCGAGACCTTGAACCGAAGGAAGGGACTGGCGCCATCTCGTTTGGCGCTGCGGAGAACTGCGCCAGCAGTCGGCGCGTGGCGCTGCGTCGCGTCGCGTCGCGTCGGCAAGAGCCGGTTCTCGTCGGGTGGCGCTGGCGGGAGGGCCCGTCCGCCCCGTCGCGTCGGCCGCTCGTTGGCAGTGGGACGGCCGCGCGCTGCACTTTGGGGACGTGACGTAAGGCGTTGTGTAGGCAAACGTACGATATTCCATGGCGGATTTCTGGTTAAACGAGCCTTTGTAACAGATATGCATTCGTTCGTATCAAATCGTCCATAGGCTGCAATAGTGGCACAATTCGCGTTTGTCCCTTTGTCTGAAGGGCAGACTGGCCAAGTTATTATATTTATATTTATTATTTCCTACTAATGAGCTTTCGCTCGGTGGCAGGGTTTATACAGATCATATAAAGACATACAAAGGCAACTTAAAAATACAAATTGTAAGGAAACTACAACTAAGTAACAAAGAAATATAACACACACAAATATTTGGCATCACACGCCGTTCCCTAGCCGATTCCGGAAACAACGCGCACTAGAGGTAAAGTCGCTAGTGCTGCAGCAGGTAGATAGTTCCAGTCAGTTATTGTCCGGTTGGCAAAAGAGTATTTACCTACATCGGTTTTTTTATTCCTGTATTTAATTTTGTATGGATGATCTCCCCTTCCGAAATATTGAGGATTGCTCTTGTATCAACTCAAGTGATTACTCTTGTATCAACTCCTGTATTTCGAAATTTATCGCTCGCAAGGTACTAAGTCGAATGCTTTTGTGAAATTTATGACTACCGCGTCCATTGTTTCCCCTGCGTCTAAAGACTCGGAAATGTCTTGGCAAACTGTTTAAAGTTGCCTTTCGCATGTGTAGCCTTGTCTGAACTCATTTTGCCCTGCGTACAACCATGTGCTGTTTTCCCAAACCGCTCTCATGTATTCTGTAACGATTTTTTTCCTTTTGTTTACCTACTACAGATATTAGACTAATCGGGCGATAGTTTTCGACGTCAGAGCTGTTTCCACCCTTGAGAATTGGAACAACTACGGCCTTTTTTCAGTCATCAGGAAGAGTACCGTTGTTAATGGATATTTCAAACAGTCGCGTGATATAACGCACAATGATTTCGCCTCAGTATCTCCCCTGGTACACCCCGTACCCCTGGTACACTAATTTCCTCATTTAGTTTAGAGGAAAGGTCGAATTGAAAATCGCCGCTTCAGTGGAAAAATACGTTACAAAAACAACAATTTCTAAAAAACGATTCGTTTAAATAGGAAGATATACACATATTTGAAATAGTATTTTTAAGCCCATTACTATACGCTAAAATTTAGCATATGGTTTCATTTAAAAAACAAAGTTCACCTTATATCTTCATAGTAAAAAATAGTGCAAAGACGAAATACACTACAATCAAGTAGCCCCTGTTATGCAATCGATTGGCCAAACGATATCTTCGTATCTTCCACGGTTGTTCCGCTTAAGTTCTCGGGGCACACGGTTGTACAAGAATAATTGATTTCACCACCCCCGATTTCTCGCTATCTCTGTGAAATATCTAAAGTTATTTGATCGAAACGTTAGCTTCAGAAAAATATTTCCAGAGTATGTTTCTGATAATATTTTTATCTTCTTGTAAACAACGTAGACGTTTTGGAAAATTTTCACTTTCGAAATGTGGGATACAAGATGTTTAAGCAATGGGTAAACATTTTCTGTATCATGTGTTTCGTGGTATTACATTAAACTTAAGTCGCACTTAATTTGAAATGTTAAACTGTATGTAAAGTTACGCTTTTTAAGAAAACACTTCGAAACCATAAACTGGTATTTCCCAGAAGGAAAGGTCTCGTTGCGACATTAAGAACATGCTTAAGTGATTCATTATTTACAACATCGCAATTTCTTTGTCCTCAAAGAGTACTGATAAGGACAGAGGAAGGGTTGTTTGTGTTACCGATTCCAAACATCGCCGATGAATCATTGTTTTGGAAACGCAGGTACGAGAAGGTCGTCTTTTTGTCATAACTCAACGGCACGTAATGTTGAGTCGCCTAAGATTCTGCTATGAATGTCTGATTAAAAGTGTAACAGTCATCACTATATAAGTTTCGTTTTCTCTCCTAAGACGTTGTGGTACCTGTTATGGCTACACACTTCTGCCTTCGAACAAAGAATCGTCAAGGTTTTTCTGGTTGTTAGACGTGAAATCATCTCTCTAACAGGCGCTTTCACTTACATACCATTGTTTTGTGTAGCTTGAATCATTTTATCATTAGTATTCTGATGTTGTAACTGAAAACAATTCTTTAAAGGAAGATGGACTTTGTTTAGCACTGCCCGTGATGGAACATTTTATAAACAAAACGTAGATAAGTTGGTGCGTATGTTATAATTTGATAAATTCACTAAATCTATATCTTTAAAATCCTAAATGTTTTCGTTTAGAAAGAAGTATGAGCTTTCTACTCATCCAAATTTCGTCTTTATTTCTTTAAATTAAAGAAAAAGTCCCTAGATAGTAGGTCCTAGATGTGTTAGCTGTTGCGTAACACGCTAGCTGTTGTATTAACACGTTTTATGGTATTAACATAGAATGAAATATTATCCCACGTTTGACCCTCCAACATTTCGTCCACTAACACGAGCAAACGTGTGAGTGTGAGGTTGAGTTTTTAAACAGAAGATAGCTAGTTTTGTACGGTCAAAGACCAATGTGCGGTTGTTAATGCAAAGATTAGTGAGTGTTTATAAATGCAATGTCCAGGAATTGTGCGGTGTGTTTATTAAAACAAAATCCAATAATTACACAGTTTATAATTAAACGTGATACATACCTTTTTGAAGTTAAGGTGGATAGTACGATTTCCGGCTATAGTCCACCACAGTGTGTGGACTATAGTCCACCACACCACAGTGTGTGTGTGTGTGTGTGTATGTGTGTGTGTGTATGTGTATGTATGTATGTATGTATGTATGTATTCAATTGAATTTTCATAAACATGTTTGATGAGGATTGTACTGTTCGAGGATTGGTAAACTTCTCTTATCTTATTAATGTTTAAGTACCTAACCCCATGAAACAATATTTTTGGGAATTTCAATTTATTTTACAATGCATATGAAGTACTTATCTATTGTAACTTTTCTGTAGCTCTTTTTTCGTTTACACGATGTAACTGCACGGGTTCAACTAATCAAATATAAAGATTATTTTTGTGTATGTATGATTGTTGGATTTTCCATCAATTTAGTGAAACTTTCTTTTTAAATTGAATTTAACATGAAATGTGTCATGAAATGTCATGTCATGTATACAGCACCCGACATTCAGCAATACCGTATTCCGATATACCTTTTTCCCTATAGAAAGTCTTACAGTTTTAACTTCTTTTGACCTTAAATCAATAAATAAATTGTTATTTCTCCTAGCGTGTGGTTGGAGTTCGCACCTGCTCAGAGGCGTAGCAGTCGGTGCTTAGCATGTACCCACGTGCAAAAACTAATTTCTATTCCTCCTTCGCAATCTATCGTATAATTCCGAAGAAATATGCTCAGAAGAGACGTTACCTTTTTCTGGCTGTAACACGAGCTGTCCTTCCGCTGGCTATCTGATTGAAGAAGTTGGCGTGTACTGCTGACAGAAAGCACAGGACACTTTAACGTATTTCATATTAGTCTATTTCTAATATTGACACTTAACTAAACCTTTAAAGTTCATTGTGTAGAGCAGATGTTATAATTTTCTCGAAATGCCGAATGCCGAATGTTCACAGAACCACAAGTTATAATCATGTTATGAATTAATCTTAGTACACAAATATAATACCTTCAATTTTTTTAAGCTCAAGTAGTATTTCTTGAAGAAAATGTGGTACTGGTAGAAACTTAAGAATATATCGTTTTGATATTTTATTTTTAAATTGGGTAAAAAATAAAACATGGAATTTTTTATTAGTAGTAGAAGTTAAAGCAACTTGCTGAGTGACACTGCACAAGGCAGATCATATATCCCGAAGACCTCAGACTCTCATTGTGTCAGTTAAATAGAACTTATTACCATCGGTTCAATTTCAGAAACTTGTTTGCTGTACTTTTAAAGTGCTTCACATTCTACATCTTTTCTAGAGCCATGTCTGTAAGCAATTGAGTGATTGATTTGTGATTCCGGATGTGTCAACTGCTCAGGCCGTTCGTCCCGAAGGTGTAGTGCATGTGTTTTCCTCGGGAGGCGGCGGTGATCTTCCTCCGCTGGATGATGAGATCCGGTGCCGACCTACTCGTTAGCCAGCGGTGTTTCCCCTGATAGGTATCTCATACCAGAAGAGCCCCGCCCAAACCGCGACAAGCTCTAAGCTCCCGACCGGTCTCCCGGTATGTGTTTGTGTAGTGCAAATAAGGGTAAGCGGGTGCAAGTAAGGGGTAAGAAGAGCAAAAGGAAGAGGAAAGAAAGCTCTCGCGCGGTTCATGGCCCGTTGGGTACTTCGGGCATTCGGCAGGTGTTGATCGGAGAAACCACGAAAAACTACCGATAAGATCAGCTGGCCGCTAGAATTCTCCTCCAGACTCAACTCGACCAGCTACGTAGCTATACTGCGATTTTTCTAACTGCCCTACAAGGCCCGTCTTCACGATGAAATATGCTGCGGTATTTCGCGACGTTCTCAGTCGTGCCGCCAGATATCGCAAGATCGCGTCAGTATCAAGCAATGCTTGCGATCATGCGACTTCTAGAGGCAAGACGGATACAGACGCGAAATGCCGTGTGATATTCCATCGTGGCCATTGGGGCTTGAGAGGCAGAGTTAGAAAAATTACACTATAGTGTCGAAAATCCTGCCATCTGGGGACTCGAACCCTAGGACTTCCCGGTCAGAGGGACTGCAGAGACATCAATGGCTGCCCTGAGCCACCCCTGCCGCTGGCAGTGGGCGAGGAGCGTGCGTGCCTAGCTGTGCGTCTCCCCGCACTGCACTCCCGCTGATGGCGGTTCCGTTGCTGGCACCGCAACCACACCTGCGGGCTCACTCTGATAGGCCCCAATGGGTGGCCAGGTGGGCAGAGGGCGTGCGCAGGCTCTACGCCTGGGTGCGTGAGGTCGCAGGTTAGAACACGAGCGGGGACACATATGTGTTGCATATGCTCGGGGTTCAGCGACCTCGCAGCAAAGGGAAAAGGGACCACTTCCTACCGTCTTCGCGCCAACAGACCGGTCCGTATGCCGAACGAAGAAAAATATAGCGACTACATCCCACGGTTAACTTTTCCTAAGCCGTTTTCCTACCTCCCCCAAAAAGCATTCCCGATTCCATGCCGTTCTGTGGGGGTATGCCAACTGCATCACGCGGTCAACTCTTCCTAAGCCGTTTACCTGCCTTTTCAAAAAGGCATTCCGACTGCATCCCGTGGTTAACATTTCCTATGCCTTTTACCAACCTTCCAAAAAGACATAGTCCGATTCCATCCTGTTATGTTGGGCGTATCCCGACTGCAACCCGCAGTTAACATTTCCTGAATCGTATACCTACCTCCCCCAAAATGTATAGCCGACTGCATTCTGTCCCGTTTTTCTCTTTAGTGTGAGAATTGATTGTATGTTCTACATATGAATACAAACTTTGCGAAGGAGTACAGCGCCTTCGGAAACACGGGATGAAAGAACCGTGATGGAATCGGGCTATTCCTTTCCAGGTAAC
The DNA here is from genome assembly GCA_031308135.1 of Acheta domesticus. Classification (NCBI taxonomy): domain Eukaryota; kingdom Metazoa; phylum Arthropoda; class Insecta; order Orthoptera; family Gryllidae; genus Acheta; species Acheta domesticus. The sequence goes on along the minus strand of JAHLJT010009419.1, from coordinate 113,827,431 downwards.
GACAAGTGAAAAGGGTTTAGGTGGGAAGCGAGGGGAAGGGAAATTGACTGCGGGATACAGTCGGGCGATTCCTGCTGACGTCACACGCCGCACGGTGGACCTTTGAGGAACCGATACTACATCACGGGAGCCCATCACAAGCCGCACTGGTGTGCAGTGTGGGTGGCTTCGCAGCGCCTAGCTTCAAGCGCCCCATCTACAACCAAGCGAGGATTATTAAGCCTGCCTCGCAACGGTCAGATATCTGTCAACGCTAACCGCTTCACGCTGCACGCACAACTGAAAACAATACAGTGTTGAGTGCAGTGAAGCAGGTAAAGGCGGAAACAGATTTACAACCTGCTCCAGGCAAACACAAGTGAAGAACGTCGACGGATCCTAACTTCAGGGTTTCGTGAAATTCGGGAACTTGATCAATAAAGACCCATTCACTGGGCAAACGTAAACATACGTATAGCGTGTGGACGTTAACATTAATATAAGAGATAGACTGAAGTATTCACAAAGTCTAACATAAACGAAAGCAAAATAAGAGTTCCAAAATAAGAGTTCACATTCTAGTTTACTATTGATTGGATGTGAGAATCGATTTCGAAATATCCGCTGTGTCCATGCCCCATAGGTTCGATTTAAACCAGTGGCAGAGGAAAATAAGACGGTGTATGAGTTATCTGCGACTAGTGCGAATCTATAAAATATATTTGTGTAGCACTTTATGGTCTTTTGTTCATCCAACGCCGACTAGTGTAGTTGGCGTTAGTTCGTCTACCGATTTCGATCGTTTTTCCATACTCGGTTTTGAATTAACGTACTGCGATTGGCTCATTTCTTATGTCTTAATTCAGCATAAGAACAGACGTTTGAAGCTTGCATACTTTGAATTTAACGTCTTACGTGTTATGCTTATGCGAAGGAATTGTGCATGAATCCTCCTATGGACATAGTCCTAACGTTTATGTTGACGCCATGCTTATTTTACTTTCTCGTACGTATAGTATAGGCAAGTATATGTAATGCTGCGCGAAAAAACGGCGGATTTTCGGCAGAAAAGCTCTTATTACAGGGCCCTGGTAACGAAAATTGCTAAATTAAGAAAAAAATCTCCTTACATTTAGTGCAACCAGATTCCCTATTCTGTGGGTACTTGATACCGAAAAGCCAATTGAAAGCAAAACGTCTGTCCGTCCGTCTGTCCGTCTGTCTGTGAACAACGCTAGCGAGTAAACCGTTCAGCCGATTTTCTCCAAAATTGATACTCTCCAATTGATCCAAATGATCTCGCGACTTCTTGAATTCATATTTAATTTTTGGGGGTACTTTATATGAAGCTCCTGGGACATTTTCAAAACTTTCCAAAAAATGGCACCAACAATTTTGACTAAATTTTGTTGTTGGTAGCTCTGAGGGTCATTTAAGAGAATGGCGTAAGTCCCATGTCGGTTGAAAACTCTGAATTTTCGAAAATTGCAAAAGTTTGAATTTTTGTCGGCGTCTTCCTCCAACTATAAAATTGCAGATAAAGATTTTTCCTCCAAATAAAATTTCTTCTCCAAAGTGAGTTCTTTCATTAAGATCATGTACATTTTTTTGAAAATTTTAGTAGTTTTTGAACAATATTGCGTTCAAAGGGTAAGTAACGAGCATAATACACGTTATACAGCTCGTACGGCATGTCAGAGATGCCACGAGAATAATGGCTACTAGCTCGTAGCAATATGTAATGTAACATATCCTACATCTCGTAGGATATGTCTCAGATGCCACACCAAAATCACTAATTAATTCGTAGGGCATGTCACAGATGTGCACGTCCTTTCCTGTTATGTAAAATAAAGTTTTCATTGTTGAATTGATCCAGGTTATTCTTCTATTTTTAAACAATGTTGACGCAATAATATGAAAACGAGCTGGAACGGGGGAATGCCGAATATCGTCTTCGAGCTGTGCAGCCTTTTTCCATTGACATCTTAGACATGCCTTACGAGTGCAAAGTGTTAAGTACTTTGCGCTTATTTTAACGTGAAAATACGGACGAGAAAGTACGTTGTCTGAGCGCCACTGGGCGGTTGTGGACGGCACAGCCGTAGTTTGGACACTCTTGGCGTCTCCACGTGCAGCCCCCGCCGGCAGCCGCCGCCCCAGGCACGGCGTCTAGGTGCGGCGGTTCCCAGGGGGCGCGCGGCCGCCCTTACGTAAACGCAGGACGCCGCCCGCGCCCGCCCCCGCGCCCGCCGGCGGCGATAAACAACCCCTCCTGGCGCCGCGGCGCGCCGGCGCGGAGGGCGCTGCGGCCATGTGCGAGGGCGGGGCCGGAAGCGACCGAGGGCGGGGGCGTGCGTGGCAGGGAGCATCCGGCGGCGGATGACCGCTCTGGGACTTTTTTTTTTTCAATTTCCTCCCCACACATGCATCAGTATCCCTGGCGAGGTGGTCATTTATTTACTTTTGGGGCAGTACAACTGGGGCGCGCGCGCCGCAGCCCTACTTGGCTTTTGCGGCAGAGGGAGGGAGTCCTTATAGTCTAACTGAAGTTATTATAACTAACCCATTTACAGAACGGTGCTTTGGTCGTTTGCTTAGGTCTAGGAAAAACGTTTATCTTTTAAATGTCGCGTTTTAGTTCGAATTTTTTTTCTCATTTACATTATCTTACAATTCTCGCACTGATTCACATTATTTGTCGTATTCAATTTATTCATTTATTTATACCATACTTTATTTACACTATTTACATTTGCACTGTCTCGCACGGCATCGACTGAGCTCAAAGTGACGCAGCACTGGGGGACGTCAGGGCTTTTCCTCGTTCCCACGCCCCATCAATGCGTTGATCCTCCCAAGGAACAAGGGCTGTTTCAATGAATGTTCGTATGAAGGATATTGATAATTAACAGGGGGGGGATTTTTTATGCCCTAAAAAGTCTTGAAATATACTTTTAAAAGTATGCATTTATGACCTAAAAATTATGAAATATGCAATTTAATATGCAATTAAAATTAACATTACATCATTTACTCTGTAAACCTTTCTTGATAAAATTCAGCAGAAGCATATTTCCAAAGAAAAGATATGTTTTTGTGCAAAAATAATATACTCCAAGTAATGAACTTCGCCAGAGAAATAATTGAATTAAATAGTCACTTTGGTGAAGTTCATTGTATTGTTGTATTTATTCTCACTGGTTTAAAAATATTTTATCAAAAAATATAGCAGCAAAAATATAGCATTTGCACAAGTATTTTATTATCTACAGGAATAAAACGTAAATTGCGGCAAGCATTCTTTCGAATCGATGAACGCTCACAAATAAATACTGTAGTCTCTATAAAAAGATGAAACGTTTTATAGATAAGTGTCTATTTTAACGAAATATGCAAAATATGCGCCTATAAGTACACGAATATGCACCAAGAGGAAAAATGAGACAAATATGCATTAACATATTAATCTATATAGTATCATATGTTGAAAATTACCACTTGTACCAAATGTTGAAAATTTCCACTTAGCTATGCAGTAAATCAATGGACAGAAATATACAAAATCGTAGGAGTCCGCTCTCGAGTAATTAATCATTGTGTTTATTTCGTAATGTCTCCATATAAGAACTCATCATACGATTCCTTTCCAATTTGTTTCTTCAATTAACCTTTCACTTCTATTGTCAAATCGAATTCAATAACGAGGTTATCACGTCAAAACGAGGTTATCACGTCAAAAATATTTTCTGCAAATTGACACACATTTGCCTTCTTTTTATTTAGGAATTGAAATTTTGAAGAATATGAACATTACTTAGTCATTCCATGCAAAATTTCAGGTTTTCCGACAGTGAGTCTCAGATTTTTTTCATATTTTATTACATTAATCTACTAATGGTGAACAGTTAAGACAATTTATGGAATTAATATCTTCAGCAGTTTAGCAACAATTACGGGTTAAACATGGACGATGACACAATGTTCTCAATAATGATAATAATTATGACGTTCATAAAATGAATAAAACTTTAAAAACGGACACACTATTTTGAAGATAAATGATCATATTTTAAGCAGTTGATAATATATTAAGGATTGAGACATTTGTTTATAATAAAAAATGCTACTAAATTAAACAAATACATTTTTCTTCAAAAGTAATATTTTCTTTTCTTTCATATTTTACACACTGCAGGAAGAACCAATAAATAACCATTCTGCAAACTGTCGCGATGGAATCTTAAAAAATGCGTAAGTTATTGAATAAAAGGTATACGCGCATTTTGCTCTTAAGGTTGAAAGTCGCGTGCCTTTGCCCAGCGAGGGGTGACGCAAGGTCGTAGGCAGGTACCGCCAAGTTCATTCCCTAGGGATCGATGCCTTCGAACGATTCCTGACACCAGTTTACAGGCTTAGTTTTCGCGTGTTACTGTTCAGTGATACATCGTGATAGAAAATGCCAAAGATTGTGAATACGTTTAACAGGCTTTGGTGCTGCAATCCATTCGGACTCGAGAAGCACAAAAGTCGGGTGGGTAAGAGAAAGATTACAGAGGCGATGCGGAAGAAAATATCGAATTTAGTGGTAGGTGAAGCAATATGCGATGTGTCGTCACAAAATCTCCAAAATGCCCAATGCAGATCTTAGTGACTCAACTGAAACAGTGAAGTGAAAAACGTCGAGTGAAGAGGAGTACGTAGCCCCAGGAGTTGCAGAGGAAGCCACTATCAGTTATGTAAACATTTTGTATCCTCTGGGTCAATCACCATTGTCATTGCGAAAACAAACCCGAGAGATATCGTACGCAAGGAGAAAGGTGAGTGCCGTAAATAAAGCAGTTTCTGAATTATTTCATGTGAGTACAGAAAGCAATGATGGAGAAGAAATGTTGACACAATTCAAAGCAAAATTTTCAAACGTGAAAACAGCCAATGAGAAATACATGATTTTAACGTGTTCACCAAAAAGTTGGAGTGAACAAAAAATAATGGTCGAATTTGGCGTATCTCTTCGTGTAGCTCCTACGGCAAAATTAACACCTAGAGAAGTAGTTTTGCGAAATCCACCATCGCGCGGCGGAGGAAAACTGTAACGCCGAGCGCTGACGAGGAGCGCTGTGGCGCGGCGGCTCTAGCAGCTGAGACGAGTTCGTTAATGGAGCGCCAGTAAGATACTTTTATTCATAACTTTAAAACCATTCAAGATTCCATGATGAAATTTACAGAGTAGCTTGAAAGTCGTTTCAGCAATTTTTCTTCCAAAATTCAAGAATTTGAAAATATTATATTTCCATTTATTGCATTTTTTTAGAATTTGTTGACTTCCTACTTGTTAAAGACTCACGGTAAAAAAATATCTTCAGCGCAAAATTATCCTTTACATTTCTTCTACAAATGGTGTCACTTTCATATTTTTTGCTTGTTTGCATATCATCGGAAAAAAATCATAACGGAATGTCTACAGACTGCTAACCTAATTTTTCAAGTGCCCATTGTTGCTAAACAATGGCTGATGAGACAAAAATATTGTCCCTGGTTCATGCAGATATCATAATAAGTAAGGTGGCAAAATATTTTTAAATTCTGAGATGTAGTGTCAGATTTCCTACTTTTTTGCATGGAATTTTGCATGGAAAATACTGACAAATGCTTTCGAGAATATAATAATCTGAATCACTGTCGTTCAGATTATCACAAGATTCACTCTGAACTAGAAGATTCTGCTGAAATTGTAGCGTCCTATACTCTTCCTATTATCTTTCTCACTCCTTTTGACCCTCTTGGTATGTTTCTTACTCTTATTTCCTTTTTATACTTCAATCTCTCTCTTTCTTTCTCTCATCTCGTTATTTCCTACTTTATTTCTTACTCTTCCTTCTTGTTTCTCTTTTTCTGTCTTTCTCTTCCTCTCTCTCCCTCTCTCTCATTCCTCTTTCTCTCTCTCTCTCTCTCTCTCTCACACACACACACACACACATACTTAATCATTAGTCGCTGAGGATACCTGCGTGACTAATATTGTTTTGTCTTGATGTGCCCTTCGAGATAAGTCGAGGTTGGCATGTCAAAACGGTGACTCTGGGAGGGAGAGGTGCATCTTGTTTTCTCGGAATTTAGCTTCCTAAGAGCAGTTTATTTCTTTTTAAATCGCTTTTGCCGCAGTCGTTTAAACATTCCTTTAGGAGGGAAGCATTCAGAGTAAAACCATATCATTTCGCCCCTGTTCTTTTGAAGAGTCGTAAATCATTATTGGGGACTCCCTTGGTCTGAGTCACCGCTGAAATGTCTAAAAGGAAGACGCTTTTCCCTTCAGTCTATAGCGATTCTCAGAACAAGTCAACAGAACATGTTTTACAGTTGTGTGAAAATTGTCATTTGAGGAGATGATTAAGATAATATATATCACCTATTTTTAACTAAATGAAAAATTGTTTTGATAGTTATCTCAGAACGGCAACAAATTACGTCTATTTTGTGATAGTTTATTATCACAATGTGATTAATTAAAGGACACGTGAGTAAATTCCGTGAGAGGGGTAAAATACAATTGTATATTAAGTTGACCAATCAGAAAATTGGACAGTGTGCGATAATCGAATGAGAGAGGCGGCGGAAGCGAAAAGGAACGTATTTGGGTACAGTTCGCGCATGAAGCTGAGACAGATGACGCACACGAAAAATAAACAATGAGAGAGATGGTTTTTAGGCGTGCTGACGGTAGGACGTAAGATATTGATCTCGTGATGGTGTTTTTTTTAAATGTCCGGGGGGGCTTCATGTAAAGTACCCCCAAAAATAAATGAATGTTTTTCAAAATCTCAGAGCTTCGACTCAGGCCAAATTGACAGGGGTTTCTTCAATTTGGAAAAAATCGTATGCATAGTTTACGAGCTAGTGTTGTTCACACACACAGGACGGACGGTCATACAGACAGATAGACGGACGTTTTGCTTTCAATTGATTTTTTTGTATCTGGCTTTACCACGTGTGAGGGGATGTTTTTTCTAAATTTAGCACCTGGATTTATTCACTTTTGTATCCACTTTATAGCCTGTCGAGGAATTTGTTTCTAACTATTCGATATTTTTTCGCGCACCATTACATAACTTTTCCTATATTACGTATATATGGAGTAATATAGGTAGTATAGGGAAAGTAAAAATGATGGCTGGGAGATTACACCTCAAATGTTTAGTGTTATGTCATTTCTTTGACTGCGCTGTTACCTGATCATCCACGGGTAAATGTCATTCAAGCGAACATCTGTAGCTGCTCGTACCTACTTCATTGTTCGCACAACGGCGAACAATTAGTGATTGTAAATTTTACTAGAACATCGAAATATAGATTTTTCGATACATCGCTAAAGGGATTTCGATGTCGAAGAAAACATCATGGATAATTCGTGAGCACGGCTTGTTCGTGTTTGGGGCCCTTCAACGCGAGGACTTTTCGTCGCAGCGGAGCGACTCAATGACACTCCATTCCCCGATTCGCGTCGCCTCATTTTCTGCTTCGCGATCCCCGTCGTCCGGGCAGTTTCTCCTCTCCTCCCGCAAAGGCTGCCGGCGACGAGAATTTCCCTTGAGCGGACCTAAGCACCATACGTCGCGAGCAGTTACGGTTGGGCAGTGGAGCGCGACGTTGTTTGTTTATTTATTGATAAATTATTCTCACCTAATCGTGTTTTGCTCACTGCAAATCATTTGGTATTGCTGGTTCGTATTTGAAGGTGATGTCTAGGGCCCGGATGTTTATGACATGTTATACACTCATCGTCATAAAAGAAAGCTGCACCCGGAAGGATCCTACTGATCCTCTGCAAACTCGGTGAGTATTTTGCACACCATTCGCTAAGCCAATGATTTCGTTTTCACGGTCCGCCGCGCACTGGGGAGGTAGGTGCGTGACGTCGCGCCCACCGGCCGAGAAAAGAGGGCCTCAAACGTCCGCACCTGCCTGCCTTTGCGACATCGGATAGCATCGCTAGACCGTCATCTGCACGTACACTATGCCTCGGCGACGCTTTCGACAACCGGTTGTCCACATAGAAGCGTTCGAGAGGGCCCGGATCGTGGGTGTGCGGGAGGCTGGTTGGTCCGTATTGCGCACCACACCGGTCGTACGGACACCACCATCGCTTGCTATTGGCGGCAATGGATTGAGGAAGACATACACACACGAAAAGTAGGATCCGGACGTCCACTATGCACCATGAGGAGGGAAGGCCGACAGATTGTCCGCCAAGCGCTAACAGGTCCAACGGCAACGATTGGTACTATTCCAGCGGGCTGTGCAGCCTGCACTGCCATGTCCTGTAAGTTGCAGTACCATTGGCAGGCGGTACGTTCAGGAGATCCTGCAACCGGTGGCTCTACCGTTCGTCAACGCCCACGCCCATGCCCTATTTCAACAGGACAACGCGCGTCCGCATACCGTAGCCATCTCCCGAGCATGTCTTGCAGCCGTGGATACTCTGCCATGGCTAGCAGCATTGCCAGACCTTTCCCCGATCGAGAATGTTTGGGATGCTATGGAGCGTGCGATCAGGATCCCACGCCTACCCACCAATCTGCAAGAACTGGGCGCGTAGGTGCAAGCTACATGGTATGGACTAGCAGAGGACTTCATTCCAGACCTGTACAACTCCATACCGCTACGTCTGAAGGCGTGTGCACCAAAATGGCGGCCCCATGCCATACTAACATCCACCGTCTGTGGCCATGTGTGCAATAAATGTTGGTCTTAGAAAAGTGAAAGTGTAATCATTTTGTATACATGGTCTCGTCTACCTGCTTGCCAACAGTGATCGCAATCCGCCTTGTCCTTCTGGGTACAGCTTTTTTATGACGATGAGTGTATATTTTTTCTTTGCATTATTTCCATGGAAATGTAAGGTAAGCATGATTTTATCTACTACGACTAAAATTACGCAATTTTCATAAAGTCATATTTTGACTTTTTTATAATAATCGTCATAAACATCGGGGCCCTAGTGATGTCTGTGTGTACTTCAGTCGTTCAATCCTGTAAGTAATCCAACTACTTGGATTATGACCTAAAAATGTTAGAAATGTGCAAGCATTTATGATCTAAAAAGTAAGAAAATATGGCTATTAATATGACTTGAATTTTTTTGTTGCATTTTCGAAACCTTCAAAAATCTTTCCGCTGTATAAATAACCATTATATTGAAAATATACTTTCAATATCTAGCACATTCACAATTCACACCTTCTTTGACGCGACGTGAAGACATTTAGTGTAATGTCGAATAGCAAGCAGTACACGTGTACCCCACACGAATATTATGCAATGTTGCTTTGAAATATAAAATAACTTACTAAAATAGATTTTGATTATTTTCAGCAGTTAATAGGTAATGAAAGACAAATTTAATAGAATTAAGTAACTTTATTCCTATGTTTCTCTTTTATTACACCAATACTCTTCATCAAAATTCTTCTTTCAAGGTTATTATTATTATTATTATTATTATTATTATTATTAAAAGCCTCTTCATCCCCAATAGGGCAAAGGCCTCCTGCGTAACGCAGGGAAGTTTTCCACGCCACCTAGTTCACACTTTCAAGGTTATAAGGTTACAAATGTACCCCAGTGATTGTTTTTAAGTAGAAAACATAAAACACCTTAAAACTGATACTTCCTTTAAGACTTAATTGTCAAGGGAAGTATTTTGGACAATGTAACGAAATTTCAATATCACAAAATAAGCGAAACGTACACAAGTAAAAAAAGTGAGATTGGGGGATACGTGTACCCCGCTTGGTAAGCGAATGGTTAATAAAGACGAGTTTTTTGTCTATCATTGGTTTCACATGTAGGTGATTTATTTCGTGTCGGTTTCTTTATTGTTGTCAGTCTATCAAGACATCTGAAGTGTGAGATTAAATAAAGTTATTTCAATTTATTTTCAAGATTTCTCGATACCCAGTAAGACGGGCTCTGCAATACAACATTGCATTGAGATGTATTGTGACAGTTATCTGAACCAATACAATTGTATTTTGAGGACGTCATGTAGTAGAGTACAGGTGTGTAGGTGCAAAAAATAGTTTACTTTCTGCATTCAAAGATCCACAGCTATAATTCACAGTGATAATTTAAGAGGCCACAGATCCACAGTGATAATTTAAGAGACATAAAAAGGTTCCTTCCAAAGCCGAACTACTCACGTCATTGCATTTCGGGTCAACACACAAGTACATACAATTCCATAGCAACAAGTAGTTATTAGGGATGGGTATTTTTAAACGGCAAATAGCATTGCTTGTAATTAGAGCCATTTGAAGAAACTAACGAGTCATTTTTCCATGTGCCACATCGCGAATGTTAGCCCAGGACTCGGAGCTCGAGAAATGTCCTTGATCTCAATTACTTTCTACGCTGCTCCCCTAGGGCCCGTCGTTCCTCGTTGCCCTGCTCGTCTAAAAACCCAACGGAAAATTTAGGAGGATGTGGAGCCGGCCGCCCTGCGTCTGATCTCGCCGCCGCCTCCGCCTCCGCCACCGGCTCGGCGTTTTTACCGCATAGCCTTTTACACGCGTAGCCAGGCCTCTTTCATTCGACCTCTTTTATTTTCGTGTGTCTTCCGACTCCATCTCTATTACCATCAACGCTTCCATCATCTGTACTTTCGTTTCCATTTCCTCCTTCCGTTATTCTTTTCTTCCATTGCTACTGTTTTTGATTACCATAGGGGCACCTTTTGGTTTCTTCTATTGTTACTGTTGTCGCTTTTTAGCACCGTAGGGGCGTATTTCCGAGTTACTTACAACTGCAGCCGCATCCTTGGTAGTACATCATAATCATCTTTGTATCCTGTTGTGTGTCGATATGTCCTTAAACATTTATTGGAATTACTCATCAATTCAAAGTTTACTACAGGCGCTGGAGTTTTTTCATTAGTGATTACACTCAACTCCAAACACAGACACCATTTCCACCCCACCTTTACAACGCTATCTTCTATAATAGTGCCTTCATCAACATGCGTACCACCAGTCGAGGTGGCTCAGAGACATCCTATGCCGCTGCAGTGTCGCTGACGAGGATTCGAGTCTCTATTGATTGATAGATTGTTAATGATTTCGGGCGTGTGAACTATGGATGTCATTAGTCCCGTAATTGTAGTGCATGATTTTTCGAATCTCGACGGTGGCGGTTTCTCTTAATTATACATAGCTGATTTGAATTCAGCCACTACCTTGAGGAGAATTCTAGTGACCATTTGTTTCTCTCCGTCGTATATTTTTTTAATTATTTCAAAAATATTTATTTGGGACGACAAAATTATTTCCCCTACCTGAAATGCTGGAAATGCCCCTGCGCTGCTAAGGCACCATAACCTGAGGCAGCGTTGTCAGCGCTCACCGCTGTCGTCCTTTTACGAGTACAACCTCAACGATGTAATTGCGACCCCGAAACGGCGGATGCTGCCGAATTGTAGCAAGTGAAACGTTTCAACCTCTTGGACGGTGCAGTCGGCGCCAGCTCGCTATACGCGTGGACCTCCACAGCGACCTCATGCACCGCCGGCCACCAATTGGTAGTAGGGTGGCGACATCGATGTCGATGTTTTCAAAACATCGATGTTTCTATAAAAAATATCGATGTATTGAAGCCGATGTTTTTTGAACATCGATATTTTACACTCGATGTTTTTACGTTTACGATGTTTTGTTCGTGGATGAAAAATTCCGATAATCACAATTTTTTAAAAGTGAAAAGATGTAATAATAACTTATAGTACCACTGTCTGTTGTCGAAACATACGAACGCGATACGTATTACTTTCATTGAAGAGACAGTTATTCCTCGCCCGAGATCATGATGCCCTGATATTTCCTTTGTCTTTCACACATGGATAGACTTTTTCAATTTTGTTTTCAATTAAATTTTAATTATAAAATAAAATGCACGATCATTGTCAAATTAAATTTTGTTACGCACGAATTTAAAGTTAAGAGGTTACTAAACGAGCATTAAAACATCGATGTTTAAAAACATCGATGGTGTTTGGTTTTCCCGATATATTATTGACATCGATGTCTGGCATCGTCGGTGTTTTTTGTCCATGTCGCATCTCTAGTGAAACCTCTTAGATACGGTGCAGTTGCGCCAGTGCCCTTGCCGTGCGAACCTGCACAGCGAACGCATTCGTTAACCAACCGCCGGCGACCAATTGACAGGTCGCCTTCGTCATAAGTAACTAACGTCGGTGTTTGTCAAGAAAGCTTTGCTGTACTGAAGTGGCGCATCAAAGTTACTTGCATTGTAGGCGCTGACCTCTTTCTAATCGAGATTAGCTCTTGTGGCCCTTGTTTGCCCTTTACATGACCTATTGTAGTACACATGACGGGAAAGCCGTCTGCCCAGGTTGAGGCGGTGCACCGCCGGAGGGAAAACATGGAGGAGATAAACCCCACAAGCTGACGTGCATATCAGCGTCGGTTCCAGCAGGGGAGGAATAGCCACTTTGCAGGACTGCTAAGCACTACTCTTACGGGATTATTATTATTGCAGTTGAACCACTCGGAAAAATAATTATCAATCAATCGTTGGAGTTGCCGTTCCCTCGCCTATCCTCTGCACACAATGTTTACACTACTTCCCAGGCAAACGTCACTGCCCCACAGATGTTACCGACGCTGATACAGTTGCCGACACTACATCCACAACCCCACCTACACCTACAGCTTTATCTATTATGCGATGTATTCAACTCTGCCCTTAGCAGGTATCAGCTGTTACATCAGGAATGAGCGTTCATCCAAACGGGAGCTTCTATGTCGCTGCAGTGACGTCACTAAATGACGTTCAAGCTCCCGGTTAGATGAAACCGTCAACAGCTGATACCTGCCAGGGACAGAGTTGACTAAATCGCAGTATACACATATACCCTTACCTACACCCACATCCACACTCACACCCATCGCCTGCGGTTCCCCACAATCACCATTCGTCACCATTCTTAACCTGGCACAACTACAATCGGTTATCACAATAAAGTATGCCACCCAGAATGAATTAATTTCTAATTAGTTACGCAAAAATTATTTTAATTGCTCTTTAAAATTCCGAGTAATTAATGGTGAGCTAGCCTTTAAGTCTTAAACTGGACCACCAAAACAAATAAGCCACCATGTACAACGATTTAATTGCTAATTAATTTCGCAAATTAGCTATTAAGTACTCAAACTAAGTTTGAAGATCAATTAAAATAATTTTTGTCCAGTCAATTAGCAATTAAATAGTTCTAAACGGTGGCCCGTTTGTTTTGGTGGTAACGCCTTATGGTAGTGCCAGCTCAACACTTCCGATCCTAGGGACGTACCTGATACATCTTCATTTTACTGCTGTGTCCTCTGGACGTAAATCACACGCTCATCCTCATTTAACGCATTTGTCAGGCTATAAACGTCTCTCGGGCGTTCGTAGATCCCAACGGTATGATATCATTAAGATGGTCGCAGGACAAACGCCAATGTGTGCTTCTATTCTTTTGCAACTATTTTCATTTTCTTTTCAAAAAGCGTTTAGATATTCGTACTTGCGGGCTTTGTCGATTACGTTCTGTCTTTGTAAGTAGTGTTCGTGCTGTTAGCGACGTATAGATGTTTAGAAGATATATTCAGACGTGAAATTCACTGCGACTCTTAACATTAGAAATTCAAGAATTGAGTAATGGATCAGAACTGGATTCTTCTAATGAGAATGATTTCATTCCTAAACTGTTGTCTAGTTTGAGGAATGAAAATTATATAGGAGATACGATCCCTCAGGATCAGAGTTGGCGACCGTCGTTTCATTACTTTGCCCTTAATTTTCCAAAATTTATCTCGGACCCCAACCTTTCAGGTGGTTGGACCTGAGTCCCGATTTCATCTAGACAAAATTTGGTAACCCTGCTCAGGATCGAAGGTGTTAAGAGAGGTCCATTCGTCGCCGTTCAGTAGCGGAGCCTGCCACTGGTGCGTGAAGCGCGGGCGGCGGGTGGGCGGGGCCGAACTGGTGCTGCGTTGCACCGCCCCGGGCAGCGTCCCGTAGCCTCTCTCCCACCCCCACCCTGCCCCCACCGCCGGCGACCCCGATTCGCCCACGCGCGCAGCGCTCCTCGCGTGCGGCCGCGTCGCGCCGGCGGCGCCGCGCTCGTCCGCTGTCCCGCGGGAAACGCGTAAAACGGTGGATGGCACGGGGAAGAGAGGGGGAAGTCGTTTCGCCTTAAAATGGAAATTGGCGCCGCACGAAGGTGGTATTAATGCGCTTCACTTCAACTGGTGTGGGCATTCAGTTCCACCGAAGGCAGTTCGGAAGATATTCGTACAGCGACGAAATGGGATTTGCCATCTCAGAAACCGGGAGAGATGGGTCAGGACACCAACTGATGTCACTTCACTCCCTCAAACTGGGAGCTCCTAGGTTCGAGCCCCGATGGTGGCAGAATTTTCGACAGCAGCTTGTCAGCTAGATCGAGTTCAGCTGCTGCCTGGAGGAGAATTCTAACGGCCGGCTGCTTTGATCGGTAGTTTTCCGTGGTTTCTCCTATCAACCAGGCGAATGTAGGAGCAGTACCCTAACAAAAGAGCCATGAACCACGCGATCTTGCTACCACGTCCTTGTCTTATCCTCATCCCTTATTTATACACACATACACGGGGGCGGTGCCTCGTTGGTGGGAGATACCTGGTTGAGGAAACCCCGCTAGTCGACGGTAGGTCGGCGCCGGATCTCGCCATCCAGCGGGGAAAGACACCGCCCTCCGAGCCAGAAATTTGCCCTATACTTACGGGACTAATAGTAGTTGACGCACCCGGAATCACTAATTAATCAATCAATCATGACATGCATATCATCTGAAAATCGTTGGTTGAGATTTTATTTGGATATAAAACAAGACTTGTCAGTCGTAAATTTATTTAATATTAAAGCCATTACTTGCTATTTATTGAGAAACTATGATTTAATTAAATGTTTTCAATAATTTTGTGAAAGTGACTGATACTTTATCACATCTCATATTTTGGGTGGTAATGGTTATGAAGAATGGGGTCAGTAGCTGTTAATGCGCCTTTAAATCCCAATCGATCAACTTCGAAAGATAAGCATCCAAGAGAATACCTTCTATTCATTATTCTATAAACACATTGAGAATACACAATTGAGTGGTATTTGAAATTTGAGGTATTTTAAAATTATTTCAATGAAGCTCCGTAATTCGGGAAAACGTGTGAAACGGATGTGGGAGGGAGCTACACACGCAAGCTAAGTCATTTTGCAGTAAAACGGCAATTGACAGAGGACAAAGGAGTTAATTGTGGTCCTTACTCGAATTGTTTTAGCTACCCCATTCTACTAAAGATAGAAGACTCAGGGACGGTTTGTTACCATTAACAATTTGTTTTGACACTCTGTAGTTGATTTATTTTGATGAACATAATATTTATTATAACGGTAATTTAATTGCAAATCTTTCTAGCGTAGAAATTTTAGATCTATTGAAGAGAGAAATTCAATATTCTTAATAATTTCTGTTCAATTTAATAATTATTGGAAATGTTACTTTCTAATAGTTGCGATAAATGCTGCCAATAGAATCAAGTATTTAGATAATATTAAGTGTGAGATTAAAAGCGTTAACATTGCTAACATTATTACATTTAGAAGTTTTCAATGGCTTTTATTCACATATTTGAGATATCAACAACACGTTATCAATAAACCAAGTCTGAATTGACCTAGAAGAGAAAAACAGCGTAAACAAACGCTTCATAAAAATGTTTCTAGAGATATAGTATCTTCATTGAAGAGCTGCTGGATAGCGGATATCTGCTGGAGAGTGTTACTGAAATTGTGCGTCGCATTTTACGAACAAAGGAATGCTTTTAAAACAAACTTTGGAACAAGGCTAGAACCGAACCAATGCTCCAATCTGCTTTGTGATCCTTGAGACCTCTTCGACAGAGGAAGGCGCCAGTTGGACAATAATTCATGCAGTAAATTTTTCTGATCACTTAGGTAAAGGATGGAGGAGAACCTAATTTTAGTATTGTCATGATAGGATAGATTAAATTGTGAATATCAATGTATTTGATTTATTTATGAGGTAATTTTTTATCAGAAAATATATTAATGAATCTATAACCTCACAGTATAAGTACAAAAGTTGTTATTTCGATAGCGAAAAACTCAATTACATGCTCTTTTTATCCGATTGTTAGGTAGTAATAATGCATCTCACATTTCTTTGCTTCTATGACACTTTCTACAGTTTCTCATTCAAGTGACAGGGGAAAAGAGAAATGAATTTTTAAATAATAAAGTATTTTTTGAAAATAAACATGAAGGAGAGTAGTGTAATAATTAGCAGTCGCAAAAAGATTGTGATTCTTGGAAATACAAATCAAATCTTGTTTTTGAAATCCTCTAACCTCTCGATTTTATCCATCAAAGAATTTTGCTAGAGGTTCCATAATACGATGCATTCATTCGTTGAAATCGATAATCAATTTGCCGCATCGAGCATTCAATATCTCTTGCGGCCTTTTTGTGGGCTATTCCCATTGTTCAAGGTATCCATCAACTGCGCCCTTTTTTTGTGTGGGTGATTCACCAAAGCCGTGATTTTGTGCGTCAAAGCTCGCCTGTGATCGTCCACTAGCCTTGGGTGCACGCGACCTTGCCTTGCGGCGAGGAGGGGAGGGGGGAGCGCTTCGCGTTGTGACACACTTGCGGCCGCCACCGCGGGGGCGTGCACGCGTCCGGGGGGGGCGTTGCGCGGGCGTCGCGCGGTGATGCGCGAGGGCCGCGGAAGGACGCGGACGGCTGCGGCGGGGCGGGAGCGACGGGGGAGGCGCGGAGCAGAGTTTGGTGAACGGGGAGCGGGAGAAAGCAGCTCGTGGCGGGGAGGAGCAGGAGGAATGGGGTGGAGTTTTTATCAAATCATCGATGTATTTAATATCGATTTTTGGATGCCGATGTTTTCTTATCTAATCGATGTTTTGTGTTCGATGTTTTTGCGGGATTTGAATTTTTGAATGAAAAAAGTATGAAACAAAATCTTATTATAATTTCCAGATTAATCCAGATTAATATTAATATAATAATATTATATTATAAGATTGAGAAATCCTTCACACCAATGTGGCGTTGAAAAGAAACAAAATCGAACTAAAGAAGCCCTTTTTTTAAGTATCGAATCAGATAATCCAAATTTCGTTCATTGTCATGATGATTTTTTTGACTATTTTTGCCAATTAAATCTCGATTAAAAATAATAAACGACATCACATTCACAATAAATCCACCTCGCTTGAACTTCAATGGTCACGATTCGAGTTTTAAAAACGACGTCGCACGAACTTCGCTCCAGCATCGACGGTTTTGGGTCGAGGTTTCATTAAGTTTTTGAGCATCGAAGTTTTGAGCATTGATGTTTAGAAGTCTGGATATTTTGTTGACGAAGTCGCATTCCTTAACATTGTTGAGTAGGACGATCCCTTGAGGGGAGTCGGCGGAGAGGAGGACTGGGCGACGGCAGGGGACCGCGATGGAGAAGTTGAACCATTAGAGCACCTGCGGCAGTAACTAACTACAGTCCACTCCGTTTATAGTGAATTTCTAGGGACTAACATGTTCGGTTCACTACCTATATCCGAGGTTCATTATATCCGATTATGGCAAAATTAAATTCTCTACACTGATTGATTTTATTACAATAATACACAGCAAAATGCATTAACAGCACAAAATGAATATTTCAATATCTTTATACGTACGTAAGAAATGCATTATTTTGAATTGTTTGCTTCGTATATTTTTCATTAGATTCTTCTCCCAGAGTTCGTCCTCTTTTCATACTTGATTCTGCATTGCCCTCTTTCTCTAAGTATCGTAATGTACTCATGACACCTTTGAATGCCTCTTACACTGTTGGAACACCATCCCACTCTCGGAAGGCCCTTTTAATCCCTAATGACATAAGAGATTCAATTAATATCCAGGATTTATTTCCTTTGTTCACTGAAGCCGAGATTCAGGATCACTATAACCGATCCTATGCTTATTTGGAATGTAATTGGAATGGGACCAGTGACTTAAGTTCACTATATCCGACCAGATTGAAAGCATCGTTGTTGAGAAAAATCGATTGTTTTATTAACATTGACTAAAGTCGATGTATTATTAACATTGATGTTTAAAATTCGGGAGTTTTTGCCACCTGTAACGTTAAGTACTATGGATCTTGTGCGTATGGGCAGATCCACTAAAGTGGTGCGAAATTTGAAATGCTCATGAGCAGAAGATCAATATTGCTTCACGTCAGTGGCTTAGCTTCAGTTGGTGTCACCTGGGGCAAAGCTAATGGTGTCACCCCCCATAAATTAAATATAAAAATATCTGTTGCTGCACAGATTGTACATTATTTTATTAAATTTTATATTTAAAACAATAATGTACACTCTTTGTTAATATTTAGTACAAATAATGTACAATGCATATATTTAATTTATTGCGTTTTAGTTTTCATTGTTTCTTCGCTTTGACTTCTTAGTATTTATGATTTAAATGTATACTTGTATTAAATTAATATAGATAATTTTTGACAAAGCCATTCAAATATAATTCCAACTATGAGATTTTCAAACTTCTAAAACTAAGACAACTAACTATTAATATATAAAAAGTTTAAGTAAATGATTAAAATTATATAATTCCAATTATAAAATATTTTAATTGGTGTCACCCCTAGCATGGTGTCACCCGGGGCGCGCCCCCCTGCCCTCCCCCCCCCAGCTAAGCCACTACTTCAAGTTCGAGGTGGCAAAACCTCCTTAACTTTAAACATGGATGTTTTGTTGTCGATGTCATATCACTGGTCGGCTGCAGGGCTACGCTGTGCTGTGCATTGCCTCGCGCGCGCAGGAAATCCTGTTCCGCGCGGCCACCACTGCTTTACTCACCACGCGGCACGCGCGCATCCGTCGCCTGGCCCTTCCCCCCACCTTGCGCCTTCGCCGCCGTTGCTTTCATTGTTGATCGCCGTTGGTCCCGTAAATGGAGTGCATGTTGCGTCGGGCGGGCGCTGACCGCCCTTACTAGAACGTGAGATCTGACGCTGACCCACAAGTCCGCTTGCGAGCTTTTCCTTTGCTCGTGTTTCCGTCACCGCCCCAGCCCGCAAAAGCAGTAAACACAATGTGGATAATCGTGAAGGTAGGTCAATACAAGTAAGTTTTTATTTCAATGTCTTATTGACCTACTCTCACAAATTATATTTGTAATACGAGGTCAAGATCAACGGAATGACTTATCAAAAGCATTAAGCGCTCGACTCGTCTCCCCGTGAGGTTGAGTGGTGCATGTAAGAATGTGTGTGTGACTGTAAGGTGAGAGAAGGGGATAAGGATGAAGGAAATATCGCAAGCGGTGTATGGGTCATTTCATTAATGTGCAGCTCCGCATTCGTCTGATATTAATTCGAGAAACCGATGGGAACTACCGATCAGAGCAGCCGGCCGCTAGAACTCTTCTCCAAACAGCAGATCTTCCCTTCGCTGTTCCTTGGCCTGTCCTCACCCCTTATACACACACACTTCTATGCACTACACTGCCACTCATGTCCGGAGACCTGTCGGGAAATTAGAGCTTGTCTCGGCTGGGGCGGTGCCCCGATAGTGGGCGATAGGTCGATTGGGTGCCCCGATGGTGGGTAGGCGATTGGTTGACGGTAGGGCTTCCCCGGATCTCACCATCCAGTGGCGGAAGATCACCGCCACATCCCGTGGAAAAAGCACGCTCTACTTTTATGGGACTAATGACAGTAGTTGACTTTCTCGGAATCGCTAAACAATCAATCTGTCAATCCAACCCTCATTCTTGGACGATGCCGTAACCCCGTACGTTACTCTATTTCCTTGCAATGATACCTTTTAGGGTAGAACGCCCATCTGAGCTTTGTTGAGTATAAATATTTGCGTGCTATCTCAAGATATCACCCTGTCCGTCGCCAGTGCAGCGCATTCCCATCCACATCGAGCTTTGCATCGATGTGGAAAGAAAGTTCCTCGCTGTGTAAAGGAAGTTCCAGAAAAGGAAGTTCCTCGCTGTGTAAGCGTGTCCGTGAACATCGTGAAATATGATGTAGCACGTTTCTTGCGATGTCTGAGATTCACTCGGACGCTTTTAAACAGCAAGACGTTTCTTCTCCTGCAGATTATTTCTTCGCGACGCAAGAATCACCACTTCGCCCCCCTCCCTTGCAAAATGAGGCCGTAGCATTACAGTACAAGACTCAGTGATAATAATATTTACTGATGTTTATAAATTGTTGTTTCGGAAATTAATTAAAAAATTCAAAATATTTTCGGATAATTTTCATCAATTCATCAATAATTGATACTATTCATCAATTGACATTCTGTGATCAATTAAATAAATATTGTTTTTCGGATATTTCTGAATGATAGTAAAAGTACGCGTAAAATAAAGCCGAATATTTTCTCTCTATATAGAATTAACCAATCAGTGCGTTTATTTCAAATTATTAACCAAAATGTGCCTCCTGTATTTGATAAAACCAATTTGTATCAATAGATGAGTTGTGTTGCATGATTTTACTCTTGCATAATTTGTGATACAAAATGTCCTTTTCCGTTCCGTGTGGAATCAGAGAATCGGGGAGTAGTGAGAGGCGAGTGTGTAAGTTGATCCGAGAGGATGGAAAGAAGGAAATGGAGTGGAATTGTTGAGGGAGGTATGACGCCATTGTACCGTAAGGTTCCTAGTGACGAACCACTCTGTGGAAAACCCGACGGGTCTGGATCGCCTGGGAACTGTAAATGAGGCCACGTACGTGGAAATTTATTGAAAGTCTATATCAGGGAACAACGAGATGATGGCTGCGACGTCATCTCGGAATTTTGTGGTGAATAGGCAGCGGATTTCTATGATTTTGCATATTTTTGTCTGTTGCTTTACGGCATAGCTAAGTGAAATTTATTGAGATTTGGTTAGAATTAGATGCTATTTAGATTAATATGTTGGTGCATATTTGGCCGATTTTTCCTGTTTGTGCATATTTGTGTAATTACTGGAGCATATTTTGCATACTTCGTGAAAATAGATTCTTGTTTGTAAAACATTTCATGGTTTCATGGAATCGGTTTACTTGTGAACGTTCATTGATTAAAAAGAGCTTGTCGTAGCTTCAGTTTCTTTAAATTTTCTATAGATGATAAAATACTTGTGCAAATGTAGGATATTTCTTGATCATACTTGTTAAAACAGACGGAAAAATGCAACAAGAGATACAATGTACTTCACTAAGGTGCATATTTACTTCAATTATTTCTCCTGCGAAATAAGCTGGGTTATATTATGTTTGTACAAAAATATATTTTTTAATTCCAAGCATGATTCTTCTGAATTTTATCAAGAAAGGTTTAGACAGGAAATGAAATATTGTTAATTTTAATGGCATATTAAAGTGCAAATTTTAGGATATTTAAGTCGTAAATGCATATTTTTAAAAGCATATTTCAAGATTTTTTAAGGCTTAATAATTCTCTCGCTAGTGATGAAGATTGGATCAGAATAGAATTTTAGTTGAACTGTGAGTCCAGGAGACATCACGTTTTTTCTCTATTGCCACATGTGCCAATGCTTCGTTGACCTCGGCCGACTGCAGATTTTCTCTGAAGTTTGCCCAACAACACGTGAAACGCTTTTCCCGCACTCGCCGGGAACAGACTGCGTGAACGATCACATGGCTGAGGACGTCAGCGTTTTCCCTCAGTTTCAACCGGGGAAAGGGTGTTTACAAGCCACATACGAAACAAAAATATTCGAATTTGCATTAAGTTCTCTGCAATGTCAGAAATGTCATTAAATTTAATGTAGAGTAAGGTATTGTACATGAAACTTAATGTAACATGTATTAAAAAGAGCTTAATATACTTGTACATTAAAGTTAATGCTTAAGTTCAATTTAAAAGTGTAAATTTATAGTAGAGATTCTCCTGTTTCCGCTGTCTATCGTTCATATCGAATATTCATAGTCACCCAAGATCATTCATTCTTTCCAGATATGACCACACAGTTTTGACTCTTGGTTTCTAATGTACATGTGTACATTAAATTTAATGTGCGTTCGTGGTAATTACTTTAATGTACATTTCATTAAAGTAATGCGGACATTTTTGACAGTGTAACGAATCCGTTTCCAGTTTTTGCAAAGTTATGATCAGTACCCTTGCCGCACAAAGGCTAGGGATGTGACCTGCATTACGGCTTAATACCTCTGCCCCTTCCCCGGACATAAGTGGTGGTTTGTCTTTATGTGGATAGATAATAAACAAAACAATAATAAGTCTCTTGCTATTATATGCCTGCTCAATCGAGTTAAATGCAGAAAAAAGCATGCAAAGGAAACTGCAAATAATACAAAATCAATTTCACAGAATTATTTCAAACGCTCCCTGGTTTGTTACCAATCAACAGTTACATAACGAACATGTGACCTGGAGACCGTCATATCACCTATCTAGATAAGAATTTCTTTTCATTTCATCTCTAACATTTCCTAAATCCCTTGACTATCAATTCACAGACTCGGCACAAACCCTTCACATAGAATACAAAATAAGTTCTCCTCTCACGTTTTCCTCAAGAAATTCTACTAAATAGATCCCGACTAGAGGAGATCGACGGGTAACCTCAACCATTGTAATAGCAACCATTGTAACTTTTTAATTTAAGTTAGCTAATTAGTCTTCCAGCATTTATATAGTTCATTTAAATTAAGCCATATACGAAATTCACCATCTGTGTAAATAAATGAATGAAAAAATGTGGATGGATGATGGTAAAGATGCGGAGCGGGCAGTGATTAGGGATGGGAAGATGGTTCTATGACAACGACATGGCGAATGAGAAGCTCATCTTGCGCGTGCTTCGAACCGCAGAATTCGGGTCTGAATACTTGGACGCAGCTCTAAGACCAAGTGACCGAGGCAAAAACTTGCGAAGGATTTTATTTTTCCCCAAATTTATGTTTTGTTTTTTCTTTGTTGCCAATTCCTTCCAAGGTTGACTCATCAGCCTTGTTTAATCCTGAATTTCCGATCTATGTTAGAGTTTCACTTATTCTTAGTGTTGCTCATCGTAGCTTACATTGGAGCTACCTAAACAAAGTTTCATCATTTGATTAATTTTAGGAGATTTTAATCGCTTCACATACATCGAAATCAGCATTTTAAGAAGAACAAAAAATAGTCGCGCACTCTTTCTGAGTTTTGGGGATCGCAGCCCGGCGCAGGAAAGCACGTTTAGACCTCTATCATTTGACATTGAAACTTCTGAATACGCCACCTGATCTAGCAAAATGTTTGGAAAAAGTTCGTCATCAATACGTGGTATACAAGTGGGCCTTGTGTGAACAGGTGAATGTTAAATAAATATTCATTCTCAGGTGCCTCACATGGCCCTACAAAATTCCTAGTGGAACAGATGTTTGTGTTATAGCACGTGTTCAGTAGAAGACTCGTTCAAACAGCTTTGTTGATGACGCACTTCACTAATTCTTTTCGCTTTTGCAACGAGGCAAATGATGAAGTATTGCCTTTGTGACTGCCGCTTCATCAAATGACTCACTTGCGGGAGGCAGAATGTGCAACTTCATTCACTACTCTGTAGCTAATAATTAATTTTGAAACAGCTGACACATTGACGGAATGTAGTCGATTACTGTGAAATCATATTTTTGAACATTAAATGTTATAATACAATACACTTATATTATTGCATTTGAAAAATTTTAACTAATTGTTTGTGAGATGAGAACTGTCGTGGTTAATAGTATATTCGTTTCTGGAAAGACTCTCAGCTACTGTGAATGTAGCAAACACAAATTGAAGACCAAAACCTATTTGACCATTTCAGAAAGACAACTTAGTGCTTATAAAGCTAGATCGAGATAGGTTTGATTGCTCTAGACAAGAGGGATTGCTATTACTGTGTCTCTTACTGAGAGGTCCTATGCTGCGAATCCCGGCGGTGACTGATTTTGGACTCCAGCTAGATAAATTGGTCGAATTCGGCCGCTGTGTGGAGGATAATTCTAGCGACCGGCTGCTCTGATCGATGGACTTCGTAGTTTCCACTAGCAATAGGGAGTTTTTGCCACTCGAACGTGGAGCACTATCAATCTTCTGCTCATGCGCAGTTCAAGTATTACTTTAGTGCATCTGCGCATGCGCAGAAGATCGATAGTGCTTCACGTTCGTGGTAGCAAAAACTCCCATGGTGAATGCCAGATCAGGCTTCCGGTGGGGGAAATACCTGAAATAAGATGTCATATTCCAGCGGAAGAGAATCACCGTCACCTGTCAGTGTATGTCCCTACACTTATGGGACGAATGACTGCAGCGAACGCTCCCGGAAACAAAATAATCACTCAATCTATTGGAGGAATTCGGGGCTTCCCCCGCCCTCCGATTCTTTTCCTCCGCCCCGTTATTAGATGTGACTGCGTGGACGGTGCGGGGCGGCAGTAATCGCAAGCGGCGGGGCGGCGGCGAGGCGGACGGGCAGGGAGGCGGGGGGCGGCGGCGACGGAGTGACGTCCCGCATCCGCTGTGGCGCGCGCCGCGTCCGCCCACGTCCCCCTCCCCCTCCCTCCCCCACTCCACCTCTCGACGCCCCATCACGGCGGCCCTAACGGCGGCCTCGTTAGCCGCCGCCGCCGCCGTCTTGTCTGCACGCTGTGCGCGCGTGCAGAGGCACGAGCCCCGCGGTCGCAGAGCGGCTGGAATGTGTTTGTAAACACTACGCTCACCAAAGAAGGACATTGGAACAGAAAACGAATTTGAAAGGTTTTAATAGTCGACCCCTTGGCTGAGGCAGTAGTGTCGTAGCGATCACGCACCGAAGTTCGCAGGTTCGAGTCCCGGACCGAAGTTCTTGGTCGCGAGTTCGGGTCCCGCCTCGGCACGGTTGTATGTGTTCGTCCTTTCATCCCTCCCCTATCATCACCATATCGTATCATCCTCATACCATAACGTTCAATCCAATAGTGGTCGCTAATGACCTAGTAGTTGATGCGACCTTAAATAACAAAAAAAAGTTTTAAATGCACTTCATTACCACTCATGCCGGGAGGTCGATCGGGAGCTGGAAGCTTGTCCCGGCTGGGGCGGTACTTCGCTGGCGGGAGATACCTGCTTAGGAAAACCCCGCTAAACGACGGTAGAGCGGCACCGCATCTCGCCTCCAGCGGGGGATCATCGCCATCTGCCGATAAAAAAACATGCACTTCACTTACGAGACTAATGACCGTAGCAGTTGGCGCGCCTTCAATCACTAATCCCCTATCCCAACAACTCACTATCAATTCCCCAATTGGGAAAATATATGTACAGCCTTAAAATACCTTTAAGGGTGAACGCAAAGTATTGTTATATAGTATAAGTATTATCAGAAAAAATGGACATACCAGTTAATCCTTTTTTTAAATATTTTTTTTTGTAAATTTTATGTTATTTTTATGTTTCTCTTCCATTGATCATTATACTTTATTGTATATATAGTGTTCAGTTCGTTCAATGATTTTGTGATGTTTGAATTTTGACTTTTTAAATTTAATATCTAAGCTTTATCCAATATTCTCAATGTATGCATGTCCGGAGAGGTTCAATTATCTTTTAATTAATTATTGATATTCAGATAAAATTAATTACAGCGGAGAAAATAACGAATTAGCACCAACAAACTATAGAACCGATAATTGCATTTCAAAATGTTGCATAATTGCACATTGAATATAAATTTGAAATGATTCTGCACTATGAATGATGAAGTAAGAGTATAGCATTCCTAGAGTGAAGTTAGCTCTAATGACTTTAGTCTCTTTAATAACTGGAATGGTTTGGCTGCCGCGATTTGCAAGTATCGTATGTGCCCTTTAAAGAACGATGGTACCTCAAAACTGTTAGTACTCCTTCGAATGATGGATTTCAAAACTATAGAATTAGTTAATTTATTTTACTTCATTGCGTAAATCATTATTGGAATCTTCGGTGACTCTGTAGTATCTTGTCATTATACATTCACGAAAATGCCTATTTACAGGCATAGCTGCAAAGACATGTAGAGAATTAGAAATATGAATCTGTCATCTCTCTTCATTCAGAAGCCTTTGTAGTCAATGTATTACATAATTCAGAATTTGTTCAGAAAAATCGTGGATTTTTCAAACACGTTTTGTGTGAACATTTTCGTGAAATTGGTATCGACCATTTCAAGGAATCGGAATGTTCGTAGAAGGATGGCCATTAAGAGAGATGACTTCCAACCTTCTCACCGATCAGTGTAGGCCAGTGCCAGTGCTTTGAGGCAACCGCTCCCGCACCGCACGAGAAACGGGTTCGGTAACGGCGCGCTGGGGCGCCTCGTGCTCATCGCGAACGGCGAAAGGGTGAGCGGGGGCAAGGCGGGGCGGGGCGGGGGCGGGAGCTTTGAGGGGGAGGGACGGGGCGGGGCAGGGGCGGGGCAGGGGCGGGAGCTGTGACGGGGCGGGGCGGGGCCGGGGCGTGGTGGGGGAGGTGCGGGGCGGGGTCGGGAGCGGTGACGGGGAGGGGCGGGGCAGGGGCGGGGCGGGGCAGGGGCGGGGCGGGAGCTGTGAGGGGGAGGGGCGGGGCGGGGGCGGAGACGGAGAGGGAGGGGGCGGGGCGGGGCGCGAGCGGTGACGGGGAGGGGCGGGGCGGGAGCGGAGAAAGGTCGAGACATCGCCGGGCGGGGCAGGGTGAAGCCAAATGGGGCTTTGCCGGACGGGGCGGGGCAGGGCACAACCGGGTGGAACCGGGCGAGGCGGATTCGGGCGGAACGCGAGCAGGGCGGTGCGGGACGGGGAAGAGCAGGGCGCGAGGGGGGACGGGAGCAGAGAAGCGCCGAGGCGCGTTGGGTGTGGCTGTGGTCGCGGGGGCGGGTTGGCCCAGCGAGGCGTTCGCCGGTTCCGCTTAGGCAGAGGCCGTCGTCCCCTGACAGGACGGGACGGGACGAGCAGGAGGCGGAGGCGGTGACGGCGGCAGTGATTAGGCGTTTTCCACGGGCTGTCAACATACCAGGAAAATCGCGTCGTTACACTTCCAAATGAGCCCCAGGAAAAGGCGCGCTCTAATCTCCAAAGGGGGTGGACAGAAGTGGGAACGTAATGGTGTCCTTCAAGGCAACCTTGGGAACCGAACAGGGCAAGAAGAGCGGGTTGTAAAATTGGTGCTACAATGAGCTAACGGAATTTTGTTCTATGATTTATGGGGGGAACTGAATTATATGAGCGTCCATACGTGATAACGTAGCGTAATAGCGAATGACCTTTTCGTAATATTCTGTTCAACCAATTGTGTAATCTTAGTTCGTATTACAATATCTCATTGTGCTTCGACAAGCAGTTGAACCCACCAGCTAAACTCATTACGTCAACATTTGTATCACTTGTTACTGCTTGATAATAGGAAAGTTACCCTTAATAACCAATTTTTAAAAAACGTAGGTAAATAATGAATTAAATTTGTGGAATGTAAATCATATTCCGTATTTCCTCTGCTGGGGGCACGCAAAATGTTCTTGAAAACGATTAAAATAAATTGGTTTTATTTAGCGCAGTAAGGTCTTGAGTGTATCGTCTTGTTTTTTCATTACCTTAGTAACATTGATAACGCAATCGAGCTTCCCCAGAAATTTTCTTTTCATGCTTTCCCAAGCATTTTTTTAAAAAGTTCCTCTCTATACTAATCTAACAGAGTAATCCATAACATATCCATTCATCCATCCATCTACACATCCCAATTATCGAATACTGTATGTACTGTACAGGGAGGAAAAGTATTGGAATCAAGTGAACAATACGAACTAATTTTCAGTCGTAAAATCCCCGTTTAAGGTTCTTCTTAGCTGTAACTTTACATACAGTTAGTATTAAGCTCTATTAGTGCATCAAAATTGTTGTAGATGAAGAGGTATACTCACCTTTTGAATCCGATAATCGAGATGTAGATGTGGATGGATGAATGCTACGGTTCGAAGATAAAGTGTTTTTAAATGCAAAGATTATTGAGTATTTGTAAATGGAATGCCAAGCAATCTTTTGAATCATGTGTTACTTCACAAAACGTTTGATTATTATAATTTGAGATGCAGTACTAATATATTTGATGATGTGATTGGTATTATTCATTATGGCAGAATTAATCCATTTGACTGAAATATTTAGATAGTATCTAAGAAATCCAGTCTTCGAAATGCACTGCAGGCAGAAATTACCAAAACATTTTAATAAGGTGGATATCTGGATTTTCTAGAATATTCCACTACAACATATTTGTTCTTGGTAAATATTAATTACATTTTGAGCATGTTGAACTTCGTGTTGAGACTGAATAGTAATTGTTTTGATCCAGATTCTATAAACATCCCTTATTTCGTTAGTCTTGGAGACATGATACGGAAAGACATGAAACAATGTTTTTGGACATTTGTATTTTCCATACAGTAAAAAAACATAACTTATCTAACTTTTCCACTGCCACATCTACTTTCCGACATGCTTCCTTGGTGCTCGAAATTTGAATGTCCTTATTTTTTCAATCCATTTCTCAATCGTATTGATTCTTGGGGCTTTTACATTTTCTACATATATTCATTCATTTGTAGATTTTTAAATTATGTCATGCACTTTTTAAAAACATATGACTAATTGTTGAGTAATAACACTAAGAGGAGGAAAAGTTCCGATATGCCGTGCATTCTCACTAGCTTTTTAACTTATTTTTAGCCGTACTTCAACTACTAACTAGGGCAGCTTTATAATTTCGTTGAAGTTTCAACATGTTATTGTATGGTGCTTATTTTTTTAATGAAGCTGGTTGTCAATTAGATACTGAAGTGGCACCGGAAGAACAGACGCCAGGAATCTCCATTCTTCTTTCGTACTATGGCCGTTATATCCCTGTAGATTTAATTATCTTCGACGAAAAATACTCTCCACTGTTTCAAGTTCTTGCCAAATTTTCGATGGTAATACCCCTGGATGAAATAATGAAAAATAGTTATTCCAATAATGAAATGGACATTCTCTTAATTGGGAAGAGGTTTCCATTAACCATTGAGAAATTCTTAACTAAGACTATTTCACTAAATAAAATATGAAAAAGAGCACTATGTAAACAATCTTATTATCTAATTATCTGGAGTTGTCCTCCGAAAAAGTGAAAGGTGAAAAAGGGAAAGGTTCGAGCAGAATTGATGAACACTTTGATGTCTTCGTACCGGTGGGGGATTTCCGTTGACAGTTAAGATTGTTGCGAATCTGAACAGTGAAAAGTATTTAAAAATACAGAACCTCTTGCAGGAAGTCCAAGAGTTTAAGTGCAAAATTCTTAAGAATGAGTTGAATGGAACATCTAGTAAAAGGGATATCATTTTATGTTATGAAACACGTACTACGAGCAACGTATAAAGAAATAAGCATTTTTCCCCCGTATCGGTTAATGAGGGCTCTACCTTGCTTCGTTCTCCCTCGTCATTGAACGTGATGGATGAAAGATTCCAATGAATCAAATCGGATACACGACTCGCTGGATGAAGAACCATCGTGCTGCAGAGCCACAGTTTCATTTCTCTTTTAATTGCACTCCATAAATTACTGCTAATTGTGCTTGGCATCCGCAGCCTCCTATTCGCAAATGGCTTTGCAAAGCCGGAATTAACGACGAGCCTTGGGCAAAAAATAAATGAATCGAGTCTCAAAACGCCATTCATATCGGCAGCACTGAAAGAAGTGGAAGGAGAATTCAGAGCGCCTGGAATTAAAGGCGCAATGACCTCTTAAATCAAAACTTGCGTTATATCTCTAATAATAATAGTTATTCTATTATTTATTATAAAAAAGAAATTACGTCATTTTACTACATTCGATTAAGATAGGATTTGTCGATCTATGTTTATGAATTATAATAGTTGTGAGTCAATGAAAAACTTCATTTGCTAATTCTGAGGAGTCAGAGATTAGCTTGTGTATCAGAATATTTGTATGTAGTATTGTAATATTTGTATCGAATATGTTCATAATGTCGTATATAGAATGCACAGATAATACTTTTTGAAATTAATATTTTCTTTAATAGCAGTGTACGTAATTATAAGCGAATGAATGATGTTCGTCTTATGATTTTGATGGTCATATTTTGGCTCCATTTTATTTTAGTAGTTAGTCCAAAAGTTTCTAAGTTTCTTAGTAGTTAGTCCAAAAGTTTGTCCGTCCTTATCTAGACACTGAACAAAAATACTCTCTCTCATAAGAATCCTCACTTCGTCCACCGTACATTTTGTTGTTCAGTGGACGTTATTGTGCCACTGTTTCAATAAAAAGTCCAGAAATTGTTTCACAAAAATTACGCATCAAGTTCTTTTGATCGCATACGGCCATCTTCAGTTCCCGAATTAATAAGAGTCATGTTACTGCAAAAATGAGAAAAATAAGTAAACGAGGAAATAAAATTAACAATAAAATAAAGAGCTGTTGAAATATTAACTATTTTCTTGTAATTTTATTAACTATTAGTAAATATTGAAACTTTTCTATACGTTATGTTAAGTTACTATAATTCGTTTCTTACTTCTTTTTATTATATTTGTAATTACATACATGTTTTTATTTATTGAAGTTCTGAAAACGGTCGCAAGGTGGCAGAAAAATCTTTATTAGCTGTTAAAAACTATGATAAAACAACGTCGAAGATTTCTGCTAATGAAGATCATCATAAAACCCACACAACTTCCCACAAGCGAAAATTGTTAGATATTCTTCGGAAATTACTAGTGGCTTTGGTGGATCCAGGGGGAGGGGCCGTGCCCTTCCCCCCAAAAGGCCATGAGTTTTCGCTTACTTTCCTTTATTTGCCAAAATTTATTTACATTTTTTATGTTCGAATGATGTTATTATTTAAACAATAATATTTTATAATATATCATATAGTACATAAATAATATACAATATAATAACAAATATGTTTATTAAAAATCAACGACGGCCCCTCCTAAATGGTTGGCTGGACCCGCCCCTGAGTGGCACGTATGATCTTAATAATTCCGCTCTCATGCGCTACTTAAAACTATTCGTTATGCTAGGCGATGGAAAATTCTGTCGTCAATGACTGGTGGACAATGGTGGAGAGCGAGCGAATGGGTTTAGAAACACAATGAAAGTGATGGAATGCCTCGTGGCGTCGACGCGACGGGGGAAAACTAGAAAAGCGCGGGGAAATTACAAGAAAGCTCACTTTCTCCGCTTCAGCCCTCGCGCGCATTCACAGGTCCAGTCTTAAAGTTGTCTGGGGCAACTACCCCACAGGTCACTTTCAGGGAACTTACGTCAGCCAGCACGCTCTCCTTGCGCGGGCAAAGACGCCTTCCGGCAGAAACGCGGCTGCATTTGATATCGAACAAGCGGCGAAACAATTTGCCACGCTTTCTTCTGAAATCTTCTCGTATATAAAAATCAATGTTTGTTGGTTCGTTCTTAATGCGTTGCCGTGCCGTTCATCCGATTGCGATAAAACTTTGTCGACTTGCACTTGCGAGACGGATATAGGCATAGTACAATTATTGTAATTCCACTAGATAGCGGTACAGCACAAGATAGCGCTTCAGTTAAATGCAAAGTTAAATGCAGTTCCCAATCCACTTGAGCTTCATTGTTGCTGGGCGTTGCCGTGTGACGTAGGGCAAGATCGAGGAGGACAGGAGGAGCGGGTGGCGCAAGATGAAAAGAGAACAGGGGAAAAGAGAGAGAAAGAAGGGAAGAAAAAGGGAGGGGAAGAGAGAAGGAAAAAGATAAAGAAAATAACTCTTAAATAATAAAAAGAAGAAGATAACTTTTTCAAATTTCCAACGACATTTCTACAATTATTTCTTCTGCGGCAGCAACACGCCGGGTACCAGCTAGTAGCTTTAAAAATGAGGTAATTCCGAAATTAGATGACGAAGAATTGTTCGTGAAATGTTTCGCAAGCGTATTACAACGTAATTAATCTTTATTAAACAATTAAGTAAAAGGAAACATCCTCAAATGCCATCTCTGAAAACAACTATGTCGACAACTCCACCTTCACCCGGAGATTTAGTGATATCAAGAGTTTTAGGTACATTTTTTCTATGTTCATAAGAACATACATGCTTTGTCTATTTTCATGATGGCAGATGAAGTCTTGTGATAATTCGCCATAGAGGTGGATAAATAAAAAAAATATCCAAACCCTTTTATAATTTATTATAAAAATTATATATATATATATATATATATATATATATATATATATATATATATATTTCAATTTCTTATACGGGGCAGGGTGGGCAGGAACCCCGCTGTTTATTGCCCGGGGCCGTGGATGGACCCCCGGGGAAGGCGCGCGAGACATACGGCTGGAGAAACCTCATTCACCCACTCGCTACCAGCACACGCCCGACACACGTCTCCCCTCGCATGTACTTCAAATGTAATTTCCAAGCTCCGTAAAGTTAGAATCGCAAAGTTGTCAAAAAATTTGAAATTAATCTTCAAATTTGTCGCTAATTTGTTACGCAAAAAATATTTGTCACTCTTCATTTGACACTGCTATAACAAATGCTGCTAACTTGATATCAACTTAGAATCGCAAAAACAAGAAAACCTAGAAACTACACAGATAAATAAAAAATAATTACATGGGAATTTGTCGTTTTTTTATCGCTCATAACCTACCATAAAACAAATTTTGTTACTCTTTAAACAAAACCTGAAATGTAATTTCTGGAAAACGCGGTTTTGCACTGCAATGTCAGAAAAAACAAGAAATTACACTAATAATTAAAAAATAATTATATGGGAATTTGTGGGAATTAATTAAAAAATAATTGCATGGGAATTTGCATTTCTGGTTTTGTTTAAAGAGTAATAAAATTTGTTTTATGGTAACAACCTCTATTGCCTTCTTTTCTTCCCCAGATCTCTTTGTGCTTTCTTGTGGTGTTCTCTACGTTGTTCTTCCGAGTTTTGTTGCTTGCTATTGATTCACTGCGAGTTGACGTTTGCTCTTCACTGCGAGTTGACTTCATTGCTCTTCACTGCGAGTTGACGTTTGTCAGTGTTCTGAATTTTGAGCATTCTTGCATTTTCTCTTAATCTAATACTCTCATTCACTTGTTTTGTTTTCTTTTGTTTTAAAAAAATCATTGTTATTTCAGTAAAAACCTGTTATTGAATTAAAAAAGGCATTCATGTACCATTACATATCTACATTTTTAGGTTCGAATTTCCGTACTTTTTAGTAAGAAATCACAAATAATTAATTGTTTTAGGAGAAGTCTTTCTGGCAACATCATTAAAATTATTTCAAAGATTTGTAATTAAACAACTCGCCATTTTTATCCATTTTTTGAAGTTCCATTCCATGAAGTACCTTTCGAGGAATAAAATTCAATTATCGTTTTATTATCGATTTGAATTTAAAGGTGAAGAAAAGGGAGTTGTTGATAACAAATAAACAGTCACCTGAATTGGGCAGGAAGGAATTACTGACTGAACACTTCGATTATTGTCAAGTCTCGTATATGTGTGTATAAACACATGTGGAAATAACTAATAGGGTATTGTTACAACAATGATAATATACAACAATAATGACAATTATGTACAGTAACAAAGACGTTTTATCTGGTGTGCTAAATGGCTTGAGGTGAAAAGCCGAACAGAACGAGAGTCATTGAGACGTCTTGACGACCGCCTGACTCATTGTCAGGCGTGAAATGCATTGTGTCACTGCTTCTAATCGGTTCAGTATGTTTCGCGTTCCGCCGCTAACTGCCGCTTCTCACGAGGCGCTGTTTCCTGCAAGGTGGTTTGCCAATAGACTGTTTAGTCTTTGCCGTGCGAACGTCGCAACAGACACAGAACGTTGCTTTCCTGTGCGACGAATCGGTTTTAGGGGCAGCAGCAGTGGCGGCTGCGGCAGGCGTAAGCAGGTTAAGTGCACCCGCATGCGCTCCCGGCCAGTTCGCAGCTGCCGCCTCCAGCGCCCCCGAATTCGCGCTCCCGATTCGCGCTCCTGCGGGCGCCCCACGCAAGCGCGCGCGAGGGCACGCGTGCTTGCGCACGCAGCCGCAGCGGCTGCCCCCCCCCCCCCCGCGCTGCGAAGCGCGCTTTTTATCGCGCCTCTATTCAGTGCGCGTTCGCTGCCCTCGTTTCTTTCGACGCCGAACATGCCGAGAGAGGTGGCTCAGGGCATCAACTGATGTCGCTGCAATGCTTCTGATCGGTAGGTCCTAGGGTCCCACACCTCACGGTAGCAGGATATTCGACACTAGCTAGATAGCTACACTTTCACTTACATGCACTAAGCTACCACAAATGCAGGAAGACCGGTCGGGAGCATGGAGGTGGTCCCGGCTGGGGCGGTGCCCCGCTGGTGGGAGATACCTGATTGGCGAAAACCCCGATAGCGGACGGAAGGTCGGGACCGGATCTCGCCATCGAGCGGCAAAAGATCACCGTCACCTCCCGAGGGAAAAAATGCACTAAACATACCTGTTGATGCACCCGGAATGACTAATCAATGAATCGAAGCGAAGCCAAAGGTCTCATACGTGGATTTGTGTTATCAAGACGAAACTCTGAGGAATATGCCAACGGGTGTTCGAATCAACCAGCTTTTCCTCTTGTGTATAATCTTAGACATCAATTTCACTATTAGGGTTTATCAAGCTAACTAGTACGAGAAGGTCTGTACCATTCTTTAGCAGAACTAGTTATTTATCATTTTGTTTTATTGCAAAGTCCTCGCCTCGGTACTAGATGAGTTCTTGTGATTTAGCATTTCAATATTTGTTACGCTTATCATTACCTTAAAATTTCCTGACAAAGCGTCTATTAGAATCGCGTCTACATTACAATTTTCCACTCCATTATCTATTGAATATTCTGAAATTACCATTTGAAATGGAAGTTTACGGTTACAGGCTGTTTAAAGATACGGTGAGGAATTTCTGGAGAATCGCGATGACGTCTCCATCTGGGCGCAGCCATGCTTTTCCTAAGGGCTAAAGGTTGGATTCACATGGCGACACTTGAATTCCGTGTGTGTCGAGGGCATTTTATTTAAAAATGAAATTATAGTAAAGTGGCGGGTAAATGAAAACATATTGTATGAATGAAAACATAGTGTATCATAAATAGAAAAATTGATGACGGAAATCATCTCAGAAAGGTGTAGTATAATCCAGAATAATATTGAAAAACATTATCAATATATTTCGTATAAAATTGTGTAAGGACTACTAGCAGTAATATGGAATATTTAGGTTTCAAAGTTTCCTGAATAAAGCGCTGAGATGAACTTGTATTATAATAAACCGTCGTGACATATTAGTACCGTCAACATCATCGTTGACAATTAACGAAACGATTCTTGAAGATTAGCTTTTACTTTTTAGCTTTAGAAGAATCATATATGACATAGGGTTTAGTTTATCGCATTTTTCGTATTTGCGAAAGCTAAAATTTAATTTACTAATATAAGTTAAAGAACAGCGTTAGCTAATTTATCTGAAAGATAACATCTGAAAGCCATCATTCTAAAAAGAGGATGACAGCTAATTTTTTTCCATGCTGATCAGTCCAACGTGCATTTGCGGATTCATTTATTGTTGCATACGGATAAGGTCAACGGCACCATGAACTGTGATTACGTCAAACTATTGTGACGCACGATGACTCCAGCAGGGTCGCGGTTATGTGCATAAGTAATTAGCCGTCTTATCAGTGGGTTATGAATGGTGATGAGATATTTACACCCATTCAACCCACGCTCCTAACTGAAAGAACTAATGCAAAACAAACAAAACGTTTCAAAAGTAAGATAATACCGGGGGTTTACCGTACAACGTACAAAAATTTATAATTTTGTCAGCGAAAAACAAATCACAAATATTATCTAAAAGTGAAAACTCAAACGCAAATATCTAAAACTAATAACTAAACTATTATCTAAAACTAAAACGTTTGCACGGTGAGTCGAACCCGCCAATTGGAATACATCGAAATATACGAGAAAATGTAAACGTAAATAATGTTACAAGCTGCTTGAACATGGGAGTGAAATGAAAAGTTTCAAGGAAATCAGCAGGGAACATGAACATGGATTTCAATTGAATTTTGTCTTGTAAAGGTAGGTACTGTTCAATGAAGTTGGATTATCCAATGAAGTTGTGTATTTCTTCTTTTAGCATTAAAGATATTACATTAAGTATTATATTCAACGGACTAATTTGTATTGATGTGTCACTACATATTTTTCATTTGCATTTTGTTCAGTATGTTGAAGTCAGTTTGTCACGGAGTACTAGCCCTTTGCAGAAATGAAAGATCCCATTTTAAATCCAATTTTTCATTGTATGATATTCTTATTGAACATGGATGAAACGCCCAGAGAATCGTGATGAACCCCTGTAGCTGACTACCTAACACAACTGCAGAGCTACACGCCGGTCTCATAAATTACTGTTTTTCTAACAACCTCGTATAAATCAACTTGGGAGCCGGATGCTGTTTGGGAGAGCAACGACCTCTGTCGCTGCCTCTAAAACTTCACCGAAACTTGCCTGAAGATGTCGCAATGTTTCCGATAGCTGAAATACTAGTGTCGGTGAAGATGCCCGAGGATTCATAAAATCGTCAATCAAATCGAATCAATATCAATATCCTATCTCCCATCAGTATCTAAAATGCAAAATTAAGCCAGCATGTGATAAATCAATTGCTACAATCGTTATTGAAGATGTAATTAACAATAAGACGCCAAATGCAAGTTCTCATTTTTATAGAGGATAAGAGCTGCATCTTTTTGCCTAGAATGATATTTTAATTATATTTCTTTCTTCATTTTTAAACAAGTATACTTTTAATTGAATTTGGAAATCAAATATGAATTAACAATGCAACAGAATTATCTTTGTATCTTGTGTAAAATGTATATCCTTTGCATAGTATTTGAGTAAACTATATCACTCCGTCACTCACAGTTAAACCTCTTCTCATCTATCAATCGAGACAAATGATTTGTCATTTCCGTCGGTCTCCGGTTGGAGAATTGATGATTTGTTTGCGAATCCTTCCAGAAGATTCAAGAAATTTACAAAAACGTTTTTGTTCGTTGTTTCTTTTGCGATTTTTTAGTGGAGTGATCTAACGGTGGCCGCGCGAACCTCGTGTTCCTGTGCCATCGCCTCCGAAGACGCCATAACCAGCTGTGATGGCAGGTGTATGATGGCTGTGGTGACGCCAGTGATGCGATGAATGACACGGGTTGCTATCGCTGTATTGCTCGGAGGAGTAATTCGCCTTGCTACATTGAACGGTTGCCATGAAAATCTGAAAAGATGTGATTTTGACTTTTTCAGCGTTTACCACTTACGGTATTCAAATATTGTTATTGACTGAAGGCATTTAGTAGCCTCTCAATCCTCTCCCCAAAGTCACTTCATCAGTTCTGACTCCATTGCCCTCGCTGCAGCAGCGACGTGGGTTGCCACTGAGGCATATCGTATAAGGAGCAGCGCGATTACCGCAACAAGCAAACCGCTGAGCTCGCCGCAACTACGACGGCGACCACCACATGTGGGCATGCTGCCTCGCGCTGGCCTCGCCGCAACCATTATCTTCTTCTACACACGTCGTTACGCTGGCCATCTTTTCTTTGAAGCGAAACTGTGAAAGAAATGATAAGATTCTATACAGGGAGTCCCACCAACTATGGGCCACCCCCGTAACTTCTAAACGGTTCCCTATATCGAAACGCAGTTTTTGTTCAACTATGAGGAATCATGGGGCAAGTAATGTGCCGTGGAGATATTGTTATAAATATTTTTAGTTTTCGAGAAATTCAATCATTTTTTATTTTTTGAATAGAAACATTTATTTTTCTCACTTGCAATAGATCATAAATAGACGAATGCAATGGTGTATCACATGTTAATGTTTTGTTAGTATTTTGAGTATAAAATAATATTTTCTGACATGTGATTTTAAATTAAATTTATGAGATTTCCTGTAGCAACCCTCGCAACTGTTGCCTTTGGGAAAGGTTGCCTTCGCGACGTCACCACATTTGCAGGGAGAGGGGAGAAGTCGCTAAAGCCACCTCCCCAAATGTGACAGTTGCGCCGGCTGCTACAGGAAAAATTGCACGTTTAATTTAAAATCTCATATCGGAAAGTATAATTATATGTACAAAATACTATCAAAATATTAACATACGTTACATCATTGCATTCCTCTTTTTATAATCTATCAATTGCTAGTGAGAAAAATATGTGGTCCCACTTAAAAAATCAAAGATGATTAAATTTCTCAAAAACTAAAAATATATTTCAAACAATATGTCTACAACATCCCACTGGCCCCATGATTCCGCATTGTCTAGCGAAAACTGTATTTCGATATCGGGAACCATTTAGACATTATGTGGGTGGCCCACAGTTGGTGGGACTGTCCGTACTTGTATCTCTGTTTATTAAACAAAATGCTAACGATTGATAAGTATTTTCCAGCGCGTCAACTGCTAAGGTCATTAGTCTGCATGCTTTGTGTAGTGCATACTTTTTCGCGAGAGGTGACGGTGATCTTCCTTCACTTGATGGAGAGATCCGGCGCTGACCTATACGCCGGCTAGCGCGGTTTTCCCCAACCAGCTATTTCCCACCAGCGGGGCTCCACCCCTGCCAGATCAAGCTCTGGGCTCCAGATGAGTATGGCAGTGCTTGTAAGAGTAAGTGCGTGTAAGTAAGGGGTGAAGATAGGACAAGTAAGGGGAAGGAAAGATTGACGTTCTATGATATTTTTTTTAGTTTATCTGTTCTGGGTACATGTACACCATTATACGGATGGTCAAAAATGTACAAAATGTTGAAATCTACACTTTAATGAGCCTATCGACTATTTGAAGTTCCGTGCAATTTAATCCCATGGATGAAAAAATAAATATGTTTTCAATAAAGACTTAGCGGTCTTGAATTGTTTATCTTCGCACTGAATCGGACCTATATAATGCAAAGCAATATTCAAAGCCTGCCGATTACAAGGTGGGTTCCAGAATATTTTAGCTTTTAAAATAATGATTTACAAAGAGCTGGATCTTCACGCATTTCCAACTAGTTATAATTAATAAAATGAATTTATATATTTAAAAAATGTTCTTCATGCTGTTTTGTAATTCTCTCCCTTGGCTTTTTAAATTCAAAGATTGTAAGAGTGTGTAAGTGCCCTTCTTGCCACTGCAGCTTGAAAATAAATTAAAACTGTAGATTTTAGCTGGCACCCTTAACCGATTATTGAATGGTTGAATGGTCCAGCTGTTGTGCTACCGGTGAAGATATCACCTGCATTATTATAGCAAAACAGTCTCTGCGTTTGCATTTACGTAATTTATGTTGATCTAGAGATGCACATGGAAGTCATTCTGGCTGCTACACATTTGAATTACGGCCATTTAATGGGACCCCAGTCGCCGTTGAAACATATTATCTAAAATCAAATCTAAGTACTTGTAACTATTTCCGAATATTTTCAATTATCTTTTTATGGTAATCTGGGCGCCAGGAAATAATTACGAATGAGATTATTCGTTCTTGTCTGCACATTAATTTTGTCAGCCGTACTTGCTCAGTCGGTCGGGTTGTAATTTATAAGTATAGCTTACCCGTTCTGCAATCACTTATTCAATCTGCCATCCGTACGGAGTGGCGAGGAATCTGAAAATTGTGTTAAGAGAACGTCTAATTCCGGATTGCACGTATTATAAAATAATCATCAGCTTTCTTTCAAAAATATCATAATATAAATCAATATAATTATGATTTATTATTTAAAAAAAGCAACAAATTAGTCCACTTTCTAATCAACGTTAACTTCAGACACAATAGCTATTATACCAGATTCGAATTCTTTTTGGTCATAACGGGTTTTGTATTTCTAATAATTCAAATAAACAAAGACCTGTGCACCATATAATTCTTCGCGCGCAGTCTTCATTTCCCCTTCGACGGCGCCTCGTAGAATCTTCTCAGCTGCCCCGCGATGACTTCTTTCTTCACTTAATAAATCTCCGTTTGTTCAATATCCAACGGTATCATCCAATACATTATAATATTAATCACGTTAACTACCCTATGCTTGCGTCACTGACGGAGGCCTACACGCGTACTGTTCCACAATGAACAAATTCCCAGTCTATTTCCTAAACGGCGTCTTATCATTCTAATGTTGAGAATATAAATTTTGAATTAATACCACCCACAGCTAAGTCTTTAGATCTGCTTGCTGCCGTGTAATGAGCAAGAGTGAGTGTCCCTCGTGATTCAAACTTCAAGAAACCTATTATATCCCTCCTTTTTTCCCAACAAAAGAATGTTCTTCCGCCTCGATTATTGATTTCCATGTGTATCTTTTTTTCGTTACCAAAATGGACCCTAATGACGACTGTTTACTCTGCTCCCATAGCGACTGCCGCTATCGTCTCTTGTCTCAGCAATACTCTGCTTCTGAAATACATTTCTCCGTTACAACATTAGTTAATGGTTCCCATTTTGATGTATCACACCGTTAAGGCTAGATTTAAGTGACGCGATTTCCTGTTGATTTGGTTCTTTTGGATTTGTTTGCTGCCTCGTAGTACTGTATCCATTCATCATCAAGATTTTCATTCCTCATTTTATTCTTACCATCTTTGGAATTGTATTTATGTTGCGTCCCAATCTCAGAGTAAAATGCGAATGTGAACCTAATAGTTAAGCAACATGATCCAATGGCTGTTGTAAAATATTTCGCTTTGTAAGAAATCTTATCCCGAATGTTATTTCATTAGTTTTTTATTTATTTCACACAAAACTGTTGTTTCAGACACATTCATTCTCCTTCTACCTTTCTCCCACTTTACCAAGTGTTTTCGTTTTCATATATTGTTCGTTTTGAAAATGTAAATCTTACAAGCAGTAGGGGTGACGCATCAATTTTCGCCCACAAACTGACAATGAGTTTTATTCTCACCGGTCTAACTTCTTCTACGTACCTGTGATAAATGAAAGACTGCCTGTGGCGTAATTATATACTTGCTTGACAATTGAGATTATAAGAATGTTTTCACTTCAAATGATGTAATTTGCTTTACGTATTCATATTAGATTTCATGATTTATTGTACTTTTTATGATTTCAAACTGCTAACATTCTGACGATCTAATTTTTTCATTAGTTAGTTGCCGGCCGCGTCCACTGGGGTTATTGGATCCGGAAGTGCTGTGCATATTGTTACCGCAGGAAGTGACAGTGATCTCTCGCAACTGGATGGTGAGATACGTCGCCAACTTACACGTCGGACTGTGATGGAATGTTTGTCAAATAGATATCTTCCAACAGTGGGGCAGCGCCCCAGCCGGAACAAGCGATAAGCTCCCGACCGGTCTCCCGGCATGTGTGGTAGTGTAGTGCATTAACGTTTGCGAGTTTAGGTGATAAAGAGGGTTCAAGGATGAGGGGTACAAGAGTGCACGGACGCCATGTCGCGATGGACGCCCAATCCGAGTACCCCGCCGCTAGATTTCCCCACAAGAAAGTGATTGAAATGGACCTACTTATCTATCTAGTGTCGAATATACGCCACCATCGAGATTCGAACCCTAGGACTTCCCTGACAGAGGTGATGATGTGGCAACAACTGTTTTCCTGAGCTATCTCATCCGGAGATAAGATCTAATGTATTTCTGCATGTAAGTATTATATAACGACCCCTCAAAAAACGCCACATTGTAGAGGAGTCTTTCCTCTATGACAGTGAAGTGAAATAGAGAACGACCACGGAAAGAAAGGGAGAACATCAATGGAGGAAGAATTGAAATTAAGACTTCTTTCCGTAAAGTCCACCGCGAAAGAAGATTTAGAATTTTAAGTACCAATAACAATAACATACAACATTGCTTTGAAAATTGTGGGCAAAATAATTAGGGATCCCCAAGAAAAAAAAACTGTGAGAGATATCCATCACCTTTGTACACGAAAAACAAAATGTCAGCAGCGAGACACAACTTGCTCACTCGAATTAACAAAACAAGAATAACAAAACAAAGTTTTCAAACATAATACTTCTGTGCACTTACAATATAACAAAAACGTTCTGATCTAAACATATACCATCTCTATTTACATTATGTTTGATTTAAATAAAGAGAATAGTATATTCTTCAACGAGCGCATAATGATAGTTATTATTTACGATTTGATGATTACGACACGAGCGACGTAGAAGCGAGAGTCGGAATTTCTACGAGTGAATAATAGACATTCTACGCATGTAGAAGACTATACTTTCTCTACGACTTTGAAATTGATAGTTTAAAAATACTAAATGGTCGCCTTAACCTTACAGAACGGTTACAGAACACTCAATGTTCTCTGACCTTCACAAACACCAACTCGCATACTGTTGCGTGGTTCACCTATCTCACGGCAACTGGCGGCAGAGCACGCAGCGCGACTGCACGTAGGCGACTGCGAGAATCCTCTGTCGTGTATAATCAGTGGCGAAGCGTCAGGGTAGGCAGAGTAAGCTGAGCTATCCGTAAGAATGTTGAAGAAGGCGAGAAATATATCTTCACTAAAAAAAAGAAAATTGTCAATTTATGTTATTTTAGCCAATTAATACCGTACGTATGCGCACCAAGTTAATTGTTCTGTTCTT
This sequence comes from Acheta domesticus, assembly GCA_031308135.1. Taxonomy (NCBI): domain Eukaryota; kingdom Metazoa; phylum Arthropoda; class Insecta; order Orthoptera; family Gryllidae; genus Acheta; species Acheta domesticus. The sequence continues at coordinate 113,784,611 of JAHLJT010009419.1, read as the reverse complement.
ATGCATATTCAATGCGATGTGTCTTTGCAGCCACCCGTTGCAGCGGACATTACTGCATCTGATAACGTGCAGAAAGGTACACAGCCTGGAGTAGTAGCGAAAAAGCATTTTCCTGGTCTAGGGGAGGGGAAGGCAGGGACCCCGCTGCTGCAGCGAAGGTTTGTGCGCGGTGCCTGCTCTACCTGTCTGCCACCAGCTGGCTCCCTGGCACCGGAAAGGAAAGTGGTAGCGCCGAAAGACGGAGTGCTCCGTGCGCAGCGTAACGGCGCACGGCGCGAGCTCCACATGACACGTCTGGGCGCTGCGCGGGCGCTGCATGCAGATGGGGCGAGTGCGGCGCCCGGAACGCCCCTCGGCCCCACTCGACCCCCCTCGGGGCCCCTCGGCGCCCCTCGGGCCTCCTCTTGCCCACCTCAGCCCGTCGGTCCCCCCTCGGTCCCCCTTGGCCCCCCTCGGCCCCCCTAGATCCCTCTCGGCTCCCCTCGACTGCCCCTCGGCCCCTCTCCGCCCCCCTCAGTACCCCAGGCCTTCTCGGCCCCCCTCGACCCCCCAGGTCCCTCTCAGCTTCCCTCGGCCCCCCTCGATCCCCTAGGCCGTTCTCGGTCCCCCATGCTCCCCCTCAGCCCCCCGGCCCCCTCGGCCCTCCTCGGCCCCCTCGGCCCCCTCGGCCCCCTCGGCACCCTCGGCCCCCTCGGCCCCCTCGGCCCCCTCGGCCCCCTCGGCCCCCTCGGCCCCCTCGGCCCCCTCGGCCCCCTTGGCCCCCTTGTCGTCCCTCTGTCCCCTCGCCCCCCTTCTCCCTTGGTATGTCGCGCGCGTTTCAGGAAGCGGCGCCGCGGACGCGCACGGAGACATTGGGACTGTTCGCCGGGCGCCGCCTCTCCTGCAGGCGGGCGCCAGAAGCCTTTGGGCAAAGGTACACTTCCTCTTTTCCAAAATGTAACGTACGTTAACCAAACGTATGATGAACGTTACATGTTTGAAAAGATGTCGCTAGATAAAACAAAATACATACACATACGGAAGTACTTCAACACCTACGGAAATACTTGTCATATACGGAAGCATGTGACAAGAGCAAACATTTTAGAAAACGATGAATAAGTTGAAGAGGTTAATAGTTCTAAATGTCTAGGTTATAACAATAAGTATTCAAAAGTTTGAAAATACACTGAAAAAATGTAGTATACTGTAGATCTATAGGCAAACGAAACATAACCCTCTCAGGAAAAATGGAAAGAGAAATACTGGAAAGAGATCCCTAATCACTTCCAGGCGCATGCCGGAGCGGCACCCCAAACGGCCACGGAACGGTTTTCTTCTTCGTTTTCATCGTTACCTTCCTCTATTATTATGTGAAACCAGTTTTTTTCTTGTTTTTTTCTGAAAATAATTTCTCATACTACATTGATTAGTACATCGATTCATAAAACAGAGTTTTACTTCTTCAGGTACTTTCAGTGGTCATAAGACATTTTTTAATGTCCATAAAAACACAAAAAATTGAAAATTTCATTTAAAATCAAAATTTCAATTTAAAAGATGCGGTTGACTATTCGTTAAAACCTATCGGAAGAATTGAATCAATGGGAAGAATAAAAACTTCGGGGCCGTCAAACCACATCGGCGTAATCATCGTGCGTCCGTCATCGATCAGGAGCCGGAGGAGGATCGTAGTGCGCTGAAGAAGGTCCCAATTATGAGCGTCGGATCATTGACCTTTCTGCCAAGATCGCGTCTTCAACCAGGCAGGAAATACACCAATAATACCATCATCATGGCCATGGTTAGAGACATTTTCACACGCATGAGCGTCAAAACTCTCGTATCTATCTTCGTTACATAAACCGGTCGGTGTTGTCGTCAGCCAGTGCCAGTTTCTACCGCCATCGCTTTCCGGTCCACAACATATCACACTCCGGTAAACCACCCTTCCATTTCAGCGTTTACAGGCACTAGTTGGAATGACGATCTTCTCTAGAGTGATATTTTTCACGGGCATATTTGCCTCTGCATCGTCGATTGTCTATTTCGATTCCATCTCTCTAACAACCGAAACTTATTACTTTCTAGTATTTTCTCCGCCCCCCTTGCTACCATTATTCTTTATTATGTTGCCATTGTGTGAACTTTAAGGTCATAATTGGATGATATAAATTATTTGATTTTTTCTGATGATGAAGACTTAATGGAACACTTGGAATGGTCCGAGAAATTCACCGCTATCCACTTTGTCCGTCTCAAGTACCATATGGATCGACCTGGATCCAAACCCCGGCCTCAGCAGTAAACGGCGTGCGGTCATGAACGCACATTAAAATTTTATGTACACACGTACATTAGAATGCAAAGCTTTGTGGGCATATCTGAAAAGAATGAATGACGAGAGGGGAAACCTATATTAAAACTAAGTTTATTTAAATGTAAGCATTAAATTTAATGTGCAAATACACTAACATCTTTCTAATATACAAGGTGTATCAAGTTTCGTGTACAATAATAAAGTAATGTACACTTTAATATACATTAAGTTTAATGTCTTATCTGACAGTGTACCGAACGGTCGTCCCGCCTCCGCCGTTACTAACTACTAAATGTGAGCGCCGACACGGCCCCGGGGCCACTGCACCAAACTGTCACCACCTGATCATCACCGCATTCCACCATCATTCATGACCTCGCCCACTTCCCATCGCAACGCCTTCCAACCCCGCCGTCGTCGCTTCACCGTTGTCGTCGTCTGCGGCGGCGGGTTGTGTCATGAGAATCGCTGCCCGTCGCCTGTCACCGGCGCCACCGTCACGTGCCTCCGTCGCCGGCTCTCGCGTCGCGACGCTCGCGTCGCGCAGTTGGAGAGCGCGCTGGCACCGCGCCGAGTGCCGCTTGTGGCCCCCCACCCCACCCCCCTGCGCTGCTGACGCTCTCGGAGCTGCTTAATGAAACAGGTTTTTGTTTGCTTTATTTTATCTGTGTGTGTGTGTGTGTGTGTGTTTTATGAGACTCGGTTGGACGAATAGGAAAATTCAAATTGTTCCAAAAACGTTTTCGATTTCCTTTGATTTTCCATCACTGTTTGTTATCTACAAAATATTTTTTCTACTCCCTTTGTATAGTGCTGTCATTTGATGTCTGCCACCAATTGCATATTGATACCCATTTCGATGCAGTTTTCATTACAATACATGTTCTTAACCAATCACAAAGTTTACAAACGAAGTATTGACAATTAATCATTGAGAATCGTTCTAGTAAATGTTCCGTTCGACTGTGTACTTTAAAATTACATTTGATTTTATATTATGCCTGTCAGTTTTAATTTCTTTTATTATCAGTATTTTTTCTTCGAATGTTATTGAAAATAAATTGAATCATAATTTCACTTTGATCCTATTTGACTAGCGCAGTACTCCCTCGCAGGTGTATTGGTGGCCAGAGCCACTTGCGGCAGCATGCGAGGGTGGGGTTTGGGAGCTTACCGCTAGGTGGCCTCGGGTGAATCCTTTACGTCAACGGCCAAGAAACTATTCAATGTAAAAGTTTAACTTATAAAATTCGTAGATAAAGCACCGTATGAAACTCAATGTAATGGGTATTAATACACTCGTGTGAAGTTTACGATACTCGCTGGTATCGTAATATCACACTCGTGTATTAATTACATCATCATTTCATATGTACTATTTAGATACTCTTGACCACAGTATTGAAGGTTGAAGTTTGTATTGCACAAATCGTATGTTTTATAGGTAGGTATATGTACAGAAATACACGTAAATTGTGACGAAACATCAATTTTTAAATACTGGAAAAAAGCAAAAGATTGTTGATAAAAATAGATTGTCTTATGTAGGCGATGTTTGTAATATTTTTATTTATGATATGTAATGAAGGATTGCATTTGATGTTTTCTTTAATCGTCCAACGCTCCGTTAAAAACCGTACATGATTCTTCATTGCTCTGAATGCCCTTTGTGAAAAAACTCTCTAAATATACCGCTCCAGTTCAAGCTGAAAGTGATCTTCAATCAGAAAGTGGCACGGCTTGTCTAGTTCGCGCCTTTCTTCTCGCCCAACAGCGTGTCGCTCTGTCATCGTCTGCCTTGTAATCTCCTCCTCCGCCGCCGCCGCCATCGCCATCGCCACCTCCGCCGCCTCCGCCGCCTCAGCCTCCGCCGCCGCCGCTGCCACCGCCACCGCCTCCGCCTCCGCCTCTGCCGCCGCCGCAGCCACCGCCGCTGCCGCCGCCCCCGCCGCCGCCGCCGCGTTGCGTCGTCTGCGGCCGTCGCCGCCACTTCCTCCTGGCTCCTGGCGAGGTGCCTCACACGCGTTGGCCCTGGCGCCTCGCGGACGCTGCCTCTGCCCACCGCCTCTCCACTCCTTCCTCCTCCTCTCCCCCTCCTCCCCTTCCACTCCTCCCCGCCGCGCTCCTCTGCGTCCCACTCCCCCTCCTCACTCCTCCGCACACCGCTCCATTCTCTGTCTCGCTTCACCGTTCTTCCACATTCGCCTCGGACGGTTCACCACACGTATCTCGAAACGATCCGACCCAACTCACCTCGATCTACTCCGCTTCTTTCGTATCCGATTAGATCTGATCGGCTTCGACTTCCAATTCCCCTCGACCCGTCTCGACTCGGTCCCCTTGGTCCTTACCCAGCCCTATTCGACCCGCCCCCGCCGCCGCCGACTCGACCCCTGCCGACTTGACCGGCTCGTCTCGATCTGCTCCCCTTCGATCCCACTCGATCGGATCCAATCTGCCTCAACCTCCTATTTCGCTCGACCCGCTCCACTTAGACCCGACCCAGGTCAATTCGACTTGCCCCGCCGACTCGCTCCCGGCCGACCCGACCCGTCTTGACCTGACGACTTCCATCCCGTCCCGTCTCGTCGCGTCCCGGAGGATAGTAATTAAATAGTCCCGGAGGATAGCAATTAAATAGGACTTCGTGCAGCACGCGTGGAGTCTCGGAGGGCGACGACATCGCAGCTGGGACCGGAGCGGCCTAAACACTTTTCTGCTGTCGGAGGTGAGCGCGTAGGCATTGGCAGTGTGAATGACGGTTATGGAGGTACCGACGGCTGTTACTGGGATGGTAGTGATCCATATCTGAACTTAGGCATGAGATTCAGTTATTTACAAATGGGACTTGGGTCGATGGACCCCACGACTCCTAGAGTCAGTTATGGAAATTAAACCGTGGACTTGCAGCACGATAATTCTGCCTGCTGCGATTGCGAGCATTCTAAGATTTGAGAAAATTTGAACACAAGTTTAGTTCTATACCAAATTCACTTACGCAAATGAACTAATTGAGTACATTAAGTTTCAGTTCAATCAATTTCGTAAAACTTTCCATTAAGCTTTAAAACCCGTAAACCCCTTAAAATTTAGGACGAATTCATTGAAAGAGATTGTTGAGACCCCTTCAAACCAGTCGGAATTGTTCACTTGGAATTAATTAAAATTATGTAAACAATGACAATAACAAAGGAGACCTTCGTGGCTAGAAATTCGAACAAATCGACCATTTCGAGATGACTTTTGTGACTCCTTTGCGGAAACGCAGTTTATTTATGCATCGCCTTTTATTCTGAAACAAAGGAAGTGCTGTCACCAGGGTTTAATGACAATCTCCTGAAAGATTCAACCTTCAAAAATGTTCACTGCCTTTGTGTTTCTCCACTCATATCGTGTAAATTCATCTCTTAAGTTTGGATGTATTTCCTAATGTTTTGACTATCGAATTCAAAGAACCACGTTTGCATTCAGTTGATTTTCTTAAGCCCATAAACAGGTGATAACTCTTAATGAATCACATTCTCATTCATTTTTTTATAAAAAATCTCGTAATTCCCAGGAAGTATACATATTTTCGTGTTTATGAAATACGATAACAGAGGAACCGATAACGTATTGATATTGTAGCGTGTGTAAATTTTTTAGACGGGCATAATGTCTGTGTTTATGCAAAGGAGTTTCTTACTTATTAGTATACTTTAACTATTTTTTACATGTTTTAACAAATAAACTTATTGTTCATGATGAATAAATGTAAATATTTTTTAATTGTCCAAGGAGAATTTTCGTTATGTATTTGTCCGTCGTATCGTGAATACGAATAGAAACATATTTGACAACAGTTCTTTAATTTGGACAAATTGCAAATAAACAGTGTATAAAAACTGGGGTGTGGGCGGGGGCGCCGGGCCGTCTGTTGACTCGCCCCTCCCAACGCCGCCCAGTGCCAACGCAGCCGCGCCTCGAGAATGGGCTGCGCTTGGAGGCTGCTCGCGTGTTTGTTGTGATGCGCGGGGGCAAATGTTTGGGGAGCTGTGTCACGTCACGCGCCGCGCGTTGTCGAAGCATCTGCTGCTGCACCAACGCGACGCCCCTGCGATCACGTGCGACGAGTCCACATCGGCGGCGGGCGTTGAAAAGAGAAATGGGGAGCAGGAGAGGTGTAGGAAAAGTTGATTGATACAGAGATCATTAGGGGTCGTCCGTAATTTACGTAACGCGTTACGTAAATTTCGAGTATTTTCAGTACCCCTTGCCCCCTTGTTAAGCACTACCCTATCTCTGTGTAACGCAACGTAGCTCAGCCTCAGACCCACTCCTTCCCCCTTTTGCATTAATTTATGGATGACCCCATAGAGAGTTTTTGCCACCTCAAACGTTAAGCACTATCAATCTTCTGCGCATGCGCAGATGCACTAAAGTGGTGCGAAACTTGAACTGCGCATGGGCAGAAGATCGATAGTGCTTAACGTTCGAGGTGGCAAAAACTCTCTATTGTGGAAAGAGGTATACATAGCGATCGATGTGTACCGCCAAAGTCGATAGGTAGATGAGTCACAGTTTATTATTGGCCAGTAAGGAGAAGGGGCATATGTAAATTGCGGGCCAAATAATCCCTTTATCTTGACTCGTGAAACATACTTTCTAATTCTGTATGTAAATTGCGGGCGAAACCATCTCAGGTAAGGAATAGGAGTGCGGAAAAGGAAATACAAGCAGGCGCGTTAAGGAGGCAGCCGTCCAGCTGCTGTCCAGCTGCTGCCTTATTGAAAATCTTACAGACTCGCTCGTATATCAAAATGTAAATTTTAAAAAAAGCACTAGAAGGGTGTCCAATTTTCATGTTCAGCTTCATAGAATTTAAGCAGAGAAAAGAGAAGAATATAAAAACGGCACGAGAAGCAGAATTCATTCAATCAACAAATCATTCAATTGAATGAAAACCAACCTTAACTAAACCATATTTGGAAAGAAATATGCCAGTCCTAAGTATGGAAAATTTAGTAGTAGTGTTTTACAAATAATGACTATAAAAATGTTCTTCGAAAATAAAGTGTCATCTTCCACTTTTACCTGGAAGGGAAGGTAGTCTGTCCTCAATTTACGTATGCTCCCCTCTAGGTCTGTCCGCAATTTACATATCCCAACATCAGCGTCGGGCGTGGAAAATTGAAATAGGGCGAGGACTATTTTCACGAGAGTTGGAGGAAAAGCTGATTGATACAGCGGGTCCTATCGGACTGAGTATGCGGAAGCCGAATGTCTTCCGAATGACGCAACGCAATTTCGAGGGTCGAAGTGAATGGAAGAGCAAAACGTGGCCTTTCGTGTTTTTTCTTTGCGTTTTGGTTTATGTGGATTTCTTACAGTTTGCTTTCTTTTTTCTTGAGGCAACTAGAATTATCGAAACACGCACTTCGAATGAAAAAATGTCAGAGATAAGTTAACATTTTCAAAGGAGGCATCTAGCTATGTTAAATTAGGTACTCCCTCTCATTCAACGTTACAGAGTCATCTGCTACCTGTCGAAAAATGCTTCAAATAAAAGTTACGTAGTATGTTTTAACATTTTATCAAAATACGGGAGGTTCATATTTAAAATTTCAAACCCGTAGGGAGAGAGGGAGGACGGCTAATTTTAGCAAAGCCTTTGAATATTATTAACTTTTCATCTCGAACATTTTTTCGAACGACGCGTGTTTTTTAAAAGTTTCAAGTTTAAAAAACACCAATATATAATACGCTACAAAATTTGACGATTTGGTCATTTACAATAACCTTCGATCAGAAATCTATATGTGTGTTGGGTGTGGAATTACCCTTAGGTCTGCATCAAGCAGATTCGTGACAAAAAAATTGAAAGTTCGCCGAGGATGAAATAAAAGGGCAACACACAAGCGCATATACAAACCTTAATAATGCACCGCAACACTTGTTAATAACTAGTGTAATTTGTAAACGATAGACTCTTACGACAATGTTTTAGTGTCTCTAATGACACATGAATTATATTTCTTAAGCAGTAATCTACAAAAAGGAGATCTTTTTGAATGTTACATTTTGAGGGTACCTCAACTCCGTAATATGGATTGTCAGAATCTTACGAAGTTGGGTTTCAAATATAAATATATTTTCACTTTAAAATGATGGTTGGGAATGTACGTAATGTTCCGAGATATTTTATTCCGTTAAAAGTAGCCCATGTGTGTTTATCCAACTGTCGACATTGAATGTTATACCCCTGAATTAATTAAAAGATAAACTGAATTAGGTTTTAAGACATTCTTGCTAAAATGTTTCGATGGAATGTTTACTTTATAACTAAAATGCTTCGTGGCAATGTGCCGATTAAACCCACAAATCATGACGTAAAGGAAACAACGATCTCCAAGTCAAGAGATGAAAACGCCAATGAAATACAAGCGAAATTGCTTCGATAACATAATGTATGGGGCGCGCTAATGAGTTTACTCTTTGGAGGCCAAAAGCGCAGAAGCATTAATGATTCATGACCTTAAGAGGGCACATAGCGGTCTTTACTTTCAAGTTGTTCACTACAGTTTTATCGAAGTTAGGAATTTGCTATTTCACAAACTGAAATACATGATTCATTATGATTTTATTTTTTAAATCGAATTATATATCTCCGGATTTCGCGTTTCCCATCCGTTCCGGATCCATATAGCGAAGTGTTGGTATATTGATCAATTACTTCAATAATACTTCGAATTTATTTTTAATTTCGATTCTCGGTCGGCGAGCAAGAAATTTATTTTCAAAATTCTCACCGTTACTTTTTGAATTAATATTTATTAGCGTTTTAGTTTATTATCAGCTTGTAATCACAATGAGTTGATTATTTACCACTGTTTAATCATTGTAAAAATAAGTAACGTTTCTCCGTATATTTCAAGCGAAATAAATACTTTGAGTTTGGCGCTTGAGTTATCCGTGTCCCTCCGATTCTTTAAATTTTGAATTGCGAAGTGCCGAACCCTCTCCCAGACGTCGCGCTAGAGCCCCTACTTGTAGAGTCCCTAGATACAAGAGAGTAGCTCAACCGTCGCCATTTAATATCCTCTCGCCCGATAGCCCCTCCAGGATGAATTTCGAAGCTGAATGAAAATTATATTAATTGGTGACGTTATGGATATTTTTTAATATTATTAATATTGATTTGGAACATATTCATGGTTCTCAACACACGGAATACCATACAGTTCTAATTCTCCTGTCAACTATATATAATGGCGGGATCGGTGGAACAATGGAATGCGCTACTCTCTGTATCTAGGGATCTACCCAGATACAGGGAGTAGCAACCTGATCGGCCGCTGCCACTTAATATCCTTTCACCCAACAACCCCGCCAGGCAGCAATCACGAGTTAAGGAGAAATGATAAAAATCGAAGACGTTGTGGAGGGTTTCCAGTATACAACTATTATCATCGGTTTTTGGTAGATTAGTGGTTTCCAACTCATTCGCAAGACCGTACAGTTGAACTGGAGATAAAATGGCGGAATCTATGGCAGGGCTGTTCAATTTAGAAGGGCTTATGGGCCACATATCAAATTCTAGTTAAGCAGCGGGCCGCACCATCATTTAAGATGGTTTTTACCTAACTACTAAGAATATACTGAAACAAATTTATACTAGATATAACTTTTATTCAACATACTTAATGATTAACGTGCATACGAGAGAAAACTAATTTATCATTAAATTTAAAAAAAAAGATGAATTGTGGAATTGTATAGTATTTTGTTGGTATAATAGAAGCTTACACAGCGGTCGCGGGCCGCCAGTTGGAAAGCGCTGATCTGGGGACTACTTCCTCGCCGGCGCTGCGCAGTGGCGCCTGGAGGCGCCTGCGCGCCTGCTCCCACGTGCCCGCGGCGCCAATGAGCGCGGCTCCTCGGAGCACGCAGAGCGCGCCTGCCGCCGACGCTTGCTCGCGCGGGAGGCAGCGTGTTGCCAGGGCTTTGTTTTAACAATCGGGTGGAAGAACGGTCTGGCTTAAGTGGCTCTGGATATCGATTGATACCATTGTAGTGCCTCTGACCGGGAGGTATTGGGTTCCACTCACGACTGTGGCAGGATTTCACATACACAGCTAGATGGAATTCAGATACTGACGTGAGGAGCATTCTAACGGCCGGCTGCTCTGATCGGTAGTTTTCCATGGTAACTCCAGGCGAATGCCGGAGCAGTACCCTAACAAACGGGCCACGGACCGCTCGCGATCTTTCCTTCCCCCTCGTCCTGACCTCACACCTTACCTACACATTTACCTGCACTACACTACCACACACGTCGGGAGACATGTCGGGTCCTTATATCGTGTCCCGGCTGGGGCTGTGCCCCGTCGGTGGGAGAGGCCTGGTTGGGGAAAACCCCGCTAGCGCAAGCTGACATGTATGTCGGCACCGGATCTCGCTATCCAGCTAGGAGAAAATCGCCACCAACTCCCGCGATAAAAAGAACACATACTATACTTTCGGTACTAATGACTTTAGCAGTTGACGCGCCCCAGTTGATCACCAATCTATCAATCAAAAATTGATGAATGGTGCGTTTTTATTCAATTAGAAATATTTTAGCTCAAGAAAGAATTGAGTAAAAATAAATCCAGTCTGCACACCTTCTTTTTGAATCGCATTATACAGCTCTCTGAACACGTGTTCCGTGTAGCTATTTGCTTCAGCTGTGTGCCGAGACAAAGAAAAAAATTGAAAAAAGATAAAAGGAGAAAGAAAAGAAAAGGACAAGGGAGAAAAAGAAAAAGGAAAAATAGAAAAAGGAAGAGAAACAAAGAACTTGGGCGCGCCTGGGTGTGTGTATGCGAAGCGCGCCTTCGCCGTGCGCTGCGCAGTCGCGCGGGCCTCATTGAGGACGCCCCTGAGGATGAGCCGCCTCCAGTGGCGCGAGGTCGGTGCCTCCGCCTCCACCGCCGCTTCATTGCACGAATAAGCCGCTCGCGGCCGCGTGGTGACGTCACGAGCATTACAGGACCTGCCTCCCCTCTCCCTCTCGGAGTATCTCGTGTGGCGTAGTTCCGTGGATAAAGGGTAAAGTGAGATACACGATCTCGCTTACGCCACCGTGCTCCAATTTGTGGAGGAAATGGACGTTGAATGTTCTGGATCTTCCTGGTCTGATGGCGTGTTCTGATCCTGTTCCTGAAAATCTTTCTTCTTTATTAGTGGTTTTGTTTCGTGCGTACTGTGTTGTAATTTTCTACGCCTGTAGGTCTCGCTTGTCATGTCATATTCATGATCTTGTTGTCTGTCAATTTTCTGTCGAGACAGTTGCAACACTTTTCGTGGAGGGTCATCGCCGCCTTCTGGCTTATTCCAAAAAATAATACTCTTCGCTGGTAATTTTGTGATTACACATTTTATCGTGTCCATACAGGCGAGTGAAGACCTCTCCTGTCAAGTGAGATATATGGTCTTGGTTAGGCCTACTTTGACCAATTGACGGTCAAAACGGTGGCGAAGTAGCTGAATGTTTCCGGGAGGTCGACTTGTGTCTTTCGACTTGTTCCACGAACATCTTACTTCTCCTTGGTATTCTTGTTAAAGTACATTTTGTGCTTTCTGCACAAAAAGCTTTCGTCAGACGTGCAAGAGATACGATCTCTCATTGGCTTCTATCGACCATTTCATGCTCCAATTGGTGGAGATGTATTTACATCTTCCTGGTGAGTTGTTGTATTCTGATTCTTTTCCTCGAAATTAATATATCTACATAGGAATTTTTGTTCATGCCCAATTTGTTTGTAATTTTCCGTTAAGAACCCGTTTGACTACATGCATATAAGATATTATTAACACTTTTCTTGTTCCATTAATGCTCGACGGAGAATATTGTGGATTTTCCTGATGGGTCCGCATGTTCTGATCTCGTTGTGATCTCCATTTCTGGTTTATATAATGTTCATTTTGTGATTTTGTTTTCGGCGTACACCCAAGAACAGATATCGCAAGACGAATGTTTTGTCTCTCTTTCCTCCACTGACCCAATTTTTTGCCAAATTTGAGGACGAATCTTCAGTATCCTTAGTTCATCTGCAACACTTTGAACGATATTAGCGTACCTTTCAGTATAGTTTGTTGATGGACATTTTGTAGTAATTTTCCATACATCAGAAGCTCAGCAGAAGATCTCGGATGATAATGTGAAGAACTGATGCAAATCGTCTGCATAACGTCGTCACGGCTGCTTGTCATTCTGTTTTATCTAGGACTATGACGTTATCAGTTACCCGAACAATTTGACTTGTGTGAAAGAATTTTAAAGGTTGACCCAAATTCGAGGTAACTTCCCTCTCTGTGCCTTAACTACTTATTTTTTACCTGGTGTTCAAAGTGCCAAAAAGTCGGCATTTCTTAAAAAAATAGTTCAAGAAGTAATTTAATCTTACGTTCGTACAATCTTCATACGTAAAATAATTTGTCGATCTAGTAGACACAAATTGTTCCTTGTGAAAGTACTATAAAAGTGCGTTAACTAATTTCTATTAAGATGCTAATTTCTATTAAGCAATGCGATGTTTTCTGTTTTGCAACCAAAGTGAGACTTCTCGGCCAATATTTACTCGGGATGAGTGACAAAGCTTGCAACAGAGGTGGAGAGGCGTGGTAATGCTCCTTTACGATCTATATCTGCGAACAAACACTGATCTTCTGAAGCCGCCCAATGCTTTTCTCGGTAAAGCAAAGCGCTGCAACTCGCGGGGTGTTGCGCGGTGTTTGCCCTCGGCGGAGACAAAGCCTAAGGCGGCGTCTGTTGCCTTACGGATCCGCTTTCGAAACCGCTGCCGCTGAGCCCCCGAGCAACGAGCTCAGGCGGCGGACGACACGACGGGCGACCGTGCGACACGCAGCTGGCGCGAACACGGCGTCTACCTCCATTTACACATAGAATTGTATTGGCGTGCATTGTGAATGACGAATGCAATCTAATTGTCCACGTATGTGTATATACTCATATATATATATATATATATATATATATATATATATATATATATATATATACAGGGTGTCCGGGGAGGAAACGATATTCCGAATGGTTGAGCCTCAATCAGCACTCAAAAGTTGGTTTGAAAAATTGATATCTAGGAAAAAATTTGCGTTATGGAAACATAGAAACACTCCAGGAACATACAAGTTGTTTATTATTTACAAAAGAAATGAATATATTTGTTCATGAAGAAAAATTAAGCGAGAAATAAAAAAAGCACCCAATTTACACAATTCGAGTGCTATATAGAATATTTTTAAATCAGTTTAAAACGTCGGCGACGCCACATTCAGCTACTATTTTAAAACTAGTTACTCGATGAAAGTGAGTCAGAAGATACTGTTAAGCCTGGACTGTCGTCGTCAACTTGGAAGTGCACAAGGGACGGTATTGAAATTAGCGTATCAAAAAAGCAACTTTTTTTGTCAATCTGATTTCAGTCAACTACCTTTATGTGTACGGTTTAAATTGCAAGACATTTATACATTGCATCCCACACATGTTCTACGTACCCATTTGCTTTAGCTGTTTTGCGACAAAATACACACAAACCAGCTTACATGGCTCGGGCCATCAATTGATGACGCTGCAGAGCCTCTGTCATACGGTCCCAGTGTCGACGGTGGCAGGATATTGGACGCTAGCTACACAGCTAAGTCGAATTCAGAGGTTGTCTGGAGGAGAATTCTAGCAGCCGGCTGCTTTGATCGGTAGTTTTCCGATTAACACACGGCGAATGCCGGAGCAGTTTCCTAAGAGACGGGCCGTGGACTGCAAGCTATCTTACCTTCCAAATCCTTGCTCTATCCTCAACCCTTTTTTACTCACACCTATATTTCAATGCACTACACTACCACACTTGTTGGGAGGGAAGTCGGGAGCTTAGAGTTTGTCCCAGCTGGAGCGGTGCACCGCTGGTGGGAGATACCTGATTTAGGAAAACCCCGCAAACAGACGGGTAGGTCTACGCCAGTTCTCGCCATTCGGGGGAGGATGTTCACCTAGCGGTGAACATGCGGTGAACCTCCTGCGATAAACATGCAGTACACTTACGGGACTAATGGCTTTAGCAGTTTACGCGGCTGGAATCACTAATCAATCAAAAGCCAACGAAGCTATTGAAATTAGCGTATCAAAAAAGAAATGTTTTTCCTAAGTATCACCCAACTACCGTTATATTTACAACGTTTCGTATCGCTAACCATTTATACTTTTCACTCGACACATGTTCTTTTTACACATTTGCTTTCGATGTTTGTCACAAAACACGCACTCGCACACATACACACCCACGTCCCCCCCAGACACGTAGACACTCACTCACACAGACATACATTCAGTCACACACAGACACTCACACACTCACTCACACAGACACACTCACACACATAGACACATACACTCATGTAGACACACACGCCACCTGTGGTGGAGGGCGGCGGGGGCGGCGGGAAGGCGCGCGCTTTGTAGCGGAAGCGCCGGAAGAGAGCGCTTCCTCGCCGCTCGCCCTTTACGGCCTCTCCCAGGCGCCGCCGCCGCAACAACAGCACGGGCCTTGACCCATCTCAGGAACTCCGCCCCGCCCCGCCCCGGCCCCCGGGCATCACTATTCATCAGGCGGGGGGTTTACACGCTCGGATCCGGCCGCTTCGGAAATATAGCGAAGTATCGGATGAGTGTGTTGGAAAGTGGGACGTCTTTGTCTAGCGTCTCGGCTCCCAGTAGCGTCGCGGCCACACGGTAGGGGCGTCGCGTTGATTTATTAAAAACGATCTTTAGATTTAATTTACTTTAATCCTTGCGTCATTTATGTCTACAAAATAAGCATATGTTATTTGTAATATATATGATTTATTTGACTAATTCATTGTGGGCTAATTGAACCTAGCACGTTCTTTACCAATAAGCTTATGTGGCTCCTTTAGCATCGACGTACAACCCTTCCGCGCATCGCGGCCGGAGATATTTCATCGCAGATCAAGAGTTCCCCTACTCACACGGGAGTGCGGCGGCAATACAAAAGATGTTACTATCTAATTAGAACAGAAAAATAAAATAGCCTATTATATCACTTACTCATTTGCATAGAATCTGGTAGGCCTGTGTTAACCCTTATATTTGAAACTTACTGTTACCAGGGGAGCCGAGGGATGTTTCGTTTAGGCCAAGGGAGCCGTGGACCAAAACATTTTGGATACCCCTGGTCTAGCGGTTAAAGGATACGTTTAGGCGGAGGTTGGAGAGAAGCCTTGCTCAATGGAATTGACAAAGAGCATAGTTCTTACTGTTGTGACGTGTTTGTCGCTTCATTGTGAGAGATTCCAATTTTCCAAGTTCTGAAATGGGAAAACTACTGATACTGGCAAAGAAGATGCGTCTATGAGAAATTTTCTCGATTGTTGGAGGTTGAAGGATAGATCTTTCCATCTAATCAAGGTAGTAAACCTTTTGATGACGGACAATTTTAAGAAAATGTGCTCTAATAAAAGTAAAATCTATTAGAAAGTTATGAAAGTTGACCTTCGTTCGACAATTGTGACATTATTGCTGTTTCTTGGTGAAGGAGATAACAACGTAGATAATCACTGAGTGGGCCCATGACAACTCTTTCCTAGAATATCACGTTGCGACCCTCCGTATTTAGAGATTTGTTAGGAAGATGGTGCGTCAGAATTATTACATTGAAGATTGACAGATTTGAAGCGGGACAAAATTGTTTCATTTTTAAATTATCTTTAGAATATTTCTATTTCTATTGTAAAGTAATGGAATATATTTCAATGGTGTTTGGTAAACCTGGCTTGCTTTGTAAAGTGCTAGTCTCAGTGAAGTATGTATTGGGCCATGAGAGCGTAAAATAAATACTAAAAAGCGTAAAACTTATACTCTCTGGCGTAAAATCTTGACGTGTCAAGGCCAAAAGAATTTCAACAGATCCGAACATGTTCGATTTGGGTGTTTGTCCTCTATTGATGCCTTTTGTGTTCTTCTGTTTCACTTAGCGATGACTGTCTCGAAAATTTAATTTAAAGAATGTATCTTATGTCATTCCTAAATTTGTAAATTAATTAAGTTAAAAAATAACTAAATTAAATTAGAAATGAATATTTTTAATCTAAAGTGCAGATCACATGGATTCATTGTTGTCCATTGTGGATATGTAAACGAGAGTAAGAAAGTATTAATAAAATAATCCATTATTGTATGTAAGCTCAGATGAAAAATACGATATTGTTTGACATAGTTGCCAGGGAGACCAAAACACACGGTGGAATTTCGATTACATAAATTGTATTAGTAGATAAATAACATTCTCATTGGTGGATTTAAAAACTCTTCATTTGATTCGCTTCTGTTATCAAGAAGAAATAAATTATGCGGTTGCAAAATTATGAACCGAGTAACGTTTCAATTGACAATCTCAAGTAAGTTCGACTTCGCGTTGATCGCTTCTTCTAATGAGAAATAAGACTTTTTCAACTGCAAAAATAAGCATTTAATCATCTTTTTTAAAGACTCAGACGTTATCATAGGTAACACCACGAGTGCTTTGGAATTTATATGAGAATATCCAAAGCACGAGTGCTATTAAAGTAACAAGCTTTTGATGTAACAAACACTAACATTTAAAGTAACAAGGATATATTCTTTCAGTTGAAAATACAGTTATTAAACACGCACTTTTTAAAATTAAATATTGAAGGAACTTCTTTATTTTCGTTCACAATCGCATGGGATTCTGAAACGTGTTTGATGATGAATGAGTCAGACTTAATTTATTGATTATTACCAAATAGTGTTGTTCATTGATTGTCACGTAGGGGTTCAATGATAATGTAATAGCATGGACTCCTGTATTATTTCAGTAGTATATATATTACCCGCGCAATTTTTCTTGACCGAAGACCTTGCTTCCCCCTCCCTTGAGCACTAAACAGTTGAAGGCAAAAGCTCACAGAGAGCACTGATGACAACATTCCAAACATCTTTATTGGCTCGTAATAAAGTATATTAACTGTTAAAACCGAGAGCTCCTGATTGTATTTTTCTAAACAAAATCGAAAGAAATGGCCAAAGCAGATCCAGCTTCATCATTGAGATTCATTGATTCATCCAGCTTCATCATTCATTATTGAGAAGGCATGACTGATATTCCAGAGATTGGCAGTTCTTCATAAAATCTAATGGCCGATGTCGTAACTAAAACCCCCACTCTATCCGCATTTCTCCAATCCATCGGTCAAGAAAAGTTGCGCGGGTAATACCTTTTGCGGCTCTCCCTCGCAACCAATCTTTGTAAATGAGGTCTCTAAAGAAAGAGAATTCCACTGATATTGCACTTTGACTTAAGAATAAGAAGGATTTGTTAAAAAACGCATCTAAATATTCATGTCAAATATACTTTCTATTCTTCTCCGTGTTTTCTGGAGCTTCACGAGTTATTTCATTGATTTTGTTGTCAGAGGCGTCATCGACTCTCGCCTAGTTATTACTATTGAAAATAACTGAAAGCTATGTTAAAAATCAAAGAGGTTATATTATATATACGTGGTCCACTGCACACAGCGGTTGATACATACCGCCTCCTAAGATATGTGAGTCGGAGCTTATAGTCCAGTCCGTATGTACATTTTACCTGGAAAAATATCACAAAATCTTTTTCTTTGAGTACGTTGTGTGTACCCAGGATCTAGTTAAAACTCCAAGTTTTCGACCTCTTAGACCCTGTGCTAACTCCGGGAGGGTCGAAAAACTGGTATTTTTTCTGACTTTTTTCGGTTTTTCCTCTGTAGCTATTTAACCTTAAGTTATGTAGAAAAATACTTCAAAGTAATATTAAAGAGGATAAAATTTACTACATCTTTCGTATAAAACATTTTTTTCGAAACCGATTAACAAACGAGGTACAGATTTTCGAAAAACTAGTTTTTCAATTCTCAAAAATGTGTGCAAACTTCAATTCTCAAAAATGTACACATGTTTGAGAGATTATAATCAACCTATAATAAATATAATAGTTATTATGTGTAATACTGTCATTTATCTCCTCGCCGGTGTAAACATTGCTTCATTCAGAAAAAATATCGGTTTTTCGGGCCTCCCGGAGTTAGCACAGGGTCCGGGAGGTCGAAAACTTGGGGTTTTAACTAGTGCCTGGGTACATACAACATACTCAAAAAGTTTTTATGACATTTTTCCAGGTAACCCCCCCTTTTTCAGTACCTACCGACTGGACCATTATGATTTGCCAGTAGGTAGGACAGCTAAGAAAAATCGGATAGAAAAAGCGATAAAGTTCTTGCGATACACCGTCCTGATTGCGGCATATTATATGTACAGTTAAACACTATTGTGATTTTAATTTCACGAGTGGAATAGTCACTGCGAATGCCTTTAACAAATCCTGCATACAATTGCATAAAATCTGCAATCCATGAAACCAAGATCTACGAAATATCCTGCTTGTTTAACCAACATTGTACCCCGCTGGTACGTGGAGGCAAATGTCAATATTAACCCGCTACGTTGCAATTCAGCGAACTGTACAGCTGTGAAGCGCAGAAACGGCGTTACTATGCGCGGCGCGTGTGCAGCGCGGGGGGCGGGGGGGGCGTTGGGATGGGGTTCACGCGCGCGAGCTTGGCGCTGCCCCCCGCAGGCGCGTGGGCGGGCGCGAGGCGCTCTCGCCCCGCGGCGCCTCGCTCCTTCGCCTCGTTGCTCTTCGCGTAGCCGGAGGAGCGGCACGCGAGCGACGAAGACGGGAAGTGATGACGCTTGGGGGTACGGAACAGTCGGCAGGGGGCGGGGACGGGGCGCGGGGCGGGGAGGTATCTTCAGGGGACGGAGACGGAGATGGGAAGGGACGGGAAGGAGTCGTCAGAGGGCGGGAAATCGCCCCTCCGCGCAGTTCATTGCGCCGCCACAAGAGACAGCAGCACTATTGCAAAACGGTGGGGTTACTAATAGTTTTCATTCCCGCCACTTGTTGCGCAGAGAAGCTCGTGGCATGCTACCGTGCCACGAAGCGAGCCACTGCCACTAGTAGAAGACCTTGGCACCACTGGGGTAGAGAGAAGTCGGCAGGGCGCGGGAACGGAGATAAACGGGTGGCGGGAAGGAGACGGAGACGAGGAGGGACGGGGGCGCGGGGGCTAGAGCAGCCGGCAGGCCGTGAAGGCGGGGACGGAGAAAGGAAGGGACGGGGTGCGGGGGAGAGGAGGTGTTGGAAGGCTGCGCGGGCGGGACGGAGCGCGTGGTCGGGGAGGAGTTGACAGGGTGCGGGAACGAAGATGGAGACGGGGCAGGATGCGGGGAGCGGAAACGGGAAGAGACGGGGCGGCGGCGGCGAAGAAAAGCAGGTGACGGGGTCGGAAAGGGACGGCGCACGGAGGGGAAGGGCCAGCGGAGTTCGCGAAGGGGCGGAATGGGCAAGGGGCGGGGGTATGGATAAGTGGGTGGCGGGGACGGACACGGGCAGGACGAGGGGGCGGGGAGGTGTTGGAGGGTGCGGGGACAGAGAGGGGTAGAGACTGCTCACGGGAGCGCGGAGAAGTCGGTAGAGAGCGGGGCGCAGGGTGAAGGGGCGAAGCGAGACGACGTGAACGAGCAACGACGCGCCCGATCTCCCACCCGTGCGCGACGGGAGGGGCGGGGCGGGGGCGGGGGGCGGGGGCCGTTGCTCACGTGCCAGCCCACTGGGCAAGCCGGCCGGGCACGGCGCGCCAGCCGTTGGGCTTCCGCCATACGAGACGCGTGTAATAGACCGCCGCCCGCCGCGAGGCGCGGCCTGCGAAGCTACTCCCTGGTGAAATTGGCTTTTGAGGTATGTGAAATAACGCTATTCTGTGCCTTTGTTTCGGGATGAATCGGAATTGACAACATCAAAAAACACATAAAAATCAACTACACCATTCCGAACGACAAATGAAAGTTACGACGAGTTCTCAACCAAAATGCGGAAATAGAAGTTGATGCAATTAGTTTACAGTGCATACTTTATTGCATGAGTGCATTTTTTCACATTTGTACGAATGCAATAAAACGAGTTGCATACGCTTTTTTTGCATGACAACATAAATGTATTAGAGAATCAAACTTAATTTTGCGAAACAACTTTCTTGTGACGTCTCGAGTACTTGACATCCATGCAAGAAAACGTTTACCTCTATCTTCCCCCGATTCTCACGCTGCGATTGGCTGAATGTGTGATGACGCAATCATTCGTGCCGTAAAATCGATTTTTTGCAACAGAAAAGGTCATTTATAATGCTGGAATACAAAAAAAGCTTTTATTCATGGTATTATGTATATAAAAGCTATTTGTGTGTTTATTCTGTACCCACCAACAATCACCCTTCATATTCCAGTGGTTGTAGAACAACGAAAAAACAAAGGCAAGCGCAACGTATGGCTCCACCGCATGTTACACTGGCATAATGAGACTCATTGTGCACGTAGAGTAAATAACTCAGATACCAGGGTAGACATTGCGTGATTATCTAAATTATGCGATAGGTTTTCCTAGTTATAATTCCTCCACTACGCAGCATTACTCAGTTGCAAATAGAACTCCGTTAATAACTGTAGCTGGACGTCTGGCCATGGGACGCAAATTTCTCAGTTTGTTTTCCTGATGCAAGTGAGAAATGTGTCAGATGCAGGAGGCGTATTTAGATGTTTTGGCGCCCATGGCAAGCATAGAATTTGCGCCGTTGTCAGGATTCTTCAAATTTGTTGTAGCGGGTACACTCTAAATTGAGGCCCTTGTAAGTGGCTCCCATGGCACGTGCCATGTCTGCCATACCGTAGATACGCCTGTGGATGCAGGACGATCTTGGAATATAATATAATACGTGAAGTAGTGCTGTTGCAGAATGACAGAGATTTTCTCGTACTGCTTATTTTCCTGATCTACATCGCAAGAACAGGTGAAGAGCTCTTCAAATTTAATGAAGATAAGTGATCCCTGCTCGCAACCATTAGATCTCTTCTTCACCACGCCGCTTTACAATGATGTGAGGCATCATTCAAAGGTTTCCACTGTATTGTCTGTGTAGTGTGACAATCTGTCGACAGGTTTCTTAGTATTCTATTCTAGGCCGAGTTCTGTTAATAACCAGCTACCTGTTCTGAGAAATCAATAGTAACTGTTCTCTCACAAGCATACTCTGTTGTATGTGACACAAGTATTCTAATGCTTTTTGTAATACGACTTCGTGAAATACCGTTAGGAAAGATTGTTGGCAACCCAGAGTCGCGTTAAAAACAGCTATGTATGGTAAAGGCGTTGACATTTAAAACACGCAGCTTTTGCAATATGTGGACAAAAAATCACTTGAAAAAGATTTGTCCTATACCGCACATATTTGTCTTAATCGTGGTAAAAAAAATTGGGTAAAGGAAGTGTCACTTTCATCTGAAAAACTGACGAAATGAGTTCAAAATTGGCACGAAGCTTAGTAATGATGCGGATTACATTCTCTCTGCATGAAACAATTTTTATTTCTTGTTAGTGCTTGGTTTTTCTCATGCGACATTTCCCCCTTTCTGTTTCAAAGTGCGGAACACAAAGTCGATAATGCATACACGAAATAAGCGTAATGGTATTGCATCAAATTTGTTAATCTTTGCGCCTAATGCTTATTGTTCGAGAAGATTAAAACTGGTTTTCAAGTTCATACGAGGTAAATTTCCGTATGGATGTGTTAGGAACATCGTAAAGTGTGTTGCGAATTGTATTAGCGTTTAGCTAGTTTCTACAAAATTCTATGGTTTCTACAAAATTTTACATATTCTGTCTTAAATATTAGCGTAAAATTTAGGGGCGTTGATGGTGCAGCTGTTTGCGTAATGGACTGTTTTACCCAAGTTCGTGAGTTCAAACCCGAAGGAAACCGTTGATTTTTATCGGCCAAAAAATCCTTCGTATGCCTTCTTTGGGAGACGTAAAGCTGTCTGTCCCATGTTGGTAGATTTACTGCATGCGAAAGATTTTCAAGCCTAAATGAAGCCTCTGACCTACATTCAAATCGCCTGTTTCGTCGTAAAATTTTCTTTCCACTAGTTAGTGAAAGGAGGGTCGCGAAATTTGCGTGGTCAGACGGAAAAGTAGGCCTCTTGGCCCGGAGTCTCGCCAAGTAAAATAAGGCGTCAATTCAGTTAAATATGATTGATGCATCCCTGAGGAGAAATTCCCTATTCAGAGTAGTACATTCATGAGTTTTTGAAATGTATTATATTCTGCGTCAACTGGTATGTTATATACCGAAATGTGGCGTTGTCCGTCCCCTGCTTGTGCCTGAAATCCGACGCCGACCCACTTGTCACCCTGCGGAAGGAGTGTTTCCATACTCAAGGTATCTCTGCAGCTGAGCACCACCCTTCCCAGACGGGACAAGCTCTAAGCTCCCGACTGATTTCCCGGCATGTGTGGTAGTGTAGTGCGTGTTAGTGTAAGTGTGTGTGTAAGGGGTGGGGAAAGGACAAGGAAAAGGAAGGAAAGATCGCGCGCGGTGCTCTCCCCGTTTGTTAGGGTACTGCCCGCGCATTCACTTAGTATTGATAGTAGAAACTACGGAGAACTACTTATCAGAGCTGCTGCCCGATAGAATTCTCCTCCAAGCAGGGGCTGAATTCGATCTAACTGCCTACACAGTTAATGGTGAAAATTCACCATTATGGAAATTCGAACCGTAAGACCTCCCAGCCAGAGACCTGCGGGGTTTGTGTCTCTGGCGTCTTTCAAATCGGACAAAACCGTCAATTTGGCTGTGAAATGCTGTTCAAAGCATCAACGACCGTTTTCGGGTGTGTGGCGCCGTGGGCGGCGACGCACCGCACCCGCTCTACGTAGCTCGTGCCCGCTTCCGAGTGGCGCGCATTCCTGTGCGCCGCTGGCTCGCGCAATCGCTCCGCATCCCTCGGTGCGGCCGTCGCGCGTCTTCTATTTCGAGCGCCTGCGCCCGACGCTGGCATCCGCGGCGCGGCGCGGCTCGCGGGCGAGTGGTGGGCGGGTGATAGGCGGGCGGTGGGTGGGTGTATGGACGGATGGTGAACGGGTGGGGGGTGGTGGTTGGTAGGTGGTGGGTGGGCGGGCGCGCGTGCAGCTCGCAAAGGTCAGCGGCGCCGCCGCTTCGATGGTAATGCCCCGATGCACTTGGCTGACGGCGCGTGCAGCCAGGCGAGCGACTCCCCCGCCGCCCTCTCTGCCTCGCTCCCACCAACACTCCTCTCTTCTCTCACTCCTCCGCCTTTCTCCTCCCCATTCACCTACCTTTCCTCCTGGCATTTCCTCTTCCATTTATCTTGCCGTCCCTCCAGGGGTTTTTTTCTTCAGCCTTTTTTCCAGCCATTTCGCCTCCTATTTCTATAGACTTGGCCCTGCCTTTCCTCGTGCTATTCTTTTGGTCACTTCTGCCATTTCTCCGACTCCGTTCCGGGCTCGTTTCCTAGATATTTCTCTATTCTTTTCTCAAACCTTTTTTAAGTCTTTATTTTCCATTATTTTTTAGCCATTTGTTTGGAGTCATTTTTTCGCCATTTCTCCTTCAATTTATCCAGGCATTCCTCCCGTCAATTTTCCTACCATTTCTCTGCAAATTTCTCTAGCTATTTCTTCTTTCTTCGCAATCTCTCCAAATTCTTGTTCTCTATTTTTGTGGATTGTGAGTAGCTGTTTTCCTTAGTCTTTATTAATATTACGGTGAATGGAAATATCAAGGTGGATTTCGCGAAATATTTGTATTTTGCTGCTCCTTGTTAGCAGTTCCTGAGTTCTTTTTAGTTATGCTTAGAACTCTTCCCCGCCTTCTTCCTCTGTTGATGCATGCATTCCAGATCCTACATATCCCTATTTTGCGTCGGGTAATGGTTACCTACATTTCGTTCAACATGTATAGCCATTCGTTTGCGTATATATTTTATGGAATGATCTATATAAATTCCGTACCGCTTTCTTTACTACATTTTGCCCTTTCGTCTCTTCTGTTCTTTTCTGGAAATACTATGTGGAAAGGAGTAAGTTTTGTTTTTCCCCAAAACTCCATATTTCTCTTTGAGCATAAAAATGAATGATAGAGAGATAACTATGTACCTTGTTCCACATTGTAACAATTCACCGCTTTTTGGAGTAGTTCAACAGAAAACAATATACTTTCCCTTTGCATCTTCACAACGTTCAGATCCAGAAGCGCGCCAGGGGAGATAACATGTGTGAATAAAGTGGCGTAATAAAAGGAAAGTGAATAAAAGGAAATAATTGGTGTCAATTTTACTTGTAATATCCAAATATTTACATCTTACGTAATAAATTGATAACATACGTTTAAACAACAATAGTACATTATGAAACGATGATGTAATGATGGGTATTAATACACGAGTGATATTACGATACGAGCGAGGAAGGAGCGAGTATCGTAAACTTCACACAAATGTATTAATACCCACATCGAGTTTCATGCAAAACTTTTTCTACGACTTATGGTAACTTTTATAAGTTAAACATTTACATTGAATCGTTTCGTGGCAGTTGACATGCAGCATTCAGCCAAGGCCACCTAACGGCTCCCTAACGCTATCCTCGCATGCTGCCGCTGATGGCTGTGTCTACCAGCTCGCCTGGGAGGGAGTACTGTGCAAAGTCAAATAGGACCAAAGTGAAATTAATGCAACAGATTGCAACCATCAAATGATAGCATTACGCAATGAGAGAAGAAAACTTTTATTATTTACATTGCAACCTTAGAACGGTTGGGACGGCACGTGTCTCCCAGACTCTCATCCCCGATGTGCACCTAAGGTCTCCCCCGTTTGGCTCCAAACTTCCCCGTTGGCAACGCTTCTCCCGCCTGCGCCTTCGCTTGGGCCCGGAGGCTCAGCTGCGCACAGGCGGCGCTCCGCCTGCGCCTCGTGCGCCGTAAATGTTTTATGCGCCGCGCGCGCACGCGGCGAGGCTGCATAAAAGCAGGCGCGCCCCGCCACGCCCTCCGCCATGCCCCCGGCCACGCCCCTTCCACCTCCCCCTCCCCCACGCACAGCCCCCGGCACCAACTCCGCACTCCTAGCGGCGCTCCGCAACTCTCTTAAGCTGGCCACACCGTAATCCGTCAATAGAAAAATAAATACTCCCGAATTTAGTTTTTGGGACACTAGCTAGATAGCTAGGTTGAATTCAGTCGCTCTCTGCAGGAGAATTCTAGCGGCCGGCGGCTCTGATCTGTAGTTTTCCATGGCTTCTCCCATAAACAATAGGCGAATGCCGGAGCAACGCCCTAACAATGGGCCACAGACCGCAGGTGATTTTTCCTCCCTGTACCTTGTCCTATCCTCTCTCCTTACACGCACTTACACTAACATGCACTACACTACCACACATGCCGGGAGACCGGTCCGTAGCTGAGAGCTTGTCCCGGCTGGGGCGGTGTTCCACTAGTGGGAGATAACTGGTTGTGGGGATTCCCCGGGAGTCAACGGAGGGTCGGCGCGAATCTCGCCATCCAGCGGGGAAAAGATCACAGCCACCTCCCGAGGAAAAAACACGCAGTACACTTGCGGGAATAATGACCTCGGTAGTTGACGCGCCCGGAATCACGAACAATCAATGAATTAATATTTAGAACTATGTAATAGCTAATTAATTATGCAAAAACATTTTCCGCTCTTCAAGTTTTCGCATAATTAATTAGCAAGCAAATCGTTCTGCAAGAAACACATGTTTTTGTGGTAAGTGATTGTGGTGGTGGCAACTCAAGAGAGCTCCGCCCTGCTACGCCGCGCCGCGCCGCGCAGGGCAGTTGGGGAGAGTATTCCGTGCCTCCACGCACGTCAGTTGTTTGGTCACTATCTCCGAGTGGTAGAGCAGGGGCTTTCGAACTTTTCTCGTCCACGGCTCCCTTGGCCTAAACGAAACATCCCTCAGCTCCTGCATCCCTCCCGCGTGAGCACGGGATCTCTTGATCTGCCATGAAATAGCCCCGGTGGAGCTGCGCGCTAGGGATGTACGTGGATGCTAAAGGAACCACATAAGCTTATTGGTAAAGAACGTGCTAGGTTCAATTAGCCCACAATGAATTAGACAAATAAATCATGTATATTACAAATAACATACGGTATGATAGAGCTTATTTTGTAGACGTAAATGACACAAGGATTAAAGTTATTCAAATCTAAAAATAATATTTAATAAATCACCGCGACGCCCCTACCATATGGCCGCGATACCCCTAGGAGCCGCGATGCACAGTTTGAGAACCCATATTCCCCCCCGTCATCCCTCTCCCGCACAACACCCTGCACCAAACTCATAGCGGCGCTCCCCATCCGTACCTAACGACACGGTGCAACGTTTAACTGATTGTTCGTGATTCCGGGCGCGTCAGCTACTGAGGTCATTGGTCCCGTAAGTGTAGTGCGTCTTTTCCCTCGGGAGGTGGCTGTTATCTTTCCCCGCTGGATGGCGAGATCCGGTGCTGACCTTCCTGTGTGGAAGTGTAGTGCATGTAGTGTGTGGAAGTGTAGTGCGTGTAAACGTGTGTAAGGGGAGAGGATAAGACAAGGAAGAGGAAGGAAAAATCACCTATGGTCTGTGGCCCGTTGTTAGGGCGTTGCTCCGGCATTCGCGTGGTGTTTATGGGAGTAACCACGAAAAACAGCCGATCAGAGCAGCCGGCCGCTAGAATTCCCCTGCAAACAGCGACTGAATTCAACCTAGCCATCTAGCTAATGTCGAAAATCCTGCCACCATCGAGATTCGAATCCCCGTCAGAGGCACTGCAGTAACATCAGTTGATGCCCTGACCCACCTCTCCCGATAGGTATAACAGTTAGATGTATGGTGGGACAATAGTTTGCATATCGGGCTGGTATACCCTAATTCGCGGGTTCAAACTGATCGAAGCTGTGAATTTTAAAGAGCAAAAGACATCTTCCGTACCCCTTCCTTGGGTGGGGAAATAAAGCCGGCTGTCCCATGCTGTAGATTTACTGCATGTAAAAGTTCCTGAAGCCTAAAAGAAGCCTTTGAGCCAATTGTAAATCGTCCGAGTGATACCTTCTGCGCTAGACGGCGAAAGAAGTGCAGCAAACATGCTTGGTCAGGTGGAAGAGCAGGTCTCATGGCTTGAGGCTCGCCACGTTAAAAAAGGCATAATTGAACTGAATTATAAAGCATGTTATATCGCGGCAGGTTTCGGTGTTCCTTCCCCACTGAAATGTGGGATACGGCGAAGTGTATGATGCAGCGCCGTCCTTCGACTGCTTATGGGAGATTTCCTTCTCCAAGTATCTCCTACAGCGGGCACTGCTTCGGCGGGGACAACCTCTGAGCTACCCAAAGATCTCCCGAAATGTGTGATAAGTGTAAATGTGTGTGCGTGAAAAGGATAAGGATAACACAATGAAGATGAAGGAAAGATCGCGCTCGGTGCCGTTCATAAGGGACTGCTCACCTGATGTTAACCGGAAAAAAACACGGGCAATTCCCGATCAGAACAGCCGGTCACTAGAATTTTCTTCCACACAGCAGCTGAAACCGACCCAGAAAGAGCGTCAACAATCCGGGATTCGAACCAGAGACGCTGCAGAGGCCAGAGACGCTGCAGAGGCAATGGTTGTCAGTGAGCCGTCTCACCCAATTCTGCCTCAGTGCTCTGGTGGTGAAGGTGAAGAAAGAAAAAGTCGTAGGCTTCTGCGGCTAGTCACACGAATGCTCTCGGCAAAAACCTGAAGCGAAAGGGTGAATGGAATAAATGTGTAATGCGCTGCATAAATG
The DNA here is from genome assembly GCA_031308135.1 of Acheta domesticus. Classification (NCBI taxonomy): domain Eukaryota; kingdom Metazoa; phylum Arthropoda; class Insecta; order Orthoptera; family Gryllidae; genus Acheta; species Acheta domesticus. The sequence goes on along the minus strand of JAHLJT010009419.1, from coordinate 113,756,513 downwards.
ATTAGTGAGTAATAGGGGGCGATTTTGATGATCTAAAACATTGCCAAAAATGATGAAATAAGCGAAAATGCATTAAAATGACATTAAAAGGTTCTTATTAGTCGAAATCGACAAAATATGCGAAAACAATGACATAAAAATGGGTCATTTCGTTTGGTCAGGGCATGAAATGAATTTCTATACTAAACGGCATTGTTCTAAAGTGACGAGAGAAAAAAACATGACTTTTCATTAAAATCCATCCCATAGTGATTAAGAACCTTGTACGTATTGGGGTAGTTGGGTTCAGTTTGCTTAGCGAAAAGTTATGAATTTGGTATCGATAATTTGACTAGCTTCACTTGCACATTTTCAAGTCGATAGGGAGGCTCCGACCTTTTGGCGCATTGATCGTAAAACATCCTCGGGTTCACCAAACAGAACATTTCCAACGAACTTTACATGAAATAGTAGATAATCTTGGCTTCCTTCGCTGATAAAACTGCTACTAAAATATTTCTCCTTAAATACGCGCACTGAATATGTGATCCTTTTATCTACATGCTTAAGCTGTTTATTAAAAAAACCGGCATCCAGGTGACGCCTGTTGAAGGCTGTGGTGGCGACATTCCGACCAGGTCGTGGTCTTCTTCAGGGCTGGAATGCGTCGGGGTCGCTGCGCACGACCAGTGCGGTGCATCCACTCGAGCTCCGATTACCCCGGCGCGCTGCAGCTGGGCACATTGTTGTCGAACGTCGTCATTGCAGTCTTCGACCAGGCGTCACCGGGCAGCCAAGAGCATGAAAACATGTATTTGAAGCGCAAATGAGGCTTCTGTAGAGCAGTTTTCGTAAATGGATACTCCGTTTGACTTTTATGTACAGAGAAATACTTATAACAAACAAGGCAAGCTCTCTTATTGCCATATTATGCGAAGAAAGAAAGGCCAATAATTGAAATCCTTCACATAGTATGAAGTTTGTGGTTGTTTTGTTGCATGTAATTTTATCAAGGGATCAGCATTTAGCTGGATCCGATTTTTATCCCCAGGGTTATTAGCTGGGGTTATGGAAAAATGAACTGATGTTAATGAGGGATGAAAGGACGGCACACACATACAGACATACACAAACACACCCATGCCCGAGGCGGGACTCGAACCCGCGATCTTTCCGTCCGAGATCGCCACGGCACTACTGCTTTAACGATCTCGGCTATCCGGACCGGCGAATCATTTATTTTATTTTTTTTTAACGTCGAAAACAAAATTTTTTTAATGTGTTGGATGGAGGAGAGGCCAATAATCATGGTCGTTGGCAACCCTCCTTGGAACATGATGTCTACCGAAGAGTTTAAGGTCCGTTCGCTCTAACTTTACTCAGCACGTAAACAAATGCACGTGGTCGTCACTTGTTCTCATTGGCTGACTGACACCACACTCCTCTTCAGGGCGTCGTGCGCTATAGGAGTTAGGTCCCTTTCAAAATTGATTTATTTCCTGACTCTCTACACAAACAGTCGAAATAATTTTCTCCTTTGCCTTGAAGTAAAATCAGGCACCGAGCATGACCTTAACTGCCAACGGACCTCTTTGAGATAACGTTCGTTCGCCAAGCCGTCGGCGCCGCTCCTGCCAAATTTTATCAGTAGCAGTTCCGTTCTCAAATGAGAAAGTTCTAAAAAGAATGCTGTCTATTTGTTTGGTTAGTGAATGGTGTGTTTGCTTATTGCGTTGATTTTTGTTTCCACATCGAACACAATAAGTGAAGCAGTTTTCGGGATAAAAACCGGTTTGAAACATTCGCAGAGAAAATCCCTCAGAACTGGTGAGAATAAGGTGGTATTGATGTGTTTTAATAATTAACGGCTAAAATCCGTCAATTAATTTGTGGTAGATGGAAGAAATGACTGCTGAATTGCAGGTGTCGGTGTCAGAAGTGTTTGAAAACTGTGTAATGAATTAAGTGATTGGATAGGTAACTTCTCCACGTAAGAAGAGATGTAGAACAAAACAGGTGGAGGGCGAGTGCGATGAATTTGTTAATGTGCCATTCGTATTGATGTGCACATTTTTTCGTAGAAATGAATTTCCAACATAGAATAAAATTCTTGATGTGGTTAATGAAGATTCCGGACTGCCAAATTTTAAAAGAACATCGCTGTATGTTCTATTGAAATTCGTGCTTCGGGCGGGATTTCACTGCTGCCTTGCAAGAACACATGTAAATGTAAGTTCTGTGATATTTTTGTAACACGGAAATCTAAACACGTAAATGTAAACACACGTAAATGTAAGTTCTGTGATATTTTTGTAACACGTAAATGTATTTTTACACATAAATGTAAGATCTGCATACTTTGGCTTGAATTTTGGGCGTATTAAAGAACTACTAATGAAAATAACATGCTATGACAGTTCTGGCTGTGACACGTGCTGGCATTTGAGTATGATCGTGGCGCGAATGGCCTAACCAATCACGACCTACAGAGCGGAGTGATACATTCAAAGTTTGTTTACAAGCGGAGTGAAGTTACAGGGAACGGACCTTAGATTCCAAAAAACTTCATGGTCATGGGTGGCGAGATACACTAGGCTCGGGGAATGCAAATGAGTCGTCTTGGGAAAACAACGAAAGCTTCTGAGCAACGTGAATTAGCTCCGAGCAAGCCCGAGATTGTGAGAGAACTAACATTGCAGTAGTCTTAGGTTACATTGAACAGGATTAGGTTATCACGGAAATCCTGTAGGATTACAAAGTCGAGAGACTGAGATTAGTGTGGAACGATGCAATCATGGCACCATACAACGCTAAAGTATATGTATTTGTTTTCTTGAACCATTCTTCTTGATTGTTCTTCTCGTGACTCAAAAATGTGATGTCCAATATGATGAGATCATGATCTCTCATTTTATCTAGATGAATGTAATGCTGTATTCTTTTTCTTGTGAGGTGAATGTAAAAGACAGGAATTGGAGAACGTGGATAGCAGCCAAGCTTTAATTTGGTTTACAGAACATTCTTTCATTTTCACTTAGTGCGAAATCTTTTGTTTACTTTCGTCATATAATTGTAAATAAATTATAATTCAACCCGAAATGTGTTAAGTAATACATAATATTACTAAAGCACTTTACATTTTGTCTGAGTATTTCATGTTATTCTTCTTCATTTCACTTTCCATGCTCGTAAAGTTTTACTTGAATGTCATCTCGCACAATGGCTTATTGGACACAGGGCTGTAATTTATTCATGCGATCTGACTGAAGAGGAAATAAGGAACCTGAAGCAAGTTACGTCAGCTGCGAGCACACACTCCGAACTTTTACAGCTTTGTCATAAACTGTGTTGACGTTCGTGGAAACTTTGTTTAACCGCTCGCGGGTAGTCTTCAGGGTTGCCAAATGCTTCGTACAAACATCCGCCTTTAGATGGTTGTAAATCAGCCCAATTCCGTCCAAAATTGAACTTTCCAAGCGGGAAATTCGAATTTGCATTAAAATACGTATTTGAAGGTGTTTTTTTTAGGTAGTGGCCCTAGGAAACGCTTGATTGGTTGCTGTTGCTTTTTGTGAACATTGTAATCAATAATTTATGTAAAAACGTATACTTTTTGTAATACGTTATATCTGAATATTTAAATATTAGTTACGACTGTTTTTGATTGTAACAGCCCTGATAGTAATGTTTTATATACTTTCTCTAACTTTCCAATTTTCATTCTCCTTGCTCCTCTTAAATATCCGCGCTTAAAAAGATTACCACAGAAATACATAAATATGCTTACTTATTTCCTCTGGCTTAACGGAAAATTCTCCCAGTGACAACGTTCTTCCAAAAGATAACTGTTTTTAAATGAGTTCCAAAATTAACTGCAAGTATTGCCAATGTGATATACTCATCTTGTGCACGACAAAGACGCTACGACCGAACTAACATTACTCACTTCCCAAAGTCAATTTGAACGAATTAAGAAATGATTAATTAAAAATCATATATAACGTAAAAAACTAAAAAAAATCGAACTCACTGTCAACGTCGTTGTGGTTGTTTTTCGAAAATGTCGTAATCTGACAACCTGCCCAAAACGGCACTCGTTTTGATGCATTTCCGCCCATTGCGCGATATTCCGCGAAGTAAATTTTTGTCCCGCGAGAGAGAGTAATTTTTTAATTCAAATGAATTGATGCCTTATTCTACGTAGCGGGACACAGGCCATGAGGCCTGCTCTTCCGTCTGACCACGCAAATTTCGGTACGCTCCTTTCACCATCAAGTGGAGAAGGAAGGTATTAATCGGGGGACGAAACAGACGAATTGAAATTAGCTCAGAGGCTTCATGTAGGCTTGAGGATCTTTTATGCGCAGTAAAAGTACTAACATGGGACAGCTGGCTTTACTTCCCCTCCGAAGGAAGGCATACGAAGGATTTTTTCGCTTCCATTGCTTCGATCCCATTTGAACCCGCGAACAGTCCAATAATAATAATAATAATTATTATTATTATTATTATTATTATTATTATTTTCCACTACATCACGACTAAAGATGTTATGAGTCGGCTGAATATAAAATCTACTCCAGGTTGCAACCAGCTACCTAAGGAGCAGATCCGGTCACTGTTAGTGCATCTACAATACTTTGCGCAAAATGTGGGCTGTTCCAAATAAAGCAATTTCTTGCACTTCCCAGTCTTTTGAATTACCAGGGACTTTAGACAAGTTCTTACTCAAATTTTGCGGAACAAATCCCAGAGCTTCGATAACTATCGGTACGACCTGTGCTTTTACACCCCACATTCAGCTGATCTCGATTTCCAAACTCTTGTATTTAAGACGTTTCTCTGCCTCCTTGGTAACGACGTTTTGATCGCAAGGTACAGCGACAAGTAATCACGATTTTTTCGCCAAATCCCGGATAACTATATCCCAGGCGCGGCTCGTCATTAAAGGCTGTAAGGCGGAGCCTCTCCTAGAGAAATCGCCGTCTAAAAGAAATTTAAAAATATGTTTACAAATGTATTTATTTATTAATAATGGAATTCTGAGTTGTAGTATGTTACAATCATATCAAAATGTTTCTTTGTCGGTTCGTTAACGGCCGTCCGTAACACATTTAAAGCTGTTGACAGGGAAGAGAGAAGCGTTAGGCTCCCACTTTATTCTCCCATAAGGCCTGTATAAAACGAGGAGGCGTGACGTCATGCATTCACTGCAGACGCTTACCAGCGGACGAAGGCTGCGGCGAGACAGCCTTCGGTGGAGCCTAGGGTCTGAAGAACGGCGGGCTCACCAGATAGCATTACTGTGCAGCTCTGCGGGTAGCATTGCGCTTCAACTAGTTTTCCCAGTATGCGGTAGGAGCGCTATACTTGGGTTTTTCTTTCTTGGTGTATGAGGTTTTGTCCATAGACAAAATTGGTGCTTAGGTGCTCTGTGGTCTTGTCTTCTGGGGCCCGGCAAAATCGTTGTGGAACAGAACTTACGAGTATTTGTGATTACTAGTACTAGTAACTTGTAACCTTTGTGAAACGAGCCCCAGAATGGAATATCTCACGGTATTTCGCGTCGTTCTCAATCGTCTGTATCAAACTTATTATTAATAGAAATACAATGCAGGCAATGCAATGCATTGCATTTGCAGCCTTCCCCATTTATAAAACCACGAGCCGCGACTGCTATATCAGGTTTGTTTGCCGCTATCGTGCGATCAGTTTGAATTTGTTGGTCGTACAATATCGTACACAATCCAACAGACGTCACCGATTTTGGTGAGTGTTCGTACCACTTGGGGCACGTGTTTGGAACTTCGAGGGCGGTACAGATCTGCCAGTGGAGGTAGCACCCTGTCATGTCTTTTCAGGTATTCGGTCTTAGCTGGGATTGGACAAGCTGAGACAATATGATCAATGGTTTCTACTTGCTCCTGGCAAATGCGGAATTTATCATCTTGGGAAATTTTGAGATCCGCTTTATCATATAGTCGTGTTCTCAACTCCTGATCATTGAGCAGCTACTACAACTGCTTCCGATTCTGGCTTCATTCTTCCCCTTTTAAGCCACATAAATGATGGATCTTTATTGATCTGCACCTTGTCCATTATTTTAGATATTGTCCGTGGAGTGGTTCTTTAACATTTTTTGTGTTTATTATTACGTGTTTCTTTAACATTATTATTATTATTATTATTATTATTATTATTATTATTATTATTATTATTATTATTATTATTATAACCTTTACGGATCGGATGGGCGGAAGTTTGTTCGGCGAAATTGTATTCGAAAACAGAACCTATGATGGGAAATAACAATCGGATACGCTAACCGTTGCACCATCGACGCCGTCCAAAACGTACGTTTTTCAGCCCGAAAGGCGTCATTGCGCCCCATGTGGCAACCCCGGCCGTTTCCGCGAAGCCCTTCCCACCCCGCGCGGGGGCCGAAGGGCAGGCCCTCCGCCTCGGCCGCCGACGTCGGGCGCAGAAGTTAACGACGTCGGCGCTGCTGCCGTGATTTACGCCAAGCTTCTCAGAGGCCGCCGCGCGGTGCGGCGCGGTGCGGCGCGGCGCGCGGGGCGTTGGGAATGACGTGCCACTCGCGGGCTGACCCGTCCATCCGCGATCCTTCCACGAAGGCTTTTGGAGCTCCCGGCCCCGCCCCCGCCCCCGCCCCCGGCAATGCAGTTGCTGTACAGTCCATCATTTTGCTCGAAAAACATTAATTTTAAGTGGAAAGTTAAAATTAATGAAAAGTATATTACAAAATAATTGAATCATTCCAGTTAAATAAAATGCAACTTTGTACACGTGGAAGAAATGGTCTTGTATTTGAAATTCACCTGCACGTTTTCTTGCCTGGAAACCTTCCTAGCGGCTAGTTCCCGAGCGACTAAATGTGCAGGTAAATTTCAATACAAGACCATTTCTTCCACGTGTACAAAGTTACATTTTATTTAACTGGAATTATTCAATTATTTTCTAATATACTTTTCATTAGTATTAACTTTCCAGTGTTACTGTGTATCCCGGCCGGAGTGGTTTATTCACATCAGGGGCGGAACGGCGCTTGAGCTGTCTCCGGTGGCGACGGGACGTGAAGCGTGGGTGCTGCATGGAGGGAGGACGAATATTCTCAAATATATTCAATTTTTTTGTTTTAAAATAATATGTTACTACCCGCTTACGTTGCTCAGAGCATCACGGGAGGTCCTAGGGTTCTAGTCCCGATGGTCCTAGGGTTTTAGTCCCCGCCAATATATTCTGGCTGGCAGCAGCGAATCCAGGGGGGGGAGGCATGGGGGCCATGACCCCCCCCCCCAATGCACCTGTAACAATGACCGCCAAACCGTCGATCTCGAGCTACTAGTAGCTCACGGATCAATTTTCGGTACATCGCGATCATGCATAAGTGGGCTAACCTGGACTTGTTCTACAGAGTTCAGACAGAGCGAAAATGGAGAATTCTTGCACCCGCGGGTGGTCGCCGACAACTCGCTCATTCCTCCCCAAAGAAGGAATCCTCGTGCTTAACGCAACCGCCGATCGGGTAACTCGCAACCGCCGTTGTCAGGGTTTCGATGATCATTTATATAACTTCATTAGGACCCGGATGACTAACAGTGTCACAATCCAATTGCCAACCGACGACTTCGCGGTACTGGGGATTGGGATTGTCACTCGCACAGGAGAAAACACTCTATAGAAAATAGTTCTACAGGGCGTTCATAAACTTAAACCTTATGACAGCCAATTAGGGATTATGAAAAAACTCTTTTCTCCTGAGATTTCTTCTTGATCTACTGACTCAGTCGCTTGAAAAAATAAAATGCTGCTTTTAGTGATACTGTAATTTGCTTTTCGTTGATCGTTTTGAATTCACTAAGGTGAAGAAAGGTAGTTGGAACACGACGGTACAGAATTCTAGTGAGAATAGTTCAGGGGTGGATCCAGCCGATCATTTTAGAGGGGGCCATCATAAATTTTTGTTAAATAATAAACATTTGCCATTATATTGTATATTATAATTTGTAGTGTTTATTATATACAGAATGTCCCAACAACTATGGACCACCCTCTTAACTTCTAAACGTTTCAGGATATCGAAATACAGTTTTCGATTAACAATGCGGAATCATAGGGCAGGTAACATCCCCTAGAGAAATTGTCTATAACATTTTTAGTTTTCGAGAAAGTTAATCATCTTTGATTTTTTAAATGGAACTATATATGTTTTTCAGTGGCAATGTGTAGATCATGAAAAGAGGAATAAAGTAATGTATCATATGCTAGTATTTTCTTAGTAATTTGAGTATAAAATTAGAATTTCTGATATGTGATTTTGAATTAAACGGACAAAATTTCGTGAAGCAGCCCTTGGAACTCGCGCCTTCGGGGAAAGTGACCTTCACGGCGTCAAGACTTGCGTGGAGAGAGGAGACTGAGATTGGTGGCAATGAGGGATAAGAGGCCTAACTAAAGAATTCCAGGGTCTTGTCACAAAGGTCACATTAAGAAACACTCATTTCAACGATCGGAATAAGAGATGTTTCAATAAGAAGTTTATTAACGGTATATAATAATAGAAAATATCTACCTATCTATTATTTAATGAATTAATCGAGATATTACAATAAAAATCTTTAATCATTCATTTTCTTTCCATGTTTTACAATGAGAGCTTGTTTCTGCCAAAACACACTGAGCTCGATTCTTGTAAGTTTGAAAAAGACCTTTAATATTATAGTCCTTCCACTACAAATTATTTTTATTTTGTTCTTTTTGATTATCGTTGTTTTGGAATTTCAGTAGAAGAAAAGTTCAATTCAGATTAACAAATTACAAAAATCTCTCATTCTGATGATATTAATGTTTGTTCATATGATCTTCATGTCAAAACCATGAATTGCTGTAGTTACGCCTCTATCCCTCACAGCCGGCCCTCTCACCCACCTTGTCTCCACGAAACAGTCTCGACGCCGCGAAGGCCGTCTTTACCAACGGCGACTGTTGCGAGGGCTGCTACAAGAAAAGACCGATTACTTAAAAATCACGTGTCAGAAAGTCTATTATTATACTCAAATAACCATCAAAATGCTAACATATGATACATCATTTTATTCCTCTTTCATGATCTATACATTGCTGCTGGAAAAAAATATATAGTTCCATTTGAAAAATCAAAGGTGATTGAATTTCTCGAAAACTAAAAATATTATAGACAATTTCTTTTCGGCATGTTACTTGCCCCATTATACCGCATTGTTAATAGAAAACTGCATTTCGATATCCTGAACCGTTCAAAATTTATGGGGATGGTCCATAGTTGGTGGGACACTCTGTATAATTATTATTATCATTCAATAATTTTTGAAATAATTACGTAATTCTAACATAAATTTTTAAATCAATTTCCAAGTAAAAGATGGTTACCAACGAAAACTCTAATCCTTTTGGGAGGGCTATGGCCCTCACTCCCCGCCTTGGATCCGCTACTGAAATAGTTATAGGTATTTTATAAGGTCAACATAAACAGTTATTCTACTTTTTTAAACCCTGGAGAATAAGTGCTTAGAGCGGTTAAGCGTTGAGCTATGTATGATTGAGCTAAATATGATTCACATTTATGGATGTATGCAGTGCTTGGTTTATAAAATTTTAGGTCACGGAACGCTCCCCAAATGAATTATTAATTTAATGGAAATAGTTACATATTTTAATAGTTATCTAATTTAATAATTACTCCCGAAGTAAGGGAACGCCGTTCCGTCGCATTCCGCCAGAAATCAAGCCCTGGATGTGTGTATATTTAATATTGCTAGTTTAGTCATTTATCGTAGGTATACCGCCTCCTAACATGAGTGACAGTTTATGATTGGCCAGGAGGGAGAAGCGTTAAGAAAAATCGGATAGATAAAGCGATAAACTTTTTGACATACACCTCCCTGATTGGTCATTTTGTATGTATCGTTAACCGTTATTGGTTTTAATTTCACGAGTGGAGTAGTCTAAAGAAAACTGCATTTTGTACACATCCAAAGATCGTGAAATGTGGCTAAATCAGTAGCGCTGAAGACCAATCTGACCGCTATTCCTTCAGTGTCGGTCACAACCACAAGGAAGTGTCGTCCCCCAAACGCCAAGTAGTCAACGGTGCCTTCGCCGCGCAGAGCACCACGTCCCAGCTCATTAACAGCGCTATCTGCTCCTGCCATCTCCGGCTGTCGGCGGAGCCAGCGTGCGGGTTTGCAACCGTTCGCCTTCCCACGCGGGCGGGGGCGCAGGGCGAGGGGAGGGTGGGAAGTGACTGATCCGGAAAACGCGCCGCGCCACGCCGCGCCGCTCGGCCTGTCATTAGCTCGCGTTGCGCCCGCCCGCCCCCGCGCCGTGGACCGCGCAACGCGGTGCGGCCGCGCCATTTGCGTAAGCCTTGCACGTGCAGCGGCTGCTGGCCTTCCGGTCGGCGCGCAGCAACTCCCTCGTCGAAGTATGTGCGTGTGTCATGGAATCGGATTCCAACTTAAAAATAGCAGAAATTCATCTCGCCTGAGTAGACTTTTACTGAGGAAGGAATGAATTCACAATTTTTGGGATTTCACATCCTGGAATGTTCTCGAATATTTCGAGTAATAACAATAACAGCAACAACAACAACAATAATAATAATAATAATAATAATAATAATAATAATATCAAATTTGACCATTGTTACATATCAGAAGGGAACGTGTTGAAGTATAAGGTATTGCAAAGGTAGCGTCGGATGTCGGAATTGCTAATACTGTGGAACGTCGAAAATCGGGATTAATTGGAACCAAACTCCTCCCAGATTATAAAATTGCAATTTTTATATGAAAAAAACAATGCCGCTACTACCCGAATTAAATTTAAGAGACATTGCTAAAATCGTTGATAATTCATTCTGTTGAATATAGAAGTGAAGCGAATGAATAAAAGTTGACGTGTCCAATTTGCAGTTTATAGGAAAATCCTTCGAGATCCATTTCACTTAGGTTTATATTGTCAATTATAAATTTCATTTAAACGTAACCGTATCATACAATTTAAATTATCTTGCGTATTTGGTGTCTATATATTATACAATTTTATGCAATCAAAAGTTGTAATAAAATTATTAAGGCGTATTGACGAGTTCAAACAAACATGTTCTCAACAACAGTATTTACTCATGCGATTATTTTTTGTCAAAATTGAATCCGTATTATCGACGATCCCACCTTATAACCCAAATAATTTACGCTTTACTGTAATAAAACATATCCTGTACATTTATTTCAACGTAGCTGTATGTTAAAAATATTATTTTTTACAATAAGCAATGAAAATGAAAAACACCTGAAAGAATAAAGTACAGGTAACATTATTATAAGTATTGTGTAAATTATTTTTTTAAGAGTCGACGTGCCGTTGTGTCAGGGTGGCTCGGTCTCTAGCGCACGCCATCTTAATGCGGCGTCTGCAAGGGATTTCTTGACAACTCTTCTTTCCATTCATCTGCTCGTCCTTGACACCTGCACGTGACTGCATGGCCGCTAGACCGCCTGCTTTGCATTGGGGAATTCCCGGCTAGTGCACCGACGCCACGAAGTCCACTTTGCGTCGCAGTACATCCCGCAAGGCTTAGTGAACTCATTGTTTGGGGAGACATTTCAGTGAAGAAAGCTACCTGGATCAATGTTTTCGGAATTTCCAGTGCCCCGACAAATGAAGGACATTATATTAAGCCGGATCATCTGGAAGCTTTCCTTTCTACCTCTAAACTACCTCCGCAATCTCTTCATTTGCTTCTTCGGAGGTATGAATGGCCTCCGCGAATGGCTTGGTGGCATCAGATTTGGAAATTCCCGGTTGGTGCCCTGCTCTAAGCCTGTTTTCGACGCGACGTAATTTACTTAATGAACTCGCTGTTTGAGTCATCGTTATCCTAGAGGAGAGTAGAACTGGGAACTTGGAAATTCTTGTTGCTCAAGCATTGTGTAACACAAGTTCCCAATACGGGGACTTCCTTTCCTCTGAGAAGCAGAAAGAAGTATTTTAATCTTCGTAAATATGAGTGATGTGCTAAGTATAACATTTATTCGTATTTTTTTTATAGATTGGCGGAAAATGTACGTATTAGGGACGATATTCTGCTGTCTGACATTTGCGTAATCCTTCTTATGATCCCAAGAAGTTTGTTTTACGTTACACATCGAGATTACCAATAACATATGGGAATGTCCTATAACATACGGGTGTGACATCTCGTAGCTGCTGGGTTCAAATCCGCACGATCTGTGTGGAATTACGGGTGGACATAACTGTTCGCGTTATGTTTTGTCGCTGCCCCATTTTCCCTACCTCTCATGGCATCATTCGCTCACTGTCATTTATTCCATGACCTTCAGTACGGTAAATACTCGTAAACCATCTTTAGTATGACCCTCAAGATTCAGATACGGCAAACTAGGAATCACAGGATGCGTGTGTGATACATGTACTTTAAAGTTTACATGTCTGGGCTGGTGTATTGGTATTGGTATTACATCTCAATTTCATACATTATCTCATTCCCTTAATCGTATAATTATAATTTACTACTCATCTCATTTGATTACATTTTCTTACATCAGATTTTTTTCTTCATCTCATCTCATTACATTCAAGGAATTGTAGTCAAAAGTTTATTTTTTACGTTACATTAATCTGCCCGTTGTCAATTACTTTCAACGCACGTACTGAAATTTAAAATGTATTACGTATAATGATCGTAAGGAAACACTGCAACACGCATTTGCCTCGCGCTAGTTCCAGATTGCACTACGGGAGACAACGCAGCAACGCGGCTGCCCTCGCAACCATTGGCATTTCGTGTCGCGTTTGTTTAAGCGCGTTACGAAGTTACAATTGCTCGACGGGCGCCTTCAGATGTTCCCACGTCGCGACGCAAAGGCCGGCACCCGCATCCCAGGCGGCTCGGGAGAGAAGAAAAATTCTTCCCGGTTCGTAACGCAAATGGACTGAAGAAAATGATGACGCAGGAGAGACGGACTGCTGGGTTGTCTTCCCCCAGCTATGTGGAGAGCCTTTCCGATACAGTAGTCTCGGTGATTCGAGGTGGACGGGGCCGGGCCCAGTTCCAATGAATGATAACTCGAATTATCGAAAATAATTAATTTATTATCCCATTAACCCCCGACATTTTAATTGGGATTTTCTTTGTTTTATACTGTTCCATTCCTGCCTAGAAACACATGTTTGAAGTGTTTTTTGGTAAGTTAGGGAATTCAGGATTTATAAGTTTTTTTCGATCCCCATTTGGGGATCATGGTACATGGGGCGATGACAGGTATACTGTTAATGGTGAATGATAATGTTTGTATACTTATAAAAAATTTATTATACATTCAGAACCTTTCCTTACCTTATTTTGCTTCATGCCACTCAGGGAAACAATCTTCATGGAGTCCTATGTCGCATAATTTGCATTCTTTGCGGACTTCTTTTTAAAATATGGCGCACTTCCTCAGTCTGCCTCCGACCGTTCTCATCAAAAAATGGTTTCCCGATGTACGAGAGGTCATAGGAATTATTTTTTTCCGAGGATTTGGTATGAGCTGGGCCTCCCAACATTTTAGCATCAGATAGTGATGAAACGTACATATATGACTATACAATTTGTCTTCTGAACTGCAGAATAGGAAGTTTTCCATTGGCCATACAATATAAAACATGAGCATTTGTGATTGCCATATTTATAAGATTAGTAAAAAGAGGTAAATACCAGGTACAGGCGGATTTTTTTACTCTTTCCCCTCTCGACCACCTACTTGCTTTTGTCACAGGTTGGATGTGCTCATGGTTAGATAACATTGTCACTGTATTGTCTACCACTTCCGACAATTTCAGGAATTTCTTTGATTCCATTAGAGCCTATAATACATATATCACGCCATTGCCCATGTTCCCAATTGGGGAGTATAAATATAACACAGGCCAACAAAAAAAGGGGTTTCAAAAAACTTTTTAAATCTTAATAGCTGATATTTATAGGTTTTTGGATGCTGAATCCGCATCTGAACTCTATTTCTTTCCATCACCACTGTTTGGTCAGAATTTGATCTATTAAGATATGGGAAAATATGCTATATAGTATGCTAATAAAGTGAAAAATAAACGTCCTCTAAAATACCAATAGAACTTCACTTAAACATAGAAGATGGCTATATATTCTAAACATTACATTCTACAAAGTCTTTATGTGTCCATTGACATATATTTTCTTTGTTTCTTTTCTTTATAGTCCCTGAAATAGCTCTTTCTCCTCTACGCCGTTTTCTGACTCGGTGAAGTGACCAACAGTAATCTATCATATTTGTGTTCCAGCGTCCCTGATAAAGTTTTTATCACTTAATGACTTTTTATGACTTATTAATGAATCACTTTTTATCACATAATGAAAACGCTCACCTTGTTTTTCACTTATATCACCTAAATCGTCCGGAAAGAATTGTAAATGACTGTTTAAGAAGTAAACCTTGAGGCTTATTAAACATCTCAATTTCTTCAAAGCTTTCAGCATATTGACAACAATTGCTTGATAATCTTGGTCTTTTTTGTTGTCTAGGAACTTATTAACAACGTGATTAAAAGCACTCTACGCTTCATTTTCATTTTCTGTGAAATGTAGTTCAAATTGGGGATCAAACATCACTTTTCTAATATCAGTCTCAATGAAGATACCCTCTTTTAATAATTTTGCTGCAAACAGATTGCGAAAACACAAGTATTTGAAACACTGCGCATCTTTAGACAATCGATGACCGTCACGATATCATTGCAAAACAGCGCGATCCTCAAATGGGGATCATGGGCGTTAAGAAGAAATATAAACATAATTTTTAAATTTCAAAGTGGCCTGTGTGTATTTCCATAAAAAGTGTACTTGCAAAAAATTTTCTTACATTAATTGTTGGAAATAAGATAATTACGAGAGTAATTGTCAATTTTTTAGTTTTCAGTACATTGTTTCTTTTACGTGCGGCAATATCACGCATTCTTCTGAACATCACATAATCAGTTGGAGTTGCCTCTGGATGTCGTTCAACGTACCTTACAGAGACGTCTAGTGCAATAAGGCCCTCGTTGTGACTCGCACGCGGTGTGGAATCAATTAGGTCCTCATCCTAAATTTATTTATTTATTTTAATTATTTTTTTGGTAAGTCGGATTTAATTCGGATTTGTGAGAAACTCGAACACTCGAGACTTGAAATATAGACTCTACTACTACTACTACTAGTAGTAGTAGTAGTAGTAGTAGTAGTAGTAGTAGTAGAGACTTTTTGCACGCCATAGCTTACAGCACTCTCAATCTTCTGCGCATGCGCAGTTCAAGTTTCGCGTCACTTTTGTACATCGTAGATCGATAGTGCTGTTCGCTAAGTCGTGCAAAAACTCTCTACTGATGCGAGATCACCCACAAAGCATTCATGTTTAAATTTTACTACCGATATTCAAAATACGTCGACCCAAAACCATCCATGTTTTTAAAATTATTTTAGTAATCTCTAACATCAGTGTTCACGTGAGGAAGAGCGATTTCATTTCACGATGGTCATATTATTTAATTTATGAATTGAGACTTAGCTGACAAAACATATTTTAGAAAATATCTGAGCAATTAATAAAACTTTGTCATCAGTCTGTATAATACGAAAATAATACATTTATCTACAAATAATCGATTAACTTTTTTCCCTTGGCCAGTTCCCTCTGGAAATGTTCAGCTTATGAGGATCTAAAACTTATTATAAGCTTTTTCTTGTACTTTTTTCGTCCAATTATAAAATATTAAACACGTAAAAACATCGAGCACAAAATATAATGTTAAAGAACATCGACCTTGATAAATCGATGTTAAACACATGGATGATTTTATAAAAGTATCGTTGTTTCGAAAACATTGACATCGATGTCACACCTGTTTTCTCTACTTCGGTAACTTGCGATCTATTTTCCTTCCTGCATGTCTGAAGAGATTGTAGGATCAAGGAGTAACATGACAATTTTTTCCTTGCGATATTTCAATAGCACGTAAGAAGGGTTCGATTTACATTCAGTGACTTGAACAAACCAAAAGCTGACATGTGAGAAAATGGATCGGTGAAAGTTATATTGGTGGGTTGGAGATCACTGAAATCAACATTTCATATAATGTAGTTTAGAGTCAGAGGACAGTGAAAACTGTTGAAATATCATAGATGTTTTTCACTTTCATCGAACTCGGCAATATAAATTCTCTACTAAATGCTTTCTTCACATACATTCAGTTTACAATAAACTAGCGATATTTGTGATTTCTGGATAAATATTTAGAAGATTATTGGCACCCCTAAATCTTGGAAAAGGCCCGAGCGTGTTTGTTCTAAGCTGCATATACATATGCAAACATTTTTTCAGCTTCGGCCGCAGCTTGTCGTCTCTACGTAAACATCATATATTCCTCGAAGTGTTTTTGAGCTTGAAAAAAGCATAACCTAAATCTGAAATGTGTGAGCGTTTGCATGCACATCACAATTCGACGTCCCAACTTATGTTTGGACTGGTGTGTGGCAATCAATCACGCTGTGAAATCTACAAAATTTGTGCGCGTAGCTTTCAGTGCAGTCAACTAACGTAGAAAGTACACAACCTGATGAAACTCTTTAATCACTTCCTGTTGATCATTACTGCGTGTTATCTTTTTACTGTATTTCCATCCAAATACTATGAAGTGTCTACAGCGACGCCGATATTGAAACGTCTGGTAAACAGAAAATGACAATTTTATTCTGTTGTCAGCGCGGAGGTGTTGCTTATTTTTGTGACAGAATATTCAGAAAATATGGAAGTACAGCTACTAATTTTTAACTCCAGATATTTAATAGGAAAAAAATAACCAACAAATTAATCTGTCAACCGTATGCGAGAATTGAAAATGGAAGGCAAGAGCGGGGGCATAGTTTAGGTTTGGTTTTGTGTAGTTAGAATAAAAGACGGTAAAAGTTTGTTGTTCAGACTCAAGATTGTTTACTGTCAATCGCGGAGGCCAAAAGCACGACCCACGGCTGGGAAGTACTTAGACAACCAGCCTTAACGCGGTTTTGTACGTTACCAAGATGTGGTATGTACGCTTTGTCATTCTCCTTTTTCTCGCGGGAAGGAGTAGATTTCTTCTCGTTTATGACAAGGGATAAGAACCGCAAAACGTACATACCGAAAAACAGAATGACAGTGGGATGATAGAATTATTCATTTTGAAAATGATTCCAGTAACAATTTTATTTTCAATGTGTTTACTTTCGAATAAATCAAAAGCGTACTATCTCTAAAGTGGTGGCGATGGTTTTGTTTCCTCTTCACAGTAAATCTGGGGGGCGGAAGTTTATTTTCTGAATGGTACATACTACAGTGCATTGCGTGTTCAGTAACTAGCGTGAGTACTTTTTTTAAAATGTTGTAACTATTTAATTTTAGCTTGAATCTAATGATATAAATAAAAACAATAGACACTTGAACCTATCCTATTTGAAGTTTTTTCTTCCAATTTCCTTCGAATATTACACGAATACTAGCGATTGTCGAACATTATAGTATATTTGATCAAATCTTTCTTTTCTTCTCCATTCACGTAACGGCCCATTCCAACTCCGTTCCTTTAACATTCGTACGCAATTTATGTAGCATTCATGCAGTACAAAATTTCTCACTGCACTACACTTTCTTTTTCTTGTTTGACTTGCCTTAAAAGTCCAGTTTAGGACCTGGAACAGAGCCCGTGTCCAATTGAGGGGGAAAAGAACGTTGGAAGGAACCCCTCTCTCGTTGTCGCATGCAGACAACGTGCTGGCTGTGGAGGCGCATGCTCTCTGTGAGTCAGCGCCCGCGGCGCGACCGCCCTTGCCCTCTAGGGCGGGCCCCGCCCCCTCCGCCCCGCCGCGGCCCGCCCCCGTGACTCACGCCCCGCGCACGCCGGTGGAGCCAGCCAGGCTCCCGCGCTGCAGGTGCACAGGCTGCACGCGTGTTGTCAACTCTACAGAATGTTTCCGAACGTTGAGTCAGGTCACTTTTTTTGTTTAATTTTTTTTTATTGTGGTCTGCCCACCAGACATACCGGAAACTGGAAGAAGATGCCAAATAGAGGAGGAGTGAAAATTTTTATTTATTTCAGGGTGGACTATTGCTTGTCTTTATTGATCTTTATTTTAGGTTGACAAATGTGAATATTATTTTATTAGGGTGCTCATTGAGGTAATGATGGAGGTTTGCTCTGTTGAGGGGAGGTTGCTATAGGTTTTTGTGCTATGGGTTGTTCTGTCGCTATGGTTATGGATTTGGGGATGGGATTGGGAGGGTAAAGATGTCTAGTGGATGCTTTTTACTTTCCCGTATACGTACGTATATACGGAGTAATATACGTAGTATAGGGAAAGTTATCTAAAACTGCGCGAAAAAATGGCGTATATTCGCCAGAAAAAAATTCGTTGCCGGGCCGTGGTAACGAAAAAGTGGATAAATCCAGTTGCTGAATTAAGAAAAAAAATCCCCTAGCACGTGGTGTAGACAGAATCCCTGTTTTGTAAGTCCTTGATACCGAAAAACCAATTGAAAGCAAGACGTCTGTCCGTCCGTCTGTCTGTGAACACACTAGCGCCTAAACCATACGTGCGATTTCTTTCAAAATGGACTTTCCCCGGTCTATCTGCGTTCACTCGAGGCGCCGCGATTTTGAAAAACTTACTTTAAAGGGGTATTTTCGGGGTACTTTACATGAAGCCCCCCGGACATTTTCAAAATTTACTCAAAAACGGCTCCAAATTTTTTCTTTAAATTTCCTGTAAGAATACAGTAAAATACACTTATTAAGGTGGCATAGATCCGAATTTCACTGTTAACTCTGAATTTTCGAAAATTGCAAAATTTTGAATTTTCTTCGGACTCTTCCTACAACTACAAAATTAAAAATAGACATTTTTCCTTCAGATAAAATTTGTTCTCCGTAGTGAGTTATTTCTTGAAGGTCATGAACATTTTATTTAAAAAAAAAGCTAATAGTTTTCGCGCAACATATGTGCAATTTTAAAAAAGTTACAAAAACAAGATATTTTCAAAAACGGTTCCAAATTTTTTCTTTAAACTTTTGGCTGGAATAATGCTAAATATGCTGTATTAAATGAAATAAAAGTCATACTGCTCAGTAAGTTTTTTTAATTACAAAAATGTAAATTTTTGACTTGTGTCTCACGTCGTCAAAATTCACATTATAGATGTATTTTATTGTTTAGTGCGTTTCTTTACACATAAATTCCAAAGTATCTCTAATGATGGTTTTTGAAGTGTCCATAAGTGGTCCATAATAAAGGAACATAATTGGCAAATTTTCTGAAATGTTCGAATAAAATTTTCTCAAACTATTGACAATTTTTCGCCGAAATTCTCAAAAATCGAAAGGAGTTAAGGTCTCTCCCATATTCCTGAAGCTTGATTTCGGACAAGATATTTGGGGCCCATAAATCAAAATAATGCTGAAAAATGTAGGTAATTTTTAATCACACACAAAATGAAAAGTATCCATTGCACTGAAACGAAAAGTAAACCATCGCGTCAATTGAAAAGTTTTCTAAATATTTTGTTTGATAAATTTTTTTCTAATGTAAATATTTCCGCAAATGTGATTTTTTGAGTGGTTTCGGAATGAAATACATGACGAGAATGTTGTTATTAAACAATGTGTGTTTTTTTTAGTCATAAAATTTAACTCGACAAAAAATGTATCACTAAAATTTAGAAAGAATACTTAATAGTATGTGTGTGTGTGCCAGTCGTAATACATATTAGTGTTGTGGTTTAAGTGTCATCATAGTGTATTACTTTTGCTGTGAGTTCAATTTAAATTGCCGAAAGTGCGTAAGTATTTGAGAAACCTACGTGAAATTTTTACAATGAATTAATCCTATAAATGCAAATTCACATTTCATCTTTGAACTTTGTGCAGAAAGTGATACTGTGAGCTCCTATGTCTGCCGAAGTCGTGTCCCAGATGACGCTTATAAAAGAAATGAAATGTGCTCACTTTCAAAAAAATGGTCCGGCCAAAAGACGCACTCACGAATGTCGAAGTCGCGAATGTTAAAACTGGTAGCATTTCTCTAACCACGAACGTTCGGAACTCGCGAATAGCGAATTCACGGATGTCGAGGGATTGCTGTATTGCCCGACTCGGGTAGTAGTTGCTGTAAAGTTACCCTGGCTCTGCATTCCTTCCAGTGTTGGGCGCTGGTCAGCACGGATTTTTACCTGAGCCCTTTGGAACGTCAGGCATGTGAAACGCCAGCTCATCCCCTGCATTCGATGTAACACATTATCTCTCAATACAGTTAGGTAGTGATCTGGAGAAAGCGCCGTAGGAGAACCTCGTTCATTAATGAGAAAACACGTACTACTGCTCCTTCTTGTCTCAGTGTCAGCTACAGTTTGTTGCAAAGAAAAAATTGATTCAGAACTGATTAACACAAAAAAAGTTCACGCTTATTAAATAATTTTGCTACTAGAGTTATGATTTTTCCCTCTAGTTCCTGGTGCGTGGAACTTAACCTAGTTAAGTTCCGTTTACAGTTAGTGTTAAATATGAAGTTATGAGAGAACCAAAATGTATATTTCTTTTAATGAGTCATAAATCTATTCATTTTTGTTTGACAGTTAATGTGGTCCTCTTTTAAAGACAACATAAAATTCAGTTTTCATGTGAAAGATATTGTTGGTATTCTACAATACCCTCTGATATATTGGAAGCCAAATATTTGATTCGTATATCTTACTAAGGTCCAATTAATATAAATTCGACAGCCTCTTGCTTGAAATTGAAGCAATCAAAAAGGTTCCCAACGGTGTATTTGTCATTTTATTATCAAATAGAGATTTATAATCAGTGGTTTCCATGGAACTGCCGTATGCCCTGCAAGTGTCAATGGAATATTTTTTTTATTTTTTACTGATATGTGGTTCTTATAATTGCCTTCGATACGGAGCACGATATTCACTGCATACCGTGTGGTGGATCCACGGGGGGACACGGAGGCTATTCCACCCCCCCCCCAGGCCCAGAGTTTTCGTTTGTCACCTTTTAAGTGGAAAAATTTATTTAAATATATATGTTAGAATTTTTTAAGTAATTGTTTAAAAAATAATATTGTGTAGTATGATACGTAATATATTACAAAAATCATCATATATATTATTTTCGTTAAAACCGTGAATTTGTTGTCCCTCCTACTCGGCTCATAGTGAACGGATTTTAACAAATGAGGTACCAAAAAAAGATAAAAAAATCAGGAATGGAGGTCACTAAATATTGCAAATCACGAAGCTTTTCGTTATTAATAAAATGCTAGGAAACTTTTGTTGTTTGAACTTTGCGGCTGGGATAGTTAGCGTGCCCTCCGCGCGCTGCCTGTCAAGATGGCGGTTATGCGCACACCATCCGCCACAGGAGAACTCACGTGGTTGTCGCATGTGAATCGAAGCGGCGGGAAGCGGAAATCTGTTGTGCGTTCCGTTAAGACAAACATGTGTGCGACTATTTATCAATTGTGTTGTAAGTGTTCAATGTAAGGTTTCCCTTCAGTGCGATGTAATCGCACGGGTTCAGCTAGTATACAATATAATAACAAATGTTTATTATTTTAAAAAAATCTACGATGACCCCCTCCAGAATGATCTGCTGGATCCACCCCAGGCTGCAAGAAATACCTGGATCGAGAGGTTCGTGGTTACGAGGAAAATATGTAAACAGTTGAATGATCTCGGGCCAACGCTTCGAGCAGTTTGTCGTCGCTCGATCATTATTGAATTGAATTGCCTTATTTTATGTGGCGAGACTCAGGCCATGAGGCCCGCTCTTCCGTCTGACCACGCAAATTTCACTATGCTCCCTTCACCAACTAGCGGAGAAGCAAGGTATTATCTCGGGTGACGAAACAGGCGATTTGAATTTAGCTCGGAGGCTTCATTTAGACTTGATCTTTTACATGCAGTAAATCTACTGGCATGGGACAACCGGCTTTACTACCCCCCGTCCTGAAGGAAGTCGTTAGGCATTCGAAGGATTCTTTCGCCCTTAAAAATCCGACTTCGATCGGGTTTGAACCCACGAACTTGGGTGTAATAGCCCCATACGCTAACCATTACACCATCCACGCCACATTATTAAAACCGGTATAACGCCGTTGGTGCATAAATATCAATCACATCAGAACACAGAATACCATTGTTAATTTTTGTTTATTTGTTCCAGTTGTGTGAATGCATTGAGAGGAGACTGACATGTTTCGTGCTAACGGTGTGCGTATTTCTTGTGCGCAGGGTAAGCAGCAAGCTGCCGGGCTTCCGCAAGGAGCGGCGTCTGTTTTGGCGGCGGCGGGCGATGGAGCCCAGCCGGCTGGCCCCGTCGCCAGGGGCCGTCGCTTCGCGTCGTCGCCCGTGAGTCTGCCTCCTGCGGCTGCTCCGTGCTCGTTGCTTCTCCGTGGCCTCTGCCCCGCCCCCTTTCCCCGCCCCCCCCGTTCTCGAGCGCGCGCTAACAGACGACGCCCGCGCTAACCGGCACCCGCGCCTGCTGCGTGCAGTGGGCCCAGGGCTAGCAGCGCCATCTAGGGCACAGGTGGCGTTGGGGTTAGTAGGGTGTCCCAAGTGGGGCTAGTAGGATGGCCCAGGTGGCGTTGGGGCTAGTAGGGACTTTTTGCCCCCTCGAATCTTACCCCTTTGCACTCGTAAGCCACGAGCATAATACACGTCCTACAGATCGTACGACATGACAGAGATGCCACGAGAATAATGGCTACTAGCTCGAAACAGTATGTAATGTGACACGTCCTACTACTCGTAGGGCATGTCTCAGATGCCACACCAAAATCCCTAATTAACTCTTAGATCACGCCACAGACGCCTACAAATTTCCCTGGTATGTAAAATAAAGTTTTCATTGTTGAATCGATCCGGGTTACTATTCTGTTTTTAAACTGCTAACGCCATGATGTGAAAACGAGATGGAAAGGGGGAATGCCGAGTATCGGTTTCCAGCTGTACAGCCTTTTCCCCTTGTCATCCTAGACATGCCTTACGAGTTGTAGGACCTCGCATTGCTCCGAAACCTCCGACCGCAGAGTGCATTCATGAGTGGCATGTCACACATGCGTATGAGTGCAAAGGGATAAGCATCGACCTTCCGCTCACGCGCAGTTCAAGTTTCGCACCACTTTAGTATATCTG
Source organism: Acheta domesticus (assembly GCA_031308135.1). NCBI lineage: Eukaryota > Metazoa > Arthropoda > Insecta > Orthoptera > Gryllidae > Acheta > Acheta domesticus. The sequence goes on along the minus strand of JAHLJT010009419.1, from coordinate 113,733,234 downwards.
CGCATGCGCAGAAGATTGATAGTGCTTAACGTTCGAGGTGGCAAAACCTCTCTAGTGATGGGAAATTTTAGCAAAACATTGATACATCGATACATCAACAAAAGGTTTTCGATGTCAATGAAAATATCAGTGTTTAAAATATCGACGATGATCGGTGTGATACATTTGTGATTGTGTTTACATTTCTGTGCTGAGTATTTTTTGTCTTGATATCAATGAGAGACTGTGTTTACATTTATGTTTACGGTCATTATATTAAAAGTACGTTTTTATTGTCAAAAAGGTATAGTTTAAATTCTGATGTCTGAGTTAACGTTTTCACTCACAAGGGCCGTTAACGTGGGTAGAACGAATGAAAACTTGAATTGCTCCATTTCAATGTTTCCTTTAACTTTTTAAAAATGTATTTCTTTGCTGAGTCATCTTCACTATTTGCATTTAAAATAGGTCTACTTATAAGTAGTTTTCCATTACAAATCAGAAATAAAATTTTGAATATGATTTTGAAATATGTTGAATATGGTAATGATTTCGTGAAGGACGGGCAATTTTAATATTTTACAGATTTTGCATTGCTTTGATTATCATTCTATGAGCAGAAAAACAATCTAGTCCAAAGTGTTTAAAAGTGTATCGTGTAAAAGTCAATAAACTGAATAAACTAAAAATTCCTCAAAGTATTTAACTTTTAATTCGGAACTTTTAACTTTTTTAAAATGTAAAAAAAATTTCATCCGCTCTGTCGTCCGTACGTTTCTCGTGTTTCTGAATGATATGGACCCGTCAACGATTAGGAGAAATTTCATTATGTCATTCCCAAGGACAAAATATCCGTGTTGAAACATTCCGGCAAGAGTTTTTCTCTTTCAAATTCTCGTCAGGATGCTAATTTCAAAGTGTACAGATTGTACCAGCTTTATAGCTGTAGTTGAAGAGATACTGAACTAGAATCTCTTGATTCAGATATTTTATATTTCAGAAAATAGAGTATGAACGGTTTTCCCTCAATATTACGACGGAATTCATGCTGGTGCCCAGTATACTTAAAAAATCAACAAATATACCAGTAAAAGTGACATAATAAAATAAAGTTACTCTGAAAAACTCCTGTTCGGTTAGAGAACTAATTTTCTCGCAAATGGCCCTCAAAGATAAGCTATATTGTTGTGGAAGCCCGTTTCAATATTTCTCCTCTTCCATTCGTGCGCCCTTTGGCCCATTTGGGAGCATTGTGCGCGGCGGCGGCCGCCTGCCACCCACTTACCTGGTGCCCCGCTGCTACCTGCTGCCCCGGCCCCAGCGCTCATCGCCAGGCCGCCGGCGAGTACTGTTATCTGCGCTATTATTTTTAGTCTCCGCGGCGCTCTGCACTCCGGCGGTGGGGGGAGGGGGAGGGGCGGGGGCGGGGTGTGGCAGCCCTCGTTCGGGGGCACCGCCTCGCCCGCCGCGTGTCGACAGACCATCAAACAAAGGGCGTTAGAATGAATGTGTGTGTGAACGAACAAAAATAAATACATAATAAAAAAATAAAAAAAATACTAAAATAAAAATCCATGTATCAGCAGCAAAAAGAAGGCAAATTCAAAAAGAACTGTTATGAAGATGGTAAATCTTAGGTTGCCGGCCAAAGTGCCGGGTACATTCGTAGGTTAAGTTAGCAATCAGTTAGTTAATAAGCTGCCCCTTTCTTTGCCGCACAAGCCATCAAGCTGCGGCGCATGTACCCCCCTGCAAGACAATAAACGACCGCTTTGACAGGGCTACTGGCGGGGGGAAACTTAAAAAAGGGTGTTCCCCAAGGATTTCGCGCTTTTTGGCCGCTCAAAAAAATATAGTAAGCCGCTTGCCCGCGCTTGCTTTGTCGCCAACAACGAGATCAAATCGCGAAGTTAAAAAAGGGTAGTTTGCATTGACAAGGGTGTATTATATTGTTATCAATTACAAGGTGACACATAGAAAAAGTGACGGAGGATAAGAGGGTCTTGAAGAAAAATATATATTACAGGCTTAATATAGAAATGGAAAAATAAGGAATAGGGTGAGGTATAGCATGCGAGAGTTCTCGCACGGGTACGCTAATATGATAATATTTCTTTATCTGAGTGCACTTCCATTTTCACGGAATATTTAGAAAAAATTATTCATTTACATTTGAGTAAAAATAAACGTACTTGTTTTCTGCAATATTTCATTGTGATGAAAGTGATTCAACGTGATGAAAGCAAAGGAACCTAAACTCATTGTGACTGAAGGAAAGTGTATTCTCAGGCGTCACAAACAATTTCATTCAGACTTCAATATTAGGAGCGCTAATAATTACAATCCTAAAAATAGTAATCCAATTTACAAGAAATGTTCTTGTGTGATGACAAATATCTTCGCAGGGTCTCACGGTTGTGACCACCTTTCAATCAACAATTCTCTATTTAGAAACTGATTTAGTAGTATTTGTCTACAGATATTGACGTGATTAGTGTTTTCAAGGAGAGTGATGCTTAATCTTCGAAAGAAGTTCGGTATGCGGACGGACCCGGGATGACCGCTTGGCACCTAAATCGTGCACGTCTGCAGAAGAAGATAGCGACTAAAAATATTGAGGTAGCGCCTGCACGCATGGCAACCCAGCACTAGCGTTGGGCGAAGTACGAGAGAGTGCATGCCCCACGCCGATAATAATATCCAACCACCTCCTGACAGACTGGGAGCCAGCAAGAAAATCAACGTATGATAAGTTCCGAGCTAGAATTTTTTGAGAAGATAGCGAGTGTGGTGACGAACAAGGAAACGCAAGTATGGCGGCCTGTAGGTGTCGGCGTTGCGCTGCCCAGTTTTTTAAATATATCGAAAAAAAATTAAGCCATTAGGGAACGTGTACACAGCTAATTCTAGTTGTATATTCTTCGTTAGATAGCTAAAGTGTGAGGGAGTTGTATGCCATACCGAAGCGACGTCTCGAACTGTCCGCCATACTGAATTGAACGTGTCATCATGCCTAAGAGAGTGCAGCCTTAGCGTACTATAAATTATTCGCGTGGGATGCTTGTGTAAACATAGCACATTTGAGATCAAGGTGATGGAAGCAACGGGCTCCGTTCTCCACCTTGGTTTGAAAAATCATTCGTGAGATATCCTCTATTCGAATTGTAGAATGAAATCTACTCTGCGAACTCTGAAACAATATTCAACTGTTTACGGTTTTCGCAGAAACTACTCCTAATTACAAAGGCGTAAATTCGAAATTATTCAGAATAATGAGAGCTTCAATAATAACAATATATATGTTGAAATCGTCCACTTATAAGTTGCTGTTGTTTACTTCATCACCTCTTTCGTCTCAAGAATTTCACTGAAGTGTTCGTGCATGTATAAGAAACCTCAAGAATTTGATTGACGTTTGTTCAAAACACCTATTATACTGCGATTTTTGTAGGAAGAGCTCTCAAGATAACTCAAATCCCATCTTCGCGATGGAATATGTCACGGCATTTCGTATCATTCACAGTCGTTCCGCTAGATTTCGCACAATCGCGACCGTATGAAGCAGTGCTTGCGATCATGCGACTTCTACCGGCAAGACCGAGAAAAGACGCGAAATGCCGTGACATATTCCATCGCGAAGATGGGATTTGAGTTATCTTGAGAGCTCTTCCTAGAAAAATCGCAGTATAGAGCGCTGTAACGGAGACTTCATGTTTGCTCACTGTGATCGATGTTTTTCACGAACTCGAACAGGTGCGCTTCTAATGCAGATAAGTGTCAAATTACGAACAAGTTAGACTCTTTAGAAACGTTTGTAAATCAAAAATGGAATAACCATAATTAATATAACTCTGCATCTCTCATCCTTTTATCTTTCTCGAGACGTGCTACAAATATATTTTCAGTTATGTTGTCGTTTTGCCTACATCGTGGTTCCAAAAGGATACACAGATTTACATTTTTCGCTTCTCTTAAAAAAAACAGCCCGACTAAAACTTGTAAACAGTGTGACTTGTAAACAGTGTGTACCAACTGTGCAAAAGAGACCTTATTTTATTTATTAGTTATTATATTTGTCAAAAACAGTAACTCTGTAACTGACGTTTTTGAAAGAAGTGTACAAAACGACATTTAATAGTGAAGAAGCAGGGTAAAGAACCATTTGCCCAATGAGATTATGCAAGGGAAACAGAGTGAGAATCCGATTGACATGGGATTGAAATGCAATATGCAATTAGGTTGGTAATCATAAAACTGTCTGTGGGTGGTGTGAGAAAAAATGATTGATTAATGTAACTGATGTATAATTTTCTTCTTTAAATTAATTTTAACTACGTATCTACATGGACATACGCCTCACTTTCTGTTGGTAAAGTAAAGCAGGGCCTCATATCAAATGGTGACCACTGCCACTATTGACATAGACAACTGAAGTTAAATATTGTCATCTCCTGATAATGAAACGACAAGTTCACTCTGAAGCGGTGTTAATTTCACTAATCATCTCGAAATCAGGATTTGGCAATGCGCCTTCCATCTCACCTTGATGCGGATAAGTTTATGTGTGAAGCCTAAAACTTAATGACAGACGATTACTATCGTAAATATCATGTACTGCTCTTGCTCAACCAGAAAATGTCGGTGTCCAGAAAACGCCGGTCACTTTTCGAACATAGGGGGCTGTGTGTCAAACGTCACGTAAAAATATGATGGTGTAATCGAGAAACTATAGTAACTAGTTGTCCTATTGACACCTCGCAGAGAAAGAAAGGATGTAAGAAAGTTAGAAAAGTACTACATATTTAATAAGAAAGAATGGATGTAAAAAGTTAGAAAAGCTCTACATATTTAATAAGAAAGAAGGGATGTAAAAAGTTAGAAAAGTACTATATATTTAATAAAAAAGAAGGGATATAAAAAGTTAGAAAAATTCTATATTTAATAAGAAAGAAGGGATGTAAAAAGTTGGAAAAGTACTACATTTTACGCGGAGAATAGAAAACTGCAACTAGTGGAGTTTAGCTCAGAACATTGCTGCTGTCTCCACAACGACTGTGACCGGGACATCGTCGGGTTCGAGTCCCGACAGAGGGGGATTTAGAGAGAGGGCGAGGTCGAGGTCGAATTCAGCCGCTGTCGAGAGGAGCATTCCAGCGCCCGGCTGCTCAGATCCGTAGTTTTCCATGATTTCTCCATCTGTAGTAGGCGAACGTCGGACCAGTACCTAACAAACGGTCCACGCGCGATCTTTCCTTTCTCTTCCTTGTCCTATCCTCATCCCCTACACCACCACATGCCGGGAGAGCAGTCGCGGCCGGAGGTGATACCTGGAGGGCGACATCCTCCGCAAATGGACATGGAGGCCGGCGCGCGGATCACACCATCCAGGCACAAAACATTCACTACACTAATGGGATCAATGACCCCAGTAGTTGACGAGCACGAAAACTTCAATCAATTAATCAATCGAAAACCACAAACATATTGTTTCTTGTCCTACAGTACTTATTCTCACAGACTAATGAAATGAATGAAAATACATGTGCTCACAGAGTTAATCATGGTTCTGAACATGTAATTGAAATGTGAATAAGCGTGTAATTTACCAAGATGTGCATTGTTTGCAGAATTGTTTTGAAGAAATTTGTCCACTTTTTCTCAAAAAGTTATGCATCACATAATTATAATCAATTCTGGTGAAGGTTCACATATTTTCCGTGTACTAGACTTTGCGTTTATTTACAATCACCAATATTTGCGGTTTAAAACTCTCTTCGAATTTGAACCCGCTATTTTAGCATCGCTGAATATAACTTCACCCTGACATGTTTGTTCGCGCTAGAAGATGAAATGTCTTGTCTGCTTGCAATATATGGCTTAAAACTCGCACAATGAAATAATGAACAAATTACAGCAGATTCATTCTATTAATTTTAACATGCCCTTAAAGCTTAATGTTTCTCTTATAAAAACGGTTAATAATAGCAGGTGATAAGGGCCCTCTACCATGCATTTAAAGAAAAAATCGGGAATTGGTTAAATACTCAGGCTACACTTCTTTCTAAATGAAAATTCTTTGTGTTTTAAAACTAAAGATGTACGTTTAGTGCATTAAAGTACATTTAGATGAAACGCACACATGTAAACAGAAAGTTACAAATTTATTGTAATGGTTTATTAACCTTAATAAACAGACTCGGTAATTGTTTATATACATTTATTTGTTGATACACATTATTAACATTTCGACCCTTCTTTGGGTCTTTTTCAAAAAAATTCATTGTCCAGGTTTGTTAACATAAAAAGGTAGCATTTGAATCAAAATTGTCACTTGGTATAAAAAACTGGTCAAGTCGTGAGCATCATGCGGACAACTGGATTGGTCATGGATTATTAACCATTACAATAAATAAGCAATACAACCCGTATACATTCATTATAATAGAAAGTTACAAATTTCGTTGTTTATTTCGTCGTACCACAGCAGCACGGTGCGGGTCTTGCACCCGTGAGCCCGACTGTCTCACGTGGAACCGGTGTTTCCATGGGAATCTCGACATTCGGCTCTCGCCTCGCCCCGCCCCGCCCCGCCCCGCCCCGCCCCGCCCCGCCCCGCCCCGCCCCGCCCCGCCCCGCCCTGAATGTAGGTCACGCGGGATTATTTCCGTCCCACCCCACGGGCCCTTCCAGACCCCTCGCCCGTCGGCTCACCCGCGGCATCGCTCTTTTATCATTATTCTCCTTTTCTTCGTTCCGTGAATCCAGACCTTGCGGCCTCGGATTTCTACCCCCCCCCTCTACACACAAAAAAGCGAAAAGATGGCCGTGAGGCTGACCGCGAAACAGGTTCCTTTTTTTTAGTGTGATCGCTGGCGACCGTGGTGAGGTGAAAGGAGGAGCAAGTGGCAATGATCGCTGCACTGAGAGGTCCTGAGCAGGAGACGGAGTTTGTGCTCGCTGTATGTTTGCACGAGGGAATATTAACTGTGGTCCCATTTAAAGAAGTCGATGATTGACAATTGCGAATGAAAAAAGGAGGACGTTGACAGGGTGCGAACCACTGAGCAGTTGAGACGTTTCCAGCAGGAGACATAAACCTCTCTCGAGGGTGATGATTGTTGACTCCCCTGCCCAACGGATTCGTGCCGTGCTCGTCGATACCATCGCAAATATTGCGAAGAAACGCGCCTTCTCGGCTGTTTTTGTTTTGTGCGCCTTCGGCTGTGTCGCCTCGGCTGCTTCGCGGTGTCCCCTCCAGCGCCTCCCTCGCGGCGCGGGGTTGTGTCTGTCGCCTGTGCTAATCGCCGCCGGTCTTTTATTTGATGATTTACTGAGATAACGTTGCGCCCCATTTCGCAACGCCATCTGCCGGCGAGGAGCCAAGTGGAAAAGTTTCAGCGGCGAAAAGAGGTTTGGCGCTGCGCGGGATGGCACGCAGCTCAGAGAGGCCGGACTACCAAGGAGTAGGAGCTTCATTCACGCAACCTCGTAAAGAGTTCGTCGAGATCTAGGTTCAATACTCTTCCAAAGAGTAGGTCGGGAGCTCGACAATAGAACACTGACTTATTCAATTGAATAGTGTTTGTATTTTTCCAATGCAGCGAAGATGACTGTTGTTGGTTGTGTTTTTTGTTTTTGTTTTTTTGGGAAGGGAGGTGACAATTATAGTTTTTTGGGTTTGATAATTTCATGGTAATGATAATACGAATTATTGATAACTCAGTAGTTGTAAACATAAATATTTGCTCATGGAGAATTGTTTTGAATATGTTTACCCGTTTTCGTAAATCGTCGACACTCTTTTCCAGTTGATTTTTTTCTCTTAAAAACGAGAAAATGGGAAGTCCATTGTTATTTAATTTTGCAAAATGTCGGCATGCATCGGAACCAGGGTCGGATCCAGTCGATCATGTATGGGGGGGGCATCGTATATTTTTGTTAAATAATAACCATATTTGTTATTATATTGTATATTAATTATGTACTGTAGATATACTATACAATATATTTGTTTAAATAATTACATAAATCGAACATAAATAAATATTTAAATCGATTTTGCCAAATAGAGGAAGGTAAATGAAAACTGGGCTTTTTTGAGGGGGGCATGGCCCCCGTGTACCCCCCCTGCATCCACCAGTGATCGGAACCACGTTTATCCCTGGGATTCCGAACATGACTTCCTACACTTGTATGTCGACAGACTTGCCGGGAATTGCCGGGAAGAAAGTAGCCAGGACGCTGAGAGGCGAGTCCACTTGCAAGGTTCCTAGGCAATCCAATGCCCTCCACAAACCCTAAACCGCACCGCACGAAAGCCACAGAGCTTCCGATCTCCCTGGAGCGGTGGCCTCCGATGTCTTGGGCACGTAAAGGTTTCACGTCCGCTCTCATTTGATGTGGTTCAGCTTTCGGCGTGATGTGTTTGGACAGAAGTGTAACGAGATGTCTACATGCATTATGTAATTTTCTCTTTTGTGCAATTAATTTCCAAAAATAACTCCGAAATTGGAACACAAGGGTCATTATGAAACAGAAAGGTGGTGTTAGAAATAATATGTAACCTACTTCTTGGTGAAAGAGCATGTTCATGGCAATGAAATAAAAAAAATAAATAATAGTCTTAGGAATGTAGTTGGGTGGAAGATTCTTGCAAGAAATAAAAACATTATTATTATTATTATTATTATTATTATTATTATTATTATTATTATTATTAATAATATTATTATCGCCATTTTTATTGTTATTGTTATTATAAGGAGTCGTTTGCAATATAATGAAGTGTCCAAACATTCTCGTTAAATTTCGTTAAAACGACATCTGTTTCGAGTTGTAAGAGTGGCTTGTTGACGAACATACATAAAAAATGGCGCCCAGCAGCAGAATATATTGCGTGCATCAATTTTCGTTGTGTCTTTCCTCAGGGTTGCTCCAAAATATACACTCCCTGAAAATACTCTAGTAACTGCTCCTGAAGATGGAGTTAGTGATTTCACTCTTTCGCCCGTCCGGGTACACTTTTAGATAGCCGAAATGCAAAAGTCACGAGTAATTTCCGTCTCGACGTCTCCGCAGCTGGTACAAATTCGCTACCCGGATACTCCCCGATATTTTTAAAATGTCGGGCTGCACCCTAGATGATGTGTATGTCAGCAGCATCCGGCACTTTTCTGCCGACGGAGCGGGTAGACCCGTCTTGCGCCCGACGTAGACACCCGCTGCTGTCACCGCCCCGCACCTCTCCCCGCCCCACACCTCTTCCCGCCCCACCCCTCTCTTCACCCCGCCCCCTCTCTCCTCCCCGCCCCCTCTCTTCGCCCCACCCCCTCTCTCCGCCCCGCCCCCTTTCTCTCCGCCCCGCCCCCTCTCTCCGCCCCGCCCCGTCTCTCCCCGCCCCGCCCCCTCTCTCCCCGCCCCGTCCTCTCTCTCCGCCCCTCCTCCTGTATCCTCCTCCGTTCTAGCCAGGTCCCCTTCTACCACATCCGTATCTCCCGCCCTTTCTTCACCCCTGTGTGTCAGCGTCAAGCACAGACATTTATAGCTATTACGTATTCCTCGCTTCTGTCCAAGTTTCGCGACAGTACTCTGGCATCTTGTCGTTGACTTTGTTCCCTTCCCCGCTACCTTTTCACTACGTCTCCACTACTTTTTTCCCTCTTCTTTTACTGTCTCGACTATTATCTTTATACCTCCATAATCAAAATCTCAATGCCGTTATATGCACTTTAAAGACCATGATCTTAATCGTCACTACCACTGAAACAACTACCACCAACACGAATAATACTTAAGAACCACTTATTATCTTCAGCATCACGATACATCATTTACGAGGAATGGACGACTGTCGCGTTTGGAACAGTGATCGAGCTTCTGAGCTTTAACAACTCGGGTCTTTTCAAACCCTCTCAATTATGACTTCTTTTTTGCCGAGTGAAATGAAAAGATTCCCTGTTCATTTCTCACTGCTCCTGCTGCACGTGACACCTTCCCACTTACGAAAAGAACAACAACAAAAAACAACAACTGGGAATACTCACATTCATGTGCGCACTCAGACATTTTCATTGTTCCCACACTACCACTCCTAGACTCGGCCATTCACAACTCCCCACTACCTCGCCGCCGCCGCCGCCGCCGCCGCCGCCGCCGCCGCCGCCGCCGCCGCCGCCGCCGCCGCCGCCGCCGCCGCCGCCGCGGCGCCGTCCAGAATCCTGCCTCTCGTTTTGTCTCTCAGCTGCCGCCGCGCCGCCTAGTCGTCTCGTCTCCCCCCCCCCCTCGCTGCGATCACCACCACCGCCATCCGCCGCCTTCGCATTAATCGCGGTCACTGCTTCCTTCTCCTCGCGCCTTTGTCTCCACCCCCGCCGCCGCCGTCACCATCGCCACTACCACCACCGTCTCCTTCACTCCTGACTCCGCCATCACCACCACCACCACCTTCACCATCATCAACACCACAACTGCCATCACTACAACTACTATCACTGCTGCCATCACCGCCACCAATACTATCATTGCTGCCACCACCGCCACCGCCCCCGCCGCCGCCGCCGCCTCCGCGCCACTGGGCGTGTGAGAGGAGAGGCGCTCTAAATAGCGAATCTCGACGGGGCGTCGCCGCCGTGACGCCAGCGCGCACATCCGCCGTCGCGCGGCGCGTGGCCCCGCCGCCACGCGACCCCACGGAGGCGAAGGCAGCGATGCTCGAATTATTCCAATCGCCCAACTGGCGGGTGTGCATCTAGCGAGGGCGTACACTCGACTACGCGAAGAGTGAACTTCTGGGGACTAATGTGTTTGGGTCACTATATCCGAGGTTCACTATAACCGATGTTGTCGAAATTTAATAGAATTTCTCCATAATGATTGATTTTATTAATATAAAGATCCAGAAAAATACATTAACAGCACTAAATGAGGATTTCAGTGTTTTTATTTGTCCTTAAAACGCCAATTATTTGCGATTGTTTGCTTCGTACGGTTTTAATTAGTAATTTCTCTACATCCTTCTCCAGAGTTCGTGGTCTCTCCGTATGTCATTCTGCATTGTCCTGTGTCTCTAGGTATTGTAATGCAGTCTTGACACCCTTCGATATTTGTTGCACTGTTGGAACCCCTTCTCTTTCTCCGGATATCCTTTTATTCGTCTTATAACATTCGAGATGCTTTCGGTAGCGGCATGGCGCAAGCTGCAATGAAACTGATTAGTAGAGACCGGATTTTTGTGTAGGTACATATTTTTTGTCTTTCTACTTACCGTTCTCAAAATTGTAATCTTGGCGAATCATCGCCTTCCTAACACAATATCCAATTTTGTTGTTACATATTTTTACATATTTAGTACTATATTACATATTTTCACAATATATTTTCTTATTCTATCAATTTTATTACAACTTTTTTAATGAAAATAAGTATTTTCAAAAAATCAGAATTTTCTCTCACATCATTGGTGAAATCTACGTATCAAAAGTATCACTGACACTGCGTTTTATGACCTGTAAGCTTAATTTCAGGGAAAAATTTGCAAAGTCCTGTATTGCAATTGAAGAAGCTTTTACAGCTGACGAGAATGTTGCATGATGCAAAGTGTGCATCAACTTGTGCTCTCCAAAATGTTTTTAAAACGTTTGTATTCATTTTAAAACTTATTTAAGAATATTTTTTCTAAATGTAATTTCGTGCTATGTAAATGTTCTTTTTAATTAGAAAATTATAATGTTACATATTCTTTCCGAATTTACATATTTATTACATATTCTTACTGTTTTCATTACATATTTATGTACATATTTTGACGTTCAATACAACATATTTTTCCTGTCTCTAATGATTAGTTTCCGCGTGGCACGGCGGGTATCGCCAGGTAGTCGCGCGCTTCGCCGTCGCTGTCGCCTAAGTAGAAAACAACGCAGGATATCTAGTAACAGCGAGATTGAAACCGAACCACTTGCACGTCGCCGCTGTCAGTTGCAATCCACGCAGGACACGACCTTTGTTTCCGCAGTAAACCTGAGTGGCATAAGGCCATTAGCAAGTTCAGGTCCTACCTCTACCTACTTTTCAATTATGACCTTTGGCCGACGATATTTTTTTCACGCTGCCGAGTGTTGGAATTTGTGGCACCGAGGTGATATACTTTTTTTCCCAGGACATTCTATTTCCTACGTTCACTACAGCCGTGGTTTAGGTTCACTATAGACGAATCCTCTTATGATTATTTGTAATGTAAGTGAAACGGGACCAATCACTTGAGTTTACTATAACCGAAAGTTCTCTATATCCGAGTTCACTGTAACCGGAGTCGACTGTATTTCCGAAGTGACGGATCTCCAACAAATACAATTTTCCAGGAAGCGAAATTATTCACCTTTCGCCTCCTAGTTTAAGATAGGATTCGAATGTTTTCGGGAGTCCTTCAACATAACGGAAACACCATTGTTTAATTACTCTATTTTGCAACATGATGGAGAAACGTCTTAAAAAAGTATTCTTTCGTAAAATAGAAGACACATAGAAATGGTGATACGTCACTGTGGAAATAACTCTTCTATGCCAATACATAATTTCAATTTAGAACTAAGAAAAGTATGTTGTATGTAGGTTGTCTATTATTAATTAACTTTTATAGTTAATTAAAATAGGTACGAAATAACAGCTAATTAAAATAGGTACTTAAATTAAAGAGCGTTTTTTGGTTTGTTTCTATAATTTTTATAGAACCTAACTAAAGTATCGTAAAAGTTATTGCGCGAGGTGGATAAACAGTTTGACCGAGATAATAAAAATATATAAACCAATGTTTGTTTAATGGCGTGAACATACTTTGCATTGTTCAGTTGCGCAAACGAGAGAACTGTAAAATAAATGTCTCTTCATTTTAAACAAACCAGTTATAAAAAGAAAGAATGTGGTAAATTAAATTCTGAGGCATCTAAAAAATATTAGATGAAATAAGAAATTGTCCTCGAAATAATAATGCTGTAATAACCAGTATGATCTCTTGCTCAATGAAGAGAGGCTTGCAGATATCACTTGAATGGCATTTGTTTATTATTCGTACATTAGTGTCTGCAATCTAAACATCTGGGTACTGAAGGCTCCATGTCCTCTTAATATTATGCCGTATCTCAGGCGGCTATGCACTTTTACAAAATACATGCAACCAGCTGCATGAGGGCAAACTGAATTAGAAAGAATTCTGAACGCGTAACATAAGGAATTTAATTGAGAGTTTAATTCATTTATCTGGATATTCCACTTCAGGTTTAACTGAATTCACAGGCACAGAAATTTTGTTACCTCCACATCAGCCAATTGCATATTGATAAGTTTTAACGGCGCATAAAATTGTCTATTTAAAACGCTAGGTCATCGTGAATACAACAAGCTGCATTCTTCGTTTTCTATTACTTTCTTATCCACATGTTTAAGCTGCTGTAAATTGGTTTTGGTTTTATGTTGCTATTCGTAATTGCCTCATTTTCATTCGAAATGTTCTTGCATTATCTTCGTTGTTAGAGTCAGTGACGGATCCAGGGGGAGGGGGCATGGGGGCCATACCACCCCAAAAGGCCTAGAGTTTTCGTTTGTTACCTTCTTTTATTTGGAAAAATTGATTAAAATGTTTATTTATATTATAATATTTAAAAAAATAATATTGTATAGTATCATTTATACAGTACAAAAATTATATACAATGTAATAACAAAGGTTGATTCATCATCATCATCCTAAAGACCAAAAAGTGCCATGTCGACGAAAAGTGTAGTTCGGTTTGCAGTTGTTCTAAAATTTTCATTCTATGTCTCCCTCTTCCTCTTTTTCCAATTATTTTACTGTCTAAAATTGTGTTTAAGAATTGATTATTTCTAATACTGTGTCCAAAGAATTTTTCTTTCCTGTTCCAAATGGTTTTTAGTAGAGATCCCTTCTCCTTCACTTTCTCTAAAATTACGTTATTTGAAAACATTTCAGTCCAGGAAACCTTCAGTAGTTCTCACCCCAACCATATCTCGTCTAAACGACTCCTGTCTGTTTGTAAAAGCGTCCATCCCTCTCATCCGTATAATAGGACACTCCAAACATAACTTTTCAGAAATTTCTTTCTAATATCCAAATTTAGGTTGGTATTTGTCAGCAAATTTATTATATTTAGGAACGACTTCTTTGCTAGTGTAATTCGCTTTTTTATTTCTGCTGTGCTTTTATTGCCTTCGGTGAAAGTGCAACCTAAATAACAAACGTTGTGTACATGTTTTATTTCTGTTGTATATAACATTATTTTATTTGTTCTGTAGTTTTTCTCATTCCCAAATATCATGAATTTAGATTTTTATGTTAATTTTGATGAGGAACCTTTTCAGAAGTTTTTTGAGACTACTTATCATTTGCTGTAAATCTTTTCTTGTACTAGCTAAGATTGCTATGTCATTAGCATATCTCAGTGTATTTTTAAACCATTATATTCGATGCTCTTTGTTAATTATTTAACAGAAAACTTTGTTAGCTCCCTCCAAAACGATTGGTTGGATCCGCCCTTGGTTAGAGCAGAGCTATTTTTCCACATATTCTAGTTCTATTTGCATCGTCATTGGTAGTCTGCGCACAAGGCGTCCATTTCTATGCCAACGGGGCCTCTTTCGACGAGAGAATTATTGTCTGACGTCTGCGGCGAGCGTCACTGCTTCAAACTGGGAAGACCATTGGACGTCTGGCTTGGATCCTAGACCAATCAACAGACCTCTCGTCATCTATTTCAAGCGACCGCCACTCTATGGTTTGTTACCACTGCACTCATTCACGTCTAGGATTACCTCACTTCATCCATCACATGGAAAATCTTCCATAAAACATTGCGCTTGGCTATGATGCTTCAGACTACTGTCGAGAGATTTCGTGAAACCCATGTGAAAATAGTTAAGACTGATTCGCGTCCTGTTAAGGACGTAGTGCTTCTTGGACAGTTATGACTCCTTTATGGCCTTTGCATCATTGAGAGATAAAAAATTGTTTTTTTACAAACCACATATTCTTTTTCTTCACAACTTCACAAAATCTGTAGATCAGTCGATTTTTTCTTATTCCGTGTATTAAAAAAAGTACGTTTTTATAAATATGCCCAATAATCCGTTTTTATAAATACAAGTTACGACCAATAAAATAGAGAGCGCCAGTTTAATAAAGAACAAAAGAAATTGGTTTTGGAGAAGCAGAATTCTGTTTATTAAAGTGACACAGTCGGAACACGGCAGAATCTTGAGTGTTATTGTGTTATCTTGCTTTCTGGTAAAAATGGTAGTGTGTGTCAGCACTAGCAAACAGTACAGAATTGTATAATAAGAAATAAGATTACTCACCCGTGTAGGTATATCACAATTCTTAATGTGTGAATCCAACAAATATTTGTAAAGTGAACCACAAAATAAGATACAGGAAGCTTGTCCACAGGGAAATATCTTGGTATCCGTTTATAATTCCTGCCATATTTATATCTCATTGGACTTTCCTCAATGGTTGGGGACACTCCTTGATGTTCCACACTGTTTACAACGCTAGTAGTCCAGGTGTTCGCTATTTCCAAGTTTCAAAGTATCGCTATGTATTGTGTTTTCTGGCTTTGGAAATTCTTTGAGTAAGACGAATTGCTCCTTACAATCATGAGGTTTCATAACGGTTGTCGTGGTTTCCAGGAGTCCAAACTCTACGCCCCTCCATTAGCTTTTTTTAAACTTCTGAATGTCTTTGCGTTCCCACACCTACCAGCAGACTCCTTTCATGCCCTCCTTTTATTCCCAGCGTCCGTCAAAGGTGTCTGTCGCAGCTGGGTCATTCCATGCAAAATTTCAGGTTTTCTGACAGTGAGTCTCAGATCTTTTTCATATTTTATTACATTAATCTACTAATGATGAACAGTTAAAAGACAATTTATGGAATTAATATCTTTAGCAATTTAGCAACAATTACGGGTTAAACATGGGCAGTGTCACAATATACTCAATAATGAAAATAATTATGACATTCGTAAAATGAATAAAACTTTAAAAACAGACACACTATTTTGAAGATAAATGATCATATTTTAAGCAGATGATAATAGATTAAGGATTGAGGTATTTGTTTATAATAAACTATTCTAATAAATTAATAATTATTTAATTTATTAGAATAGTTTTTATATATTATTTAATAAATTAATAGTAATAGTAAAGTTAATAGTAAATTTAATAGTTTTTATATATTATTTAATAAATTAAAATACATTTTTCTTCAAAAGTAATATTTTCTTTTCTTTCATATTTTACTCACTACAAGAAGAACCAATAAATAACCATTCTGCAAACTGTCGCGATGGAATCTTAAAAAATGCGTAAGTTATTAAATAAAAAGTATACGCGCATTTTGCTCTTAAGGTTGAAAATCGCGTGCCCTTGCCCAGCGAGGGGTGAGGCAAGGTCGTTGGCGGGCACCGCCAAGTTAATTCCCTAGGGATATCCATCGATGCCTTCGGAAGGGATCCTGACACCAGTTTACAGGCTTCGTTTTCGGGTATTACTGTTCAGTGATACATCGCAAAAGAAAATGCCAAAGATTGTCAATATCTTTAACAGGCTTTGGTGCTGCAATCCACTCGGACTTGAGAAGCACAAAAGTCGGGTGGATAAGAGAAAGATTACAGAGGCGATGCGGAAGAAAATATCAAATTTAGTGATAGAAGAAGCAATATGCGATCTGTGTCGTCACAATATATCCAAAATGCCCAATGCAGATCTTAGTGACTCAACTGAAACAGACAGTGAAGTCACAGAAAACGTCAAGTGAAGAGGAGTACGTAGCCCCAGGAGTTGCAGAGGAAGTCATTATCAGTAATGTAAACATTTCGAATCCTCTGGGTCAATCATCATTGTCACTGCGAAAACAAACTCGAGAGAAATCGTACGCAAGGAGAAAGATGAGTGCCGTAAATAAATCAGTTTCTGAATTATTTCATGTGAGTACAGAAAGCAATGAAGGAGAAGAAATGTTGACACAATTCAAAGAAAAATTTTCAAACGTGAAAACAGCTAATGAGAAATATTAGATTTTAACGTGTTTACCAAAAAGTTGGAGTAAACAAAAATAATGGTCGAATTTGGCATATCTCTTCATGTAGCTCGTACAGCAAAATTAATACCTCGAAAAGTAGTTCCGAAATCCACCATCGCGCCGCGGAGGAAAAAAGTAACGCCGAGTGCTGACGAAGAGGGCTGGACGCGGCGGCTCTAGCAGCTGAGATGAGGTCGTTTATGGAGCGCCGGTAAGATACTTTTATTCATAACTTTAAAACCATTCAAGATTCCATGATGAAATTTACAGAGTAGCTTGAAAGTAGTTTCAACAATTTTTCTTCCAAAATTCAAGAATTTAAAAATATTACATTTCCATTTATTGCATTTTTTAAAATTTGTTTACTTCCTAATTGTTAAAGACTCACGGTAAAAAAAAGTATCTTTAGCGTAAAATTATTCTTTACATTTCTTCTACAAATAGTGTCACTTTCATATTTTTTGCTTGTTTGCATATCATCGGAAAAAAATCATAACGGAATGTCTACAGACTGCTAACCTAATTTTTCAAGTGCCCATTGTTGCTAAACAATGGCTGATGAGACAAAAATATTGTCCCTGGTTCATGCAGATATGATACGTAAGGTGGCAAAATATTTTTAAATTCTGAGATGTAGTGTCAGATTTCCTACTTTTTCCATGGAATGACCCAGCTGCACTTGGCGCGCGCGGTTGTGCGTCACGTGCAGTTGTGGCTATTGCAGCGCGAAGTGCGACAGCGCGAGTGCTGCAGGAGCGGTGGCGGCCGGGCCAGGCGCATCGCCCGCTGGAGGAAGGGGGGGTCGCACCACGCGCCGTAGCCAGACACACCCAGGCGGACGGGGTGGGGCTGATGCCACCGCCGTTTCGGACACCCGCAGTGAAGCCTCAGACGACCTAATGGTCCCACCTGGAATGGAGGTCGCCAGGGGTTCTGATGGAAATTGGAGTCATTACCTTACTTAAATTAATTTAAAATTTTGTACATGTTTTAGATAATAAAATTGCTTGTTTTGTACCACTGAAGATGGGGAATATCACTCCAAACTAGTTTGGTGTAATATGTGTTAAATATTGTAATATACAAAATATCACAGAACAAACGCCGCGCGTTAATCTGGACGGACGGAGCTGTAATATACAAAAATATTACAAAACAAACGCCGCGCTTCAATCTGGACGGTCGCGATTACTAGGTAACGAAGGTTGTTGACGCGCGAGAAGGGGGGCTGGACTAGAAGAGTAGTTGGTGGTTGACTGGATCCTGGTGGTAGCGGCGTATGTAAGCTGAATTATTTAAGTTGGACATCGACGCGAATAAGGAGGACAAATTGTGGAACAAGAGTGCAAGAAGTGAGCAGCAAGAAAGAAGCAGCAAGACCGGCGCGAAGACGGATTTTCGGCGCGGAAGTCAAGGGGCTACGAACTGCGGGGCCATCGTTTCACAACGCCAGACAATTCGGTACCGTGAACCTAATGCATGAAATCAAGCAAGAGAATTTTTATATTGTTAATTTCAAATTCCATTCTTAATAAACAAAATTATTGTTGTGCCACGTTGTATGTAATTCCTTCGGAATATAAATAATTTCAGACTTCCAGGCTTCTCTGTATAGAGAGCATGAGAACCAAAGAACTGAGCTAGTAAATTAAATTAGATATGGTAAAATTAATCATTCATTCATTATTTTATCACAATATACTATTTGAACTTTATTATCGTCTGATGACCTCTAGTCATTCATTTATAATTACCTTTTTTCTTATTCACTTATTTATAACATATCTTTTTCTTGTATTTTATTAAATAATTATGACTTTTATTCTGAATTCATTTTTCAATTACAGCCGGCAGGAGTAGAGACACTAGAATTGGTTCTCTCACTTCCGATTCGCACCAACGGAACTGCTTGCTCATCGTGTAGGCCAGCAACGACACTTAACGTCACAGCACGAAGTAACTCTCAGTATAAGAGACTTTCCTGAATACCTAAGTCGTAATTTGTGTGCCCTGAATGTACTGACCAGCAGAGCAGGAAATAATCCCGACACTTGCTCAAAGAAGAGCTGAAATATTCTTAGGAGGAGAGTCCACGCGAATATCATACATTTTCTCATTACAAATTTCGTTACTGTCAGCAAATATAAGTTAATTGTTAATCATAAGACTAAGTAATTACAAGATACTGTCAAAATAATACTTAAAATCTTTTGTGATGTATTTTCAATTTGGGAAAATGAATTTTGCTGGACGTTTTCCTCCTTATTTTGTAAAAAACGATATACACAATGGAGAATAGTGCTTATTTATTGAAGAAATATATGTTTTGTAATTATGATGGATTTTTTTAGCGTTTAATTTGCTCGTTGACTATTCTGACTTACAAATAACTTAGCTATAATATATATTCCGTACTTCAAACAAATGACTACTTGTCAGCTGTACATGCGGCATGTTTTTACTGGGTATGTGTTTTCGAGTATTTTATTCATCATTATCGTGTTGAAGTTACGTAGATCTCTTCTTATTTTCTTCTTTGTCATTTTGTTTAGTTCGTTGAAATTTGCTGAGAAATCTCGTCACTGTCTGTGTGTATTTATTCACTCTCGTCTATGAGTTTTAAAATGGTTCCTATAAAAGGACCTTGATTTTCTTGACCTTTGCACCTTGGGGCTTGCTGGTGAGGCTTCTTTTCCAGCTGAGACAGTGCATTTTTGTAGATTATCATAATATTCTTGGTTTTTTTCTATCATTAAATTATTAATAATTAATATGATTTTAAAATAATAGTAATGAATTAATAAATAGTATTATCAAATAATAAGGAATGTAAAAGGGGTTAGAGTGTTACCTGTAGATTTTTATGACTATTCCACTCGTGAAATTAAAACCAATTGTGTTCAACTATACATACAAAGTGCTCCAACCAGGGGAATGTATCTCAAAAAGTTTATCGCTTTTTCTATCCGATTTTCCTCACTGCTTCTCCCTACTGGCCAATCATAAACTGTGACTCATCTTACGAGGCGGAATACATCGATTGCGATGTCGATGTCCAATAAACCGCGTATGTACTGTAATATAACCTCTTTGATTTTACAACAACATTAAGTTATTTTCAGTATTTGGCGCATTTTGTAACTCTGTTGGACGCAATTTCACTCGTGGAATAGTACTATTAAATACCATTCATGCTTTGGAAATTCTCAGATAAATCCCTTTCTCGCTTCACGAGTCGGGGATTTATCGACAATTTCCAAAGCATTATGATAATATTTTCCTTCGTTCTGCTTTAGTTCATTTAAAATGAATTTTACTTGTTGTTTTCGTTTGAAGATGTAATACTTGGAGGAAAGACCCGTCCGTTCACTTACCTCTACAAGTTGATGATCGCGCCAGGCGTTAGGAACCCGCATGCGCGCAGGTCCCCGAGTCAGTTGATTCACGGGCGCGGCAAGGCTTCCTCGGACGGGTTCCTCGGCGCAGGGCAGGAACCAGGGCGGAGGCGAGCCGGGGCCCCACGCGGCCGCGCGCTCGGTTGCTCCACCTCGCTGCATTTCACCCGCGGCGCTTGAAATGTCAAGAGCAGCGCCGCCCGCGAGTTGCTCCAGAAGCAACGAAAATATTCGCTTCCGAACGCGAGACCGGAAGCGGCCACTAGAGGAGGGCGGGGCGCGAGTCCCTCGCCGGATCCGGTCGCAATGAAATCATTGAAGCGGTGCCGGTCGAGTGGGCACCGCGGGGGTCTTCCGGGTGCCGGTCGCGGTGCGACGGTTTTAGATCGTGGCTGAGCTGTTGGCGGGCCCGGAGCACACATACGTAAACACATACACACACACTGATGCGTCGCCCAAGAAATACCTTCTTTCTCCGCTAATTGGTGAAAGGAACGTAGCAAAATTTGCGTGGTCAGACGGAAGAGCAGGCCTCATGACCTGTCTCACCACGTAAAATAAGGCATCAATTCAATTCAATTCAATTCACACACACTCACTCTGGTCCGGGAAAGAAGAAGATGCACAAGTACCCCAAAATGTGTTACTGCTTAGAGATGGTGAGATTATGCTTTACGAGTAGACATGACTGAAGCACAAGATGTCAAGTTCGGGCTTGCGATCACTCCAATCAAAACTTCCCATCTTGTTGATGGTAGTTAGTAGTTCAAGGACTAATGGAATATTAATAAGCAGTCTTATTGCTGAGAACATATCTCAGTGCTGACTCATTTTCTATCTTCTCACGAATTTGTTTTCAAATACTAACTTCTTGTCCGAAGCATGTTTTCAAATGCTAGTTATATACACATTTTGTGCTGTTGATGAATGAGATCATTGATGTATGAAAAAGATCAGAAGATGTAAACGCTGTAAAATAGATAAAACCTTTTGTAAATATCCCATACTGCAAAAGTGCTGGGAGTATCATTGTAGAACTTGAAAATAACTTCAAAGCAGTAAATGAAAACCGTCCAGTCGTGTGCTTTTTTGATGATACTGGATGATTGATTATTCATTCACGCTTCAACTGCTAAGATAATTTGTCCCGTAAGTGTAGTGCAAGGTTTTTTCCTCGGGAAGTAGTGGTGATCTTCCCCTCGATGGTTAGATCTGGCGCCGACCAACCTGTCAACTATCGGGGTTTTCCACAACCAGGTATCTCACACCTGCGGGGCATCGTCCCACGCAAGACAAGCTCAGCTCCCGACCGCTCTCCCGGCATGTGTGGTAGTGTAGTACATGTTAGTGTAAATGTGTGTGTAAGGGGGGAGGAGAGGACAAGGAAGAGGAAGAAAATATCGCGAGTGGTCCGCATCTCGTTTAAGGTACTGCTCCGTCATTCGCCCGATGTTGATCGGAGAAACTACGGAAAACTGGCGATCTGAGCAACCAGCCGCTAGGATGTTCCTCCAGACAGGCCCTCCCGGTCAGCGCCACTGGAGTGACATCAACTGACGCCCGAAGCTATCTATGCCGGTATGAAATTGGTGAAGTAATGTGGTAAAATGAAATGCAGCATCAATTCATTATTTCATTTCGCTTTGAAAATATTACACGCGGTAGCGATTTCAGGCAGAGGGGCTATAGGTTCGAATCACGGTCGGGCAGTAAGTTTACGAATCGCATTCGAGCAGACTTGCCTTAGTGTTGTGGAATTGTTGGCCCCCCTTCCCCACTATCCATCACCTTTCTAATTTCAACCCTTCTTCTCTGGTCTGGCCGGCCGACGTTCATGTATTGCAGGGGTGGCATATGCATGTTGCACTTGCAGAGCGCCGGGTTAATATTCACATTTTGTGAAAATTCATATCATCTTTAACTGTTTTACATTTTTTACACCTTGGACTTCAAAAGTGCTTCCCCTACTAAAATCATCACCGCACGCCACTGATTGTCATGATAATGTACGGCTACAAGGTGTGACTCGTACAATCTCTGCAAGGCGTGTGGCACTTCGGGCGCGAAGCGCGCAGTGATGAAGACGGAATTACGAAAAGGTCAGTCGTGCACTTAACGCTAAACGCATCGCTTTCGCCATTTGCCCAAGGTCTTCGCTTTCGTAGTTTTTCTACCTTGGGGCGCGAATTTTTTCTCTGCTGGGGAAATACTCCTATTGTTTACCAAGAACGGAATATCTCACACGACTTTTCATGGCGTGAATCAGCTGACTTTCAAATGCGAAAATAATCTACCTACACATAATATGCTAAAGACATTTGACGGATTTTTACGATTTATAAAACAAAATAAATGTAATTAAATACACAGATAAATAAAGTAGTGTTTATGGGTGGCGAGGCTCTCGCCGTACGGCTGCCTTCTCTGCCTGACCACTTTTATTTGATTGATTGATGATTCCGAGGGCGTCGAATGCTAAGGTCGTTATTCTCGTAAGTGTAGTGTATGTTTTCATCGCAGTTGCCGGTGGTCTTCCTCTGCTGGCCTACGCTGTGTTGCAAGGATTTTCTCCAACCAGGTACCTCTCGCCTGTGAGGCAGCGCCCCAACCGGAGCAAGCTCCAAGCTCCCGCCTGCTCTCACGAAACGTGTGACAGTACAGTGCTTAAGTAAGAGAGTAATTTAGGATTGAGGAAAAGAAAAGGAAGAGGAAGGAAAGATCGCGCGCGGTCCGTGGCCAGTTTGTTGGGGTACTGCTTCGACATTCGCCTGGTGTTGATCGGATAAACCACGGAAAACTACCGATCAATGCAGCCAGCCAATAGAATTCTCCTCCAGACAGTGGCTAAATTCGACCCAGCTGTAAAGCCAGTGTCGAAAATCGTATCACCGGCGGGACTCGAACTCAAGATCTCCCGATCAGAGGCACTGCTGTGGCATTAGTTGGTGCCCTGAGCCACATTGAGTGGTATGGCACGATTCAAAAAAATTAATAAAAATGAATAAGTAATTAAAAAATGTGTTGTTTTTATTTTGCGAGGAAGTGTGACTAGAAGTTGTGTTGCAAGGGCGAAAATGAGAAAGGGAAGATTAATGGAAAATCAACGTTCACGCAAATGCGGTTGAGGCGTTCTCCCCGCGTAGTCACTGCGCCATTTCGGTGCTTCCAGCTATCTCCGTGATGATTTCGTGCGCATGTTGCGGTATTTCGGGTTTCATGTTCACGGCGTGAATCATGAAACGTGAATTCACGCGCCCACTACATCTCTAACTTAGAACACGGCGCGTAGAGTTAGGACGATTCGTAAGTTTTTTCTTATGAATCCTCGAAGGTTCTCGAAAATATCTAATCTCGTGACTTTTGAATATTTTCTACAAGGTTCGAGTTAAAAATAAGCCACTTGAGAGCCACATTTTAATGATTTTATTAATTTAATTATTTTTTATATAAGATTGCAAATGTGAAATTTTTTGTATTAGTGTCCTACAACAGCAACTGCCGGTGAATAAAACCATACAAACTGCTTTTCCAAAAAGAAGCACTTGCTCTGCTCAAAAGCAACAAGTAAAATAGTCAAGTGAAACGTGGCAATAAAGTGAGTAACCTAAGAGCACGTATAGTTGACAGGACACCTATAGTCGACATACTATTTTTTAAATGCGTATCATAACGTTGAGTAAATCTGGCAACACTACCGAGCCTTGTTTACCGGTTGAAACCATCAAGTACTGCATGGATTGCATCGTATTGCATCTGTCACGTGAAGAGGGCCGGATGGATGAAAGTGGGACTACATTTGAAGCAGAGCTAGAGACAGAGTTAAGTAAAGTTAGTGTTGATTATAAGAATTATGATACGTCCTCTTTGATTTTCTGTGTTTTGTAATATACATTATTGGGATGCAGGACGAATAATAATGTTATTTTACGAATTGTTTGTGGAAAAAAGTGAGTAGTTCCAATAATAATAGGGTTGTCAGGTATAGGTTCTTGTAAATTACAGCTGCTCCTATAGTTCACATACGTGACAACGTAAAGTACCGAACATGGAACAAAAAGATTCATCAGTATTCTCAGCAAAGAATAACAACAACATTTCTTTATGTTTGTATTATTCAAGAACCAATGGATTATGTTTTCAAAAATAATTATTTTAAAAAGTGCAAATAAAAGAACAATTTGTAAAAGAAAATTATATTTCTTATGTTTCGTTTTACCAAGTAATTGGGAATGTTGAGACTCCACAACTGACTGTAAGAGGGGGGGGAAGAGTTAGGTAATGTGTTCAGCCAATCAATGAGAAGGAAATATAAAATTGAGGTTTTTTCTGTACCATGTTCAATTCTACTAAGCTGATGTTAATGCTCAAAATGTATGGTAATGAAGCAAGTTTTACACTTACATAAAGGTCTTTTTTTGTTTTTACACTCTAATGAAAGCATACCCAAATCACACTTGTTTCTCTCTAATGATCTTAGTAGTGTCAGGTATAGGTACCTCATGCATGAGCTTAAGGGTCCTCGGTATTTTATGTTGTCGACTATAGGTACAATTCCAAAGGTTTAAGATTAAATTCAAAAATATTTTCGCTGTTTCATCAGTAATACACGCTTATCATAAAGTAGGAGCCTTTAGATGTCAGAAAATAAATATTATAATGCTCTGTTATTTGAAAGTATAATCTGAGGATTAAAACAATTACGTTTTTTCCCTTAACATGTAGACTATTGGTACTTTTACCTTATTTTAATAAAAAGTGTTTCCACGAATACTGCAAACACTTAGTGTAGTATATGTAATTCTTTACACACCAAGAATATCAAAAATATTGTTGTTCCATGACGCAACCCGTGAGTAGCAAATATTGAATGGCGAGTAGCCTCTTCCTTGGAGCCTTCTGTGGCGCAACTGTGACGCACTGCGTGTGAGAATTGGTCGGTAGGTGTAGATCGGGAATAGGTGGAATAACATTATCAAATATTTGCATTTTTCAGTCAAAAGTCTGTTTCATTGTTTTTGAACTTTTAGAGATCCTGGTTCTCTAGCGAAAAACAAACCCTTCTAATGAGGCCTGAAGTTGCATAATCTTCTTTGAACTGGTCGGTTAATTGGAAATTACTAATTTAGATTTCAACGCTTATTTGAGCGTAAACAATTTTAATAGTTGACCCTGTTTACACATTGTTTCTTAAAATAATTTTACATGGGCGCAAAGGAGCAAAGAAGTTGACGCGCGATTCAAAAACATAATTGAATCATTTAATCAATGAAATCTCATTTCAAGACGACCTTAATATACATTATGTGTGATCCGTTAATTGTGACATTGTGGAACAATCCTCTTTCAGAAGGATTTATACTTACAAATAAATGCAAAGTAACCGTCGGATTCCGTCAGAGATTTCACTTTCTAACAGTTAATAACATTTCTTTTCTTAAATCTGTCGGTATGTAAGGGATCGTTATGTTAAGACACGTTTTATGATATCTGTCTTATAGTATTATAAATGTAAAACTCATTGAAAGTTTAAAAACAGAGGAGTCAATTTAAAATTAATATTAAAAGAATTGAGTTCGAAGGATTCGTTGGGATTCGCGTGACGAAAATATCGCGAAGTTTCAATTTTTCGAATATAGAATCATTTTTAAGAACCGTAATATTCCCGAATTCGCATGTTCCTTTCCTTTCTCTTTCATCCACTTCTCTTCCCCTCTCATCCCTTCCCTCCCAACACAGTTCACTGCCTCCCCTCTCCTTCTCCCTCTCCCTGCCTCTCCCTCTCTTCCTCTTCCTCTCTCTCTCTCCCTCATCTCTTTTATACCCCACTCCCATCCCCGTTCGCCTTCCTGCAGCTTGCTACTCATCAATTCCGTTCTGTATTTCTCGGTACCTCTGAGATGCCCTCACCACACAATCGCTTCTCGGACCTGCACAAATGCCTTGCACAGCCAGGCCTCAGGTGAAGCATCCAGCGCCCCCCAAGACCGTGCCGCGTTGTCATTCACCGCGCCTCGCCACCCGCGCTTCTCAGAGGGTCCCTCCCCAACTGGCGTTGACTCAGCAAACGGCCTCACGCTTTTGCCTTTGGATTATTTTTTCGGCGGCGTCGGGCGGGCGTGTCATCTCAGCCTCAATTTGCCACCGCCCAGCAATCGGTTACTCAGCCTCTTTTCAAAGACTGTGAAACATCGCTCTCGCGCTTCCGACTTGGTACGGCCCCTTTTGGCGTAACAAAATGTCATATGTTCACGAGCCACTTTGATAGTTCTGTCTTTCACATTTCATTAGATAATTAATTGTCGGAGCCCCCTCCCATTCCGATGGCATTTTGCAAAAGATGAAGAAAGTTTACTTTCTACAAAAACTTTAAACAATACACGCTAGAAAATGCTGCATAATGAAGTCAGATGCGATGTGAAAAAAGGAAAACAAATAACAAAAGCGACGTATTACAAAAGTACATAAATCCAAACATGGCTACAATCAGTTATTTTGTAGTTAATTTGGAAAATGGGTCATTATTTTCGGTAGTATGTGTCCGCAATTGCCATTTCGTATACCATTTCGTTCCTTACCCGCGACTCATTTCCAAGGTTGTGGCCCAAGACAGCAGCATAGTTTGCACTGACTGAAGTTAATCGCTGCTGGTCCGGTTTTCTGTCCAGGTGATCACAGATGCAGGAGATCAATGGCGTGTGTGTGTGTGTGTAACCAAGGGGGTGAGAAGAGGGGAAGCAAGAGGAAGGAAAGATCGCGCGCGCTCCGTGGCCCGTTTGTTGGGGTACTGCTCCGGCACTTGCCTGGTGTTGATCGGGGAAACGACTGAAAACTGCTAATCAGATCAGCCCACCGCATGAATTCTCCTCCAGAGAGTGCTCAATTCGACCCACCTCACAAGCTGGTGTCAAAAACCCTGCCTGCTTCGGGACTCGAACCCCAGGACCTCCCGGTCAGAGGCACTGCAGTGACATCAGTTGATGCCCTGAGCGACCTCACGGCTTTTACGTTCTCGTCCCATTCAAAGTTCTTGAACTTACGTGGCGTTCGTTTTCCGCCCACCGCCTGCTGCTCTCGGGGACGCGTGTGGAATTGCTCTCGCCGTCATTTCCTCTACGTCTCGCTCCCAATTATCCACTGCAGTAGTTTTCACGAGACTAATTCCTGTGGCGTCACTTTAGTTGATGTCACCCAGGTGGGGGTAGTGGGACGTCGATTAAAAGAACGTCAATGATCCGAAACGTCAAATATCCAAACTCATACTTTCTCCGAATAATATTTTTTTTTAATACGTAGGTACCGTATACTAAACGTATTAATTTTCTTTTGTAATATTGAATATTGAGAATGATCCCCGATATAGTTGACAGTGATAAAATATTAACGAGTACTGTACTACAGTCAATCATCTGACTTCAGAGAACGTTAACAAATCTTACAAAAAATGCTTTAGAACTCGGAATGTTTATTATTAGCAGAAAACGCTTTTCACCACCGTTAAGAGCAAGAGAACTAACGGTACTCTGTCAAACAACCGATCGTAAATGCTCAACAATTGTCACTCACTCGGAATGTTCATTGTTGGCAGAAAACCCACAGCGTTTTTGTGCAACGGTAGCCTACATAGACATTCTGTTCGGTTGTCCGAATTATCGAGTA
Source organism: Acheta domesticus (assembly GCA_031308135.1). Classification (NCBI taxonomy): domain Eukaryota; kingdom Metazoa; phylum Arthropoda; class Insecta; order Orthoptera; family Gryllidae; genus Acheta; species Acheta domesticus. The sequence continues at coordinate 113,705,113 of JAHLJT010009419.1, read as the reverse complement.
TCCGAACTATACCTGGTCCCAATTAGTTCGGATAATCGACACCCCATTATAGTTTAGAGTCATCGCCTTCCCTCCATCTCACCAGCTTCTTAAAGTCATATTCCGAAAACAGACTAGTCTTAGCAATGTTACTTTTACTCATCAACCCTAAACGTACCAACTATTCGAGAATAATTGTGTTTTAATTTCAAATGGTCTTTTAACGTTATTGTATATAAATATGAAATTTAAACTCAACAATGTATATTTGAATGTTCAGTAAAATGTATCGTGATGTTACCCTTTTGATAGGATTATCCAAGAAGATCCAACTCGTCTGCCCTCTTCTCAGGAATCTCATTGAATAATTCATATAATATTTAGAAAAATACAATTTTGAATATCCAGGAATTAGAAATAAAAATGTTTAATACACGTAATATTTTTAAAATTGTATGTTACCCCACCTTGCTTTATTTCGCCTCTCGGCAACATTTCGTCTGATAAATTGAACTGCGTAAAAAGTGCGTGGTTTGTGACATGAGTCACGGGTTTCAAGTTGCAACAAAACTTCGCGGTCAAAACGGATTCCGATCTTTCTTAATCCACCTTTTCCTGCCTCTACCACAACGTTCCTTCTTTCCTCAATATCCTGGATACTACGTATTAAATTCTCAGTGCAATGGTCCCAATAAATTAGGTATTTAATTTATTGTTATTATTTAATCTCTTATAAAGTTGAAAATGTAGATATCTCTTATTTTGTTGACGGTCATCTAGTAATGTTTAGATAAAAACAGGCGAAGACGGTCCTTCCCTAACATTATTACTACAGAGGGTACTTTTTAAATTAAATCAATGAGAGTTACAAACGAATCCTAACAAATAATTTTGAAAAAGGAGAATCAGAGCTTCATCAAGAATTTCATTTTAATTTACAAAAATCTTAGTTTTGCTACTTCATGTGCACCAGAAACCTTGTTTTCTTTGTTAATTTTAGAATTTAAAATCTAGTTCCAGTGTAGTGAAATGATACTTGAAATGTAAACGGTGTAAGTCTCAAAAATTAAAAAATGGCATCTGCGGTACAGCGGGTTTGTCTATCAGTATTGTTATTGTTTGCAATTTTGCGTGGGAATCCGGGAGAAGAATGGAAATTCAATCAATCCTTAAAATCTGTTTTATTACCCATGAAAATGGACTTTTTAAGAAGATCTGTAAGAGTAACAAGGAGGGGAAAAAATAAAAACAGTATTGTAAGGGAAAGAATAAAAAAAATTAATCAATTGTAGATTACGTAAATTATAAGCAATTAGGATGGTTTGATCACATAAATCGTACGGAGGTGAATCGTATACCCAAACAAATATATAATTGACCTCCACCAGCAAGAAGAAAAAAGACCGAAAAATACTTGGAATCAGGAAATTTATAAATTGCTAGAAACAAATAGAATAACAGAAGAGGACTCTTGTGATAGAGAAAAATGGAAACAATTATTAAAATCAGTGTTCACATAAAACGTAATGTTGTACCAGAAAAGTAATTTAGTTCATTGTATAACCGTTAAATAAATAAATCCGGGAGAACACAAGATAATCTACCGTGAATCCACCATAATTTTCACCATAAATTTCACGTAGATCGACCGGAATTTGATCCCCAATACCCAGAGGTAGACGGCGAATAACCTGTCCACTAACCAACATGTCATCTCATTGCTCTGTGATATCGGCTGAGATGGCTTAGTGCAAGACTTTTAGCGCCTTCTATGACCGAGAGGTCCCAGGATTCCAGTCCCGTCGATTTTCCACAGCAGCTGTGTATACTGCGATTTAAACAAAGTGTCCGTTGACCGTTTGATCAACTGTGACGGTGTCATCCAATCAGGAGCTTGAAAGTCACTACTGGAGGTGTCATCCGTTCTCCCGATTGGATGTCACCGTAATAGCTCATTTACGTCAACGGATTCTATGTTTAAATCGTAGTATAGCTAGGTACAATTCAGCCAAGTTTTCACTTCGTACTCTCCTTTCGCCGATTCGAGACACGCAGGACGCTTCGCGGCGACCTCGCATCGCGACTTCTCTGTGCCGCACACGCTGAGTTAGTTCAGAACGAACATTGCCGTTGTTTCTGCAACGACTTTGACGAGAGGTCCTAGGGCTCGAGTCCAACAGTGGCGGATGTTCCACACAGGCTCACAATTGGGTCGAATTCAACTGTCTGGAGGGGAATTCTAGAGGACGGCTGCTTTGATCGGTGTTTTCCCCAGGTTTCTACGATTAATACCAGAGCAGTAGTCTGACACAAATGTACGAACCGCGCCGGTTTTTCTCTTCCTCATCCTCGACACTTCCTCTCCCCGAACACTCAACCACAAACATTACCCCCACATACGCCACATGCGTCGGGAGAGCAGTCGGGAGCGCAGGGTTCATCTGGCTGGAGTGGAGCTCTGCTGCGGGGATCCTGTTCCTTAGGGTACGGGCAGAGTGGATCCGTTTTCGGCCGAAGAAAAGTTCGCGCGCGAACGGTCCACTGATTCTGCCCACCTGAGTGGTCACACTTCATCCGACTGCAATGGACATCTGTCGGTGAATTATTGAGTACAAGTAGTAACTAATGGAAGCGAGAAGATTACAACTGCTTGCTGAGACCCCTGCTCTTAAATTTCTTCTGCTTGGAAATCGAAAAGATTACTGGTTGAACCCTATTTTCACCGTTCGCACGAAAATACTCCGGTGAATTTCTTACCTTATATTTCCAAGTACTGAAACAGTGAAATATTTCGAATAAACAAGAATATCGAATAGAATATTTTTGACGTACTTGGAGCAATTAGAGATGACATTAAAAAAGATCGAATTTTAGAAAATGCATTGCTAGAGAGGAACGACAGTTCATCTCCATAAGGTATGTGAGGTTATGTCCCATGCTTACAACACTTTTGTACTATTTTCGCCCATTTCTTCTGCGATTTCATTCCATAATTTCCTGCTTTTGTCCCTGGTGTGATATCTGGAATCCGATGTCTTCCACAGAGCATCTCGTTCGTGTACAAGTGAAACCAGTTTTTCAATAACTATCTCCGACAGCTCAGATCGGCCGAAAAAATCAAATTCATTCGATATCGGACTGCCGACTTTGAAGTTCGGCCGTATTCGCCAGAACTTGTCGGATGAAATGTGACCGTGCTTGCGCTCTAGTGAAGGTTTGAAATATTCGGCCATCAACAGCCGTATTCCGCCGAACGCGAATTCAGTCGAATACGGATCCACTCTGACCGTAGCCTAATGGGAGCAAGCGTGCTGTGGCTGCGGCCGTGAGGAAGCCGAGGAGCACTGGCGGATCCAAGGGGTGCATGGGGGTCATGTCTCCATGGTAGTGTAGTGGGAACCTCCCGGCCAGAGGCACTGCACTGACGTCAATTGATGCACTGAGCCACCTAAGCCGGCTTGATTGTGGGAGCTTCTGTAATTCCACAGCCATCATCTATACCAGGGCTGTCCAACTTAGAAGGGCTTACGTATGGGCCACATATCAAGTTCTAGTTAACTTGCGGGCCACACCGTAATTTAAGTTGGTTTTTACTCTGACTACTGAGATTATTCTGAAATAAATATACATTACATATCACTTTCATTCAACATACTTAATGATTAATGTATATACAAGGAGAAAATTAACATATCATTAAATAAAATAAGATGAATCGTGCAATTGTATTGTATTTGGTTAGCATAACAAATTTTTTCAAAGCAGTCACGGGCCGCATGCGGCCCGCAGGCCGCCAGTTGGAAAGCCCTGATCTATTCCAAACCTCCCCAATGCACTGACCCTAGGGCAACGCGAGCACGCGGTTTGCCACCGAGAACGCGCGTAAAATTGAGCCACCATCGTCCCATCAATGTGGCGGATTTATTTCAAACTTTTTCTTCTATTTTGTATCGGCATGTTTCAAACTCCTTCTATTTTGTATCACTTATTACCGGATAGTGTACTCGAGATGTAATATTTCCGTACAGAATCTTTTTACTCCCTTCAGCAATTTCACTGGCGAGTTTTGCAGCCGTGTTAGCAAACCGAGTTGTCTGTCAAATTCTCATGCATTATCCTTGCGCGCGCGTATCCAAGCTTCGCCAGCGTCCGGTGTGGTGCTGTGGAATGCGGCAATCGTGGCTTGCAGTGCGCTTGCAAATCGCATTGCCACAAGTGCGACAGGAAGATGGTGCTTGTAGAATAGTGTTGCACTTGCTTCTCAAGATGTAGCTGCTTCGAATGGTGTCTGTGGTTAAACTTACTAATATGATGAAAGATGATAAACGAATGATTACTGATGAGTTATGAGTGAATGAGTTTGCGGTTAATGCCATTCCGTTTGGTTCACACATTCATTCATTCACTAGTAGTAACACCGACACTTCCAAGGATATAACATGCACTACATTTGTGGGACTAGTGTCCATAGACGTGCGAAACAATCAACAAATGATAGACAAATGGTGGAAAATGGGGCACGGGAAACGGGAAAATACGATATGACCTGCCGCGAACAAGCATTCTCTACCTAAATTCCTTTCGACCGGATTTGAATTTAATTGAATTGATGCCTTATTTTACGTGGCGAGACTCAGGTCATGAAGCCTGCTCTTCCCTCTGACCACGCAAATTTCGCTACTCTGCTTTCACCAAATCGCGGACACAGAAGGAATTTCTTGGGCGACGAAACAGGCGATTTAAATTTAGCTCAGAGGCTTCATATAGGGGTCATCCCTAAATTATGTAACGCTAAAGGGGAGAGAGGGGGGTCTGAGGCTGCGTTACGCTGCGTTACATAGATATACGGAAGTGTGTTACAAGGGGGCGGGGGGTATTGAAAATTCTCGAAATTTGCGTTACGTTATTTATGGACGGCCCCTTACCCTTGTCGTCTCATGCAATAAATCTAGTAACATGGGACAGCCGGGTTTGCTTCCCCCCCCCCCGAAAAAAGGCGTACGAAGGATTTTCTCGCTCTAAAAATCCACTGCTTCGATTGGGTTTGAACACGCGAACTTGGATATAACAGGCCGATGCGCTATCGCACAATCCACGCCACACAAGGATTTGAACCCCGGAACCCCACAGATGGACGGTGAGACAACCTGACTACTAGGTCACGTGTCCGAATCGCCCCATCCATTGCTGGGCGATTCGGGCGGACTTTGGTGCCCCTCGCCAGCACTTGTTTGTAAGCACGGCCTCCTGCGGTCGACGCCTCCCCGAGCGCCGAATCGCAACGGAATATCTTGATATTTCCGGCAGGCGCCGCAGTGGAAACGCATGCACCGTTAGGTTGCAGTGGGCATTGTGTTGCGTGGAAAATACCTTGATGCATATCAGGATTCTTTTTATGATTGGGATGGATATCGTCTCCTACATTACTTCAGTAGCATATCTTCCCTTTACGGCTGTCACATGCCACCAATCTTTATAAACGAGGTCTCTAAAGAAAGAGAATTGCACGGAGACGGGACGAATTGCACTTTGACTTTAAAAATATGAAGCATTTGTTTAAAAAAACGCAAACATATAAATATTTGTGTAAAATGCAACTCACAACGCACGTCAGAAATTTTAAAGTGTATCGTTAAATAACTCCTAAAAGGAAGCGTTATACGGCTTTTAAAACTAAAATTTTGACCATTCTATTACATTTTTGGCGGTTCGACTCTTCTCGATTCTACCCCACCTTTTCAGAGCCTGTAGAATCTGCAACTGTATGTGAAATTACTAATTACTTGATATTCTGTGCGATTGATGGGTACTCTTTGCTCTATAATCAAATTAAATAAGAATAGTTTGTATTGACATGGGTGTATTATATTATTATCATTTACAAGATGACATATAGAACAAGTGACGGAGGATAACAGGGTCTTGAAAAAAAAAAAAAATATATATATATATATATATATATATATATATATTACTAGCTTAATATGGAAATGGAAAATAAGGAAGAGGGTGGGGTATAGCAGGCGAGAGTTCTCGCACTAGTACGCTAGTTCGAATGTATTTAAAATGGATATTTGCATTCATAAATTCGTATTCGAACAGAATGGAAGAATTTCACATTCGATTTGAATGGATAATCGATTTTTTTAAAAAAAGAATAACATGGATATTCTAATTTTGGGAGTTTTCCTCATTTGAATCCTAAGAAAAATTGATTTATTTTTCTACGATTCTAAACTTTTATTTTAGCATTCATTGCATGAATCTCAATACAACATAACTTTACTTAATTAATTTTCGAACTTATGAACAGTACTATCTCCTATCTGATACAAATTAATTTGTTCTTGCTCAGTACCTTTCTTCTTCTTGCCTTGTGTCAAGTGAAGTAGAGTTTTTAGGTTTCTTTCCGCCTGTGTTTTTTTACCCTGTCGGTTTTCCTGCGATTTTCGGCGGGCTACGTGCGTCAATACCCAGCACTGAACTGATTTGCATCTTCTGACAAAAGGTCATGATATGACATTTTCACTAAAGGTTTTGTCACTGTCCGCGACACTTTGTTGGAAGAATCTAAATGCAAAACCTTTTCAAAGTGGTCTTCTCAAAATTATATTCCTGACATTCTACTGATATTTTACGTATAGAAATTTTGTCTTAAGGTAGTATGTTCGTGCCAGTCGCTTGTAAAAAACTCAACCAATAATTACATCTTTAGATTAACAACACCTACTTGTAAATGACAATGGAGCATTAAAGTAATTATTTTTAAATAGTTAAAAGACGTATGGAACTGTTGCTCTCCAAAAACAATGTTCGATATTAAATTTAGTCTCTCTTACGATTTTTATTTTCATAAATTGGGAACACCTCCTGCAGGTTAAGTTGACTTCGACACCCGCACGTTCCTTTCTGCGTTTAATTTCATTATGCATTGTTTACATCGAAAGTGAATTATGGTCAAATAGTTTGTGGATGTGTGTTTTACAAAATTTTAAGTTTGCGCTTTTTTCAATCGTACCCGAAGAGAAACAGTGCTGACAATGGCATGATTTGTACAGCATGACTCTTGGGACGACAGGCAGTACATTCGACAGGCAGATATTCATCGCAACCGGTAGGCACTTTTTTTGTACTAATTACTCTTCAGAATTCCCGGTTTGGTATGTTAACGTAATATCGTCTGATTTCGCAAAAAATGTAGTAGGAATTGAATAAAACAAAGAGATCAGCTACTTTGACTTTACAGTGTCTTCCCTAACCTACCCCCCCTCCAAAAAAAACCCTCTGTTCGCCAAAGTTTTCTATAAGAGCCTTACTATTTTATACTTATTTTATTAAAAATTAGGCCGGTAAGGGCCAAGTTGTTTATAGTATCTTCAAAAACAAAGATTTTACTTTCACGAGAGAACGAACTCAATTTCATTTACGTAACAGACCCAAATAATAGAACACACATTCTCATGTGAATATTGCTAACGCATTTGCACCAATCGTAATGACGAGATTATAGAAACGATAAGGAAAAAAATGGAGATGATTTATTCCCAATAAATGTTCCTCTCTAACATTAAGTACTACTGCGAACTAATAAAAATTGTTTCAACTCGTAGCAGTTGGGTAACCTCTTCTGCAGTAAATGCGGAAGGAAGTAATTGGAATTGTTCTGATTTAATATTCTTATAACACATGTGTTAGATTTCCTCCTCTGTTTTTTGCTCGACGGACTGCCAGCTGATCGCGTATGGAAGTATGCCAGTCGTTCTCGCCAGCAAACGTCCTCCGGCCACTCTGCATTGCGCGCGCTGTGGGAGTGGCCTGTTGAAGTAAACACTAAGTTACGCAGTGCTTGTCTCCCGTCGCTATCTGGGGTCAGGAGGATCGCCGGAGATGTGTCGCCCGCCGGGTGACACGGAATAGGATTGGACCGCTGGAAGGCAAAGTTCAATCGCACGCTTCACTGACGTCCACGACCGAAAGATTCCGAAAGGCCCACGTACGATGTTTGGAAAAGTGCAAAAATTGATCATATTTCTTTCAGGACAGATGAGTTTATTTGACTCAAGCGCTTAAGAAAGAAAAAAATGTCAATTTTTTCTTCTTTCATCCTATATTCCCCTTTTTTTGCGCTCTGCATTATTTCATTGGTGGCAAACATGGGGAGGATTACTTAAGAACTCGGACGTTCGTCAAACTGATTTTGGAATCGCATATTCCTCAATAATTTACGTTATAAGTCTTTATTACTCGTACTTTCATATTTAGTACTTTCGTAGTTATTACTCGTACTCTCGTAGTTAGTAAAACTTGCCAAAAAAACATCTACATCTATTATCTTTTCAAAAAACCTAACAAGTATTTATAATATGCAACTTCCATTAGATTACTAACTTTCAGGGAATGTTCATGAAGGTTTCACTCCCAGCCTCTACGTACTTAATAACTTCAATATCAAGCTTTTAATTTATAGAATTAAAAGACGAAGTTCCTGGGGAAGGCAGGATAGTGCGCGGTCTGTTTCGAGTCATCCGCTTGAAGTGGCCCCGCGCCGCGGAGCAGCAACTCTCATTCAAAGCTGTGGGGGCGGATACGACCTCCTCCCTTAAAAAGCATAAAAATGCTTTAACACCCCCTATTTTCCTTTCCTTTTATTTCATTTCACAAAATGTTAATTCTATTTTTAAATTACTAGTAATCTTTTAATCTCAATGTTTTGTTTTAATCTCTTGTTTAAATTGTTTAACTAAATGTTTGGTATTTTTCTTGTACTAGAAACTGATGGTGACGGCTAAGCCATCGAAAGCAACTCCTGAAATAAATAGCATTGTTGGCAATGACAACACCTGGGATCATTTAATTTTAAGTGTCAACGGCATTTCACCACAAAACCAACAACTTGGAGAGAAGTTAGTGTTGGGGCGTCGGAAAGCAAGCGAGAGATAATGGGTTCAATGAGCGGTTATGCATGTAATGTAAATAAAGTACGAGCATTCTGAATGAACACAAAAGAAAAATCTCGTACCTTATCTCTGTAAAGAAATATTAAAAATTTAGTACTAATACATTTTTTTAAATGTCAAATTAGGTGAGTTAAAGGACACACTGTTGAATTTTCACGGTTAATTTCTGCTTATATATTTAAGAACCCTCTGTCCAGCTAGACAAGTCTCAAGACAGTAGCATAAGTCTGTGCGCACTAGAATTACTTTATAAATTCCCACTCCCAAAGGGGTTCTTGGAGGGGATTCTTGTTTAGAAGTGGTCGACTCTGACACATCTGTTTAGCTCGTGTCGAAAATCCACATCAACGTTTCTCGAATCTACAACTTGTAACCGGGAGAGGGGGCTCAGTGCATCAACTGATGTCACTGCAGTGCCTCTAACCGGGAGGTGCTAGATTCGAGTCCCGACGGCGGCAGGATTTTTGACACTAGCTTGTCAGCTAGGACGAATTCAGTCGCTGTTTGGAGGAGACTCCTAGCGGCCGGCTGCTTTGATTAGTAGTTTTCCGTGGTTTCTCCGAACAACACCAGGCGAATGGCGGAGCAGTACCCCGACAACCGGGCCAGGGACCGCGCGCGATCTTTCCTTGCTCTTCCTTGTCCCGTTCTCACCCCCTTACACACACACACACACACACACATTCAGTAACATTCACTACACTACCACACATGCCGTGAGACCAGTCGGGGGCTTAGAGCTTGTCCTGACTAGGGCGGTGTCCCGCTTTGGGAAATATCTGTTTGGAGAAAAGCCCGTTAGTCGACAGTACGTCGGCGCCGGATCTCGCCATCCACCGGGGGAAGATCACCGCCAACTCCCGATGAAAACCATGCACTACACTTACGGAGCTAATGACGTCAGTAGTGGACACGCCCGGAATGGCTAACAATGAATCAAGCAAGCAATAGAACTTGCATTTCTACCGAGCTACATTTGCGAACTAGTATGTTTCATTGAAACAAGATATTGCTGCTCTATTTCCCCCCATGCGGGAGCATTGTGTGTCGGTCCGCTGCCCTGACGAAGCATTACAGTGCGATTTTTCTAACTCTGCCTCTCAAGCCCCTATTTTCACGATGGAATATCACACGGTATTTCGCATCTTTCTCGGTCCTGCCGCTGGATATCGAAGGATCGGCAGCACTACTCGATACGGTCGCGATCATGCGATACCTGGCGGCACGACTGAGAAAGACGCGAAATACCGTGACATATTCCATTGCGAAGACAGGCCTTGAGATGCAGGGTTAGACAAACCGCACTACACACGAGAAGTGCGGAGAGGGCGTGATTCAATCCCGAAACGCCCGGCGCTTAATCACGGCCTTCGTGAATGGCAGCGCGCGTTCTTTCCGCGTGCGTTCACAGGAGGCTTTCTGAGCGCACAATGCGGCGCCCGCAGGTGAGTCAGCGGTCCAGCGAGAGACGCGACAAGTCCCGCAGCCTCACGGCGCGGCGCTCGTCCGAACGGAGCGACTTCGCGTTTCTTCCCCTCGGCGAAAGCTCTGGGAGCACGCCGCACGCGTCAGCGCTGCCCCTCCCTTCCCCAGGGGGGGGGGCGACTGCCCGACGGATCGCACAGTGGGGGCAAGGGCGCTGTACGAGACGCGAATTTATTTTCGAAACTTGAAACTATGGAAGAGTTTTTGAAGTCTACCTGAACATAATAAACCATCAATGATTTAAAACATCCAAATTTTTAAAACTGCATTAGTAACCATTGCAATTCAGTAGGGGAGTAATTTCATGGTGGACGCGTTTATTAACTTTTTATTCAGATTTTAATGACAAAATAAAGTAAAAAAATCATCAGTTCAATTATCAAAAGTCATCAGGACAGTTATCTGATTGGAAAATTAAAAAAATAATAGTCTTCATTTATCGGCAAAACCTGTTTTAATTATTTTTCTTCCTTGGTCACATTGCTCTGAAGAATATATAATTTAAGCACATATCTCAAAATTTTTACAAATTTATTACGTCAACACGTTCTTTTATTTAAAAAATAACCATGTACAAACTTAAAGCACAAAAGAACGTTGTTAAAAAACAAAACGTGGGCTTGGAAAATCGATGTTAAATATGATTATAGAAACACCGATGTTTTGAAAAACATCGAGTTGTTTTGGTTTGGTTGTTAGTGATTCCAGGCGCGTCAACTGCCAAGGTCATTGTCGCGTGTTTTTTCCTTGGAAGGTAGCGGTGATCTTTTCCTCGCTGGATGGCGAGATCCGGCGCCGACCTACCGTCTAGCGGAGTTTCCCCTAAACAGGTATCTCCCGTCAGCGGGAGAACCGCCTCAGCCGGACTGGTCTACGTTCCCGTCTGATCTCCGTGCCATGATGGTAGTGTAGTGCATGTTAATGTAAGAGTGTATAAGTACAAGTGTAAGGTTAAGACAAGGAAGAGGAAGGAAAGATCGCGCGCGGTCCGTGCCCAGTTGTTTGGGTACTGTTCCGGAATTCGCCTGGTTTTGGTTGGACAAACCACTGATAAATACCGATTAGAGCAGCCAGCAAGTAGAATTCTCCTCCAGGCAGCAACTGAACCCGACCTAGCTATTGTAGGACTTCGCACTGACTCACGAGAAGACCAGAAATTTGGCAGCCGTAAGTTAATGAGGAATGCATTACAGTTTTAAATATTGATAACGCGCAATCCAGATTAATCAACGGGTCTGTTGAGGTGAATGTCTAGCCGAGAGTGATGAAAAATCATGAAATTTCGTGTTTTTCAATTTTTGTTGGGTCGTAACCTCTGTTTTTTTCTCTCTTTTAAATGCTTCAAACCGCTTCTTGCTACGTTTCTTAATATTTGATAATTTTTTTTTCGAAGCCAGTGTTAACCGTCAAACCCTAAGCGAGTGATGCATTTTCCAGGAAATCAAATTTTCTGCACATTCGTGCACTTCAAACATAAATAAAAAACTGTTAGAGATAATATAATTCTTTTTGCAGCATGTCAGACATACAATTATTTAGTGATTAAACTAGAATAGTTAATCTGTCACTAAAATGTTCAGTTTTATGAACTGAAATGTTCAGACAAAATATATAAACAATTTGTTCTCTCAAAGAAACGTTTTGACTCTTTTGTTTTCACGGTATCTTTACCATTCTAGTTCATTCACTAGATAATTCAATTATCATTAATTTTGTTAAAAAATTCAAAATGTATCAGTTTGTTGAAGAGTTATGTTTGAAGTAAAAACCTACATTTTTGCCAATTAGTTTTAAACAAATCGAAAAAAATATTTAAAAAGATATTTTTTCTGTAAAAGAATAAAGAAATCAAATGTACAAAGGAAAACAAAATAGATCCAAAATTGTATATTTTTACTTTCCCGTATACGTACGTATACACGGAGTGATATACATAGTATAGGGAAAGTTATGTAATGCTGCGTGAAAAAATGGCCAATTTTCGGCGGAAAAAAATTAATTGCCGGGCCGTGAAAACGGATAAGTGGATAAAACCAGTTGCTAAATTACGAAAAAAAAAATCCTCTATCTCGTGGTGTGGTCAAAATCCATGATTTGTTGCTTCTTTATACTTAAAAATCGATTGACGGCATTCCGTCCGTCCGTCTGTCTGTCTGTCCGTCTGTCCGTCTGTGGTCAACGCTAGCGCCTAAACCGTTCGGTCGATTTTCTTCAAAATTGATATTCCCCAGTCGATCTGATTCTAGTCGAAGCTTTGTGATTTTGAAAAAGATTCTTTAAAATTTGGGGGTACTTTATATGAAGCCCCCGGGGATTTTCAACATTTTCTCAAAAACGGCTCCAAATTTTTTCTTTAAATTTCTTGTATGAATAGAGGAAAATACACTTTTTTACATCTTTCTCCATCGGCGTCTTTCTCCAACTACAAAATTGAAGATAGAGATTTTTTCTTCAAATAAATTTGTTCTGCATATTGAGTTCTTTAATAAAGGTCATGTAAATGTTTTTCACAATTTTGGTAGTTTTCGTGCAATATTGCGTGCAATATGTGCAATTTTAAAAAATTACAAAAACAAAATTTTCTCAAAAACGGCTCCAAATTTTTTCTTCAAACTTTTGGTAGGGATAGTGGTAAATGTACTCTATCAATGACATAAAAGCCATTTTGGTCTATCTGTTGGTTTTTTCAAAAATTACCAAAATGTAAATTTTTTTACTTGTCTCTCACGTCGTTAATATTTACATTATCGGCAATTTTTTTACATTATTATATTTACGAGTATATATGCTTTAAATAATGTCAAGTAAAGTTTCTCGAAAACACTACCGTTTTCTGTGAAAAGTAGCTCAAATTTCGGCATTTTCAGAAATGCTCAAACGCCATTTTTCTCGTACATGGCTACAATTTTTTTCTTCAAACTTTTGTAACGGATAGTGATAATTAAACTCTGCAGTATAGCGTAAAGTTTATTTTGAGTTTTTTTTTTGTTTTTTCAAAAATTATATAATTATAATTTTTTTGAAAGATCTCTCACATCTTTAATATGCACATTAACAGCAATATGTAAACATTATCATATTTGTGAGTGTAAGTGCTTCAAATAACTTTAAATAAAGTATTTTGAAAACTCAAAAATTTTCTGTGAAAATGAGCTTCAAATTTCGCATTTTTAGTAGTGCTAAAATGTCATTTTATCTTAAACGGGACATAATTTTTAAAAGAAAATTGCCATTTACGGCTAGGTTTCTGTGTTCTTTAATATTCTAAAATTAATATTTTCGTTCTACCAATAGGAAACCGAAAAATTAAGAAAATGACAAAAAAATGTACATTTGGCGGTGATAGATGGTAGCTGGCAACAAAGAGTATGTCGCAATTCCGAATAGCTAGCGAAGACCCAGGAAAATAGAAAACTAATACGGGAAAGTCTGTGCCATTCTGTAGCACCACTAGTTTCCCTCTGGTAGACGGCTACCTAGCACCCTGGGAATCTACGGATCTATTAAGCACCCTGGGAATCAACACGTCTGTTACTTGGCGCTGTGCGAACTCGAGTGCAAAGTCCCTGTCCCGCGACTGCACCTTCGCCGAAGACGCTTTACGCGTATTGATCGCCCTCCACCCCTCCCACCCCCACCCCCAACGCGTTCGTGATGCTCTCGCTGCAAAGGGCCCAGGCACGGGCGAAGGTTTCGGCAGAATTGCATGACAGTGCTCGTAAAAACAGAGGAGCGAACGCCAGCGAACCGGTATTACCAGAATTTGCATGAGATGACACGGCATTTTTTTTCTCCGGCGAATTGCATTTCGTGTCGAATAAATTTCCTCTCCTCTTTTCCTGTTTCCTGACGGGATGTTGCCGACCAAAGTATCAAAGAATTGATGCTGGTTTTTCCTGGCAGTCGTGTGTAGGGGAATGGTGGACGAGATCACGTTAAGGAATACGTAGAGTGTGGTCTTTATTTTCCTCGTTACAAACCCGAGAAAATATTTGCATCTTCCGTGCGATTCTAGCCCAAAAGAAAAACGGCCGCAATTGTCTGCCCAATTGAGATCGATTAAAGAATTTTAATGTTTATAAAATTCTCATTTGGTCTTTTAGAGACCATTGCTGCATCAATTAGTATTTAAGTTCGCAGACAAATATATCGAAAGGTTTGGTATTTGTAATGCACTAATGTTTATAGTTTGCCTGAAATTTAATTGTTTTTGTAAATGTTTCAGAGCGTTTTTCATCCATCGTGCCGATAATTTTAATTTGTTATGATAAATATAAAAAAAGTGAGTCAAATGTAAACAGACACTATCGTATCTTGTAAATTTGTGGTCCCCTTTTCTTAACTAGTGATTTCAATGTTGACTCGCCAAGCATTTCTCAAATTATCAAATGTTATTTTAACTTCCAAATATTTATTTTACTCGGTTTCAAGCTTCACATTATCACGAAAATAGAACTCCAGTATTCGACGCTTGTTCTACTTCCTTTGTAGAATATAAAATCCCTGAAATCTTGATAATTTTATGCAAAATTACGCTGAATTTAACAGCAAAAGGGGGAGGGCGAAATATCCAAAAATGGCGAAAATGCAGTTAAACAATAAAATGCTTTATTTCTGTAAAGATATAAAAGAAAGAGAGACCGAACAACAGAAAGACGATTTCTATAGAAGAGATTTCAAGTGGAGTATTTTTGATGTATAAGTATAACGTTATTATGTTATTAAACCACCCGGTGGAATACGTTTGCTGTGAAAGAGGATTAAACCAAGATATAATTACAGCTATTTCGTTATTGACCCTTAAGATTTTAATTTGCCTTCTCTTTGAATGTAGCTGAGTGGAATTGTAGCTAGCGCTTGTACCGGCAATAACCCTAGCGCCGTTCTCGAGGAAGTGAAACGGTACCCTTGAATCAGCCAGAAGGTCGCTTTTTCATGGCCGAAACGGCATCGTTCATTGTTCCGTCGGGCTCTGCGACGTTTGCCACAGGGCTTTCGCGGGTATGCAATATGCAAAGCGTATTCTTCCTTCGTCCCGCGACATCGATCTCGAGTCTTTGAAGTCGAGGTGGTGGAAATGACGCCGTTCCATCACTATGACGTGGAACCAAAAAGTTATAGCACTCTCAAACGAGGGCCACTGACTTTCACGTTGGCATGAATACGGAAAGTGTGATTTTTAGCATAGTACGCATGTTTTGGAAATTTTCAATAAATCCTCGAATCGCGAAGCGAGGAGGGGATTTATCTGAGAATTTCCAAAGCACGAGTGGTATTTAATAAGACTATTCCACGAATGAAATTACGTCCAAGAGAGTTCCAAAATGCGCCAAATATTGAAAATAACTGAAAGCTATATTAAAATCAATGAGGTTATGTCACAGTACATATACGGTTTATTGGACATCGACATATAGCAGTCGATGTATCCCGCCTCCTAAGACGAGTCACAGTTTATGATTGGCCAGTAGGGAGAAACAGTAAGGAAAATCGGATAGAAAAAGCGATAGACTTTTTGAGATACAACGCCCTGATTGTTTTTTTTTAAATGTATAGTTAAACACTATTCATTTTAATTTTACGAGTGGAATAGTCGGCATAGTTATCTTAAACTTAGTTATTACGCTTTTTCTTTATATTATAATTATCAAATTTAACATAAAATGTTTTAGTTCCTAGTCTTAAAATAATCCCAATATGTGATTAGTTGTGGCCCATTTTTTCACCAGAAAATACCAGATCTAGTGATTTCCGACTGAATTATTTCTACACGATTTCACAAATTTTACATCCAAAAGGACGCTGATGTTTCTGGGAACCACACCTACACTGTTCTTCCCAAAGGCCAAGAAATGAAATTCTGTGTACAATTGCAATATACTCCATCTATGCAGTCGCCTCTTAAACATTCAATGAATTTGTAACCGAAACATTGTTTCGCACCTGTATTGCCGCTAACGACCGATTGATGGACTGATTGGTTTGTGCGGTCTCGCCAACTGCTGTGGCTGGCTGTGTTCGCTTCGGTGTCGCTATCTCTGCAGTAATTCTGACGAGGAGGTACTAGAGTGGCCCTCCGCTCTCCACTCATCTCTCCATGTGCATGTATTGGACTACGTGCGAATGTAAATGTGTATATGTGTGTGTGTGGATGAGGGAGAGAAGGTACCTAGCATGAGAAAGGAAAGATCACGCGCGGTCAGTGGCTAGTTTGGTAGGGTTCTGCTCCGGCATTTGCCTGGCATTATTCAAAGGAACCAGGAAAATTTCCGATCAGAGCAGCCAGTCCCTAGAATTCACCTCCAGACGTCAGCTGAATTCGCTCTTCACTGTCTAGTGAAGTGACCAAAAATCCGCCGCTGTTGGCTCTCGAACCCGATGCACTGGCAACGCTGCCATTGAGCTCTCCGAGAAACGAAAATTCTGCGAAACGGAAGTGTTGCACAACCAGCGCCGCCGAGCAATCCCAATCGGAAGAGAACCAGTGGCGTTTGGTAAGTGAGGAAAGTTGAGCTCCGAGCGATCCGACCAATATGTGTCCAAATTGCGTCCAACACAGTTCCAAAATGTGCCAAATATTAATATTATATTAACATACTTTATTCAATTATCCTTCATATTTCTCTAGTTTTACCATGGCCATCTGCTAATGTAGCAGATGGGCAAGGTTAAACCGTGCGGTCGATACGTAATCATAATCGAGATAAACAAATGAATACACCGACGATGACATGAAATGTATCTTTATTTTGCTTTAAAGTAATAAACTTTTGATGTAACAAACATTAACATTTAAAGTAACAAAGATATATTGTTTCAGTTGAAAATACATTTATTAAACACGCACATTTTAAAATTAAATGTTGAAGGAACTTCTTTAATTTCATTTACAATCGGCATTAGCCTGGAATTGATCAAAGGATCCAGGAAAACTACCGATCAGAGGAGCAAATCGAAAGCATTCTTCTTCAGGCAGCAGCTGAATTCGACATAACTATCTAGTTAAATGACCAAAAGTCCGCCACCGTTGTGACTCGAACCCTAGACAACAATTTGCGTCGTCGATGGTGTGAGGGTTAGCGTAACGGTCTGTTATACCCAAGTTCGCGGGTTAGCGGGTTCAAACGCCATCGAAGCCGTGGCAAAAAAACCTTCGCACACCTTCCTTCGGAGGGGAAGTATTGAATTTTGAATTGAATTGAAGTAGTTTACGTGGCGAGACTCAGGCCATGAGGCCTGCTCTTCCGTCTGAACACGCAAATTTCGCTACACTCCTTTCCCTCTTTCCCTGAATAGAGCGGAAAGAAAGTATTACTGAGACGACGAAACCGGCGATTTTGAATTTAGCTCAGAGGCTTCATTTAGGCTTGAGTATCTTATACATGCAAGTAAATCTACTAACATGGGACAGCCGGCTTTACTTCTCCTCCGAAGGAAGGCGTATGAAGGATTTTTTCGCCCTTAAAAATCCATGGCTTCGATCAGGTATGAACCCGCGAACTTGGGTATAACAGTCCGATACGCTAACCGCTACACCACCGCCGTCACGGTAAAGTCGGCTCTCCCATGTAGTAGATTTACTGCATGTAAAAGACCCTCAAACGCAAATTAAGACTCTGAGCTAAATTCAAATCGCCTGTCTCGAGTAATACCCTCCCCCGAGTAATACCTTCTTTTCGCCAATTGGTGAAAAAAGCATAGAAAAATGTACGTGGTCAGGCGGAGGAGCAGGCCTCATGGCTTGAGTCTCGCCACGGGTCCGGGGAACGAAAATTCAGCGAAATGGAAGTGTTGCACAACCCGCACTCCCTATCGGAGGGGAACCAATGGCGTTCGGTAAGCGAGGAAAGTTGAGCTTCGCGCGATCCGAGCAAATAATGTGTTCTGGTTTCGCTCCTTCCCGCGCTTCGCCACGCTCCGCCTCGCTCTGCCCGTTCCGTCCCGTCCCGCGGCGTGAAGGTGCAGAGCAGGACGCCGCTCGCGAACGGCAGCCGCCGCGGCGTTTTCACTTCGCGCTCTCCCTCCGCCGATTAGAGGCCGCAGAAAGTCTCGCGGCGCGACCTCGCTCCGCGCGCCTCGCCGCCGCACCATCAGCTCGGCTTGTCGCGGCTGGGGCGCGCGATCTGTCCTATCTTCTGCCCTCACTCACACTCTTACACTACACTACCACACATGCCGGGAGACCCGTCGGGGGCTTAGAGCTTGTCCCGGCTGGGGCGGTGCCCCTTTGGTGGGAGATACCTGGTGGGGGGAAAACCCCGCTAGTCAACGGTAGGTCGGCGCCGGATCTCGCATCCAGCGGGGAAGATCACTGCCATCTCCCAATGAAAACACACACATTACACTTACGTGACTAACAACCTTAGTAGTTGACGCGCCTGGAATCACTAACGGTCAATCTCGGTAGACGCGTTGCCCTGCTGGAGGAGCAAAAGCCTCGCAAGCCGACGTATGGGTCAGCGCTGGATCTCCACATCCAGCGGCGCGATAACAGCTCCCTTGAGGAAACGTCTTCTCTAATGGAACTAACAACAATAGAAGTTGACGTGCCTGGAAACGTCAGCTAATCAGTGAAGCCTCTGGTCCGCCTCCCGCCGAGGGCCTCCAGCGGCTCTTGATCCAAGCCTCATTGAAGGTCTCAACATCCCAGGACCGCTGAGAGCTGCCTCTCTCCAGTGGATCTTCGCTGTGACGCTGAGTTGTTTTTTCAATCAGAAACCCTGGCGGAGTGGTCATTCATTGCCCCTCAGGGTTTTCACGAGCCATTGCTCTTTGCGGCAAAACAGCGAAGGGAGAGCGGTACTTAGATTAATTATTTTGAAATTTCTCCTGAGAAGTTGGTCAATTGACCTATTCGCCAAGAGAAATTGTTGAGAAATTACTCAGTGGTCGTGAATACCGGAGATATTTACTCTATCGAAGAAATGGGTGCTTTGACCGGCAATCAAATAAATACTGAAGGTTTTTCTTACCAACTCTTAAGGGTACATTCAAGTTTTAGTTGTTTTGCTGATTTTTCTTCTTTCCATTCATTCACACACTCAAACTTTCCAATTCATTCACACACTTCTTTCATACGTATACTTAACACAATCATATCACCAGTCTTTGTCCCGTTGTACGTAACGAGTGTTTGGCTATGAATTCTGGACTCGCGAATTTGTTGTAGAGGCTACACTGAAAGTTAGAGAAGTGGTTACGGAGTGTAAGGGTGCCTTGCTGTGATATGTGGCAATCCGCAAGAGAGGTTTCGTAGACCGAGAGACTTGAGGTTCGACGCCCGACGGTGCCGGACTTTCGACGCAGAGTGAACCGAAGTTCTTGGCAATTCTTGGACAATTAAGGCAATTCTTGGACTGATTAGTCATTTCCGGTTTTCTTCCGATCAATCTGAATTCAGGACCGCCTCCCTCGCACCTAGGTCCCACGCACGGTCTCGCTGCAATCGTTGAGGTCTCGCTGCAATCTTCAATATTCGAGAACCGGTGAGTGACTGATGGTAGAGACAAGATTTTTGCGTAATTACATATTTTTTATCTTTCTATTTACCGCTCTAAAACTTGTAATCTTTGCAAATCGTTGCTTTACTAAAACAATATCAAAATTTTTCATTACATATTTTTACATATTTAGTACTATATTACATATTTTACCTATTTTGCTATTTTCACAAAATATTATTTTTATTCTATCAATTTTCTTCAATTTTATTACGTATTTTTATGAAAAGAAGTATTCTTAAGAAAATCGCACTTTTTCCCACATTATTACTGCGTGCTGTGTACTTGAGGTACACTACATGAAGACGCGGTCGGGTGTTCACACAGTCCGGCGCGCATGCTTCAGTTATCTCAGTAGCTGGAAGCGGCGGGACGTGCGCATCAGTGACTGAGATCATTTTCACCTCTTGGTGCGAAAAGTATCACATACCGTTTCGTGAACTTTAACCTTAATTGTTTTTTAAAAATTGTTTAGGTAAAATGATATAAATATAATTTCGTATTATGTAAATGGTCGTATTATAATTAGTGTATTTTAATATTACATATTATATCAGATTTTATATTTTTTATTACATACTAGCTGGTACCCGGCGCATCGCTGCCATAGAAGAAATAATTGAGGAACTATTCCTCTCCCCCCTCTCTTTCTTTCCCCACTCTCTTTTTTCTCCTCTCTCCCTCCCCCTCTGTCTTTCTTTTTCCCCTCCCTCATTTCCCCACTTTCTCTCTGTTTTTTAATCTGTCTCTCTTTTTATCCTCCTGTGTCTCTTTTCCGCCTCTGTGTCTCTTCCCTCTGTATCTCTTTCCCCCCACTCTCTGACTTTCTTTTCCCGCACTCTGTTTTCCCTCTCTCTATTTCCCGTCTCTCCATTTCCCTCTCTCTATTTTCCCTCTCTATTTCCCCCTCTCTATTGCTCCCACTCTATTCAACTATAGTTTTCCCCTCTCTCTATTTTCCCTCTCTATATTCCTTGTGTTTCACTATTTTCCCTCTCTTTCTCTATTTCCCCCTCTCTTTATTTCCTTCTCTCTCTATTTTCCCTCTCTCTTTGCCCCTGTCTCTTTTTCCCTCTCCTCTAATCAACTTGTGACTCCTGCTCCTCGTGTTCTCCTCGACCTCGCCTCACGACACATGGCAACGCCCAGCTCAGATGAATTGGCAATTGCATTTAACTGAAGCGCCATCTAGTGGAGTTACAATAATTGTTCTATGCCTATGTTCTTCCTGCAAGTGCAAGCAAAAAGTTGACACATTTTTATCGCAATTAGATGCCTAGTACGGCAGCGCATTGTAATCTTCTCACCCTCTCTGCCACCCTATCTTATGTATGTGGGGATACGTACGTTCTCTATCGCTCCGGCTAGCTTATTTATTTAACTTTCAATGATCAACATCAACAAAATCGACAAAATATACTTTGTCAACATGACCCCACTGTTGGCCACTCCTACCCCCCCCCCCCAACATTAAAATTTTCAAAATATATACACGCTCTTTCCGCGTGCGCTCCCTGTTCAAGAGACCTATCATCTTACATTGTTGCCTCATAACTTATGTAATAACATGCCAAAACAAAACCCGTCCGCTGGCATTATTGGCTTTTCCACTTGAACGAAAAAAATATTATTTTCCTATTTTCGTCTTTTTGGTTGCATACACTATTCAATATTTGCCATTTAATCTCAATGTCTCAATTCTGGTCTTCAAATGCGCGTTTCCGACCCCGTTACGCCGAAAAACGCTTATTTTCATACCATGGATTCATTCATTCAAATGTTTTTTGTTATTAGTTGTCAATTTGTATCTCGAAAATTCTAAATAATAATCTTGCCCAGCATCCTAAACTTCTGGTACTTTCATAAATTTGCTAAAATTCGAAAACACCGCCTCGTAATTCCTATTACGGCATCATTCACCGGTTTTAATTGTAATTCTTGAAAATGTTAGTTTCTTCATGAATGACGTCAGAGCTTGAATTCTATGTTTTATTGAAATTGTCATAACAACATAACCCGTGGTTCGATTTCAGTAAAACAAACACTAAAATTCTTCTTAATTTGGGAACTGTCTAATTCTGATACATATATTTTTATTCGGGAATTTCAATAAACGAAAAGTATTGTCTTTACGCAATACGGCTATCATTTGTTTATTCTATACTCCATTTGAAAAAACATAGTCCTTGTTGAAAACACACTCTTTCACTTTAGTTGATCATTCTTTATTAAATAATTTTAAAATTGCTGTAAATAACTAGGAATGATCCTGGATCATTACAGCATTAAGCACGAACCAACAAACATTGAATTTTGTATGTATAATTATTTTTCGTGAAATTGTCCGATACTTTAATAGTTATTCTGCTATTGGGGGCGGAGATGAATCCAACAAATTGGAGATAATTAAAATTGGTCCAGTCGTCCTTGAGCTATAATTGGTGTAACTAATACAACTTTGTTAAATAGAAATGTTTGTAATGAAAACAGGTAATATACATTCACATACAGGTGTCCGGGGAGGAAACGTCGAAACTTCGACAATAGGTTCTTAAGACAATTTTAAGCATAATTTGTCTAATAAATCACATGGATATTTCGAATGGCTGAGCCGCAATAAGCACTCAAAAGTTTGTTTGAAAATATGCTTTCTAGGCAAAAATTTGCATTGAAAAAGCATAGAAACCCTGCAAAAATATGTAAATTGTTTATAATTAACAAAAGAAATGAATATATTTGACCGCAAAGAAAAATTAACCCACAAATAAAAAGCACCCAGTTTACACAATTTGCCTGCTTTTTTATTTCTTGATTCATTTTTCTTTCTGAACAAATGTATTCATTTCTTTTGTAAATAATAAACAATGTACTTGTTTCTGGAGTGTTTATATGCTTCGACAATGCACATTTTTGCCTAGAAAGCATATTTTCAAACCAACTTTTGAGTGCTAATTGAGGCTCAGCCATTCGGAATATCCATATAGGTTATTAGACAAAATATGCTTAAAATTGTCTTAAGAGCTTATTTTCGAAGTTTCGACGTTTCCTCCCCGGACACCCTCTATATATATTACCTGTTTTCATTACATATTAATGTACATATTTTGAACTTTCATACTACTTTTTCCGGTCTCTACTGATGAGCTCTCTCCAGAGGTTCTTTGCTGCAATGGGGTCAGAGCGTCCGACTTTTACGGCTGTCCCACCGTTCGTATGTTATGTTTCTTTAGCGGAGTTTAGCGGAGTTTAGTGAGGTATTATATATTTTCCTGAAGCATGAGTGTAAGTACGAGTGGTGCCTAAGTGTTTGCACAAATAATGCATAAGCGTATGTATGTGTGGTGCAGTAGTGTATGTATGAATAGTGCATTAATGAATTACGAATTGTTCATTAGTGTGCGCGAATTGTGCATTAATATATGTACGAGTTGTACGAAGTTCGAAACTCAAGGCCCAAGCTTCGAGAGGCCAAAGTTCGAGTTCAGGCGGAGTCGGTTATTCCTCTCCATCCCAGAACAGCATCGAATGGACGGGCATTCTAGAGGCATTCGTTGCTCTGGTCGCTCTTTTCTGTGGTTCCTATCAATCTGGCCCTTCGGACCGCCTTATCGATGGCTTCTGATGTTTCAGGCCGCGTTGCAGCTCTCAGTTCTCGAGATCCGCCGAGTGCTGGTTGTCCCGTGGCTCTTCATTCTCAAATCGTGCTCATTGTTTAGCGCATACCGCTCTGCTGTGCGTGTGTGTGTGTACTAGTTGGGGTTTCGTACGTTAAGCTTCGTGCATAGAAAGGCCTCTAATTCGAGTTTCGATACGTACAAATAGATCAGTGACTCCCTAAATTGATTTATCACATTATATGTTAGTTTAAAACAATATAGCAGTTTACTACATTGATCATTTATTTTCAACATTAGAGTATGTTTTGAAATACATACTTGATTTAATAATCATTTTTTTCACTCGTTTGAAACAAACATACAAAATTATTAAAGCGACACGTTGTATTTTAATACCTTCGCGGGTCATTGTATGCATCTGGGTCAGACATTTAGAATTCCAGAAGCCAACTGCTCTTATCATTCGATACCATTATTCCTTGCAATCAGTCTGGACCTCCATTTTCGCTAGCACTTTCCCTTTTCAGTTTTCAGTACTCGAAGCTTTCTTTTTTTCATTTATTTATAGTCACATCGACAGCTAAGGTCAATTGCGATTCAAAATTTGTACATTGATTTAATAATTGTCGTGTGTACACTTTTGAATTAACTTTTAATAAATATATTTATATCTTTACAGAATTGGATCATTCTGTCTTGGTAATCAATGGAAGTAAGAATTGACTCCGGGCTCAGTTTCTGTTGGTATTTTTGTCTGGACGTATTGTACAGGGGGCATTGGGCAATGATACGAGACGTATTAATGGTAGGAATACTAGCGAACCTGTGGGAGAACTCTCGCATGTTAAACCCCATCCTTTCCCTATTCCTTTGTCTGTCGTATCTATTAAGAAGGACCGTTGTTAATGAAACGTGTCTATTTGTTTAAAAATGTATAAATGTAACTTCTAATGAACTTACAGAATATCAAACAAAAATAATAATACAATTGATGTTGCTAACAAATTTTCAATAAAGGTTTATTCAGCATTATAGAGAGAGGTTCTTGGAAAAATTCATACTTTTTTAAAAACAACATTTGAAGAAATTATTTAATCTTCCTCGAGTGTTTGCTTTTCACGTCCTTTGATTGTCACAAAAATATTAGAAAATGTTTTTACTCTTGAGGAGGCCAAGTAAAGTAGTGCGAAAATACCGTATCGGGCATGTACAACCCTACTCTTTGCAATATTATTTAACTTTCCTTGATTTGTTGTGAGGAACAGAAGGGGTTTTGGAGAGGCAGGGTGCCAGCTTGCTGGGGGTGCGATAATTGAAACATTATTTCTATCCTAAAAAGTATTGGATCTAATGTACCTCAAGAAAAGCAATTCCGAGCCAAAAAAATAATCGAAGAAATATTTTTACCTTTGAGTACTAAATACCATTTGTCACCATTAGAAACACTTTAGTAGGTTTAGACTTCCCTTCGGTACATGGAAATGTTCAAACGATGGTTGCATATTGAATATCTTAACGGATCGACACCTTGAGTTTAAAATCAAACGGTTTATTAATTACAATATGTGTTTGCAGCTGGGCGTTGATGTACTTGCTTGCAGATACTACCAAAATTTAAATCGTGCGTTTGGACTGCGATCGTTGGTAGTGTCGAGTGACTTGTACTTGGGTTTTTATTTCTTAGAGTGTGGGGGCTTGTCTTCACGATGGAATATCACACGGCATTTGGTGTCTTTCTCCGTCGTGCCGTTTGAAGTCGCATGATCGCCAGCACTGCTCGATACAGTCGCAATGAGGCGACTCCAATCGGCACAACCAAGAACGACGCTAAATACCGTGAGATATTCCATCGTGAAGACAAGCCCCCACACACCAAGAAATAAAAACCCGAGTATACGCTATTCTTTCTATAATTTTAAATTTAGTTACTTTTTTAAATTAATTCACTTCGAAGTATTGGAGGCTAGCGCGTTTTGACTTTTGTTTTTCATTTATATAAAGATAATATAATTTAGCTAATTTAAAAAGTTTGTTCTTTGTGTTATGTCATAGCACAAGTTCTCCCCTACTACCTCCGCGTACCCGTGCAAGAACTCTCGCATGGTAAACCCCACACTCATCCATTCTATTTCCTTTCTAAGAGGGAAATTTGTTAACGAAGCGTGTTTATTTGTTTAAAAATGTATAAAGGTAACTTGCAATGTACTAACGCAATATCAAATAAAAATAAAAAAAACAATGCAATTGACTTTTAAAATAAATTTTCAACCAAGATTTATTCAGTATTATGGAGAGTTTTCTTGAAACAATTCATCACACTTCCTTAAATACAACATTTGAAGTATTTATTCAATGTTTTGACAGCTTTTAGCTTTTCGTGATAGTCAGAAAAAATATTAGCTTTTGACAAAGTTACGTGTCTGAACCCATTGACTTGAAAATTTCAATGAATCACTGCTGATAACGAAAATACTGGTTAAGGAAAAACACAAACACAGTCTTCAGTCTTCACTGTACACCCACATTCCTCCACAATTAGGTACACAGCACTTGCAGACCACATGCAAACTTTCATTGAATGGTTTCACTACACACATAAGACGCATCTTCATAGGTGTCAAGCAATTATAATAATACTTTTAGTTGTTGCTGGACAAATCTCGTTGGACTGCACAAACCACTGTGTATATAGAAAGCGTAAATATAAGATGGAGGAATCTAAGCCTTCTAGGCATGTCGTCATAAAAATGGGTACCAGCAGCAAGGGCTGAAATAGGGAGAAAGTATTGAGAATAAAGAGAAAAAGAAACAGGATTGGATTGAATTTCTTTATACAATGCATACATCTTTGAAATATTTAAGTCAGATAATAAATATTGTTTAGAACTCTGAGCACGGCAGAAGTGACTTTCGTAAAATGGAAATGAATCTATGTGATCGTTGACAGCTTGAATTTGTGCAAGGGAGTACTTATTTGAAGGAGGGGCAAGATCTCGATGGTCCGGAGGTACGATTCATGACGAGGATACTTTTCTTTCACTTACTACTATACCATGAAAACCATTAGGTTCTCCTAGTGATTTTACAAAACAACCCTTACAAATGGAAACATTCTGATTTTTTATTACTAATTTGTAATAACAGGGGAGAGATCTAGCATCATATGAATTCATTTAATGAGTTTTCTTAGGTTTCATCGAAATAAGAGAATATTTTGCTCTTTTATCGCGAATTCCCAAACCCCAATATTCATTAAAACATTGTAATCTCTTTGTTCACATATGCACTTGCACATTTCATAATGAATTGCCTATTTTTGAAATTCTGTATATGTGTGATTAGTTAGGTAAGTCGAAGTGCCCTGTTTTTATATTTGCATTCGCAAACTGGAGAAGTGAACTTGTTCAATATTGATTATGCCACTGTTTGTGCAAAAATAGGCATGTTTACTTATCGAAATTGATTCACATAATTCGAAGATACCTAAAAACTCACATTCAATTTACGCCTCAGAGCCTAAGATTGAGACTTCCATACTTGTTCACAAAATTATAATTATAATTCTCTTTCATTAAATATATTTACCCGATTTTCCACAAAATTTCGACTTATCAAGTTTTTCCCTGTTACCATCGAATTCGTCACGTCTCCGTGAAATTCAATTTTTTTAGAGACCTCATTTATAAAGATAGGTTGCGTGGGAGAGCCGCAACGGAAAGGTACCCTACTGAAATAATACAGGAGACGATTACAGTGGAATATTATAGAGGCTGGATTTCTTCCTATTAAATGTAGGTGGCTTAGTTTGCAGTGTCCAATTGGAATCTTTGTAATAGCTACTTGTTCTTGTCTGTTGAGATGCTTTTTACTTTTGAGATTGTAGAATTATTTGTTTATGACGGGCACTGGATCTCAAAGTTTTCCAGCTGGTATTCCATCTATCTTGCATTCTTATCCAGTGTGTTTTACTATTTTTCGAATGTATTGGTTTCTTCTGGATTTGTCATCCTGTTTATATTCTCTTTTACTCGAAGCTTTGCTAGTATTTTTATTCATCATTCAGCTATTTATGGTCAAACGGTCGTGAAGAGATTCCAAAACTCAACAAAACGTGCACAGGTTGTAATTTTCCCCCATACGTCACATACAGTTTTTTACTGTTCATTGACAAAATAGATCCTATCAAAAAGGCTGATTCAGCTGCTCTTGTGATGTCTCGTCATTGCTGCGACCTTAACTATACTGCGACTTAAACAGAGTGGCACTTCCTGGCTAGAAGCTGGTCGGAGAGGGGGTCACTTTCATCCAATCGGGAGCTTCGTTACGACTTAAATGTTTGCTGTTGGAGCTCCCGATTGGATGACAATGCCCCCCATCTCCTTCCAACTCGTGACCTTGAAGTGCCATTCTGTTTAAATCGAAGTATAGTATAGTATTGTTCAACGGGCTCTTAAATGTTGTAAGCGAATCTCAGAGATTAATGAGTAGTAAGCGTTCAGTTGATGAACACGAACATTTCTTTCGTTCGACTTACCTTTCGAAGTGACTGACACCACGCGAATGCCGGAGCAGTGCCTTAACAAACGGGTCACGGACCGCGCGCGATCTTTCCCTCCTCTTCCTTGTCCTAGCCTTCCCCTTACACGCACACTGACTCTAACATGCACTACACTACCTTACATTCCGGGAGACCGGTCGGGAGCTTAGAGCCTGTCTCGGATGGGGCGGTGCCTTGCTGGTGGGAGATACCTGGTTGGGAGAAACCCCGCTAGTCGACGGTAGGTCGGCGCCGGATCTCGCATACAGCGGGGAAAATCACCGTCACCTCCCGAAAAAATACACTACACTTATGGGACTAATGACCTCTGTAGTTGGCGCGCCAGAATCTCAATCAAGCAATCGAAGCGACTGCGTTGACTCAGCGGCAACCCGTTGCCTTTTGCAGCATCGTTGGCCTGGTGGGCCTAGAGTGGGACTCCTGGCGGCGATGGAATTTTTATCTATATAGCTGGATTAAAAACAGTCTCTGTAGGAGAATTCTAGCGACCGGTTGCTCGAATCAGTAGTCCTTCGTGATTCCTTCGATCTACATACGGCGAATGCCGGAGAATACCCTAACACATGGACTACGGACCGCGGGCGATCTTTGCTTCCTCTTCCGTGTCTTATCCTTGTTGTGATTAAATCAATACTTGAGCGGAATTTTTAATAAGTAACAATTTATTGTAATGTTGAATAATACAGTATGAACACTTCTGTAGCAGTACAATTCGGTCAGCTGTCACTCTCTTTCGGAACTAGAATCAATAACCAGCAGGTATCTTGGAAACTTAAAAGAACATTGTTACATTATGTACACACTTGTATTGAAGTCTCACGATATTCATGTCTACAAATATAATAACTAGGGAGAGGATTTTAATGCCCTAAAAAATCTGGAAATATGCTTTTAAAAATATGCATTTATGACCTAAAAATTTTGAAATATGCACTTTAATATGCAATTAAAATAAACAATATTTCATTTCTTTTGTAACCTTTCTTGATAAAATTCAGAAGAAGCATGCTTGGAATGAAAAGATATATTTTCGTGCAAACATAATAAAATTTACCTTAAGAGAGAAGTAAATATTCACCTTAGTGAAGTACTTGGTTTGTCAGATTATATTTTTCTGACTGTTTTAAAAAATTGGTTATCAAAAAATATCCTACATTTGCACAAGTATTTTTCCATCTATAGGGAATAAAACACAATCTTTGACAAGTTCTTTCGAATCAATGAACGCTCTCAAATAAATAGATTCCACGAACAGATGAAACTTTTATAAATACGTCTCTAATTTTAACGAAATATGCAAAATATGCGCCTATAATTACACGAATAAGCACCAACAAGAAAAATTGTCCAAATGTCCACAAACATGCACCAATATATTATTCTATATAGCATCCAATTATAACCAAATGCCAAGAAATTACTCTTAGCTATGCCCTGAAGCAACGGACAAAAATATGCAAAATCATAGAAAGCCGCTCCCTAATAATAACAATCCTCATCCCTTACTTGCACACTCCCACACATGTCGAGAGAGCGGTCGGTTAGACAGAGCTTGTCCCGGTGGGAGAGATGCCCTCTCGTCACGTACGTCGCCGCCGTAATACACGTTCCAGCGAGAGGGGGTCACCGCCATCTCCAGAGATCCAGCAACAACTACATTTACGGGACTACCGACCTAACTATTTGGCGCGCTCGGAAACAATCAATATCGCTCTTGCGAATCGAAGGATTCGGAATTTATTACTTCATCCCGCAACGCAATTCTAGCCTTGATCTGTATGACGGTGGTTCTCGCTCTAGTGTAAAACATTCGCGGCTTCTCCTTGAAAACTCTTTCAACGTTACGCCTGTGAACGTTAATTATGATTTAAACTATTACATAATGTTTTATAGGGCATTCAAGAAGGCCACATGGCGGCCGAGAGAGCTCTCTGTCAGTGTAGTAATTAATGGTCGGACTATATCTTCTCATTCGCTTCATTTATTTCAGACGTAATATTCTTAGAACATCTCAGGCCCTATAAACCCACATAAGTCTCGGAGGTTGCTCGCATCTGCCGTTCCCACACGCGTGTTTATTTTCTATCTCCCTCTTTATTAGTCCCGACGAGTGCTCCCTTTATTTTATTTAGTACACAATTTTACCGAAGAAACGAAAGAAAAGGAAGATAACTTAAGATAAATTATATCTACAAATTAAATTAATATAGTATTCGTATTGTGTTACTTGCCTCGTATAAGCGTTTGTTGTTGTATGATTTGGCTTTATTGGTAGTTCCTGTAGAAGGGAAAAAAACTGGCTGAGATAAATAAGAGCAACAGATGTTGTCAGTGCCGTTTTTTTTTACCACAAAGTTCAGGATTAGTTTCACCACTATGGTAGATTTTTGATACTGATTAGGTAGATTGATTTCGGTCGTTGCTGTATTCTGTATTTTTCTCTGAATTCTCCGATGAACACCAGACCAAAGCCGGGGCATGACCAAAGAACCTATCTTCGGACTGGGCGCTATCTTTCGTACCTCTTCCTTGTCCTTTACTTACACACCTTCACACTCACATGCCCTTCACTAGAACACTTGTCCGGAAAGCAGTCGGGGCTTATAGCGTGTCCGAGCTGGCGCGGTGCCCGCGGGTGGGAGAGACCTGGAGGGGAAATCCCCCGGAGCCGACGTGTAGGTCAGCGGCGGATCTCCCAGCGGGAAAGGGACGGCGCCCTCTCCCGGGATGTAGCAATCACTAAGGGACAAATAACCATTGCAGTCCGGCAACACGAAATAATGAATGAAACGAGAGAAGTGTTGGTTTTGTTTGACGAGCGCCCGCCCCACCCTCCCAGAGACCCTCGCTCTTCGTGCCTAACCACGGCACAGACACTCCTCCCCCCCCCACCCACTCCCTGCCCCGCCTCGCCTCGCCCCGTCCCTCCACGCCCCGCCCCGCCCCGCCCTGCCCGACCCCGCACCCGACTCCCGCCTCGCCCCACCGCAGCCCCCAACACTCTCCGCCCAGTCCCACTGCTCCGTACCTCTGCCCCAACCCCTCCCCCGCCCTACCCTTCCCCACCCCAGCCGCTGCTCCGCCGCCGCCCCCGCCACCGCTTCCGCTACACGGCGTGCGGCCTCATCCGTACGCGCACAGCAGCCGCCGCCGCCGCCGATAGCATCGCCGACTCGCCCGAACACGCGACCTGATCTGATAGGGAGCTCCCGCCGTAACGCGTCCGGCGAGATGATGTAACGGGGTCGCTCTGCGTCTATCGGCATGTGTGCGTGCGTGTATAGAAGTGTGTTAGTGCGATGGAAACCGCCGCGAGCGCTCGCTCGCACGCGCACGTGCACGCGTGTGTACGTGTACGCACGTACGCTGACGATGCTGCCTCAGCGGTCGGGAAGGGCAGGTGCAGGTCGCCAAAGTGAGCGATGAATAGGGCTCGGATTTTGATGGCATAAAAATTATTTGAAAATGACCTACAAAACGACTTACAAATAAGAGGAAAATTACCTATTTTTTAAAAAAGACAACATTTTTATGTATTTATTAATTCAATGAAATTTAATAAATTAAATTGAATAAAATTTATTTATATCAATTTATAGTCAATATAAAGTTATATAGGAGGAAATGTAATTCTCAGCTCCAATCTACCAACGGTCAATTTGGAAAGGTCGAGAAGGTTATCGAAGATCCGTATAATTTTGAGAGTTCGAAAAACAGAAACACCTGCAATAGTGAATCTCGATATGAACTGATGATTCAACAAAAATTTGTTTTAGTGAGTAATTTCAAATTCATGAAACTTTCACTAACAAAAAACACAAAAAGGAAACAAAACACGTAAAAATGATAAAAAAATGGAAAGGTCCAGAAAAGTTACCTAAAAATTGAAAATGGCCCAAAATTACAAACAAGACCTCATAATTATACATTTCCATTATCTACATGTCGTGATAAACATTCATTTGCACATTTCCATGCTACGTTTAGAATGCACCCATGGAGAGATGGCATGTCATCAGAACCCGAGTCCTGGTGATGGCATACATGAGATGGAAGAGAATTCAGTTAATAAATGTTTTATTTCCTTTTTCTTATAGCATGTTCCCATGACCTGTCAAATGTTGACTCCAAGTTTCGCTGAGAGATTACTAGCTAACCAGGTTTGAGGGTGAAAGGATAAATATCATGATGAACTCTGATCCAAAACTGCGGTGGAACGGTTGTTGAACTGTGGTGGAAAGGGGAACACATATACTAGCATTGAGGGTAATCTCCTTGATAGTTGACCAGGATACAAACCACTGTCCGTCTTAGAAGGCTATCATTATAACAATCAGCTCCCTTAAAGTTTTAATATAAAGATGATGTACTTATCATGCTATGTTGTGATAATTCGTCTATTGACAAGATCACAGCAAACTAGTATCAATCAATTCGAAATCAACCATTCGACGATTTAGAACAATCTTGCTTGTGTCGAAAACACTTCCACTTAAATCCAGAATCAACCTGCTACTTGTCGACGTCTGTTTTACGTTAAAAATATTTGCGGACTACACAAGCACATGCGGTTCAGTAGCGGGTAGAATAATTCATTCATGGGATGAGAGGAGATCGTTATTGGAACCGATATATCCTACAGGTGCAGTTGGCCATCGACTTGAATTGCTAAAGCTTTGACAACGCAAGGAATTGAAAGAGTTTTTATTTTTAGCCGCTTCGTTTTGGGAACAACCGCACCCCACTCGACCTGCCTCGTCTTGCTGGTGGGAGTGCCCGTTCAAGTTCGCTCGTGCTGACCGACGACTTGCAGAAACGTAAACATGTACCTGCCTGTTGGTCCACCGTCCACTGACCTTCCTTCTTTGGATTTCTTCTCTTGAACACCCTCAACTATTGTCAACAGCTTTTGTTTGGAGGACGAGATTTGTTTTTAAATTTCGTCCTTTTTCATTGACAATTCAACTGATAATTCTTTCCAGTTTCTCTTGTTTTTATTTTACGGGTTTCTCTTGTTTCCCATACTCTCGAGTTCTCCAACTTGCATCCATGTGCACTTTTATAATCTTGTATTTTTTTTATTGACTTGAGGCTCAGATCGTCTTCACTTTTATTTGGCTAATCGTATTTATCAGTGCCTTGTTATTTTGACAAACACCTCGCAAGGAACTTTTATCCTATTAATAAAACAGCTATATAAACAAAAAACAATTATATAAAATTTTTAAAAGTCTGATATGTTGTTTCAATAAAATCAGAATGTTTTAAAAATTTTATATAATCTTCCTGTTTTATTAATGGGATAAAAGCTCCATGGGAGGTGATTGTCAAAATAATAAGGACGTGATGAATATGGTTAGCCAAATCTTGTATTTTATTCCTTCGTTTCTTGCAATCTCTGTGACCTCTGCGGGCATTAGCATCCCCAGCGCATGTGCACGCATGCCCATATACCTTCGAGGCGCGCGGCGGCGGCGGCCGAGGGCGGCGGCGTGCGCGCGTTTTTTTGTGCGTCGCGGTCGGGGAAGGAGGAGAAGAGGTCGTCAAACCCGCGCCGCGGGTGCGTGGTAACTTTGCGTCGCGCGGCGTCGCGTCGCGTCGCATACGATCCCACTCGGCGGAAGAACGCGTACTGTCAGCCATTGCGATTTCCCCTCCTTAGTACCCTCTGAGGAGGCGGGAATTTATTTGTTAAACTGTTTTAAAAGGAAAATGAAGCCTTACGTTAAGCAGTTGAGAGGGATTTTGTTAATAATTAACTAAGACTAACTTAATTTTAGCTTAAATCTAATTTATTAGTTATTCCCTAGCACTTTGGCTTATCTAACTTAAAATTATTACGTTTTCTTAATCCTACGTAATGTTTTGTTTTTGCTCCTTCTTGGTAAATTTTTCTTTTTATATATTTATTTTTTCATTCACGCATCATTCGTTCTTGTTTCATTACCTACATACCCATTCATTCTACTCATTCACACCCACTGCACTACACCTGTCAACTCTGTATTCCTCGCCGCCCCCCCCCCTCCCGCTCTCCGAGCCATTTTTTGTCAAAGGGTTCAGTTAGGTGCTAATTTAAAATTGACACGAAGTTAAATCAGCTTCACCCACCTGCTCATTTTTCTTCACCTGTTTGTCCAATCTCCTCCACCTCGGTCCCGCTCGGTTGTTACCCGTCGCGACCTGACCCGACACGACCCGATTCGACCCACCCGACCCGACCCGACCCGTCGTGACCCGACCCGTCGCGACCCGACCGGCCCCGTCCCAAAATGCTCCGTCTTGTCTTTACATGCTCAGTCCCAATCGCCCTGTTCCACTCTGATTTCCCCACCTACTTCCTTCCCTTTCCGTCCGCCTCTTCCCCCTCCTCTTCCGACATCTTTCCCCTCTTCACATCCCCTATATCTCCCTTTTCGATTTCGTTTTCCTCCATTTCATTTCGTCTTCTCCCATTCTCTTTCGTCTCATTCCCGTTCATCTTCTCCAACTCTCTTTGGTCTTCACCTGTTCTCTTTCGTCCTCCTATTCCCTTTCGTCTTCTCCCTTTCTCTTTCGTCTTCTGTTCCGTTTCGTCTTTTGCCGTTTCCTTTCGTCTTCATCTGCTTCCTGTCTTTTTCCGTCCTTTCGCTTCTCTCCCACGCGCCCCCTCGCCTCGTCCCCTCCCTTTCCGCCCGTGCGGGTGTGAAGCCGCGAGCGCAGTCGCAGCTCGCAACGCCACGCGCCCGCCGCCTAAGGCCCCCTGCAACCCTCCCCAACCCCACCCCGGGTTTACTTCCGTCTACAGTAGATCCAAGGAGGCAGGGACTCAAATCACTGATCATACACATACATTGAATTGAATTGCCTTATTTTACGTGGCGAGACTCAGGCCATGAGGCCTGCTCTTCCGTCTGAGCACGCAAATTTCGCTACACTGCTTTCACCAACTCGCGGAGACAGAAGGTTTTACTTAGGCGACGAAACACGCGATTTGAATTTAGCTCAAGAGGTTTCATTTAGACCTGGGGATCTTTTACATGCAGTTAATCTATTAACATGGGATAGCTGGCATTACTTCCCCTCCGAAGAAATCGTTTTGCCCTTAAAAATCCACGGCTTCGATCGCATTTGAACCCACGAACTTGGGTACAACAGTCCAACACGCTAACCGTAATCACCATCGACGCCGAAGCCGAATATTAGTAGAAATAAAACAATATTTCAGTTTACTACATCGAACATTTATTTTGAACTTCGCATTATGTTTTGAAAAACGTACTGACTTCTGAAATACGTACTGAATGTATCACGTTTTTTACTCACTTGAAACTAAATAAATGAAATGAATAATAAATTTGTAAACAAAAGGCATTTTCTGCAACACAAAATTGATCATTCACTGCTTTGTTTTAAATGAAATATTGTTTAAATAAAAATATGAATAACATGTAGTGAGAAGATTCCTGAGGTTATTATTATAACCTTTACGGATCCGATGGGCGGAAGTTTGTAGGCGTAATCTTATTCCAATACAGAACCTCTGGTGGAAAAGAGAGTCCACAAACATCAGCCAACTCCCAAGCCAGCTTTGAAAAGAATAATGAGGAGGAGGAGGAACGCAAAAGGACTCCCCCTACCCAGACAAGGTCGCTCGTGCACTTCATGCCGTCAAGACTTGCTGCTGTTAAGGCCAAGGGGTTTCCGACGAAATATTGCAGATTATGTTTTTGTTTTCTTTTATTCTGTTTTTTTAATTTAAAACAGTGTAGTGTATGATCAATTTTTGACGCAGGAAATCCCATGTTGATAATTTGTTAATGATGTTGTTTACTTAATTTCAAACGAGCCGTAAACGTGATGTATTGGAGTCAATACGTATTTCAAAACATAGTGTGATGTTCAAAATGCTAAATTTTGATGTAGTAAACTGTAATGTTGTTTTATTTCTGTTAACATATCATGTGTATGATCAGTTTTGTGAGTAATTGTACTTGAGACATACAGACTAATTTTACTGTCTTTTTTTTATACACAGAATGTAACATTATGGTATGAGGATGAAAATATATGATGATGATAGGGGATGAAAGGAGGAATATATACAACCATGTTCGAGGAGGGACTCGAACCCACGACATCTCGGTCCAAGATCACTACGGTACTACTTGCTTAGCGATCTTGGCCACGGGGCCGACTTTATTGTCTTGTAGCTGAAGTATTAGTAGACATAGTTAGGGCTTTCTGTTAAATATACGTGCTGAAAATAACTTAAGTCTATCTTAAATCAGTTTATAAAAACCGGTGTGTAGTTGGGAAAACCTATATTAAAGTAAAAAATTTCTTAATGCTAAAGATTGTTCGAAACTTCTCTTTAAGTATTTATATTATTCTGTTCTCACTCACGTACCGTTGATTTTGAATTATCATTATGCAAAGTCTCTTCATTCCTATTCCCAGCAGTTTGTCGGTTTCACGACCACTCTTGAGAATCGATCTCGCGGAGATGGGCTGCCTAACCGGTGGGGAAGGCGGCTCCGAAGGAGTTCAAAAGCGTCCTGGAAAATGAATTCCCCCGTTGGAAAATTCCAAAGAACGGAACTCAGTTCGAAAGATCATGACCTGAGATCATCGGTTTACAAGTCTGTGCTAGCCGTGCTGAGTTGAGTGCGCATCTGATGAAAGTCTTCAATTAGGTTGAAAAATTGCTGCAAAGGAAATTGTGAAGAATAGGGGAGATGGTGAAATCAAGACATGGTTTCGGTTGCAGAAACTTGCCATTCTCGCGGTTTTGTCGTTTACTACAAATTAATCGGTGATTTCACAAAGGGCATGATTCACTAAAACAGAATTTTTCAGTAGAGACAAAAAACATTTTTATTCGATACAAGAGGTCTTTCAAAATTTGGAAAAAATACTACTGTAAAGCCCTAATTTAGATAAATATTAAAAATATGTCAATTATTATTTTTTGTTCAACAATACCCTGAAAATAAATTATATTGTTTTATGGCTTATGTCCTTT
Source organism: Acheta domesticus (assembly GCA_031308135.1). Classification (NCBI taxonomy): domain Eukaryota; kingdom Metazoa; phylum Arthropoda; class Insecta; order Orthoptera; family Gryllidae; genus Acheta; species Acheta domesticus. The sequence goes on along the minus strand of JAHLJT010009419.1, from coordinate 113,668,013 downwards.
ATGCAATCAATTGACTTACACTACATTCTTTTATGTAGAAATCATATACTGAACTACCAACAAAAGGACTTTATTTTCCAATACATAAAATATAACGTGTGTTAACATGTACAGTCTGTTCTTTAGTCAACTTCATTCCAATTTTCAGTAGAAATATCTTGACTGCTGACTTCTTCCACACGGGTTGTCCATTCTATGAATTAATTATAAAAAGACATGTGTTCTGATGGTAAATACTGAAGGGTATTCTTGATGACATTATTTTTTTCTACTTGGAGGAATCTTTTCTTCATAGGATCTGACAGAGATGCTGAACTCCAGCGCTCTCAAGCAAGTACAAAGGAATGTTCAGCTATCCCATCAATAAATTCCATTTTTTTTACTTCAGCACGATGTTCATTTGAGTTCACAAATGATGTAAATAATGTTAAAGCTTTTAAATTGATTGAAAGTTTGATATGATGCTTGAAAGTTTTTGATCACGTAGAAACTTTTTCCCTAAACTTTCTCTGGAGAGAGTATTTTTGAAATAAACTACCAGCTTCTGAAATTTAGAATTTCTTTCTTTTAGTGTTTCCGCATGTTGAAACAATTCCCTGCTTGTTGGATAACAGAAGAAATTTCATATGGAGTATATAATATGTCATTCTTCCATAACTTTCCTTTCAATACTTCAAAATCCCAATCATAGGGCACAAATGTGTGTCCACACATTTGAAAAAAGTTAACAGTTTTCTCAAATTTATTATTCGTAATAATATTCAATAACACACGAATAACCGTTTTGTTCTGAACAGCCGTCACTGAAGAAGTAAAGTTATTTTATGGAATGTTTGAGAAGTAGTCCATCAAGAATGAGCAAACCTCATTGGGGGATTTTCTAGCCTGCCCTTCATTATATTGATATAGGTTTGTATTGTCAGTGGCCAAATTGTGAATGCAGAAATTATTAACTCCTAATTGTACAAAAAAATTTCCTACATAGGTATGCATGGTAAAAAATATACCCGCATGTAATCAAAAGCAAACCCTAATACATAATCTTTCTCCTAGCACATTTTTTTACCTATTCCATTTTGACTTCTTCCAGCGGAAGTGGACGTACATATTACTCTGTAAATTATCAATTTTGACTTACTTAGGTAACTAAACACAATATTAAACACAAACACAATCTGCAAAATAACCTAGCCTACCCCTAGCCTCTACCACAACAAGAACCAATAGTCGATTTTGTACCGCGAATAAGAGAATGTTCTCTTATCAAATCAGGGAGCTACCAACTGTTGAGAGCCGAATGGGCATGAGTCAGCGACTCACGCCCTTTGAACAGTCAACGAGAATTTGACATGTCTGTAACTGAGACTGCGTTAACGTTACTCATGTTCGTTGTGCACCCAACAGTGTATCGACCGTCAAGAAAATAGAAAATATTAAAAACACAATTTGTGAAAAAAGGTGACTCATGCCCTTTATGAAATCACCGATTCAAATGAATTCATCGCTTGTCATTTTCGCGCAACCACCTCAAACGAATTGAATACGAAAATTCAGTAATTATCGAAACAACAATAACTGCATTGTCTTTTGCATTGCTATTATAAATCAGCTTTATTAATTTTAATTCTTATTAATTGAAATATATTTATTTATGATTTGGAGGTTGTGTGTCAGCTATATTGAAGCTACATTCTTCATTTCCGAACAAAATTAAACTATTCAGCATGAGTAAATTCGTAAACGTAATATCTACAATACAGCAGAGGTCTTATAATAAAATTGTCCGTTACATGAAATACCATGTCCTATTCCGTGTATATAGGTAATTTGTAAGGGTAACAAAAGCTTTACAATATTATTGTTTTATAACTATAATTCATAATTATTCGTCAAATGGAATTGTTTTAGCTTTGGAGCAATGTACCGTAATACCTTTTTGGTTATGAAGTCATAATATTTTGAAGATAACAGAGAATGGTTTATTCTTCGACACTTACAAGAGCATTACCACTTAAATTTAAAATGTTAATTTTTTATCTTGAAATCGTGTGGATTCGTCTCAAGTAGGTGAAGTTGTATCAAACTTTAGCAAAATAGCTATGCAAAGAAATGTTTTGCCAGAGTAATAAATATTTACAGTATAAGACCTCAGTTTGGCAGTCGTTAAAAGACATTCTTGAAAAGAACCACTAATGATAAATGGTTTCGGCCCATGAACGCTTTACCTAATATTGTGCCTCTGTCCTGCTCCGTCTGCACTCCACTGCCATAAAGCGTAGCTCCAAGCTCTCTACCTGTTTCCCTTCGCTGTGTGCAGACCGTTACGAAGTTGAAGAAAGGTTCGGTCACGGCTACACAAATCCCACGCTCCTCGCTCTTCCTTTGTTCGCTTCCAAAATGCAACGCGCAGCGGTGGACGGGAATGGCTTCTGCTTATGTTGCATGATTTGGGTCACGTGTAAATTTTTTTTTTTATTATTTCCCCTCCACAGTATCCCTGAGGAGGCGGTAATTTATTTTCGTAACAGGTATACATGTAGACTGCTGCCTTGCGGCTTAAGCAGCTGAGAAGGAGGGATTTGTTAATGATTAACTAAAACTAACTTAATTTTAGCTTAAATCTAGTTTACTAGTTACTAACGTAGCATTTTGGCATACCTTACTTAAACGAAGATTTTTATTTTTTTAACTAGAGTTAAAAGTTACTTAGAAGTAAAATTTTGTTTTGACACTGTCTTGGTAAAATGTTCTTTTAATTTCTTTATTTCCATTCACGCATCATTCATTCTTGTTTCATTATATATATAACCATTCATTCTACTCATTCACACCCACTGCACATCACTAGTCTTGTGTTCGCCACGGCACTGACTTGACTCGGTGTCCGTCTGTGGCGCTCAGGTCCATTTGGAGGCGAGGCAGGTGGGGCGCGGCGTCGCGTTCCACGGCCGATAGCGAATCTTCCCCGCCACGTTCCGCTGCCTCTGCTTGCTCACACAGGGTAGCAAGCGTGTCGTGAGGCAGCGCGCGGAAGGCGAAGGCGACGTGTTTCGGTCCTTTCCGCAGATAGGGCCGATGTGTCTCGCTGTTCGCCTCTCGGCCGGTGTCGCGCAGGATGCGCGGCGCCTTCGGGCCCAGCGCCCTGGCAAGCGCCGTTGTTGAGCGCCGTTGGAGCTCCGGCAAGAATTGTTTTTTTACACCCAGAACTCCAAACACGTCGGCGTTTCTAGGGAATCTTTTGAGTGTGGAGGGGAGGGAGGTGCGGGAGCGCCGCAAGGCGCGGTTTCGGGGCGAGCGAATCGGACAGAGGGTGGAGGGAGGTGCCGCCGCGAACACCTCGCAGGCGCACGACCAAATGGAGCGCACGCAAGCGGTGAATAGGCGGTGCTTGAGGGCAGGGTGGAGTTCGGGGGCTCTTAGGAGCGGGCGTAGGAGAGTTGTTCGGGCAGTTATTTTTTGGCTAACGCACTTGGCGTGGGCGTGCCAGCGGAGGCCGCTATCGAGCATCACACCAAGATACTTTGGCTTTTGCCAGGGTATGTGCGCACCGGCCAAGCTCACGACTTCACCGGGGTCGGCCCTCTGTCGGGTGAAGTTGACGGGTGCGCACTTGTCAAGGTTGAGGGTGCGCTTTTTAGCGCCCAGCCATTCGGGAAGCTCAGCGAGGCAGATCTCACCGATTTCCTTCTGTCCGCCGACTTCGCATAATAAGCGAAATCAGCCGCAAACATTAGGAGCCCGCAATGTTGAATGCCGGTTTGTCAAAGCATAGACAGAGGCCCTTTTGTGTGATGGGTTCATTTCCAGTTATTATATTTGTTGACTATGCGAAATTAAGAATTTTCGTCTCGACAAAAATGGCATAGCCGCTTAAAAATCCGTCTTTTAGTAATGCTCCATTCGGGGTACATTAAACATTAACCCGGAGGTAAAAGGAACAATACCCACTCCTTGTCAAAATGGAATACTTGCTCCATTTATATTGTTTTTCTTGGAGAGATAGACATCTATGCCCAAAAATCCATTAATAACGAAGTTAGAAGCAGTTAAAGCAACGCCATGTCCATTTACTAACAAAGGAACATATCGTAGCGACTTTAAACTCTTATCCTGTAAAATTAGGTAAATGTGACAAAGGGCCATTCCCCTCCGAGATATTGATATAGTCATGCTGGGAGATATTACCTCAATCTTAAGAACATCTTTACTCACACGATTGAAGATTTAAAAATAAAATCGTTCTCATCCACTATGTTTTCTTAAAGATGGAATACATGATTCTTGCAGTCTTACGTACAATCAGCAAATTTTTGAATTCCTTGTTTACGTGCTACTCAGTTGTACTAAGTAATTGTACCGCGAGTTCGTTGCCCGTTAATTAAGACGGAAGAGAGTCCTACGATAATTGCAGATGGTAGCGCCTCAGAGCAGGTTGTGCTCGTGCTCCTGGACAGTCATTTTCGCTTCCGTTTGTGACGCGTCAGCGCCCCTCTCCCAGGCTGTGGCTGCAACTTACCGCTTCGCTGCGCAGCACAGCGCTCCCAAACATCCGCATAAAGATGTACATTCCACTTCCTGCATTACACATGTAGTATTCTTATGCTGTGTACAGTTAAAAAGTTTCGCTCTTGAGTTGCGGTACTGCAGCAATTACCTGCGAAACTTCTTTGCTACAGTTTCTCAATAAATCCGAAATTAGAAACTGAATCACAGTTCAATTGTCTGTTAATTCTGTTCAAATCATCGGAATCCTTCTAATTATAGACACTCACTTCTTAGGAACTGATACTGTTAGGAATTTTAGGGACGGTCGGTTAAAAACAAAATAAAAAACATAAATGGGCAGGGGAAGAATATGTAGAGGAAACACTTAATCTTGATAAAAATTACATTTTAAGTTGAGTTTACTGGTTTTAGATATGATATTTTAATAACAACCTTACCAAGACATAATACCTGAAGAAGCGATCTAATATTGGTCCGCGAAACGCTGTAATAGTTTTAAAAGTTTTATCAAGATTGTGTGTTATTTTTATCAAGATTAAGTGTTTCCTCTATATATTCTTAAATATTCCCCCTCCCTATCTATGTTCCTTATTTGGCTGTCCCTAAAATTCCTTACAGTATCAGTTCCTAAGAAGTGATTGTCAATAATCAGAAGGATACCGAAGATTTGAAATCCGAAATTAGCCCAAGTTGATTTACGAATTGCAACCGTCATATTTTGTTCAGGCATTTTGGATGTTTTAATGTGTTCAAATGTGCAAAACAATTACCTCGTTCATTGCGAAACGTCTGACACACTGAACGCAAAATAAACTAAATTGTTATATTGTACTCATCGATGAAATCTTTCACCGGCTCTCCAAGTGAGAATAGATTGATGTTGAAAGGGTTCACAGAATATTTGTTCCTCAGAGAAAAGCCTTGATTTTGGTTATATTATAATAATACGTTGTTTCTTAAACTGCAGGTTGGAGTTTTAAAATGTTACATTTTATGTTGAATGTACCTCAAGAAGCAACCTTCATGCAGACAAGAAACACTTCAATATGTTGCGCAAGGTCACAGTGCCATTTATGTAATAGTACTCAAAATGTTGAAACATTCAATTTGTTAACAATCAGCTTGTGAGTGAAACTAGCATTTTGGAGAGACTTACAGGCAACTTTTGTCAGAAGACTTACAAGTATTTACTTTGATCGTTGATTCGAAGATTTTACGATGGGTAGCGTCATTTGGAATTCAAACATATCACTTCTTATAATAACCATTCACTTCGCAAAGATTTACAAGTATATCAACATTCATTTAAAGAAGTTTTGACTAATGGTTTCTCTGAATAATGCAATGCAGGATTGGTAGACAACTCGCAAAGGTATAATATTCATGTCCCATTGTTGTGATATAATGCCGTTAATTACTGCATTGGAGAATTGCTCCCATCTGAATAAATAACGAAGCTGAATAAATAAAGCCCCAGCACACGGGAAACTCAGAAACGCAGGGTTCTCGCCGTCTCCAGGTCTCGGGTTCCATGTCAATACTGCACAGAGTGCTCCAACCTTGGTCTCCTTGTAACTGGGTTTAGGAATTCGGCGCAAAAACTCAAACAAGAGACTAGGGCGAAAGTCGCGCTCACGCACGCTGGCGCTTGTGTTACTGTTTTCATGCTCCGCTCCGCTCCGCCCCGCCCCGCCCCGCCCCCGCCCGCCACACCTCGTCCCGCCCCGCCCTGTCCCGCCCCGCCCCGCCCCGTCCCGCCCCGTCCTGCCCCGTCCCGCCCTGTCCCGCCCTGTCCCGTCCCGCCCCGTCCCGTCTCATCCCGTCCCGTCCTGCCCTGCCCCAGCCCGTCCCGCCCCGCCCCACCCGCCACACCTCGTCCCGCCCCGTCCCGCCCCGCCCCGCCCCGCCCTGTCCCGTCACGCCCATTCCTGCCCCGCCCCGCCCCGCCCCACCCCGTCCCGCCCCGCCCCACCCCAATCCGTCCTGCCCCACCCCACCCTGATTTCTTAAACCTAAGTAAAGTTTTGTTTTGGCGCCGTCTAGGAAAATTTTATTTATATTTATTTTCAATCACGCCCACCAAGACGGCGCTTCTGGAGACTAGCCCATGCACTAATAATAAGTGTACGGCAGTAAAAGAAGAAGAAACGAACCCCTCTCTGATTTGTAACACTACAAAGCTTCGCACGCAGAAGCTTTTTTTTCCTTTCGTCTGCAACACGACCGGAGAGAGAACGGAGAGGGTCGCCGCCAAGGCGAGAACGGAAAAGAACCAAATCGCCTCGCTAGAAGAATCAACGTCTGTATCGGTGTTGTGGGCAGGCACTGGTCGCCTTTATCTTCTCTCGCGGGGGATATACTTGGAGATCCAATCTAAACACACACAACACACGCCCCGCGCCTCGCTCCCGCCGCGGACAGTTGGCACTCACAGCTCCGTCGCGCGTCACAAGAGTCTGGGCAGCTGCACTCCACCCGAGGCCCACGTCTGAGGAGGGGACAGACTTCTGTTACTGCCTATTTTTTGAGTGTCACGTTTGAAAGATTATTTCGAATATAACATCTCAATTTCCGTTTCCGGCGTAGGTGGCTCAGGGTATGAACTGATATCACTGCAGTGCCTATGACCGGGTCCAAGGTTCGACTCCAGACGGCGGCAGGATTTTCCACGCTAGCTAGGTAGCAAGGTCGAACTCAGCTGCTGTCTGGAGGAGAATTCTAGCGTCCGGCTACTCTATCTACTACTAGTCGGTAGCTTTCTGTGATTTCGCCAATCAACAAGAGCGAAGGCCGGAGCAGTTCCCTAACAAGCGCGCCACGTACCGCACGCAATCTTTCCTTTCTCTCCCTAGTCCTATCCTGACATCAGATTAGTCGGGATCTTACAGCTTGTCCCGGCTGGGGAAATCCCGCCGGGGGAGATACCTACACAGGAAACCCTCCCAAGATTACGTGTAGGATTTCACCAACCATCGGGGGGATGTCCACCACCACCACAACCATCGGACGGGTCTAATGACCTTAGCATTTGAAACCCCCGTAGTACACTAATCAATCCATTCTTAGGACAACCTTCTTGTGCGAGTGCGAGAGTAATTGAAGTTTATCGAATCGAAATGCTGTGCAGTAACGGTGTATGAATGAAAAAGTAAAATATTATCTCTAAACTGAAAAAGAACAGTAGGAATCACTTCGTATTAAGACAAAAATTAATCCAAATTAGATAAGCCAAAGAGCACTCTGTCTCTTTAAATTTGTGTAATTAAATTAAGCTAGAATTAAGTTACCATCAGTTGTTAAGAAAGTCCCCCTGTAGCTTTTCAAGTTGCAAGGCAGTCGCTCAAGTTTACGTGTAAAGTTTAACTCTATTACCGCCTCCGGGGGGAGGGTTCTGTGGAGGACCTGAAATGGAAGGGATGTTTGTGAATATAAAGTAATAAGTGTGAATGACAAAAAATGGAAAAAAATTGAAGAAAGAAGCAACTAGGTGAACATTACTTAGTATAAAGGGGAAAAAATGTTCAAGTTAGGTATGGAAAAATGCTTACATAACTGTTAAATTGGATTTAATCAAAAATGAAGTTCGTTTTAGTTAGTTATTAAGAAAAAAACTAGCTGCTTAAGCCGTAAGACAGCTCAATGTACCCAAATAACGATGATAAATCCTGCCTCCACAGGGGTACTGTAGAGGGTAAATTGTTAAAAGCCTCCTCAGGGGGTTCCGTGGAGGGGATTAAATGGAAGGGTTGTTTGGCGACGGGGCGAGAGGAGCGCGGCGCGGCGGGCGGCGAGTCAAAGTGGGCGGCGGCGGCGGCGAACGGAGCTCCGAAGCTGCCGCTGCTGATCCTCTCTCCTCCTCCTGGAAGGTGGTTGACCTCCGTGCAGACTGCGCGCAGGGGCGGCGGGCGCCCGGTGCTCGCGTCTCGCAGTGGGCCGATACTTCTTCTTCTTCTTCTTCTTCTTTTTCTTCTTCTTCTTCTTCTTCTTCTTCTTCTTCTTCTTCTACTGCCGTCTTGGTGGGCGTGATTGAAAATAAATATAAATAAAATTTACCTAGACGGCGCCAAAACAAAACTTTACTTAGGTTTAAGAAAAAAAAGTTTATGTTAGGTACGCCAAAGTGCTACTTTAATAACTAGTAAATTAGATTTATGCTAAAATTAAGTTAGTTTTAATTAATTTTAGTTAATGGTTAAGAAAACCCCTCCCTCTCAGCTGCTTAAGCCGCAAGGCAGGCATACCAATTAAGAAGAATAAATTCCTGCCTCCTCAGGGGCACTGTGGAGGCGGGAACTTTACTTTTTTAAATAAATTTAAAAAATTAAAATAAAAAACAGAAGCACCTTCCTGAGTCCTCTGCAAGTATACCTAGGGTAGTTTGCCATTGCTTTCGCCAGTGGAGCTAGAGCGCCAATTTTGACATTTGATTTGAACACCAGATAGCGAAATACTAGATATAATATCCGCAACCTTATCCAGTAATTCAAATCGAAACTGATTGGTGCTAAATTGCTAGAGAATTTAATTTTGCCAGGATGAGCCAAGTGCGTTTTCTGGGATCTGTTTTACATGCCGATAAGCGTCCGTATGCATGCTGACTATTCTTGGAACCTCAAACATCCCCCCTACTTTGACCAGGTTTGAACCCGCGAACTTGAATCAGGAGCTCGGCATGATAGCCACTATACCACCGAAGAAACCGGAAAAATACTAAGTGACTGAAATAATTGAGGTCACCTTTGTTGACTGAGATTCATTCAGAGAGCCGGCTTTTGCCGACATCATCAGTCTAGAAATAATGTAAAGAAGTACAAAATAAAAAATAAAAAAACTTTTAAAAAGTGTACTATTTTGTATTTTATTTAGTGTATTATTTCTAGACTGATGGTGACGGCAAAGCCGATTCTCTGAATGAATGGAGTTGACAAAGATGGAGACAAACATTTCATCCTTTAATAATGTCAACAATATCTCATCAGCATTCCCACGACAATACTAGTGGATTGCAGGAGCAAAAACGATGCTGAACAAATCCACAAAAAATGCTTCTCCAATTCTTCAACATTGCGGTTATTAGCGATTTCTGTTACAGTTATAATGCAATTACAATGTAATTACAATGCAGTCACAGTTACAATACAACAGTAGAAAAATCTGAAGTTAAAATTAATAAAGTGCCAAAATATTTCAGCACAACAGTTCTTTACATATCAAGAAATATATATATATATATATATATATATATATATATATATATATATATATATATATATATATAAGTTGCTGGTCCTGAACGCGACACGTGAGTAGCAACTATTTATTGGTGGGCGGCCTTTTCCTCGGAGCCTTGGAGTCGCATGAAGTGAGCTGTGTGTATGAAATGATGTACTGTGCACGAGGATTCAGTCACTCAGCGCAGAATGAGAATAGGCGAAATAACACAACCAAATATTTGTGTTTTTCAGACGCAATCTAAACTATTTCATTGTGTTCGGATTTTCCCCCAGTTTCTGGGTATTTAACGACACCATACATGCCTCTCACATGCCTGGACGCTGCATTTTTTGTCATAAATTCGAAGCAAAAAAAACTGCCACTGCGGCACTTACAATCTTTGCCACGGAACGGAAGTTGACATGGCAAGTTTCACTTTTTTCGGAGGGCTCGTTGGCCAGTTTCTGCCCACTGCGCCCGCCGCCTTTGGGGCTGTACCTGCTGCGCGGTGCGGCGGCGCCCCGCTGTCTTTGTGAAGGGGGCGCGGCCTCTCCGCAGGTGCGTTCTATTTGCGGACGCGCGCGGAACCTGTAGCCGCGCAGAGGGCGCCCCAGCCCCCAAGCCGCACCCCACCCCACCCCCCGCCCGCCGTCCCCGCCCACCTGGCCCTCTCGCCGTCCCCGCCCTCTGCCATGTTCTTGTCCCCCGCCTTGCCTCCACCTGTGACGCCTTCCCCGCCCTTCTTGTCTCCATACCCGACCCCATCACGCCCGCTCACCCCCCGAAGACTTCGTCCCCGCCCATTCCCCGCCCATCCCTGTCGCTTCCCTCCTCCCCGCTCGCACACCACCTGCCCCGACGCACTTCTTGCCAATCCACCACCTTCCAGCCACTCCTACACCCCACCCCCCGCTCGCCTCCCACCCATTCCTCTCTACCCCCACTCCCAACTACGGCTTGGCCCGCTCGTTAGTGGAGTCGCCCGCCGCCGCGCGCCCTGTGAAGTCGAGCCGGGGCGTGTCCCCACGCGGAGCGCCCGGGATTATGTCGCCCCGCGAGAGAGCAACTGCTTTCGCCGCCCGCCCCTCCCCTCACCGCTCCGACCGGCGCGGGAGCTAATGGAACGCGCTTTGGCGGCAACGCGCCCGGCCCCGCCCCGCCTCCGCCCCGCCCCCCGAAGCGAGGCCCGGCGGAGATCTGTTCCGCGATGCGCCGCGCCGCGCCGTTTTCGACAGGCGGAAGCTTGTTGGGGGTGGCGAAAGAGACCCGTTGTGTGTCCTGCCTAGCCCCCACCCCACCCCCACCTGCCGTTCCCGCTCACCCGCTGTCCCCGTCCCCCGTCCCCGCCCGCCTACCTCCCGCTCGCCTTCCCCGTCCTTGTCCCCGCCCGCCGTTTCCTCCCGCCTTCCCCGCCCGCCTGTCCCTGCCTGCCGCCATATCGTCGCCCCCGCCCGCCCTTGTCCCTGCCTTGCCTCCACGGCTGCCCTCCGTGTCTCCACCCTGCCTCCGCTCCCGACGCGAGGCTCCGTTGTCGGGGGTGGCGACAGAGCCCCGTTGCCCGCGCCGCGCCGCGCAGGGCAGCGGCGGCCCGCGCGTGACTGGGGCGCGCATTCCTCCGGGTGCAGGCAGATGGCCGTGATGGACGGCTGTCGCCTGAATCATCTCTGCCATTCATTCGGAATGCGCGCGGGTTCTTGCGGCCGGCACGTCGCTTCGATGGCGACCGACCTTTTCGGAACTATTATCCCTTCACCCTAAGAAAAACCCTGATGTAAACAAACTGGAGAAAACTTTGCGCCGCACTACGCTTCTGATTGGACAACTCCAAGTGCACTACTTTCGATGACGCGAGTAGCATGCCCAGCCCATTCAAACGGAATAAGAGCAGTCATGCAAATGTCATGTTCATGCAACTACTGTACTTACGATCAGTCTGCTTCAGGAAATGATGGTCAACAACCGGATGTTGTCAATCATTTGTATAAATTGGTTGGCCTACAATTGGGAACTTCTTGATCACAATTCACAAGCTGCAACAAGTTCGCGAGCGCACGTGTTTCGTTCCTGCGCTTTGTCCTTTGGATGCAAGGAAAGCACTTTCGATCTAACAGCGCTGACTACAAAGTCATCGTATGTTTCACAGAGGTTTCTTCCCTGGCGTTTGTAATTCTCTCTTGTCAGTCAGCTCTTTCCGGAATTTCAATACGATGAATACGGATATTCCGGTAAACTCTGCGATTTTTAGTGGTGATATGAAGGGAGGATGATGATAATGATGATGATAATAATAATAACAATAATAATAATAATAATAATAATAATAATAATAATAATAATAATAATAATAATAATAATAAGTCAAACCACACGTATCAAGTTCAACAAAAAATACTCCATGTTGAACAAAAATACCTAATTGACAACGACACAACCAGGCTAATGGTAGCTGAAAAGCTAAAAGAGAAAATCCAAGCATGGGCTCAACAAATAAGACGGCACAAACGTAGAATCGATTTCCGTGTACAGAACCGGTTGTTTGAAACAGACGCGAAGAGATTCTATCGCAGTCTGACTCAAAAACCGAATGGCAATGCTGCTCCTCCTTCAAAAGATGACGTCGAAACATTTTGGTCAGGAATCTGGGAGGAAACCAGATCCTACAACAAAGACGCATCGTGGCTCCAATCTGAAGTTGATGCTGCCAATGGACTCGTGGAAACAGTGGAACATGTTCAAGGATTCTCGAAAGAGGACCTATGCCAAACAATTAAGAATATGGGAAACTGGAAATCCCTGGGGTTGATAAGATCCAGATTTATTGGATTAAGAAATTAACAGCACTACATTCTCATCTAGCAAAGGCTGTTAATAAAATTTTAGAAAATCCTAACGAACTCCCCGAATGTCTCACTCGCGGCATCACGTATTTGCTACCCAAAGGAGGAGACAGCTCTTTGGCGAAGAACTACAGGCCAATTACTTGCCTGCCAGTAATGTACAAACTTATAACTGCAGCAATAGCTGACAAAATGTATAGGCACCTAGAGAAGAACCATCTGTTGCCAGTTGAACAGAAATGATGTCGTAAAGGTTCCTATGGCTGTAAGGAAATCTTGCTTCTGAATAAAATCATTTTGAATGATGTAAAGAAACGAAAACGTAATTTAAGCATGGCTTGGATTGACTACCAGAAGGCCTTTGACAGTGTACCACACGATTGGATTTTGAAGATCCTGGAGATCTATCGATTTCATCCTAGACTTGTTGAGTTTTGCAAGGCTAGTATGAAGTCGTGGAGCACCAGGTAACTAATCCACAGCGGAAAGGGAGTAGTAGAAACAAGAAGTATTCAGATTAACAGGGGAATTTTTCAAGGAGATTCACTATCCCATCTGCTGTTTTGCATTAGTTTGATTCCTCTATCGAGACAGCTGTCGCACACTGACTTTGGTTACAAGCTCCATGGTGATGAAAGGCCTGTATCACATTTATTTTACATGGATGAATTAAAGTGTTTGCTAAGAATGAAGCGATTCTCTCCCAAATGCTGTCTGTCATCAATGATTTTAGCAATGACATCTGCATGAAGTTTGGTCTTGACAAGTGTGCAGAAGTCAACTTAAAAAGAGGCAAAATGACCACGTCAGAGAACATTGAAATTGATAGACACACTGTGATTCAAGATCTTGAGCCAGGTAAAACTTACAAATATCTGGGCATTGAAGAATGTGAGACCATCTCGAACGACACAATGAAAGAGAGAATTCGCAGGGAGTATTATAGAAGAGTGAGACTTGTCCTGCAGTCCGCTCTGAACTCCTGGAATAAAATATCAGCAATAGGTAGTTTGGCGGTGCCTGTAGTCGAATACAGTTTCGGACTAGTAGACTGGACTGAGCAGGAAATTCGCATCATGGATCGAAAAACCAGAAAACTGCTTACAATGCATCATGTTGCCCACCCCCGAGCTGATGTACATAGACTTTACGTGTCACGTAAGGAAGGAGGAAGAGGCCTGAGACAAATTGAAGCCTCCTGGCACAATGCAATAACCGGGATGGGAAAGTATGTAGTCAGCCATCAAGATGACCCACTAATGAGGCAGGTCATGACATCTGACCGAAGAATGGGAAACAGAGGTATTGTAAGTGTAGCAAGAAGCATTGCGAACAAGACTATGCAAGACACCCAGAATGACAGAGACACTGAACTTCTGATGCTACTTAACATGAAATTTAAGACACAAAAAATGTTAAAGAAATCGTGGAGAGACAAACCACTCCACGGACAATATTTGAAACGAATGGACAAGGTGCAGATCAATAAAGATCAATCATTTATGTGGCTTAAAAGGGGAAGAATGAAGCCAGAATCGGAAGCACTTGTAATAGCTGCCCAAGATCAGGCCTTGAGAACACGACATTATGATAAAGCGGTTCTCAAAATTTCCCAAGATGATAAATGCCGCATTTGTCAGGAACACGTAGAAACCATTGATCATATTGTCTCAGCTTCTCCAATCCTAGCAAAGACCGAATACTTGAAAAGACACGATAGGGTATGTAGCTACCTCCACTGGCAGATCTGTACCGCCCTCGAAGTTCGGAACACATGCCCCAAGTGGTACGAACACTCACCGAAACCGGTGACGTCTGTAGGATTGTGTACGATATTGTACGACCAACAAATTCAAACTGATCGCACGATAGCTGCAAACAAACCGGATATAGTCATCCGGGATTTGGAGAACAAATCGTGTTTACTTATCGATGTTGCTGTACCTTGCGATCAAAACGTCGTTACCAAGGAGGCAGAGAAATGTCTTAAATACAAGAGTTTGTAAATCGAGATCAGCCGAATGTGGGGCGTAAGAGCACAGGTCGTCCCGATAGTTATCGGAGCTCTGGGATTTGTTCCGCAAAATTTGTGTAAGAACTTGTCTAAACTCCCAGGTAATTCAAAGGACTGGGAAGTGCAAGAAATCGCTTTATTTGGAACAGCCCACATTTTGCGCAGTATTGTAAGGCACCGACAGTCGCTAGATCTACTCCTTAGGTAGCTGGTTGCAACCTGGAGTATATTTATATTTAGCCGACTCATAACATCTTTAGTCGTGATGTAGTGAAAATAATAATAATAATAATAATAATAATAATAATAATAATAATAATAATAATAATAATAAGAGCGGGATGTAGCGCTGCAGGGCAGAGCGGCCCAATCTATTTCATAACATTAATTACAAACTTCGTCAAAACCTACTATTTTGCCCGAAACTTATTCTGTTGTATTTGATCTCGTTATAACGCCAGGGAAGTTACAATGATTGAAAAATGATATTAGTTCATCTTTTGCCATAAATATATTTAAGAAGAAAATGTGCCCGCTATACTTTCAAATTTTGTGACCCAGACTGGTACATTTTCGTTTTTAAACGTCACAGTGCGCAATTTTGTCAACTGTAATTGATTTATATGTAGAGACCGGATTTTTATGTAATTACATATTTCTTGTCTTTCTACTTGCCGTTCGCAAAATTGCAATCTTGCCGAATTATCGCCCTCCTAATACAATATCCAATGTTTTTGTTACATAGTTTTACATATTTACTACTATATTACATATTTTACATATTTTGCAGTGTAATGATCTGGGATCATTTCAATAATATTTAGAAACAATTTAGTGAAAAAGACCTATTGAATCTGGACTGAGTAAACAAAACAGGAACTATTTATGGTAAACATTGTATAGAATAAACAAGTGACGGCAGTGTTGATGCGAACCGGACAGTGTGTCGGCGTCATCGGTGGTGTGTGACAGCACAAGCGATCAACCCGGACTGGTGGGGGTCAAGCTGCACGCTCGGAGCAGCGAAATCTGGTGTCCAATGGTTGGAAAGTGCGGATGCCGACAAATAGGGGAGTCAAATAATTTCTTGGTTATTGTTTGGAGAAGATAGAACAAATTGGTCAAGGCCAAGATTGTCATATTAGTAATAAGGAGTAAAAGAATGGCCAGTATGATCATTTAAAGGAGCATACGCATCCGTAATGATAACATCATTAAATATGGGAATATTTACGTAATAGTGTATGCTTTGTTGTTTTGTTTTGTGTTTATTCTGTGTGTGCGTATATTGATGTGTTTATGTTAATGTTGATGTGCGTAACGTAGATGAACGCAATGGGGTATAAGAGAGAATTTATTAATGAATAAATGAAGGAAGGCATAATTGCCAACAATTGCAGTTTTCTCTTACATCAATGTGTTTTTATTTAAGTAGTTAAGATACTGGCAGCACTGCAACGGAGGCTATGTTTGGGGTTTTCCGTATGGAGGCGGTCACAACCCACTAATATATATTTATGTGACGAACTGCAGAAGGGGGCTAGCAAAGTTAGTTCAGTAGTATTTGTTAAAGGTAGATAAGGTGGGAGTGAGACCCCCATTACCGTTACATTGGCAGCACAATGTGGTATTGTACAAGTGTATGATAATAAAGTTAGTGATAATTAAATAGAGAGTAAACAGAGTGAGTAAAACCCCCGTACCGTTACAGCAGTTTTCACAATTTTCTTATTCTATCAATTTTCTTCAATTTTATTACAATTTTTTAAATGAAAATAAGTATTTTCAAAAAATCAGCATTTTCTCCTGTATTATTGGTGAAATTTAGTAACACTGACACTGGGTTTTCTGACCTGTAAGCTTAATTTCAGAGAAAAATTTGCAAAGTCCTGTATTACAGTAGATGAAGCTTTTACTACTGACGAGAAAGTTGAATGAAGCAAAGTGTGCATCAGCTTGTACTCTCCAAAATGTTTTTAAAACGTTTGTATTCATTTTAAAACTTATTTAAGAACATTTTTTCTAAATGTAATTTGTGTTATGTAAATGTTCTTTTTAATTAGAAAATTATAATATAACATATTATATCCGATTTTACATATTTGTTACATATTCTTACTGTTTTCATTACATATTTGTGTACATATTTTGACGTTTAATACAACATATTTTTCCGGTCTCTAGTTATGTGTGTACGGATTGTCATGTGAGTCAACAGCTTCACGATTTCTTTCTTGCAGTGATGGGAGAAATACTTTCACTACCCTAGTGGCGGTTGAGTTATGGAACAATTGAGAAAGCGGAACTTGGGGGATACACATGCGAACTTCATAAGATGTGGTAGGCTGTATTAAGGGAATATTACCAACACTCTTGTCAAACGAAAGTTATGTTGTATAATGAATTTCCCCTAAGTTTTGTAAGAGCTTGACCTACGTTCGTCGCTCACGTTCTTCCTTCAAGTAGAGTGCTCTGCAAGGAATTCCCAAAATGAAATAATTCGACAGCGGGTTATTCCGGAAACACTTGTACTAGAGGCAAAGAAAAATGCGAGAAAGGAAACGATAAATGCTATCGTATTTGGAAAATTAATTTCCAAATTTTCAACCATCATTCCTACTTATATTGTTTTCCTTTGTCCCTTTCCATGTCCAAGAAATCTGACATGGAAAAAATTTGTGTAGATTATTCTTTAGTTTACAAATAGTTTTTGCTGTCCATCCACGTTGCATAATGCAGCGTCACATTTGTACGTCAGGCTGAAAGGAAAAAAGATGGAGTTATGAAAACTAGTTTGTTGTTTACTACTTATCTCGTGCAAGAGAGAAACAAATCAAAGAAATGATACATGTTAAAAGGTCATGACACGTCACTACAGACTCTAAAGGTGCCCTTGTTTTCATGGAGATGAGACTTCAAACTAATGTTCGCAAACGTCACAAGATCGTCTTCTAGAGACGTCTTGATTTTCAATACATTTTACTTAATTTCTTGTCCTCTGGCAGGACAACAAATACTTTTTACTAAAAGCAAAAGAAAATGTTGGTTGTAGTAGATATGTTTGATTTAGGTGGATGAAACGTGGTCAAAAGAGTGTTGACAGGGAAACATGTTTTGAACACAATTTTATTTTTGTAAAGAATTTTTTCCCTTATGTTATGAGTGTCTTATAATTAAATAAGAGTTTTATAAGGTCCAATTGAGACAGTCAATTTAAGAAATAAAAAATAGTAACAATATATAAATAATGTTTTGTAGAACCTGGTGATGGGAAAAAAATGAGTTTCTGAAACGTTGTACAATAAAGGAATTGAGTTGTTTCTTAAGTAATTTTTTAATTCTTAAATTGACAGTCTGAAATATATATTGGACCATATAAAAATAGTTTTTTCTGTTAGGCCGAATAATTAAATCAATTAACTGTACATTAAATGCTAATTATTACTTATTACTTCAATTACTATTTATGGAGTGGAATGTTTGGAGCGAATAAAACAAAACAGAACTTATTTGAAAAATCTGTTGAGGATGAGGAGAAAGAAGGCAATATGCGCTGCATGGCAAATGTTTTCTGAGGTGATAACGGATATCTTTATTTGGTAATCAAACAGGTAATAATAACTTTTCAAATTCAAATCACCTGCTTTTCAGATTGTACTGAGAAATTTATAATTTTCTTTCACACCAAACATGCTTCGCAAAGCGTTAATGCAATGAATATCCGTTTTGAAAACTTTCAATGGCAGGGTATTTGTTGAATTGTGAAAATCACGAATTATCTTGTTATCCTATTCCAAAGAGCTCTTGTAAGTAAACCCTCAACATTCGCGGGAGTTAGGTTCTCAGAAAACCTCGCGAATGTTGAGTGTATATTTTAATGAAGAATGGTGGGTCAGGTTCCTGGATATCTAGAAGCTGTTTAAAAATAAAGAAAAAATTCTAACAAACAATTGCAGAAGAACTGAGTAAGTGCTACCAAAACATTTCTCAAGTAACATCCTAAAGAGAAGAAATAGAACAATATTTGAAACTAATTTCAAAGTTGAAAGTGATTGAATATAGAATTTGGTTATGTTTTGGTTCATCACCCTCCTCATTCTAATACACAAACATGGAAAAGTCGCTGCTTCTATTTCTCTCTTAAATTTCGAAGTTATTTCCCTGTTCGGATCACATTCGAATGCCCTTTCCACTAGAGCTTGTTGAAGTTTTAAAACGCCAATAACAGCTTTGACATTAAAAGTGGTCCACGACACAGTTTCGCTTCTGTTACTTCATTACGTTCGAGTTTTACTTTGCCGATAATTTCCCGAATCTGCTCTTGTAAGGTGAGGTCAGATAATGAGAGTTGCACAGATCCTGAATGGCTTTTCTGTTCATCAGTGGCGTAGCGTGACTCGCGTGTTTGGGGATGCTCAACAATAACGCCATATGAACACATCATGGTCTTTAATGTTCTCTAGAATCTATGTTATCAAATGTTACAATACTTCAACAGATTTATGTCAGGAGACTTCTTGAAAGTAAATCATGCAATGGCTCAGCTTTAATGCGCGATTGGCAATGAGAACACTTGTGAATTTATACATTTCAGATCAAAATAATGTTTAATATAGTTAAGGAAGAATTCATCTTCTTCTATATTAATTAAGAATTAGTAGGCAAGCACTATTTCTCCTGTTTGTGCCCACGACCAAGCAGAGAATCCCAAGTGAGAAAGAAAATATTTCACTGACGTCAAGTGTGCTGTGCTCTCGTACACAAACGAGCAACTCTCATACGCCACTTTGCTCAGTCGTACGCTAGCGTACAAAACTGGCGAATCTCTTGGTGAGGAGGGGAGGGGGGAACCTAGCCGTCTGCGCATGCGTCATTGCCCGTCGCAATCTTGTGGCAGACGCTAGAAGAATTTTAGCATCCAAGCAATCGGAGGCCAGCTTGTAATAACGCGCCGAATTCAATCGTAGGAAATCACATAAAATTAATACAAAACGTGTTTCGCTCAACGGACCACTTGTAAGTTTATCGATACAATATTTAGGGTTCTTTGATTAATATTTTACGTGGGAATGCTCAGCATCTTAGCGTCCCCTGACGCTACGCCACTGCTGTTCATGTGGCCAAAACCCTACCTCCAATTTCACGCAACTGAATTGAATTGTTTTACAATTGTATTATTCTATAAATGTGAATTGACATTCCAACTTTGATATTTTTGCATAACGTGGTACTTTGAGCTCCGGTGTCTGTCGGATTCGTTTCCCAGATAACGCTGATAGAGGAAATAAAATGTGCTAGCTTTCAAAAAAGTACGACCAAAGACGCACTCGTGAATGTTGAAGTCGCGAATGTTAAAACCGGGAGCATTTCTCTAATCGCGAATGTTCGGAACTCGCGAATTGCGAATTCGCTGATGTCGAGGGGTTTACTTCAAAGGATTATTTAAAAACCTGATTCTGTTACTTCAAATTATTGCACAAATAATAGAAACTTATATTATTTAAATAAATACAAAATAATTAAAAACATATTACCAATTGTTTCCTTATTTTAAAAAAACGTATAATACAAAAACCTAAAGATGCAAAATAAAATTTGCCGAAAAAGATTTCAACAGGCTTATTCGTAAAAAAACTCCTAGTTACATTTAATCAAAAAAGTCAAGTTTGGGGCTGTTTTCTTTTTTTGAGGAAGAGAGGCAAGATTAATCACATCAGATCATAGAGAAACTAGACTATCCTTTCTCTCTGTGCAGACTATTGGAATGAAGAAGAGAACGTCTCCAAAGAGGGCTCTGAATTGTAAATGCATTACCGTTGATGGCCCGAGAATAATGAGACGTGAAAAGACAATATACATTAGTAGTAGAGAGATAATTTTCCCATCCTCATTTTTGTAAACGGAAAGTATTAGTGCGGGCAATAATCTTATCTGTGAAATCTATACAGCATTGTGTGCGAATGAGACTTGGATGAGAGACAACTCCAACTTCACGTAATTACCAAAGTTCAGCAGCAGTCTCCCGCCAGAGTTTAGGGGGCCGGGCGCTAGTCGTAATCGGTCGGTACACACCCGCAAGTTTGTATAGGACCAGCAGCCGGCCAAGTGGTTCTAAATGTAGGGTCTCGCTTTGAAGAGGCGTGCCCGCACCGCGATATCCCGGAGCTGAAAGCAAATGAGCCAGCCGTGCGATAAAAGTGAAGTTTATAACGTCCTATTCTCGTCCTGGTTCAGAAGACAGCTTTCGACGACTTGTCGACGTTCCGCTTCGGCATCCGTGTCATTGTGGAAGACGCCGCCTTGAGTGCTTTTGTAAGGCGGAATCCTGTGGCGCGTTCCGAAATAGCTACTTCCGACAAGTGGCTACGATACGCGTTTCTTCGTGTTAGCAAACAGACTTAGTATGCTTTATGTACTCGTTTATCGGCGAGAAAGATATTTGGGTTTCAGGTAACTGAAGTTCGTGTAAGATTAATCACGGAAGGAAAACAATGATATAGTCGTCCTCGTGCAAGAATGTACTCGTCGAAAAATCAGTTTCCAGGGGACAATCTCCAACAATGACTTTTAATTCGTGTGCCGTATCTCTGCATACGTTAGACTGTTGGACTGTTAGACTGTGAAGGAGAAAAATTAGTTCTATGCTATAGAAAGTAGCAAAAATATAATATAATATTGACTTAAATATTTTGAAAACTATTATATGTTCGTAAGTTTTTGAGAATATCCTATCTAACCGTGGTTTTTAACCTACGCTAAACAAACTTGCCTTGCAATCCTTACTTCTTGAAGAAAGAAAAATCCAAGAATAAAGTATAAACTATCTCTAAAACGTCCATGGCGATTCTTCTAAACAAGCCTGCGTTTCCTCCTCGAAAGTCCTACCTGCTGCGTTGCATTCCGCGCGGAGAGCAGGGAAATGTGTAAGTGACCCGCCATTTAGAAAGGGGAGAAAGGCTAGCGAGTGGTCTCTGACATAATTATCCAGGTAAAACGGTTGCTGTGCATGCGAAGAAGAACGGCCGGTGGCGCATCGTGGCGGTCGGGCGAGCAGATTTTCCTTTCGCAGTTCCCCTACCCTCCCCACCGCCGACCACCTTCCCCTTCTCCTCCTCCGCGCGCGCGCGCGCGAGCGAGAGAGAGGGGAGGGAGGCGGCGACGGCCGAGTGACCGACCGCGTGGGGCGTGCGTGTGTTCGCAGGGTCTGTGAGCAGCAGACGCTCCCGAGCGCCGGCGCGCGTCGGAGGCGGCGTCGATGGCAGCAGCAGCTGCGCGCGCGCGCAGCCGGAGAAGAAGGCGCGGAGCGTGAGGAGCGCGCGGCGCAGCCATGAGGATGCGCAGCGGCCGCCCGCTGCTGCTGCTGCTGGCGCTGCTGAGCGCGCTGCGGGGCGCGAGCGCGGGGGCGGCGCGGGGCGCGGGGCGCGGCCGCAGCCGCCTGCAGGACGGGGACGACGCGCTGGGCTCCCCGGGCGAGCTGGCCTGGCAGGCGTGGCTGCTGATGGACGGGTCGGCGACGGGCAGCGGCGGGGCGGGCGCGGAGGCCGGCGGGCCGCGCCGCATCACGCCCAAGTCGGTCTTCATCGCGCCGGCCTTCGTCCCGCAGACGCTCCCGCCGTGCGCGGACGGGCACAAGCGCGACGCCGCCGGCCGCTGCGTGCAAGTGGTGCACATCAACCGGGACGCGCAGCTGAGCTTCCTGCTGCAGCGCCTCAATGCGCTGCACGCCCGCCCGGCGCCCGGCCGCCTGCCGCTGCTGCCGCTGCCTGCCCGCGTGCAGGACGCCGGCGCCGCCCCCGCCGGGCCCTTCAAGGTGCCCCTGCGGGTGCCGCTGCCCACCTCCTCCACCGCGGACCCCTCGCCGACCACGGCGCCCGCGCCCGCCACCGCCACCGCCACCGCCCCCGCCACGGACCAGCCACCGCAGGTGTCCGTGGTCATGGCGGACATGTCCAAGCGCAGCAGCGGCGAGCAGGCCGAGGTGACCTCGGAGCCGGCCAAGCCGCTCATCACGGTGTGGACGGTGGAGAACGATACGTTGCACAAGAGCCAGGACGTGGACGGCGGGGGTGCCACGCTGTCTGTGGAGCTGCCCGCCACCACCACGGAGGCGGTGGACGAGGGACAGACGTCGGAGGTGAGCCCGCCGCTGGCGGACGTGCCCGAAGATGCGCTGCCCATGCTGGTGATCAGCCCGGGCACGCCCTCCCCCGACAACACCACCACCACCACCACCCCCGCACCCGCGCCGCCGTCCAACGGCACGGCGCAGGCCGAAGGGTCGGGCGAACCGAGCACGGCTGACGGCGACGACGACAAAGCGACTCAGCTCGAGGGCGGTCCCGGCGACGCGAACGACGCGCCGCCCAAGGAAAGCGACGGCGAAGAAGAGGAAGAGGAGGACGACGGCGGAGAGACCGGCTCGGCCGATGTGATGGAGCACATCGAAGTGGTGCCCATATCCGAAAACTCGCGCCACAACTTGCCCATCATGGGCGAGGACCACGACCAGGACACGTCTTTCAGCCAGGCCGGTGGCGCGGCCAGCGGCTTCTCTGGGATGTTTCGTCCGATTCCGCTGGAGGTGATTCGCAGTTCTCCGACGCGCGACGAGGCGCCTCCGGTTCCTCAAAGTCTTCACGTGCGGTTCCCTAGTGATTCTGGCGAACGCGACGAACCCCACACGGTGCACTTTTTCAAGGGAAATTATATCAAGTTTCCCACGGAGCACGCGTATCGGTACAAACACAGACCAGTGACAGAAGAGTTTTCAGACGCGAAACAGACGTTTTGGTGGATACCGAGTGGTTGGAGGATAGAGCAGCAAAGGCATCAGCAGCCAGCCTCGCAAGATTTCTGGCCTCGAATGTCATTTAGTGAAGATCCGTCGCTTTTTAGTCAGTACAACCCGTCTTATCACTCCCCGTTGCCATACCAACAGCGACAAGCACAGTATGATCCACAGTGGTCCTCGATGAGGAGGCAAATGACTTCGTAGTTGCAGTCAAACTGTTTGTTAGGCCAGTATTTATGATAAAATGTATATTTGTATTATAATGTTTGTAAATATTTGTACATATCTTCTCCTGAGTTTATCAGTTTAACTGAATTCATTATGAATGTTAGCTGTAATGAGTGTTTCTTCACATGTTATTCCAGTGATAGTTTCAGGTTTTGATTTAATCATGTCTGAAACTACAGTTTTGCGGAGTTCAGTCTATGCTACTAGTACCAGTATTTAAGAAACTAGTTTGTTTTGTTTTCTATCTACAGTGATACACATAATCAAAGTTTGATATTTTGATGTTTGTGTACATAAATGTATTCAAAATGTAAAAAAAACTAAAACAATATTAAATTAATTTTAGTAATTGTTATGGTTTGTATCTTTTTAATTTCTTTTCACTTGCTAAATTGGCATTTTTTTAGTTATGACATTATCAAGAAAGTGTAAGCTAGATGGAAACTCACATTAATCAAATTAAATTCTCAGGATTAGGAAGCATATTAAAAATGAAAAAGATTATTTTATTTATTGCCATTAAATATACTTGAAAAATGAAACTTAACAAAAATCATTTTGATAATGACTCAATTGTTAAAATAGATTATTTATTATTATTATTGTAATAATAATGAAAGAAATATCTTCACTTTTACTGTGAATTTTGTAATTACTAGCAAAAGAAAGAAAGAAAGATTTCTATTGACCTACTACTAAATTAATGCCTTTGTTACCTTGAATTTCCTTGTAATCTTGGTGCAGAAGCTTGTGCCTAAGCCAAAGTGCAGATTTTCTAGGTTTAGTTCCTTGAGAATAAGCCTCTTTACAGTGGATCTTTGAAGATTAATCTAAACATTTGCAGGGGAGAAATATTTCTTTTAATTTTTGTTAAAAAAATGATTTCTGGAGAGTTTCTATAATTTTTTTTTTTAATCTAATCAATTGTGCTTTTAGAAATGGACTTTATTGTGAAAAAAGGAAAAGAAGTTTGATATTATCTGATTTGATTTATTTATCATCAACAGTAAAAACTATGGGAGAGAAATGTTTATTTATGCATCATTTTGTTTATAGATATTAACATAACTTAGAGTATGATTAAGAGAAATTCAGTAACAAATAAAAAAACATTTCAGACTGTCAAAACAAATGTTGAAATATTGTTCTAGTCTTCCTTTGAAATTACTTATAATATTGCAATTATTACTGTCATGTTCTTGAATGTTTCTGTTCTATCCTCAAATATAGCAAATAACATGAATTATTTAATTTTGCTTGTAATTATCTTTACACAAGGTAATGCATTTATTCAGTTTGCAGAAACAAAGTACCACTCAGAAAATATTGCCATTATGAATTGCATGAATTTAGTATGAGGTACCAAGTTTCTAGATTGCAATAGTGCAATTACTTCTGGAAAATGTACTACAAAGAGAAACAATTTTCTTTTCTTTTATTAAGGCTTTCTTTTGCTGCGTAATTATAATTTATTATAATATTCAAACAGTATAATTTATTGACATAGATACTAGGCCCAACATTCTGTGAAGAGATGAAACAAAACAACTAACAAAAATTAAATAACAGTTGAAGTAACATAGTGTGTTTGTTTATTTACTACAATCATTAATTAGGCAGGAAATGGAATAATTTCTATTATTAGTGTCAAATGGAAGTAACGTTACTTAAATCTCTATTGTACCACACTTCCCTCACCCCATCCCTGCCATCCTGTGTTTGGCCCCTTCTTACACCTCATCCGAGGCTGCTCCAACCATGCCTCAGTCCCTGCTGCCTGTTCAACCACATTGCGTCATACCACTGTAAATTAAAGGTTGCATAAAAAGAAGAGAAAAAATCTGTAGGGGAGCCTCCAGCTAGTTGTGGGCATGGAGACCCCCATTTAAACATGAGTCTACTACCCAAACTTTCAAATGAGCCCTCAACAATCTCTGGAAGTGTTCTGAGGGCTCCACAAACAATCGAAAGTAATGGTCTTAGTTCTTTATGTATTATGATTCACTCCTGCCTAACATGCTGTAATCACAAAGTTAAAATAACCACCCAAAACGTAGAGTATCCAATGCATCCTTTATCTTCTTATAGTTTGATATTTAAACTCATTTTCACTACTTGTAATCACACTTTTATGGCAGATGATAATTTAGTTTGTTGTTGTTTGTGAACAAAAAACATTGATGTTCATGAAACCATGTGATGATGTAAATCTGTACATTAGAAAAGCTTTGGTTTTGATTTCAATAAAAAGCAGCTCTAGAATTGTAACAAATTGTAGACAACGAAATGATTTGCAGGACACAAAATAAACATAAATGGAATAGTTTTGTTGTGTACACAAGTTTTCAACAATGATTGCTAAGGAACAAGTTTCTAAAGCACCAGTTGTTTTGTAATATCTTCTTACTTCAGTTTGGTACCAGGTAAATAGACATAACTTTATACTTTTATAATAAGAATATATATTTTTTCAATTAATTTTAGAATTCACTTTTAGGAAAAAAAGTGTTACTTTATTTGAGTAAAACAAGGGTTAAGCAATACTATTTTTTAATTAAAGAGGAGAGAGTAAAACAGAAGAGGCAAAAGCTATTTTATTTTATATCGTATTTTCACTTACTTACTTTCAGACAGTTATTTCATGTCAATTCATAACAATCAGCAGTTCTAATTCGATTGAGTATATAATATATTTAGCTATTCCTATTACCAGACAAGATGTTCACATGAAAATAACATGTTCATAGGAAAATAACCCAAGCTCAAAGCTTAAGTTAATCATTTTACATGATTAACATAGCTTTTCAACTTCATCCAGCTCTAGCCAACATTGCTCTTACAATATTAGACATAGCACTCATTGATCTTAGGTACGTACAAATCTAGATCTTTGATATTTGTAGAACCTTTAATAATCACTTCAACTCCTCACTAGATCATACCTCACAAGACTCAATGAATAGAAATTTTCTGACATTCTGAAAATACATAATTTAAAATTAAATCAAATTTTGACTCTGTTACAACAGGAGTGCTTCAGGGATCATTGCTTTCTGATATAAGTTCCTCTGTAATTTCTTATGCAGAAAATCAGTGGTGGATCCAGAGGGTGCCATGGCCAAAAGACCCAGAATTTTCGTTTACCTTCCTTTATTTGACAAAACTGATTTAAATATTTATTTATGTTCAAATTATGTATTTATCAAAACAATAATATTGTGTAGTATCATCTACAGTACATAAATTAAATACAATATAATAACACATTTCACAAAAATCTATGTTTTCCCCTCCCCCCATGATCGGCTGGATCTGCCCCTGCAGATAATACAATTTAATGCATAATGGGTCCAACTTATGTCATCTAGAAATATGACAGATTCTTTAAATAAACTAAAAATTTACTTGCCATTAAATTGATTAAAATTAAATGTTGACAAACGTATGTTATTCAACTACAAACTTAATCATAATCATCCTCAACAAAACAGTAAAGTTGAAGTTGATAACATGATTGTGAATCAACGACACTGTCATAAATTTTTAGGATTATTCATTGATCAAAAACCTAACTTACAATAAACATATGAATACTCTCTGTAAAAAAAATACATTATTTTCCAATACCTCAAAACTAGTGCACTTCTATTAATCTGTTATGGCATAATCCACTCTCATCTTCAGTATGTTATTGAAATATGGGGTGGTACAAGACAAAAAATGTCAATGGATTAATGGAACTACAAAAAAAGGGTCTCAGAAATGTATTTAAAATTAAACCAAGACTGTCTTGTTACGACTTCTACATTAAATATGAAATACTGAGCATTGCAGCACTCTATGTTTACACATCAGTTCTATTATTAAAAAACAACCATAAACAGTACTCAGTTAGTAATACACATGTACATGATGTAACACAGATGTACATAACTAACATACTTGAGGACATAACGACTATCGCAGGGTGTACACTAACAAGTCCTCTACTATCCAAGGACTGCATTGCAGCAGAACTTCTCAATTAGCTCAGTTAATATTGAAGAGTTGGTAACACAACATTCAAAACATTCTTTACGTGCCATCTTGTATGTATGTCCACGTAACTGAGGGAGTTCCTTGGTATTTATGCATTATACTTCTTTCATAATTGATTTTAATTTTATGTTTCATTCCAATTTTATTAATTTAATTTTTACTCATATTTTCAAAAATTCAAATTCAGAGAAACATACTTAAAAAAATTTGTTTTTAAATTTTGTGTTGTATAGTTTGATGGATGTATTTTAAGCTTCCAATAGAGAAATGGTGAAGTTGCTGATCAACACTAAATGTATGCATATTGAATTTTTTAGGGTTGAAAACAAAACATTACATAATGAAAAAAATATCATTCTAATCAAAAGTATTAGTTTATTTGTTCCCCTCCATGAATGCTCTTCCCAATTTTATGAAAAATATATTTTCCACCCTTTTATATTTCAAATTTTCATTTTGTTTGCTATTAAAAAGACTTTGTCAGGTATTGATATAAATTTGAAAGCTCAAAATCTGTCCATCCAATTTAAAGGAGAACTTCATAAATGAAATTTTAATATTTTCTAATGTATAAAAAAAATGGGTGGAAATGTTGAAGACTCAAATAGAAGACTTGAAAATAGTTTCTCTCATGTGTAGTATATTGTATTGAGAATACATTTGTCTCACTCACACCAAAAGTAAAAGATAAATTTAAATTTACTTAGTCAACAATGAAACAAAGTCATTTGTTATTGTTCACACCAATCTGTACATGTATAACTTCTGAAAGCATTAAAAAACTTTTTTCCACTGTAATTTCTATAACAATTTACATATTTAATTATTTATTCTGATATATATGTAGCCTTGAGCAATGTGTTTCTGGCCAAGGGGTTTCGATTCTCAATGTTGGGGCAAGTAGAAGCCATGCCCAAACACCTTCCCACACTCAGAGAGCCAAGAGGGAGGGAATTCCCCTACCGCCTATGCCTTGAGAGACAAGCGACCCCAAAGTAAATCTAAGTTAACAGCTGAAGCCCCTCTCCTTCATTGTGTGGCTGCCATGACCAAATTGTATGTCACAGGGACAGATAAATTAAAGCAAACTTGCAGATGCATTCATTACATTAAGAATATTTCGTGTATCTCAGCCAATGGCATTAAATTCACAGGAATTCCTTTTTGTAAAGCTTTCTATTTTTAACCCCCATACGACATGAAAAACCATTTCATTTCCACATTGATCAGGTTCCGTTTCAATTAACTTCACGGAATGGAGACATTTTCTGAATAAGGTAGGTTTCCATCTTGTGCAGGTTCTGGTTTAAATGGATTTTACCGTATATAAATACTTTTTCTTAAATATAAAAATGAAATTACAAATTTATATTTTCTTATAAAAAAATGGGATAGCTCCAATTAGCAGTCACCAGGTTTGCATTGTTACCCAAACCCTTTAATTAATAATTTCATTTTAACAATTTTTATTTCTATTCAGACATATGGAATATTTACAAAATAAAGGAGACGTACAACAATTTTAAAATCATTACAAACAGTTCACCTACTTGTTACTACAAATCATCTTTCCAATCCTTTAAAACCTCTTGCAAGGATGTATTTTTCAGATGAATCAGATCGACTAGCCTTAGGTTTCACTATTTTAACTTTGGTATAATACCTTTTAATGTCCTTATGAAGCACATCTGCATCTTGACCATCCCATATCTTCACTAACATAGTGCCTTCCACCACAGAAACTTGGACACTGAATCTTAGAACATTATATGCCAAATGAATAATCTTCTCATGGTCCATAAATTTTATTCCTGTTGCATTTGGAGCCATATCACTCAACACAACATCAACTTTCTGGCCTTGGAGGTGTCCTAGCAATTTTTCTTGAGCTTCCTTAGATGTAAAGTCCATATTGTTCAACAAAATTGCTCCTTCTATAGGGTATATTGAAAGACAGTCAATTCCTATTACTCGCCCTATTGCCTCATTTCTCCCTGAAATTATCACAAAAACATCAATTTTTCTCTCTCTAACACTGTATTCATTTAAGCATTATAATTCTAAATAATGATAATTTTTAAAAACACACGATTGCCTAAAGAATTGGTTCTGTCAACTGAAATTTGTGTCCAACTTCCAGGGGCTGCTCCACAATCTACAATACATTGCCCGGCAGCTAGAAAATTATATTTGTCATCCATCTCCAAAAGTTTGAAGGCACTCCTACATCTATAAGCAGAACACTGAGAATTAACAACTAACAAAACACATAATTAAAAACATGAAGATATCCCACAAAAGAAACTACCTGTAATTTGACATTCTTGCCTTTTCAACGTAAGGATCTTTCATCTGACGTATTAACCACTCTTGTGAACTTTTACTTTTACCCTTCAAGTTTTTTGTTACTTCCTTGCGTACGATACAGCACGTATAAATAGACCTCCTCACTTTACATTGAAATAACGAACAAATCCTCACAAAATGAAATGATAAAATCGAAAAATTCATTCTTACTCCTGACAGCTCCATAAAATGCCGAATATCTGTAACAAAAACTCAAACTTCAATATTCTTTCAACTACCGTGGAATATTAGCATGTCAGTATTCTCATTGCACAATGCACAGATATAATACACTCTGCACAGTTGTTTTCATGCGGATATGATTTGACGGCTTGAGAGACTCATTTGTTTGAATGAAACGTGAGGCACATCGGGCGCACCTACGGCGTGTTTTGTCAATGAAGATGGCTCCTGACATATAGGTAGTTGGCATGTCGGAGGATCATAGCGAATTGTGATATTGAACACTTTATATAACGTATAAATAGAAACGAAACTTTTACCATGAATTTGGGGACGTCGAACAGTTATGGAAATGGACTGCTCTATGCAGGTTTCAATCAGGATCAAGGTACATGCGTGTGACACATGAAGTAGTGACAAATGTACGTTGTGTTCAGTGTGCTGAATTTCTTTATTAATTATAGGTTGCTTTGCGTGTGGCATGGAAAATGGTTTTCGAGTGTACAACTGTGACCCACTAAAAGAAAAAGAAAGACAAGATTTTGCTGAAGGAGGCTTAAGTTACGTAGAGATGCTGTTTCGATGCAATTACCTGGCCTTAGTAGGAGGAGGACCGCGACCATTGTATCCTCCAAACAGAGGTATTTTTTTAATTAAATGTATAATCCTTCAAAATGTATTATCAACATAAAGACTCCAAAGACCAATCAGTTATACACTTCGTGTATATGTGGAAATGTGACCTGACATATGACATGACATCACGACACAGTTTCTCTAGTGTTCAATGGGAGCTAGTATCATTTATCTGTTTTGTTGTAATGATTGTGTGTTAATGCATGTTAAGATAGCTCTTCGTTGATTGACAGTTGATGACAGCTGTTTTTTAGAACATCATATTGCAATGATGTGCATTATGCATCCACCTAGAGGAATGGCCTTCCTAAACAAAAGATTAACACATTTTTCTTCCCAACAAATAGTCCCTCATATTTAACAAGTTTAACACAAGCTTTTTCCAGTAGAGATGGGGAAACTAAATTGTTTCATTTGAAACTTCTGATGTGTAAATTAACAAGCATCTTTATTGAGATTGATTGCTTTGATATCCTCACTAAGTATTTGACAATTGTGAATGTCTCTTCAAAATTCAGAAAATATTGAATTATTTCTGCCATGAAATAATTACAAAATTGTGGCAGCATCTTACTGAGGATAGTATGTCTGAAACACCTTCTTTTAATGACATCCAAATCAAAATAGTTTGTTAGAAGTATCATATTTCGTGATTATTATTACAGCAAATGTAATTTCAAAATTCTACACACTTTTCATGTAGTATGTTTGCGGAATCAAGTATGATTATTTGGTGGTCTTCTTTCATATTTCTTTATTTTAAAATGTGAGAATGAGATTTTAGCTTTTTTGCTGAGGGTTTTTTATCTTTGTGTAGTAATTGAAAATATTTTGGACAGACAAAACTGCGATTTGCATACAGAACAATCAATGCATTCTGTAATCGTCACTTTTGAGTCTTTATGCAATGTTTACATATTTTTGCTTGTCAGAGCACAAATATGTGATATTAAAACAAAACAATATTTTGTTGAAAATAATTAAGAATCAAATCTATCTCTAGTATGTCTGATTTATTAATGTAGTTTCTTCATTTAATTTTAAGAAAATCAGAGTTTAAACAGAAAAGAACAAACAGATGGGGAAAAAATTGGTGTCCAACAAGTTGGAACTGTTGGAAATTGGAAGATAATTTGTTTAAAGGAAAATAAAGTTTTAAAAGAAATGTAGGAAACTCTTTGATATTACTGTTGCAGATTTAGGTCAAAAGTTATCACTCCCTATAAATTGCAAATAAAATTTTATAACCTGGGTGAATGATACTTAAGTGCAACAAATTTACATTGGCAAAACAGAACATTAAAAATTATTTACATAATTACAAATTAACATCAAATTATTTGTCAGTTCGTGGGATAGTTATCAGTGGCGTAGCTTCAGTTGGTGTCACCCGAGGCAAATCTAATGGTATCACCCCCCCCCCTAAATTAAATATAAAAAATTATTAATGAGTAGTTTATATATTGTTTAATAAAAATATATTTGTACATGACATTTCTTTATAATGTATATTAAACACTGCATTTAATTCCAGAATAGTTGAAATTTAATTTTTAAGTAAATAATCTAAAATGAAGAATAACTAATTAACAGGTGCATGTTTTTTATAAAAATATTATTTTTAAATAAATCATTAAAATTATATAATTCCAATTATAAAATTTCCTAATTGGTGTCACCCAGGGTGGACTGACCCCCCCTCCCCCGTGCCCCCACCTAGCTACGCCACTGAGAGATGATTACATCGATGTTTCAACAAAGATTGGAGCCTTCATCAGAAATCTGTAACAGTCATTTTGAGGTCATAGATCAAAGAACTATGCAATTGAGGAAGCGAGTATGAATGACAACATGCAAAAGGAACTGTATTTTCTCGAAAGTGGATTGTGACCGACGGTAGATAAATTGCTATTTAAAACACATTTTTTGGAACTTTCTAAAGAAAATTATTTTTTTAAACATGTGGTATGTGTAATATTTTAAATTGTTTGAAATTCAAAGTTAGTATCACTAAGTACAAAGAATGAAGTAATGTTTTAAATATTCTTTTTTGCTGTTTTCATAAGATACTAATTTAGATTTGTATGAAAACTCATATTAATTTCATGACATATGAATCATTTTCTCAATATTCTTTGAACTTGTAAGAATTAATTAGTATATTTATGTGTGGGATGCCTAAGTAGTTTTCACATCCATTCCTTGATGCCTTTTAGAAAAAGTAAACTACCAGGGTTTTTATTATCTTTATTAACAAAGTGGGAGGTGACAGTTTATGACATTTGACAGAAAATATTAGTTATTAAACTGGGAATAAATATTTGTTTTGTTAATTTGATTATAGTTTGAAAATTCATTAGTGGTATACATTACATAGCTATGAACCACTTATCAGGATATTGTTCTGTTTTGAAAATACAGCAAAGGGCTGAAATAAAATCAGTGAATTCATTTTACTGTTAATTGCTGCTTGTTTTATTTCCTCTCGATCAATAATAGTAGCAATTATTTTCAGAGTATGATTATAATTTTTTTCTGTCTTGTTTATGTAATTTGTTATGCATAATTGCTTTTCCTCTTAGAACAAATATTTTTAAGAAGAATTGAATTTCATCAACCATCATGTTTACATATGAAAAACATTTTTGACTTTAGTAGATTAAGAGCAATGAATATGATAAATTGTGTGGTAGTAACAATAACAGTGTCAAAGTTGGAAAAATGTTTTAAACCTTATTAAAAATTTGTTTGAGAAGAATTAATTTATTTTCATTTACCTCTTTGGTATTTTAGTAATGGTTTGGGATGATCTGAAGAAAACCCCTGTTATTGCTCTGGATTTTAATGCACCAGTGAGGGGAGTACGATTGCGTCGTGATAGAATAGTTGTCATTCTCGAAGGAGTGATTAAAGTTTACACCTTCACCCAAACCCCTCAGCAGTTACATGTATTCGAAACAAATCCTAATCCCAAAGGTAAGACTAGAGTTTATTTATAACTTAAGTTTTGTTATTGTTTATTTAGGGATCATCCATAAATTATGTAATGCTAAAGAGAGGGAGGGGGTTTGAGATAGCATTACGCTGCATTATGTAGAGAAGGGGGATATTTGTTTATTGTTACATAACATTGATTTTTTTATTTTTTTATTTTTCAACATTTGGTGAAATTATTCCTTTTGTTTCTTTGAAACTAGCACTAAAACATTAAAATATTAAGTAATTAATTTAAAGACAAAAATAAATTAAAGTTAGAAGATAAAGTATCACAAATAGAGATATTTTTTCATCAAGTTTTTTTGAGTCTGTAAGATTGCGAAGAATATTTTCAAAACTCATATGTAGTTAATTCTCAAATCCATTTAAATTGGCGCAGTAGACTCACCCATGTGCATGGCTTTTGATAAAAAATGTTCTCGCCTAGCGCCCTTCCTACACTCAAAACTTGCCCCCACTTCGGGTATTCACAGGAGGGGGTGTTGTCAGAAGCGTTACATAATTGTTTAGGAGGGGGGGTTCAAACTTAATTGTTTAGGGGGTACGGGTGCATTACAAGGGGGAGAAGGGGTATTCAAAATACTCCAAATTTGTGTTATATAATTTATGGACAAGCCCTTGTAGGGATTCTTTTTTCTGTTATTTTTCTCTACTTAATCTCCATTATTATTTGGTAACACTAATTTAAGTTCATTTTATGTGTGTATTCTTTGATATATTAAAAAAAGAATCGTAAATTATACATTTGTCAATATTTCAATTGGTTTCTGTGCAGGATTGTGTGTTTTGTGCCCCAACAGTAATAATTCACTATTGGCATTTCCTGGAAGAAAAACTGGTCATGTGCAAGTTGTGGACCTGGCCAATACAGAAAGAGCACCTTTAGATATTGTTGCGCATGAAGCAGCATTGAGTTGCATTGCTCTAAATTTACAGGGAACTAGACTTGCAACAGCTTCTGAAAAGGTATCGTTTATGCTGTGCATTTAAACTCATTTTAAAACACACTAGAGTATCTCAACAATGGTTATTAATATATTCACTTTGCAATTTGATTGTCTCGTTTTTTAGGGTACGTTGGTTCGTGTGTTTGACACAGCAACGGGAACAATGATAAATGAACTTAGGCGAGGTGCCAATACAGCTAATATATATTGGTGAATATTAAGTTTGGTAATTCTGATTTCTTGTTTACAATCATAATTTTAAAATAACATATTTAAATATTTTTCTTTTCAGTATCAATTTCAATCGTGATTCATCTTGCCTTTGTGTAGCCAGTGATCATGGAACTGTGCATGTGTTTGCAGTTGAAGACCAAAAGTTAAACAAGCAATCAAGGTAGTGATTTCATTCCTAGTTAATTATGTGACTTGCTGCTGTAGAGTTCATTATTTAAAAATCATTTTCCTGTTTCCTAAAATTATTTTTCATTGAAGGAAGTTCAATTTCAAGAAAAGTTCCCACTGTATTTAATGTGTTAAGGAAAGAAGACAGTTTTTTAACATTTATGAGAGACCAACCCAAAATACGATCAGTGTACTACTGGTGGTGAGGAATTATCACCAGTCCTTCATTAAACAGATTTAAGATGAAAAAATATAAGTTTGCAGATTAGGAAATGAGACATACATGCAACCCATAAGACATATTACAAAGCAAAAAATGTTACTATCATACATAACTCTGAAATAATGCATGCTAGGACCTTACAATCAAATTTCCATGTCCCTGGTAGGATTTTGTTGATTGGAACATAACCTACAAAAAATAACACCTTTGTTATTCTTTTACATTTTTGTGGTTACCTCAAACTCTGTGGCACAGGTCAAAAGCATTCATAGTTGGATTGCACTAGGAAACTATTTTCACTTTTAAAACAGTGATTCACTAAGAGTGGAATGTTCATACAGATCCACTATTATATATTATTCTGTAGCTTCATTAAGAAGAAGGCATGCGGTTGGATGAAAGGGTAGGTCTTCAACCTGAGCCTCACCATTAAAAAAAACATCTCAATTTAGAAAGTCAAAGATGTTGGTTTTGCAGAGAATTGTCATTGGCATATAAAATGAATTAATTATAACTGTTCTCGTTGCCAATAATATTATTTATTTGAATAGAAGCTTTTGATGGCTTAGCGATCATCAAATGCTTAGCGTAAAAGCGATAGCATAAAAGAAATATAAATATTTTATTTATAATATTTATTAAAATATAATATATTATATTTATAGAAGTATAAAATATTATATTTCTTGTACTAAAAACTGAGGATGATGAAACCATCGAAGGCTGCTATTCAAATAAACAATATTACTGGTAATGACAACAGTTATAATTAATTCATTTTATATGCCAATGACAATTCTATAACCTATAATTATACCAACACCTATAATTATTTCCAGTCAAAGATAGATTAAATGATCTGAAAGATAACTGACTAACAATAAAGTTTCACCTGACCAAAAATATGATTAAATTTAAAATATCAAAAACTGTGCCAATTGTTTATATGACATGGACAGTAGATGTTCAGGTATTTCAGAATAAATGGTACATACTTTTTGGAAATTTAGAGGGGTCAAAAATGATTGCCAATGAGCAAAAGAGTAGGAAATTTCATATAGTGGAGTTACACATGTGACATTTGCCCCTGAATGTTAGACAACTTGATTGCACAGGCATTCGGCAGGTGACATTCTCCATTGGTGAAGGCTCTCAGCTGCCCAGGTGGTGTTGCGTTGAGGCATTGATTCTAACATTGTGACCATCCTATCGTGGTGTTCTTCAGAGCTGGAGTGTCAGTGAAGAAGACCACATTAGGATGATAGAAACATCAGTATCAGCAAATAGTATAAAAGATAATAGTGGAAGCTCCTCGAATATTTTGGTGACAGAAAAGTTGCGTTCTCCTGCGGTTCGAGGTGTAAACTACCGCGCAAGAATTCGTGTGTGCCAACTTACAAGGTGTGAAAGTCAAGTTTGTTCATAGTTGTCTGAGAGATAATTTGGTAGAAGAATATCTGTGTAGATATTGTTATTTGATGCTCAACCGTAAGTACTTTAATATATACATTAAAACCAATGATAATGATGATAGATAATGGTACACACGGTAGTATTCTATTGGCAACATTTACGCCTGTCTTGTAGTGTACACCTCAGGCTGCTAGGGGCTTGTCCCTTGTGCCGCCCATGCTCCATGCTGATTTGCCCGAGTTTCCACTATTATCTTTTATACTATTTGGTATCAGTACCTTTAGCGTGGTGTCACAAGGACAGTGAAGTGCTTTCTGGGTCTTCTTCAGGGCTGGAGTGCCAGTAAAGAGGCCATGAATAGGGTGGTCAAAATGTCGGCATCAATGCACTCTGAGCGGCATCACCCGACAGCCATCACATGACTCTGACAATTACACATATTCCGTTGTACATGTTTGTACATTTTGTACATGTTCATTGGGAAACAATATTAATTTTTGGGCCCTCTACTTCCTCTAGAAGTTTGTAAAATTTAATCTGAGACCCTGTGCATTTAATATTTAATCTGAACCTAGGTTAATATTTACTCTAAACCAATTTTTTTAGAATAAATTAAACAAACATATTGCACAAAGTACTTGGGAAATTTGTATCTTATTAAATTAAATTATCTGTAAAATTCAAGTAAAATCAGTGACCCATCTATTTTCGATTGTTCAGAGAACAATTTTTGGAAACAATTTTTGTTGTTGTTGTTGTTGTTGTTGTTGTTGCACATTCATCTATATTCCCTATTTTACACAAGTCTTACCACTTAAAATGAAGCCAGATTAATTTAATATTAATCAAAGCTAGGTTGAATTTCTGACTAATACAAATCTGCAAAGATTCACAAATGTTTCATGGATTTGCAAAGGAAAGATTTGTAAAGAAAGAAGTTTTAAGTTTGATTTCTGTACTCAAAAGGTGGTAAAGTTGCCATTAGCAAATTAAGTTTGCAAATGGACATCTCATTTTCAAATCAAATTATTTTGTCAACAGGGATAAAACTGACCTTGTGATTTCATTTTTCGTCATTGTGATGATTTGCATTGTGATTTAATTGCAAATCCTTCAGTATTAATTGAATGTAAATTGAAATCCAATGTTTTTATACTTTTATACTTTCAGTTTAGCATCTGCTTCATTTTTGCCCAAGTACTTCAGCTCCAGTTGGAGCTTCTGCAAATTTCAAGTGCCCGGTGGACCACAGTGTATGTGTGCCTTTGGAACTGACAACAATTCTGTTATAGGTGTGTTGAACTTTCTTTTGATTAATTCTGCTAATGATTGTTCATTTTTACTTTTTATTGGTTCCATTGCATATGTAGTATTTGCTAAAACTCTTGCACTTCAAAAAAGTTCAGACTTGTATTCAAAGTTCATTAATTGGTGTACAAAAGAAACGTGACATGTTCTTTTGTACTTTTACATTAGAATTAGTATATGTTCCAGCTAGTAGATTCTGAGATAGGGAGTCATAAATTAAATCCAAAATGATATATGGTAAGGAAAAGAGTGATTAAAATACATTAATAATTTACTTAAGTTATTAAAATTTGTTTAATGATATCTTTGTGAAATTCCAGTTTCATGAACTTTTTGCATGGATGTCTACAAGTGTGTGTATATGTGTGCATATGTGTTTTAAAGGAAAATGTTTAGGCAAGAGTGGGACTTCTTTGGACTGTTGAAAAGTTTTTGCAATTGAGACAATATTTCTTAATGAATTTTCATGAAACTTGCTGAGAAACATGATTAAACATTTGGCTTTAAGATATGATAAAAATTGAAACAAAAAGTTATAAATTTTTATTGTAATTTATTGTTTGTCAACTATGTAGCATGTGTCCAAATGTTCCTCAAGAGTGGGGTGCATGTGGACACATCAGGGGCACGTATGGACAGGTTTAATTTGTTTTAGAAAAAACAAGAAGCCTTATAATTAATTTCCAAATACATTGATTTATGTTTTACATAAATAAGAAACATAAACTAAAAGACTTTACTTCATTAAAAAGAAATAGGACATTATTTACAAAATGTGTTACATTTGATGATAGTCAAATTCAGAATCAAAAAAAATGATAGAATTCTCAGGCACAGTATGATTTCTTTTAGAAGCTGCTTAATGTAAAAATCCAATTCCAAGCCTATTTGTGAAAATTTCTGCAATGCTCTGCAACGGTATGGAGGGGGTGTCTTTTTCTTTTAATCTTTAATTATGTTTACTTGACTTACGTATAATTTTCTTATAACTGCATGAGCGTGTGACCTACCACCCTGAACCGTTTACAGAAAATATTTAGGATCATGGGGTGTGAAGCCACCTATACAGGATACAGTATTTATCATAATTGCAGGATATTAATATGCAGCAAAAAAAAAATAAAGAACACAAGAATTCTGGTAACATTGGTGGCGTATTGGGTTTATTCATGAATCGTAATGGCATCATTGCCGCATACAATGAAAAACAAATACCCTTGGACATGAACAGTAAACAAATCAATACATAACATAAATATTGTATCACACACACATTTAACATTCAAAATTCTCATTCATACTGTGCGTGTTTCCTTTAAACATGGCCATTTTTACAAGTACTTTGAATAATTACTGGATCTTTCTGTCGTTCACAAAATACACAACTTTGCCTTCTTACAGAGTTATGCCGCCGGTTAATCAAAAGAAAATTAGAACACTTCCCTTTCTGAAGCTTTGGCAACACTGGGCACCACATCACCAGTCATACCAGCTTCTCTCCTCTGAAGTTCCACAGGTCTGGATCTTCATTCCAAAAGTCCGTAATTTCCACCATTTGTATTCACACATGAAATCTCAGAACACAATCTAAATGCCTTCTTAACACTTTTGTGTCTTGACACGTTCTCTATGAAATCCGTGCACCATCTGGTCAACTAGCTACTTGCATTCACCATGAAAACTCCGGAAAACAACACACTGTCTCTTTCATCTTTTGTCCCTGGCATTGTTTCATGTCGAGAATTGCATTTGCTCCCTTATTCTGTCACATATTCATTTGCAGTTCTTAAATAAATTGTGCAATTTATTTGAGTGTCCCGCCTCCTTAAACGCTTCAAAACTGTTTTTATTTAGCTATTTTGCCGCCTTACTTACATGGTGTGTAAGCCATTCCCTTGTCTGCTGACATCAATTAAAGTTATTAAAATTTGTAATTTATTGCAATTGTAATAATTACTTATTACAATTTCTAAGAAATTGTAAAATTTATATCATCCTCGCATCTATTGCTCTAACTTACCATCTAATGTCTTCACTAATTTTTGCAATGCTTGCTTAATACATATATATCTTTCTCTCTCTCTCTCTCTCTCTCTCTCTCTCTATATATATATATATATATATATATATATATATATTGTAACCGCTTTCTCTACTAGGTTACAAAAGTAAATCTTTAATTTACTTATTCCGTGACAAGCTTCTGCCCCGTCACGCAAACCTGGGAATACTTCTAATGAAAGGTAAAATTCTCTGTCAGGGGTGGGTTCGTCATGGTTCAACTAACTACATTAAACACAGTTCATTAGTTTGAAACAATATTGAACGTATATTCTAATGAATGAAATATGATCTAGAATTGTATTTACAAATTTTACCTATGTTCTCAATATTTTTCCCATTAAATCCTGGTAGCTACCTTTCCTACCTAAACTGCAGTTATGATTTTCTAATGTAATCTTAACTTTGATCCCTTGTTTTCTAATAATAACTTATACACACAGAGATACACTTTACATAACAAAAATCACTAATAAAACACACGAAATACAATTCAAATAATGATCCTGAAAAAGAAATACATGCACACACAATGTTCCAAATTTTTTAACACCTTTGAATCAATTAATAATATAACACTTAATTCTTACAATTGAAATTTGGCTCATCCTTAGCCTTTCAGTATAAAAAAAATTTCGTTTGACAAAGTCTTTAGCCAGTCCCTCAAATGCTATTATGAAATAAATAGTCGGACGGCTTTTCTCCCATTCAGTATTTCATACAGCTCACTTTTGCTAAGTGTTATTTATACTCTTAAATCAATTATACGTGAATTCAGTTAAATAGTTTTATGTAAGAACACAATTTTTACATTATTCACAAGAAATATCTGAATCTGATTCTAATTACGACTTTATGAGAAAAAGAAATGACTCGACTAATTACCAAGACAACTGTTCTGTGAAATTCTAATTTGAAATTTCGTGAAAGTTCTTTCGGTATTGTTTAACTCACGACCGGTGACCTCCCGAAGAATACTCTGCGCTGCGTAGCCGGCTGCAAAACGGCGTCCACGCCTCCAAGGTCGCTGGATTTCTGCACCGCTCCGTGTTGCCTGCCGCGTTGAAAAGTGGGATGCCTCCGAGCGCCGTCTCTCATTGCTTAGCGACGTTTTACCATCGGTCACTCCAAGATGATGGTCGCATAAGAATGCAAGTTGAGAGCTTCCAATTATGACTTCGTAATGGTAATGAGCCAAACTAGTTGTAATATCAAACAGAGTTCTTATAATTCTTGAGATTCAATAAGTACATTTCAAGAATGAGATTTCCGAAAATAATACAGACTTTCTTATACGTCGTAGCCTACTACGTGTCGCTCGTCGTCTACGCCGTGCACAAAAAAAAATAACTGTTCACCTCGGCGGCTCAAACACTATAAGAAGCGAATTCTTTTGACTGCTCACCTCGGCGACTCGAACTAGAATAGGGATGAATTCTCTCTACATCAGTTCATGCCGTTTCCGTTTGTTCCCCAAAAGTTTCTGATTGGTTACTATCAGAGTGCGTTCTGAAATGAAACTCCTGGCTGTCGCCATCTCTACGCCACCAGAGAAACTATTAGTTAATAATATGGTGTCGAGTTTTCTCTTCTATTTTTCTTCTTGGTTTAAAATGTAATCGACAATTAGCGGTTACAATATCTATCTATAAATATATATATATATATATATATAGATATATAAATATATATATAGATATATAAATATATATATAGATATATAAATATATATATAAATATATATATATATATAAATATATATATATATATATAGATAGATAGATAGATAGATAGATATACTAGCTGACCCGGCAAACGTTGTTTTGCCATATAAATTATTCCTAGGATTATTTTAGTAGAAAAAATGACTAATTGTCAGTGTTTGAGGATGTGGTATATATAAGCTGAAGAGGCATGGAGCGCTGTGAATGATGATGGAATATAAAAATAACACAATACCAAACATTTATATTTTTAATTTATTGTAATTAATTTTTTGAAATGATATACATTGCTAATTATAATAATTTTACTAAAAAACATATCAATCCCCCAACGCAATAGAGTGTACAATATTTTTTGTTATCACATCTTTAGCTAACACAAATAAATTGGATGGTGTGCCCACTCGAGAACATGCCACGTATAATTCACCGTGTGAAAGACATGGTGTGCAAAAAAATAAGCCACAAACAGACATCATTTGGTCTTGAGACTTATTGATAGTCATCGCAAATGCCAATCTTAACGGAAATTGAGGACGTTTTAATTGAATTGGCACATCTGTGGGTATAATAGGGATCCGTGGGAGTAATATATTATCACCTCGAAATTTGCCATTTAAAATGATGGCTTCGACGTTTTTCATTACAGCCCTGCAAATTAATCATAAATTATTTAAATATTATACCGAAATAGAAAAATGATAATTGTAAAATTATGATTATCGCCCAAACAATAAAAATAATGGCAGAAAATTGTAGTGAATAAGAAACGGCTTATTGTGTGAGAGATCTCATCCCTATACTGCGAGCAAAACTTCTGCCAACTTGACAGCCGGGAGTGGGGGAGAGCGCTGTTGCCACTTATTCGGGCGGCAGACATGTGTTTCGTCTTGCGTCAGATCAGCTGTTGAGGCATATTCGTCCAGCTTATTGTACTATTGGCAGAATTGTAATAATGACACTAGTTTTTTTGATGAAATTATGTTACATTTCTGTTACATACACAATTTTATCGCAGTCCCTTACACAATAATCCTTCCAAAGCAAGGAATAACGAAACATTTTTGCATAAGACGCGCAAAGCGATGAAAGTTAGTACAGCGATACGCGTTTTAAGAAGGAATATGCATAGTATTCATTATGAAATATTTATAAGAGAGAAATATCTAAAAGCAAGACATCTTGGTTTGAATACATACCTTTCACAGAACGTTCACAATAAAAAAATTGCAGGACTTTTCGAAGTTACTGACTTTCCCTGTTGAAGGTGTTCAAGGAGGCGTCCTATTGAATGCTTTGCATAAAGATAAAAATTAGAAATGTTCCGTAAGGTGGATGTACATATACATCGTGTCATAAGTATATCAGCCTTTAACTAAGCCTTTATCAGTAGACGACATAACCGCACACAAGATGCAAAACCTAACAAGAAATTGCGCTCCTCTTGGCGCTCGGCGCTCTTCAATTTTCAGTTGCTTCGCGCTATTACATTTCATTTGTTTCTTAGTAAACGTCGGCAACTCTATAGTGACATCATCAGAATTCGAAGCCTCTAATTGGATAACGGAACCCCCTCTCCCCTCTCAGCCTGGAGCTGTCAAGTCGGCAGAAATATTATTCGCAGTATACACCGTGCTGCTTATTGGGTCAGAAGCAATGTTGCCAGATGTGAAACTTCCGATTGCGAAGTTTTAAGTTCGAAAATGCGGATTTCGGTAAATTTCAAGGACAGGGTTCGGCTCCTATTGACGCGCACGATTCGGTTCCGAACGAGTCACTCGCGGCCCCGCCACAGTGTGCCCGGCTACACGGCCACGTGGCCAACGCAATTTCGTGTGGAATCGTGACGCTTCGCTACCCGTGTCCAAATTGAGGACGAGGCTCGGGCCTTCGGCCCTCGCGTTAACATAAAACATCCTTGAGTCTGTCCAACGCATTTTATGCATTTAACATTATGCATGCAACGCACTTTATGCATTTAACCATTGTAATTCTCCATTACACATTCGCACCACACCGCACAATGCACAATGCAAGCACAAAGGCATCTTCCCGCTCCCTGAGTGATCCGTTCTCGTGGTCCGCACGAGTGAACCATGCGCAAGTGAACCGTGCGCCGTTGTTTTAGTGAGCCGAACCCTGTCCTTAAAATCAGCCCGGATTTCTTCTAATGAATGCAGATTTACTAATATAATTTAAAAGTAGGGGAAACATCAATAATTCATTTATCGATATCTGGCAACATTGGTCCGAAGTGACGCCGGTAGACGCCTTGCGGGGATACTGGTCAAGTGATAATTACCTCATTATATCATGTAAATGAATCAGGGTTTTCTTTACCTATTGTTGCACTAAATGGTTGTAAAAACGAAAATCTATGTATTAAAAGATGGCAGAAGAAAATAATTAACGATAATAAATAAATCTTCTCTAATGAACAATCATTTAAAAAATTGTTATAAAATGCATGTACACATTTTTAACTGTTCAACAATGAATCTGTTCCCCATTTTGTACATTCGAGAATTTAATATCAACTTCCGAAGGCTAACTAAACATTAATTAACTAAGGCTAATTAAACAATTTGCAGCAACAAATATCACAAATTATTAAAACAAAGTTCCTAGTCATATCTACCTATAGTCAAATAGTAATTGCTGTACTTTTTTTCCTGCTAATTGTAGTGTTAATGACATATTAGTCTCTAATATGCTTAAGACTCCTCAAACCTAACG
Organism: Acheta domesticus; assembly: GCA_031308135.1. Classification (NCBI taxonomy): domain Eukaryota; kingdom Metazoa; phylum Arthropoda; class Insecta; order Orthoptera; family Gryllidae; genus Acheta; species Acheta domesticus. The sequence goes on along the minus strand of JAHLJT010009419.1, from coordinate 113,623,409 downwards.
CAACAATGTATCGCGGAGACAAAGATGTTTCTAGTTGAGACGGCAGACGTTGTCCTGCCCCTATATTTCTCTTTCTCCGTCTCTCTTTCTTTCTCCGTCTCTCTCCGTGTTATTCACATTTAATAACAGATTTTGCACATTCCTGAGCAGATGCGTAATACGGAGAAACACCGTGTAGCGGGTGAAATACCGCAGTGTGAAATACCTACCGTGTGTAGCGGGTTGCCTAAAACGTTTAGTGCGAAAAATAAAAAAAAATTGGGGTGGATCACCCTTATCACTAAGGGGTATAAAAAATAACAACCTATTCTCAGACCTACTGAATATACTTATAAATTTCGTCAAAATCTGTCAAGCCGTTTCGGAGGAGTATAATAACTAAAACTGTGACACGAGAATTTTATATATAAGATCAGAGAGCTAAACTCCGACACCGGACCAATCTCCATGAAAGTTGGCACTTCTACATGTTTTTTCACCCAGAAGGTTTATGTGCTGTTAATACTGTTGTTACTCCACTACATGGTGCTGTAGAACAAAACTAAAAACGCATGTCAAATGCAACCCGCAACACACACTGCAGCATTTTGAATATATATTGTTAAATAACTCCTTAACAAGGCATTCTAGGGACTTAAAAATTAAAATTAGGCCTCAAATACACGTTTCTCACACCGTAATCTACAGAATGATCTCTTCTCGAACATTCTCTTACATTTTTGCTGGTCTGGTGCTTGCCGATATTACCTCACCTGCTCAGAGACAGACAGACAGACAGACAGGGACGGGGTGAGGGAAGGAGGGAAAGACAGTGAGAAAGGGCGATGGGATGGCAAAGAGGGAGATGAAGGGCAGAACAATTTCTGATGGTTTTTCCTAGTAAACATACAAAAGTATCTACGCCTCTGTGCTGTCATTTATCACTATGACAATGCCATTATTTTCCTTACTAAAATATTCCCAAGTTTGGTTTTTTAAATTTTTTAAAAAATTTTTACATGTTCATATGAATGTCATAGCTCCTTTATTTTCAGTACAATAATTATGCCAAGGAAATTCCACTGACAATTTAGGCCTGTTCGGTTAAACTAAACCAAACTTAATATACATTTACCTGTGGCAAAATTTTTAAAGTTCATGAACGTTCTGAAGTTGTACCATGAAAATAGATATTGTTGCTGCACAAGAAAAACGTTACACAAAAATTGTCATTTTCCAGAGAATGATTTTATTGTAATAATTTATTTTGCACCTTAAGACAAAGTGTTTTTTTCTATACACCAACTAATCTTTTGACAACTATTCTATTTTATGAACATTTTTCTTCATTTGAGTAAAAAATGGCAATTTTTGAATTGTGTCACTTTCTTTGAGTGCCATTGCTTGTGACATGCAAGTTCTCATTCCTTCTGTCTATAATTCCGGTGTGGACTGGATAGTGTATTAGGAAACTGTGAAATGCAACATAAAATTGTTCAAGTCATGAGGTTTTAGTGTAGTATTTTTCGCTTCCTGAATTTTGGGTTAGATCAAGTAATGTAAATTATCTGTTTTCAGTTATTTGTGCTGATGGCAGTTACTACAAGTTCCTTTTTAACAACAAGGGTGAGTGTTCCAGAGATGTTTATGCTCAATTTCTCGAAATGACTGACGATAAAATGTAGTGACTGCATTTGTAAAATGAAGAGTTATAAATGCCAATGTATCTATATCTTTTCTTCTGGTCCTCAAAATGGGAAAGGACTGGATGATGGTGCTTGATGAGTATGTAACGGAATCATGTTATTGATCTAATTATTTTGTTTCATTCTCTCTGTGAATACTTCACCTCACTATTTGGAGGTTTTCATCATGCCATTGGCGAATCAGTGTATAGAAAACAGGACACAGAATAATGAAGTTGATAGTTAAAGTAGGTATATATGTTGTTTGTAATCAATTAATTGATGTTCTGGTAAATTGAAATTATAATAAGTCAGTGATATTTAAAATACAGATGATTAACTAGAGTTTCTTCTCAACAGCAGTTTTCATGGGTTGAATCAATCTAGTCATGTTTTCAAGCACTGGCCTGGTAACTTCTTGCTCAACTTATGTCTTCTGTGTTATTCTCTGTAACCTTTTGTATTCATAATGTAATGCATCCTATCATCATTGTTTCATTGGATATATATTGTAATTGGTATGTACAGAATCCATCTTTTTAAGTGATTAATGTTAAGAGTTTTTCAAGTTTATTGTACAATTCATCTGATAAACTTCAAGAATACAAGCTCATGTGATTTAGTTTTTCATGGTGCATTTTTATTAATTTTTATAGTAATGACTTTAATTTGTGCATGATATATTCTTCAAATTATTGTAATATAATATTCCATAGTGCAACATATTAAATCTTTTTATAATTCAGAAGATATATATTTTGATATCATCGGTGATTTAAATTGAACTCTCATTGTTGAGGGAAACAATTGATGAAGATGAAGTCTTTAAAAGTGAGACTGTCTTATGTAAATTGCAACCTGAGAATGAAGATTGGAAATGAAATATTTGTAATGTAACACAAATTATATGATGGTAAGTTGACTTTAAGTTAAGTACATTGAAAAGTTATCGAGTAGATGCTCTCAAAACATATGTATCGGGTAATTAGTTGTAAAAATATTAAACATTTTTTGAATTTTCCGTTTGAAATTGAATATGTGTGTGAATGCATTAAACTCAGATTACACACTTGTGGTTGTTAGTTAAATAACTAAAGACATATGAAAGAAAATTAAACATTTAATAGTACTAAATTATGATAATGACAAGACATGCAATAAAAAATTTTTCTTAGTACTTACCAATACATCGAATATCACCAGTGCTACAATTGTAAACTTTACTTTCATGTGTATAAATGGAAGAATCTTATTTGCAAAAAACTAAATGTTAAGATTTTGTTGTTCTAAATTTTAAAAGTCTTTGTTATTTTAAGATGCAATATTTTATAACATCTAATAGTCTTTTTTGGAGCTGATATTTGATTTTCTTTAGGTTTCTCACAAGCTTTGTTTTGGTTCTCTTTGTTTTCTAGATTTACATTAATTTCCTTATAATGTACCTTAAATAAATTATTTTTTCATGGAAACAATGAGTTTCTGTATTGTTGATGTATTGCAGATTAGAAATCTGAATTGTTACCCTCCTTTTTTAATGTTTCCCCCCCTTTTTTTGTTATTCTTCTTCTTTTCTTTCTTTCTTTCTTTCTTTCCACCTTAAGACCATCCATTATAATTGCTTATTTCTTAGTTAAATTTAATATGCAGCAGCTTGTTGGTTTTGTATGTTATTCCTTTACTTTTGCATTTAAAATTGAACCATTAATGATCATTGTCTGACAAGAAGAACAAAAATCAGTCAAAATAAATAAAAGAATGTCTTAAGGCAGATTAAAATGTAGTATTATTTATTTACGCTTTCTTGTCAACTGGTGTAATTATTTCATCTCTCGATTTTGAGTTCAATGGGCATATCGTTATCTTGAGGAGCTTTAAGCTGGCATTGAGGGCATTTATTTACTTATTATTCTATTTTATTTTCCTTTGTTTTTCTTTTTTCTTTCTTCTCTCTAAATCACATATGATTAATACTAGTAAGTCACATGTGATTAATATCACAATAAAGAAACAAGCAGAAAAGTGAACAGGTTCTTTAATAGAAGTTAAATTTAGTTGTCATATATTACAATAGAAAGAAATGAATAAAATACCTAGAAAATAAGTTATGTTTTTTACTTTTTATTAACTTACAATTAGCCAAGAAAAAGTTGTAATAGTACACCAACCATCTTACTCCTCTCAGCGATCTTCGACTATCCCTGCTCCAATGTGTAGTTTCTGAATGAAAAAAAATAAACATTTATATCATTACACTGGAAATTCTCTGTTGATGAACCCATAAAAGGTGAAAGTTTCTGTGATTGCTACAATTGTCAAGATTATAGAGAAGGCAGTCAAATAATCCATGGATAAGAAAGAAATAATTGGCTTAAAATGGTGCTATCTTTAACACTAACGAAAGTCAGGATGACCATCAAATTGTTTCTTAAGCAATATTCTGATCAAGATGAAAATGGTAAAAGAAGATGAGTATTCAGCTTTAGTATGCAAAACATCATCATTCTTCACCATTGGTTGAGTTTTTGGGACAAAAAGAGGAGAGACTTGTCTGCAAAAACTTCTCTAACATATTTAAAATGAGGCAACATTAAAGCCTTTTTTCATTAGCAATAAATGCTGTATCAAAGTTATACTAACGTTGTCTGAGCATATACAGTGGTACGTTCAGGGTGGGAGAACTGGAGGGACTTGAGTCTCCTCTCCCAGAAGACGACAACACATATTCACAAATATAGTTTTCGGTAATACTAATTTTCTACAGTAATAAAAGTTAATCCTTCTCTGAGTGTAGTTAAATTATGCTGATTAGTAGACTGAGAAATGTACATTGCAGATTTTTAAATTTCAGTAAACGTTTTGGGCATCTTATTGTTTGGTCTTTGTAATATTCAGACCGTGATGGGGGCTGATGAAGGCTTCTGTTTTGTGTTAATCTGCAGACACCAACGAGCAATAAGACAACCAAGCTACATAAAATAACATTAGAAATATGTCTGTTCAATCAAATAACATGTGAATGTATGCTGTAGTATAAACAAACAAAAATACATTCTAGTTTTCACAGTTTACAAGTTTTTTTTAGAAGCATTTTAATAATCAAACACTTGTGCAAAATATGCACATAAACAACGACAATGAGATTTTGCAGAAAATTGATTTAGCTGTAGATTTTGAGTTATAACAAACATTAATATGTTGAAATTGCTTAATGGGCGAATAATCCATGGTCCAATGAACAGTTCTTCTACCAAAAGTTTAGTTGCTACTATGGCTGACATCTTCAGCAGCCTTAGGGCAATGGTTTTAGACCCTTCCAGTTGGCTCCTGGCTGTACATTAATTGTTCAGAAGCTGACCAGGAGGAATCAACTACCATTGCCCCATTGACACTGAAGATATTTGCCACAGGAGCGGATAAAACATGTAGTTGAAAAACTGATCATTCAGCTGGAATACAACTCATCAGTCTGGTAAGCAATTTAACCTTTTGCACCGTAGGGCATGTGAAACATGCTCATGCATGCACTCTGCAGTTGGAGGTTTCTGAGCACTGCGAGGTCCTACAACTCATAAGGCATGTCTAAGATGACAATGGAAAAAGGCGGCTTAGCTCGAAGCCGACACTAGGCATTCCCCCATTCCAGCTCATTCTCATATTATTGCGTCAACATTGTTTAAAAATGGAATAGTAGCCCAGATCGATTCAACAGTAAAAACTTTATTTTACATTTGAGGAAAATACATGGGCATCTGTGACATGCTCTACAAGTTAATTAGAGATTTTGGTGTAGCATCTTTATGATCCTTAGGACTTGCCTTACGAGTTGTAGGACATGTCATATTACATACTGATACGAGCTAGTTGCCATTATTCTTATGGCATCTCTGACATGCCGTACGAGCTGTAGGACATGTATTATGCTCGTTGCTTGTGTTAAGGGTAAACATAGAAGCTGGATATGAAATATTGCTTGCTTTATAATAATGTAACAATTTAATAATTTATTTAATTACTGATTTGTTACTTGAGAGAAATCTAAAGCAATTAATATTACAATCTTAAAACAAACTTGTTTAATTTTAATTCAGGAAAACATTTGTTGATTTCTGAAAAACATTAAATTTTAAATCCAATTTGCATTTCTATAGTATTTTGAAACTCATTGTTTTCCTGGGGTGCTTTTAAAAATTATTTGTATCATTGTCAATCTCACATGAAGTCAACTTGTATGTTGAGTCAGAGTTCTACAGGAAGCAATTGCTCAACAACTTGGTATTTGAGGAGTCATACTTTGTTATGTACTTTTGAATAATTTTGTATGCAAACTTCTTATCAATGAAGTTTACCTATTATTTTCACTTGATTTTTATAAAATTCAGGAAGGTTTTCCATTACAATTGCTAGAACCTAAAATACATTTTCTTTCTGTGCACTTTTTCTTGAGTTCCAAATACTCTACTTCCCGTCTTTAATAATACATACTTGAATTGTGAATAAAAGAGAGCAACAAGTATGGGCTGTGTCAGGTAAACAGAAATTTTCTAGTACTCTTAATGAAATAACTGAACCACCCATTCCAACTGCATCTAGCAAAAGAGAGAGCTGAGGAAACGATGAGAAAATATTCATGATGATGAAAATTAAAAATTGTAAGTCTTTAGTCTTTTTGAGATGGTGGTTTTGTGATTATTTCATGACCAACTTGATGTTATATATCCCATGAAATATGCTGTTTGACAGGTGACAATTTCTGATTTACTGTGTAAGAGACTGAAAAATAATTATCAAAATGGTAATAGAGAAAGGAATAAAAATCTCAAAATTATTGAGAAATCTTATACCATAGCATTTTGTCATAGATAGGCTGATTTTATTGAATGATGAAGCTTTTGTTGTTTCCTATATCTTCAAAAGTAGGAAATTAAATAAGCAACATGTACTATATTGTAGCAACTTGCTTGAAAATATGTAAATTTGCTTGATGGATTGGGTGTTTTATAATGCATAACAAAATTTTTATTCATGTATTAGTGTAGTTCAAGAATTTTTCCATTCATTGTTTAGATGGTAGCAAATTAGTTTTGACAAATAATGAAGTGCCATTGAATGTACTAGTATAATGCATCATCACAGCTTTGCCTTAACCAGACCAGATGTATTTTCTTAGGAAAACTCCTCTTGAACTTTATATTCTTCCACTGTGGTTATGTAGTTTAGGAAGATTATATAATTCTGGTTAAAAATTCCATGCTCAAATTACTAGGAAATGTATATATCTTCGTGATTTTATAATTTGAAAAATTTATTTTTATGTCTAGAGAATACAGAAGTTTCTTAGTGGTAATGAGCATTCAGAAGGCATGTTTCCAAATAAATTTGACTTTGATAAAACTTTTGTTCTTTGACAACCTATGGAGATATCAGAAATAATGCACTAGTGTGATTGTGATTGAGTAATGACTTCGAAAACATCCCTCATAATTGTTGGAGCTTCAAATGGGAATTTAATTTGTCAGTTTATGTCCTGTAGAGATTCTCTTTCTGTCACAATCAGTCTGATACTGATTGTTAAAACATATTATTTCTTTTTAATTACAATAGAATAAGTTGGCTAAATTATGTTTTTATTAATAACTAAAAAGTACAACTTTTTTAATTTTTTGAGGGGGTTGAACCTTTGTATCAGTCAATATTTTTCCCATGCTTGCTTTTTTCCTACACACATGTATTTGCCAATTGTAGTAGTGTACTACAAATGAAAGTACATAGAGTAGTGTATGTGGATTAAAAAGCAGGTCACGCCAAAAAGTACTAAAAGTATTTTCTAGTTCATTCATGTGTTTTTTATTATTAATATGTTCTTTTTTCTTTTCTGAGTTTGTAATAATTTGATCTAGCCATAGTTGTTATTACATTTAAACAGTAAGAATATTAATTTCCTCTGCAGATTTTTTTTGGATGGCAAAGTCAAATTTCTTAAAACAATTGTAATAATTTGAGTGATTTGATAAAAGTCAATATGAAAATAAATTACTTGGAATTACGTCTCTTGCCTGAATCATGGAAGATATATTTTTGTTAATTTTTTAAGAATATTATATACATTTTTTTCTTCTGAGAAGCATGTGCAAGTGTTAAAGAAGGAAGTAGATGTTATGGTTTCCATGTTTTATTTAATAATTTATAACAGAATATTGTGTTTTTTGATTTGTAAGATGAAAGTACTTAAATGCATCCATACCAGGATAGTTCTTTCTCATTTTTCTGTCTTTCTTTTGTATTTATGGCTTAACTGAAGCTCTGTAGATAATTTTTTTTTTTTTTAATGTTTAAAAGTGGATGTACATGGTTCTGATCCAAATAAGAAAGGAATTATTGTGATGTAAATATGATTGCGAAAAGACAAAATACAATTATTACTTATTAAATGTTTTATTGTAAGAAAATCTATGTGACATTTGGTTATGTATATTTTGCATCAATATGTTATGTATTGTAGGATCTAATTTGAAATTTCTTGTACATACAAAGTGCCATGATTGGCTTAAATAAAGCACTCATGAATTTTATGACTTTATTGGAATGGCACAATTTTATGTATTACCCCATGTTAATTTGAAAAATAATTTTTGTAGAAATAGATTACCTTTTTCACATATTTTACTACATTACATTAAATGAACATTGGCAATAAAATTTGCCACATTCCAGGAAGTTACTGGTTGCGCAGTTTGCAAATATTTGTAAGTTTAAATATGAGATTACAGGTAGAATTAGATGATTATTTTTACACATGAAATTACTTGTCAATTATTATTATTTCTTTTGTTCACTTCTCCATTACACCTTGTTAATTATAAAGAAAATTGAGTTTCATCATAGCATATTGTATACATTAGAAGCTGTTTTGTTACAATTCCATATTACCAATCATCACAACTATATTCAACTTGAAACAGGTGAATTAGAAATGCATGCAAAGCACATGAGCGTAATGTTGATAATGTGCTTTTCTTCAGATTTATCTTTTTTATGCATATTGCATTTAAAATCAGATTATTGGTGTATTTTAAGCGCAGATTGGTATTGTACAAAATAACCAGATGCATGTTAATTAATTTGTCTACTTCCCTTTTTCCTCAAGAATAATTAATGATCTGAAGATTGTTTTTATTAATTGAATTCTTGAAGAATTAGTGTGAGTTTATTTTAATTTCAAAATTGCAGTATTGTGTTGTATTGTCTAAAGAACAAATTTTTGTTTTTGTTCTGAATGCTTTTAACATTTCTGTTACTTCAATGAACAATTACAAAAAATGTACACTATCCACCGAAGAGGTAGTTTCAAGTTTTGACTGTACAACAACAAAAATTATGACACAACACAATTATAACATGCAACTGACTCATCAAATCTTGTAAATTGTCAAGTATTGTCATGAATTATGCCACTTCTTAAAATTAAGCATTGATCACAGAACATGTGGAGTATAAAGAGCTAATTTTACTGCTTGGCTTTCTATTATACTTGTATAAAATATGGACTTACAATACCTGCATTTTATTTAATGACAGGTTAATAAAATCTCATGTGTGCAATAAAGTAACTCTCAACATAATAAAATTCATGAAGCAACTGATGCTTTTAATTTGAGTATTTACCTGTGTGCAAATTGGCACACACTGCTTTTTAAAATTTAATGATGTATTGCACAGTTCGTAGTGGCAAGTTTATGTAAATCACTAGAAGCTACACATTCGAAGGCTTCCCCTCTAATGCCATTGGATACATGTATCCAGCTTTGATGCTCATCATATCTTGCTGGGCAAGAACAGCACAACTTGCAGCTTGTTCTTCATAAATTTGTCTGTAGAAACTGAACACCACCAACCATAAGCAGAAACCTGTTGTGAAGTGAGTAGTATTAAACTTATAGCTATTATTATTTGTAATAATAAAAATGTGCCAGTTATTTTCAAAGCTGATGTTTCAAATTTATTAGTAAAGGTCTTATTTTTAAATTTATTGATTTATTTTTGTCACCTTATTCTGTGAAAGTTGGAAATAACAAAAATTAATGAATGGTTGTTGACTGTATTCTTTTCTCAATATTTTGCCATGATTTGTTTTTAAGGCATTTTTTATTAGAAATTGCCAATCATTAATTTTATTACTACCCTGCTTTTTTTACTTCAGATTCATTGTAGGAAATTAAATAAAAGTAAAATGATCTTGTTGCATGTATTTAAATCATAAGAATTATGTATATAAAATGATTTGAGATATTATAAAATTTTTATTATACACATTTATTTTAATACTATTCTGTTCTACTGATACATTTGTGATAAGCATTTCATACTTACGAATTTGAATCGCTAGAGAAGAGATGATGAGTGCGCTCTGTGTTCCATATCCTAGAATCATGCACACCAACAGACCAGTGAAGCTCACGACCAAACTTATTAAAACAATGCTTATCCATGGCAAAAGAAATTGTCGAATTTGCTGAAACAGAAATTAAAACCAATGCAGATTTTGCTTTGTTAAGATGAGAGGGAATTCTCACTTTTTGATCATGTGTTCTTGAATTTGGGCATAACAGAAATGTTAACTACTTATGTTTTATTTACAAATTCAGTATATGGAGCTAGTCAAAATGAATGAGTTTAGCACATTTTAACATACCATAATTGATCCATACAGGAGAAGAACACAGCTAATTAAATGAATTGTTACCATAGCAATTCCTGTGTAAAGAGCTATAATCATAACTGTAAGAGAAATATGAATTACTATTATTTTCAATAATCATTTATCTCATTTTAGAAATTATTTAACAGAATAAATTAACATGTAGCCTTTTAAAAATGGTTGTTGATGAAAGAAATAAGTTTAAAAATACACCAAATGCTAAGTGCTGCGCTTTGTGCAGTTGAGATTCATTGTTGTGGTATAGAACAATTCCTGTTTCATCATCTACTGGTAAACGTTGACTTTCAGCAATATCTGCCTCTAACATAGCTGCCATTTCTTGAGCATGTCCAGATGCCAGGAGAAGAAGAAAGAGGCAGATAGCAGAGAGAATCTGAAAGACATGAAAGTTTGTAGTTATCTTGTAATCTGTAATCTCTTTCAAATAAGTTGAAATTTATTGCACTTGAAACTTGACTGAAAAGTAATTACTGACCATAAACCAAAAAGCAAAAGAGAAAAGTGCAATAGTGTAATATTGGAAAAAAAAATTATGAAAACCAGTATATGTATTTACCAATTCAACAACTGCCATTAGCATGGTTCCTTGTCGAAGATTGAAAAGTAGGCAACAGCTTCGTATAGGGACCACCATTTTAATTGAATTTTTATAACGTCTGCAATGAAAAGTATATCACTATCAGATCCACAATCGCACACCTTCAAACTTTTACAAAATTCTAATTCCAGTCACTCCTTCATTCTAGCCATTAAACGCTGCTAAAGAATATTTACTAAACACTTCTATAAATTTATTATTGCATTAAAAAATGATACCTAAGTTCATTTGTATACACACAGGGAGGGCCGAGAGGACAGTGAAGCCCCTGAAAATTTTGAAATGAGGTATCCTTAAAATCGTTTCATTTCTGTAAATATGTTAAGTCACTGATAAGAATGACATAGAACTGTAGATACTTTTTAGAAGTTAAAGTGAGGATGTCAAACAGAAGGACACATTAATGTACCTGTGTATCCTTACCTTACTTATTTGAAAGTATTATTGCCTTAACATCTAGGGTTAAAAGATTTGAATAATTTTGATATTTCTCCTAGTTTTAAAAATCAACACTTATTTTAGTTAGTACTCGTTGACTTTTTTTTTCTTTCTCTCTCTTTTTTTTATTAAATAAAAAAAATGATCTGTTTGAAGTATTTGCAGGCAACCCTATACATCTGTTCTAGCCTGACTCGGTGCTTATGTAATCATTCATTTTAAGACTTTTGCCAATTCTAAAATCTCTAAATTGTGAGTGGTTGACCCTTTTTTTGGCCTTGAAAGTGTGTGAACCATATGTTTAAAATAAGTAAAAATTATAATACTAATAATTATAATTAATTATGACTTAATTGTTCGCAAAATAGTAGTATACATTTGCCAAAAACTGCAATATAGTTGCATATTTTGAATGTACTTTATATTTTTGATTATTTAAATTTTGCTTCTCAAACTGTTATTTGAAATTGTATCTGCAGGTTTTTCAATGTAGAGTTAATTTTAATGGGTTAATTTTAGCTCCCAAAAAAATAAAGGTCTTGTTGCATTGAGCCTGTTTTGGCAACATGATATTTTAAAAACCTTATGAAATCATATTATAAGTATTATTAAAAAAAGTAGAAAATAATACGAGAAAAGTTCTTAAATTTTCAAAAAACTATGAAAAATTGGAAATTATTCTTAAATGAAGGGCAAAAATCGAATCTCACCCTGAAAGATGGCAAATTTAGAGTTGATCCCCCATAGAAACCTTTAAAAAAAGTCAAAAAGTCCAAAATTGCCCAAAAATCAACCCCCCAAAAAATACCTCGAAATGAATTTGCCAAGTCGGAGTTGATCCCTCCAACAACTACCCAAAAATATATTTCAAAAATTATTATACTAGTAAAATATGTCATGTAAATTAAGTTAAATGGGACTAGAAATGTAGTTGCCCCCTCTTTCTTTTTTTTTAAGGCAGTGCACACACAAGTCTAAGTCTTATTCTGACATTACTAGGTAGAACGAAATTAACAAGAGTTTTATAGCATCTCTTGTAACATTATTTATTGACAAAAGTTAGATATTATAAATATGAATAATTTCCTAGACTCTCTTCTTTTTTTAATAAGAGAAGACGTTCTTTCATGTGGAAATGGGAAGTAAACAAGACTTATTCCGAATTTATGCAGAACCTTTGAAAACGCTGGTGTAGCTTCAAAGTAGTATATTGTTGCTACAGACTGGATTTGTGACAATGTTACGCATCTTCATACGAAACACTGTTGGCAGCCATTGTGACACAATTGCAAGAAGGGTTGCATCTCTCTTGCTGTAGGCAATCTTATTCCTCGTTTAAACTGCACTGATCATTACCTTATTTCGGAGATTTCAGTTACTTTCGTTCGTTCATAATCGAAACTATCTACTTTTATTGTCCTTGTTCAATTCTACAATTCGATCATCACGTATTTCGTCGCTGCGGCGGGGTTATAATAAGCAATTCCAGCTCCCTCATTACCTCCATCATCATCATCATCATCATTAACTATTATTATTATTATCCCCTAAATCACGACTAAAGATGTTATGTGTCGGCTGAATATAAAATCTACTCCAGGTTGCAACCAGCTACCTAAGGAGTAGATCTAGGGACTGTCGGTGCCTCTACAATACTTTACGCAAAATGTGGGCTGTTCCAAATAAAGCGATTTCTTGCACTTCCCAGTCTTTTGAATTACCTGGGAGTTTAGACAAGTTCTTACACAAATTTTGCGGAACAAATCCCAGAGCTACGATAACTATCGGGACGACCTGTGCTTTTACGCCCCACATTCGGCTGATCTCGATTTCCAAACTCTTGTATTTAAGACGTTTCTCTGCCTCCTTGGTAACGACGTTTTGATCGCAAGGTACAGCAACATCGACAAGTACACACGATTTGTTCTCCAAATCCCGGATGACTATATCCGGTTTGTTTGCCGCTATCGTGCGATCAGTTTGAATTTGATGGTCGTACAAGATCGTACACAATCCAACAGACGTCACCGGTTTCGGTGAGTGTTCGTACCACTTGGGGCATGTGTACTTCGAGGGCGGTACAGATCTGCCAGTGGAGGTAGCTACACACCCTGTCATGTCTTTTAAGGTATTCGGTCTTTGCTAGGATTGGACAAGCTGAGACAATATGATCAATGGTTTCTACTTGCTCCAGGCAAATGCGGCATTTGTCATCTTGGGAAATTTTGAGAACCGGTTTACCATAATGTCGTGTTCTCAAGGCCTGATCTTGGGCAGCTATTACAAGTGCTTCCTTACGTGACACATAAAGTCTATGTATATCAGCTCGAGGGTGGGAAACATGATGCATTGTTAGCAGTTTTCTGGTTTTTCGATCCATGGTGCGAATTTCTTGCTCAGTCCAGTCCACTAGTCCAAAACTGTATTCGGCTACAGGTACCGCCAAACTACCTATTGCAGATATTTTATTCCTGCAATTCAGAGCGGACTGCAGGACCAGTCTCACTCTCCTATAATACTCCCTACGAATTCTCTCTTTTATTCCGTCATTCGAGATGGTTTCACATTCTTCAATGCCCAGATATTTGTAAGTTTTACCTGCTCAAGATCTTGAATCACAGTGTGCGTATCAATTTCAATGTTCTCAGACGTTGTGAGTTTCCCTCTTTTTAAATTGATTTTTGCACACTTGTCAAGACCAAACTTCATGCAGATGTCATTGCTAAAGTCATTCACGACAGACAGCATTTGGGAAAGAATCGCTTCATTCTTAGCAAACACTTTCAGATCATCCATGTAAAACAAATGTGATACTGGCCTTTCATTACCATGGAGCTTAAAACCAAAGTCAGCTTGCGACAACTGTCTCGATAGTGGGATCAAACTAATGCAAAAAAGCAGAGGGGATAGTGAATCTCCTTGAAAAATACCCCTGTTAATCTGAATACTTATGGTTTCTACTGCTTCCTTTTCGCTGTGGATTAGTAACCTGGTACTCCACGACTTCATACTAGCCTTGCAAAATTCAATAAGTCTAGGATGAAATCGATAGATCTCCAAGGTCTTTAAAATCCAATCGTGTGGTACACTATCAAAGGCCTTTTGCTAGTCAATCCAACCCATGCTCAAATTACGTTTTCGTTTCTTTACATCATTCAAGATGACTTTATTCAGTAGCAAGATTTCCTTACAGCCATAAGAGCCTTTACGACATCCTTTTTGTTCAGCTAGCATTAGATGATTCTTATCTAGATGTCTGTACATTTTGTCAGCTGTGGCTGAAGTTATAACTTTGTACAGGACAGGCAGACAAGTAATTGGCCTGTAGTTCTTCGCCAAAGAGCTGTCTCCCACTTTGGGTAGCAAATACGTGATGCCGCGTGTGAGCCATTCCGGGATTTCCTTTGGGTTTTCAAAAATTTTATTAACAGCCCTATTATTATTATTATTATTATTATTATTATTATTATTATTATTATTATTATTATTATTATTATTCCACTACATCACGACTAAAGATGTTGTGAGTCGGCTCGAAATAAAATCTACTCCAGGTTGCAACCAGCTACCTAAGGAGTAGGTCTAGGGACTGTCGGTGCCTCTACAATACTTTACGCAAAATGTGGGCTGTTCCAAATAATGCAATTTCTTGAACTTCCCAATCTTTTGAATAACCTGGGAGTTACGACAAGTTGTTACACAAATTTTGCGGAACAAATTCCAGAGCTCCAATGACTATCGGTACGACCTGTGCTTTTACGCTCCACATTCGGCTGATCTCGATTTCTAAACTCATGTATTTAAGACGTTTCTCTGCCTCCTTGGTAACAACGTTTTGATCGCAAGGTACAGCAACATCGACAAGTACACACGATTTGTTCTCCAAATCCCGGATAACTGTATCCGGCTTGTTTGCCGCTATCGTGCGATCAGTTTGAATTTGTTAGTCATACAATATTGTTGAGTCTACAATATTGTCTACAATGTAGACAATCCAACAGACGTCACCGGCTTTGGTGAGTGTTCGTACCACTTGGGGCATGTGTTTGGAACTTCGAGGGCGCTACAAATCTGCCAGTGGAGATAGCTACACACCCTGTCGTGTCTTTTCAAGTACTCGGTCTTTGCTGGGATTGGACATGCTGAGACAATATGATCAATGGTTTCTACGTGTTCCTGGCAAATGCGGCATTTATCATCTGGGGAAATTTTGAGAACCGCTTTATCATAATGTCGTGTTCTCAAGGCCTGATCTTGGGCAGCTATTACAAGTGCTTCCGATTCTGGCTTCATTCATCCCCTTTTAAGCCACATAAATGATTGATCTTAATTGATCTGTACTTTGTCCATTCGTTTCAAATATTGTCCGTAGAGTGGTTTGTCTCTCCACGATTTTTTAAACATATTTTGTGTCTCATATTTCATGTTAAGTAGCATCAGAAGTTCAGTGTCTCTGTCGTTCTGGGTGTCTTGCATAGTCTTATTCGCAATGCTTCTTGCTACACTTACAATGCCTCTGTATCCCATTCTTCGGTCAGATTTCATGACCTGCCTCATTAGTGGATCATCTTAATGGCTGACTACATACTTTCCCATCCCGACTATTGCATTGTGCCAAGAGACTTCAATTTTTCTGAGGCCTCTTCCTCCTTCCTTACGTGACACAAAGTCTATGTACATCAGCTCGAAGTTGGGCAACATGATGCATTGTAAGCAGTTTTCTGGTTTTTAGATCCATGATGCGAATTTCCTGCTCAGTCCAGTCCACTAGTCCGAAACTGTATTCGGCTACAGGCACTGCCAAACTACCTGTTGCTGACATTCCTGGAGTTCAGAGCGGACTGCAGAACAAGTCTCACTCTTCTACAGTAGTAAAATCTGTCTAAACAGGAACCTGTACAAGCCGGAAATCTGCCTTAACCGGAAAGTTTCTCTGGCCCGTGAAGTTAAATGGCATCTTCACACGGCATAAAACGGAATCTGTCCAACGCGGAAACGGAACGGTTTTTCATGTCCTGCAAGGGGAAAAACCTTCATAAAACGGAATTTCTGTTAATTTAATGCAGTTCGCAGAGAGACGGGAGATACTCTTATTGGAATGAATGCATCTGCAAGTCTGTTGTAATATCTCTGTCCATGTTATGTGTTTCACACGTGGCCGCACAGTGAAGGAAATGGGCTCCCGTTGTTATCGTAGAATTTGACCATGAGGTCACATGTCTCTCACAGCGTAGGCCGTCGGGGAATTCCCTCTCTCCCGACCCTCTGAGCGTGGGTAGGTGTAAGGTCATGGCTTCAATTTACGAGTCTCCCTGCCTCGTGTTGGCAATCGTAACCCCTTGACCAGAGCGGAATTGCTCAAGGCCATGTGAGGGTGTCAGATAGACCTATACCGCGATTTTTCTAACTTTGCCTCTGAAGGCCCGTCTCCACGATGAAATATGTCACGATATTTCGCATCTTTCTCAGTCGTGCCGCTAGATATCGCATGATCGTGACCTTATCAAGCAGCGCTTGCGGTCATACTACTTTTAGCGGCAGACCAGAAAAGACACGAAATGCCGTGTGATACTCAATCGTGGCCATAGGGGCTTGAGAGGCAGTTAGAAAAATCGCAGTGCAGTACTCTGGGCTGTGACGCATTGTACGCTAAAAGAGTCTGCGAGAAGTTCGGGTGCAGCTACTAGCCAGTGAGGTGATGTGTTTTTATGAGATTCACAACCAGTTTGACAATGGTTGAAAAACAACATAAAACCCTACATATTAAAATTTTTCAACTTAAGAAAACGACTGAAAAGGTGATAGTAAGAGAGAAACCCAAAACGCAAAAACTCTAGATTAATGTTGAAAAAAGTAACATTATTTAAATACACGAGTTGTGAAATATTTATTTTTACCTAATTGTCAGAAGTAATTATGTTTCATTTTCATTTATTGGTGATTTCTTCCTTAAATGAGTTTTACGGTATAATAAATTACGTTTTATAATTATAATAAAGTCATGTTACTAGTTTCAGGACGGAAATATCATCATAAAAAGTGTCATAAACGGACAATCCTGCCTAAAACCGGAACCTCCCTAAACCGGAAATTTTTTTGTCCCAATCGTTTCCGGTTTAGACAGATTTTACTGTATAATACTCTCTTTCATTATGTCGTTCGAAATGGTCTCATATTCTTCAATGCCCAGATACTTATAAGTTTCACCTGGTTCAAGATCTTGAATCACAGTGTGCCTATCAACTTCAATGTTCTCTGATTTAATTTGCCTCTTTTTAAGTTGACTTTTGCACACTTGTCAAGACCAAACTTCATGCAGATGTCATTGCCAAAATCATTGATGACGGACAGCATTTGAAAAGGATCGCTTCATTTCTAGCAAACACTAAGATCATCCATGTAAAATAAATGTGATACAGGCCTTTCATCACCATGGAGCTTGTAACCAAAGTCAGTATACGATAACTGCCTCGATAGTGGGATCAAACTAATGCAAAACAACAGAGGGGATAGCGAATCTCCTTGGAAAATTCCCCTGTTAATCTGAATACTTCTTGTTTCTACTACTCCCTTTCCGCTGTGTATTAGTAAACCTGGTACTCCACAACTTCATACTAGCTTTGCAAAACTCAATAAGTCTAGGATGAAATCGATAGATCTCCAGGGTCTTCAAAATCCAATCATGTGGTACACTGTCAAAGGCCTTCTGGTAGTCAATCCAAGCCATACTTAAATTACGTTTTCGTTTCTTTACATCATTCAAAATGATTTTATTCAGAAGCAAGATTTCCTTACAGCCATAGGAACTTTTACGACATCCTTTCCGTTCAACTGGCAACAGATGGTTCTTCTCTAGGTGCCTATACATTTTGTCAGGTATGGCTGCAGTTATAAGTTACATTTCTGGCAGGCAAATGATTGGCCTGTAGTTCTTCGCCGGAGTACTGTAGTCTCCCGATTTGGGTAGCAAATACGTGATGCCGCGAGTGAGCCATTCGGGGAGTTCCTTAGGGTTTTCTAAAATTTTATTAACAGCTTTTGCTAGATGAGAATGTATTGCTGTTAATTTCTTAATCCAATAAATCTGGATATTATCAATCCCGGGGGATTTCCAGTTTCCCATGTTCTTAATTGCTTGACAGAGGTTCTCTTCCGAGAATCCGTGAACATGTTCCATTTTTTCCACGAGTCCATTGGCAGCATCAACTTCATATTGAAGACAAGATGCGTCTTTGTTGTAGGATCTGGTTTCCTCCCAGATTCCTGCCCAAAATGTTTCGACGTCATCTTTTGAAGGAGTGACAGCGTTGCCATTCGGTTTTGGGGTCAGACTGCGATAGAATCTCTTCGCGTCTGTTTCAAACAACAGGTTCTGTACACGGAAATCTTCCCTACGTTTGTACCCTCTAATTCGTTGAGCCCATGCTTGGCTTTTCTCTTTTAGCTTTTCAGCTACCATTAACCTTGTGTCATTTTCAATCAGGTATTTTTGTTCAACATGATGTATTTTGTGTTGAACTTTAGGAGTGTGATTTGATTTAGAAAATGTCTCAGCTAAGAGTGATATTTCACGCCGTGTGTCGCCTATCCGTTTCATAATTCTTTTCGCCTAAGGGGGTACGGAGCTGTTTACTCTGTCTGGCTGTCGGCCATCGGCAGAGGCGGGATTTCGGATCTTTCATTGGGGGGGGGGCAAATTTGGGCGCTATTATAAACACGAAAATATTCGTTCATATTAATGCTTTAAGTTAATTGTGCTGTAATTATATACACCGTTTTCAATTTTGTTAATTATTTTCTTAATTATTATTGAATGTTATTAGATTAGTTGAATACAGAGGTGACGATCCTCATTGTTATTGCAACAGTCCAAACTGTAAATTCAACGATGCATTTTTCTCAGTGAATCGTATATCAAAAATGTGTATTATTTAATATAATGACAAATGTTTATACATAATTGTAGGATATATATATATATATATATATATATATATATATATATATATATTTAAAAATGTACATTAATTAACTCTTATTCTTAATTCAAATGCAATCTACTGTGCAATGTAATAATATGAGCCCCCACTTTTATTTCGACTTTAAAAAAATGAATTAAATTATTATTTTAATACAAATATATCATCATCTTCAACATCGGACAATTGTTTTTTAAAAATGTACTTTGGGCCGAGATAGATGATAGGTGGCGAAAGGGTGGGACAATGTAAGTTTGCCCAGACCAACGAAATTAGAAAACTATTAGGAGAAAGTCTGTGCCATTCTGTAGTTATTTTCTCGTATACGTACGTATATACAGAGTAATATACGTAGTATTCAGAATGTTATGTAATGTTGCGGAAAATTGATTTCGAGATTTCGCCGGAAATACACGTTTTGGGTGTCCCCTGATGCCGAAGTTTGTTTTTCCTCCAAAATGCCCATCCGTCCGTCTGATATGTGAACAACACTAGCGCCTAAAATATGGGTACCAGTTTTTCCAAACTGAATAAACCCTTGTCGATCTGGACTTAGTTGAAGCTCTGCGATTTTGAAAAACATTCATTAATTTTTGGGGGTACTTTACGTGAAGTTTTCGGGACATATTCAAAATTTTCTCAAAAATGGCTCCAAATCGTTCCTTTAAATTTCTTGTGAAAAGAGACTGAAATACATGTATAAATACGGCATAGGTCCGATTTTCACTGATAAATCTGAACTTTTGATAGTTGCAAGAGACTGATATTTTTTCGGCATGTTCCTACAACTACAAAATTAAGATAGTGATTTTTCTTTCAAGTAAATTTTTTTCTTCATAATTAGTTCTTTCGTTTAGGTCATGAAAATTTTTTTGAAAATTTTATTAGTTTTCGCGCAATATTGCGTCCAATATGTGTAATATTAAAAAAAATATCAAAAAGGCTTTCTCTATAACGGCTCTAGATTTTTTCTTTAAACTTTTGAGACGTATAGTGTTTAATGTACTCTATAAGATGACATAGATGTTATTTTGCTCTATTCTTTTGTTGTGATTTTTTTTCAAAAATTACACTAATGTATTTTTTACTTGTCTCTTACGTAGTTAATACGTAGGTCATTCCGAAAAAAATGCCTCCTATTTATTTGTATGACAACTACAGTAAATAAGAAAAGAAACTTAATGTAGTGTGTTAGAACAGAGTCTTTTTAACCATGACACTATTTTTCAATAGCATTACAATTCATGTGCATTACATTATGTTATATAAAGTTTCTCGAGAACTCAACATTTTTTTGGTGAAATTCAGCTCAAATTTCCGCATTTTCAGAAACACTCAAACGCCATTTTCGCATAAACGGCTCAAAATTTTTTCTTCAAACTTTTTGTATGCATAATGCAATTGCACTGTTTAAGATGACAGAAAATTCATTTTGCTGTATTATTTTGTTTCTTCAAAAATTACACAAATGCAATTTTTTTGAAATATCTCTCACGCTGTTAATATGCACATTTTCGGCGATTTGTATACATTATTGCAATTGTGAGTGGCAGTGATTCAAACGACTTCCAATAAAGTTTTTCGAAATCGCAATAGTTGTCTGTGAGAAAGAGCCATTTGTACGCCATTTTCGTAAAAAAGGCACCCAATTTTTCAACGAAAATTTCCATTTAGGACGAAGGTTTAATCTTCAATGACATTCTTAAAGTAGTTTTTCGATTCTGCCATTAGGAAACCGAAAAATTGAGGAAATGTGAAAAAAATATTCGGGCGGCGATAGATGATAGCTGGCAAAAGGATGGGGCACGGCCGAAAAGTTAGCCCCGACCAAAGAAATTAGTAAACTAACTAGAAAGTCTGTGCAATTACGTAGCTCCACTAGTTCCTTTTTGTTTAGGCCCTAGATCCTTGGTGGCATCTAAAACAAAAATAGTACGGACACAAGTTGTAATGCCAGTTAAAGTTTGGGGCTCATATACGCACCATAGTTCAGGGCTCATTTTACAACCATCGACGTATTAAAATTCTGCCAGCTAAAACCGGCCTTTGATAGTTCGAAATTACAGATTGCATGCATAAAAACAATGTTTAAGACTGCCATAAGTATCAAATTGATACAGATTTGTCCCGCAAGGAGAGGCCACATATATAATTATGATGCACAACTTACGAAATTTAGAGTAGCGAAAAAATGGGCGTGGCCTGGCAGCGTAAAACAGGTTGTATTTCATTCGTTAAGAATCAGTCTAAGCTAACTCAAACTGAAATTAAAACTTGCTTTCCAAAGCTTTTAGAACCGAGAGAACACGAACACCTCTGTTTCACATTAGCTCTCATTTACAATTGAACCACAGAGCTATGATGGCAAAAATAATTATTAAACTAGTTGTTAAAATCGTTCTTGCTAGAATATTTGCTATATATGAAAATATATGCTATGTATGAACTAGTGGTGCTACAGAATGGCACAGACTTTCCCGTATTAGTTTTCTATTTTCTTGGGTCTTCGCTAGCTATTCGGAATTGCCACATACTCTTTCTTGCCAGCTACCATCTATCATCGCCAAAAGTACATTTTTTTTGTCATTTTCTTAATTTTTCGGTTTCCTATTGGTAGAACAGAAACATTAATTTCAGAATATTAAAGAACACAAAAACCTAGCCGTAAATGGCAATTTTCTTTTAACTAGTGGTGCTACAGAATGGCACAGACTTTCCCGTATTAGTTTTTCCTTGGGTCTTCGCTAGCTATTCGGAATTGCGACATACTCTTTGTTGCCAGCTACCATCTATCACCGCCAAATGTACATTTTTTTTGTCATTTTCTTAATTTTTCGGTTTCCTATTGGTAGAACGAAAATATTAATTTTAGAATATTAAAGAACACAGAAACCTAGCCGTAAATGGAAATTTTCTTTTAAAAATTATGTCCCGTTTAAGATAAAATGACATTTTAGCACTACTAAAAATGCGAAATTTGAAGCTCATTTTCACAGAACATTTTTGAGTTTTCAAAATACTTTATTTAAAGTTATTTGAAGCACTTACACTCACAAATATAATAATGTTTACATATTGCTGTTAATGTGCATATTAAAGATGTGAGAGATCTTTCAAAAAAATTATAATTATATAATTTTTGAAAAAACAAAAAAAAAACTCAAAATAAACTTTACGCTTTACTAAAGAGTTTTAATTATCATTATCCGTTACAAAAGTTTGAAGAAAAAAATTGTAGCCATGTACGAGAAAAATGGCGTTTGAGCATTTCTGAAAATGCCGAAATTTGAGCTACTTTTCACAGAAAACGGTAGTGTTTTCGAGAAACTTTACTTGACATTATTTAAAGCATATATACTTAAATATAATAATGTGAAAAAATCGCCAATAGTGTAAATATTAACGACGTGAGAGACAAGTAAAAAAATTTACATTTTTGTAATTTTTTTAAATAACCAACCGATAGACCAAAATGGCTTTTATGTCATTGATAGAGTACATTTACCACTATCCCTACCAAAAGTTTAAAGAAAAAATTTGAAGCCGTTTTTGAGAAAATCTTTATTTTTGTAATTTTTTAAAATTGCACAAGTTTCACGCAATATTGCACGAAAACTACTAAAATTTTGAAAACATTTACATGACTTTTATTAAAGAACTCAATATGCAGAACAAAGTTTTTTTGAAGAAAAAATCTCTATCTTCAATTTTGTAGTTGGAGAAAGACGCCGAAAAAAAGTCACACCTTCACAATTTTCGAAAATTCAGAGCTGTACGTGAAAATCGGACCTATGCCATGTTAAAAAGTGTATTTTACTCTATTCACACAAGAAATTTAAAGAAAAAATTTGGAGCCGTTTTTGAGAAAAATTTTAAAATTCTCGGGGGGCTTCTTATAAAGTACCCCCAAAATTTGAAGAATCTTTTTCAAAATCTCAAAGCTTCGACTAGAATCAGATCAACCGGGGAATATACATTTTGGAAGAAATCGTACGTATGGTTTAGGCGTTAGCAGTGTTCACAGACGGACAGACGGACGGACGGACGGACAGACGGACGTTTTCCTTTCAATTGGGTTTTCGGTATCAAGGACCTAGAAAACAGGGTTTCTGGTTACACCACGTGTTGGGGGATTTTTTTTTCTTAATTTAGCAACTGGTTTTATCCATTTATTCGTTTTCACGGCCCGGCAATTAATTTTTTTCCGCCGAAAATTGGCCATTTTTTCGCGCAGCATTACATAACTTCCCCTATACTACGTATATCACTCCGTGTATACGTACGTATACGGGAAAGTAAAAATATAGCAAGGAGGCTCATATTATATAAATCGCTCATATCACCACCTTTACCTCTATCTATATCTATAATAAACGGGAAATACTCTCTCTTTTTGAGAGACTATTTCACTCATGTCTATCCGCGTCGTAAGTAGCCAATGGTAATCCTGGATATATTCAAATTAAACCAATCCCAGATGTTTATCGCCATCAGCTTGTTTACCTTTTTTTATAGCTGTAAAACCTTTGTTTACCTTTTTTAAGATAACGATAGCAATTGTTTCACCTCCAAAATAGCTCTTGTGCATCAATCTAATATTAAAATCTGTGGTTTTGGTAATGTTTAAAACTCTTAAATAGAATCTATTATTAAAGATTCAGTGCCGAAAAACAGCAAAAGGAACAGAAAAAGAGTGTAAAAGAAATTTCAAGAATTTTGTCAAGACAGAAAATACAAATAGACAGCACAAACTACAAATGAAGAAATTACACATGTTTTAGGCAATTAATATACGAAGATTAGATTGTGAAGAGTACAAAGAATATGCCATCAAAACTATGTGGAACGTTACAACCAAAATTATTCAGGAAAATATTTTAATGAGTACACACGTGTGTTCAATCCATTCGAAATTGACGAATTCCGCTGCTAATTCATCTTGTACATCTTCCATTTCAAATACTTCTGTGGAAGACCAAGACTTGGAAACCAACTTCCTACAACTTTAATGATTGTGATTTTAATAAATGTTCTTGTCAGTAGCCTTGTTATAATTGTTTTCCGAAAGTTTTATTTCCATAAAATTGTAACATATTTGAAATCATTTTCTGCATTAAACTGTTATTCAAATTTTACTTGATTGTAAGTTATTCCAGGAGGCAGTGATAAGTCGGAACTGAATGAAAGGTTTTCATTTTTCGGTTGTAATTTTGAGTAATATTTCCCTTTTTCGTAATTCCTGTGATTTAAACTATCCTTTCAAATCATGTAATGTGTTTATTCGTGAAATAGTCACACTAAATATCACTCGAAGTGCTGTGCTAGCCGGTAAATTCACTCCTCGCTACGCGAGTCGTGAATTTACCGGCTAGCACAGCACTTCTCGTGATATTACTTATGATAAAATCTGAGTGCTACGACTAGACCACGGAATTTTGGTCACCAAAAGATTTGATTTAGGCACATAAAGTAGGCAACAAAATTACGAAATTAGGCACTAACACGCATTAAAATCGACGTTTTAGGCACTTAAAATAAATAAAAGAATGACCAAGCCAGGCAAAAAGTAGACATGAAAAAGTTATATTTCTGACATCTAGAACTGATCTCAAAAGGATTAAATTAGGTAATTTTTGTTATGCAGGAAAAAGTATTTTTACCAAAAAACTTGCACCACACGACTCATTGAACTATTGACCTTTTTTTTGTAATCTACGCCTTTCCGACAAGGCTTTTGCCTGACCTGTCTTTCTTCCCCTGGACTTCGCAGACGACCCGCTGCGGCAATAAGCCTAAACCTGTCAACAGCGCAGCTGCACCAGAAATGGGTGCAATTGCCCAAGAAGTGCGTTCTGATCGGAGACTAGCGTGAAACATCTTAATTATGTTGATTTGCAGGGATCCTTTTGTTCGGTATTTTGGGTGAAAGATTTCGGATTGATGTCGATTGAGTATTCGATCACACAATATTTGCATTTCTGAAAAGATTTTACGTTTCTGTAAAACGAATTTCAAAATTTAGTATTTAAATAATGATCCTTCTCGAAAATCACTTGTTTTAAGCAGTTTTAGGCAAAAACATTAAAATAGGCATCAACCGCCCTTTTAGAACATTTTAGGCACTATTAGACGCTTTCATTAGATCTATTCTTTCATGATTCGAAAACATCTGCAATTATTTTTCACTTGTCCTAAAATCCAAGGTCTAGTTGCAATTCATGATTTTAGGTATGAAACTGTTTAACTTCCAAGTAAATAACGTTTCAAAGCAAAATATAATTGAAAGAGGATGTATTAATAAGGGATATTCAAAATAACGCTGAACATTACCCGCGCGTGATATAATACTGAACTAAAGTTCACCAATTTATTAATGTATGTTATTAGCTTAGGTTAATAAAATTATTGTTCGCTTAATTATTATTATTATTATTATACACGTTAATAAATATAATAACTATTAACATTATTATATTTTTTCTCAAAATACAGAACCAAGTAAATCTTTTATATATAATTTTGAAGTTCCGCGAATTAAATTAAATATTTTTTAAAAAATTTGTCCGAAGATTGGGGGGGCAGTTGCACCCTTCCCCCCCCCTGAATCCAGCCTCTGGCCATCGGTGTTTTAGGCTGGCCCCAAAATTATCTGAGATACTAGATATTGTAATGGTTTCATTTATGATACATTCCCCCAAAACAATTGTGGACAAGGAATAAATATTTATTAAACTATAGTCAATAAAAACAACGTGTACATGAATCGATACTAGCGAGACAGAAGAACAGCGTGCCGCGGAAAGTATATTTCGACAGTTTAGGAAAACACAATGGATTCGGTAGTTTTGGAAAGAAATCTGACCGTACAGTTAGCTGGAAAATAAATGAACAAACATTGTGGTCTTTGTTTGAACACGATCGGACGACGGGTTCATTTAAAATTAGAATATAAAATTTTAGAGAAAAAGCCCCAGTGACGTGTCAGATATAATAACTTAAAATATCAAAATTTTATGAAGACATTTTAATTAGGCAACGAGAGGCGTGTGAATCGTCATTGTATAAATTTAATGAAAAAATTATAGCTGATCCAAAGGGTTTATAAAACATTGAATTTCTGAAATAAAGAAATATTACGAATTAATAATACCAAAAACAAGCGACGAATTGGTGTGTAATGTCGACGGAGAAATTTCGCATTTTCGACGTAAAAAAGATCGAAAATATCTGTTTGGGCAAGAAAACCTTAACATTGGGGAAAGGCGTTAGTAAATAAACGCACAAGCATGTCAAAATAACTGATATTGGACATTTTAGAAAAATTAAGAAAACAACAATGAAAAGGCAAGAATGGAGTTCGCCGGCATTTTTTCTCTTGCGAGGTAACATGTTAAATCGACATGATTTTAAGAGGGGTTCTGCCTAGTCAGTGGTGATAGAAACATCGTGTCCACGTTGGACGGACTCGAGATTTTTTAAAAGATTTGGACTTAGACATTTCGGCGGCGAATCGGTACCGTGCAATGGACATGTGAACGGATAGCGCGAACATCTATTGATGCAGTGAGCGTATTGGAAGAGAGAAGAAGTTGTTTATTTATTTTTGTGACTTTGTGCTTCGACGTGATCGGGCAATTTCTGGAATTCCCGGGGAATTTTTTGAAGAAAACCAGCATAAGCAAGATTGGAGCGTGCGAGTACGTCGGCGCGTGCACGTGGACACGCGCAGGACGACCGAACTGGCGACGGCGCTGTCTCGACGAACGCAACAACAGGAAAGTGTCGCATTCGCGGCGTAATTATTAAATCAGATATTCGTTTTGCGCACATTCAAGTAAATTAAATAAACTCCGACAAGATCGGTGGAAATCTCGAAATTTTAAAAACAGAACGCACGCAATTGTTGTCAACTAGCAATGTAAAATTTACTCTTGTTTTTCATTTTTTTTTCATTGTTACATTTGCAAATACGTACGTACGAGGAAAATTTGTTAATGACATTGGTTTTTTTTTTTGGTAAAAGGAATTCCTGTATATACAGTAATTTGGAATCAGCTGATTAATATTAATTTCATGTAAGGGGATTTGAGCTATAACACTGTTGCCAAGCTCGAGTGAATTTATATTTCACGCATTGTTACATTGTTGTTGAGAGAATAACAAGAGAGAAAAGGATTAAAGTTCTTTCTTTCCTTTTTTTGAAAAATAATGTGTTCTCATTTCAGTATTTAGCAGTCCTGTGTACGTTGCAATATTGAACGCTGTTTACAGGTATTTCCCGTACGGGGCCGACCACGACCTACGATTCGACATAAATTTATGCAACGTCGTCATATTATAATAATATTGATTAATTGAAAAGAGGAGGGGTATAGTAATATATTCGGTTGCATTGGATATTAAAAAGGAGAATACGGTTGCATTGGCGCAATAACGTAAGGGCAAGTAGGAAGGACGGTTGCAATATCTAGTTGCATATGCGATGTGATTGATTTCAGTAATATCTAGATCCAGTGGCGGCTCGTGATATTTTTTCTTGATGGGGCCAGGCGCAAAAGCACGAATTTCATCTCATAATCAATTTTATTTAATTAAATAATTGTCATTTAATCAACTATTTAATTAATATTAATTATCAATTAATTAATTAATAAAACCTTTAAATCTATATCTGTTAATAATAATCTGTTTTCCACAAAAACAGAAGTAGGATTTTTTATTAAGATGTTTAATCAAATATTGGTATGTCAATGGAAACAAATGATTTTTGTAAAAATGATAATGCCGTAGCTTATCTTTCTGAATGCTTAGAGTTCGAATATACCGTAAAATTAAGACAAATTGACTTGGTCGTGTTATGTCAGTTGTTTAATCGGCCTGCAGAGAAACAAAATCTGCTACATCTATGTCTCTCTTCACTTCGTCCAAATACACTTCATACATAGAATCTAGCAGCTCGTTCTACGTTCTACGTTCTACACAAAAATTGTTTAAACGTTCATTTAACACACTAATAACAATAAGTTAAAAACTTGCACGGTTTTTTGAATCTTCAGATTCATCATGCTCTCTCAATGCTGGTTCATGAGTACCACAGAATTTTAAACACTCAATCTCTCTACCTAAAATAGTTTATTTTTTGCGACTTGTTCATTATGTTTCTAGATTGAAATTTTGACCGCTGAATCAATCTGTACAACAATGTTCCAGGTTCGAAAAGTTTTAAATTTACAAGCGTTTTCTAAATGCAACTTCTTCGTGTTGCTTCGTGCGTTTCTTCGTGTTTCTTTATCATTTCCCTCAAATGTTTCAGATCCTTACAGCCCACTGTTGTCCACAACCCCTCACCACCAAATAATAAACAAAAAAGCAAAATAAGCTTTGTTTTTCTTCACTCACAGTGAACCATAGTTGTTTGCTGAAATTACGAATTACAGAATGTTCATTTTTTCTTCCCATCAATTTGTGTAAATGAAAAGTACACTCGGTTGATGTGCTACTAACAGTTTAATATTATTTTTTTCTTAAAGTCTCAGTGAAGAAAACTGAAAACGGTGTAACGAATCCACTGTGTTCATCTTATAGCGCGCAGAACTTTCACGTGCACTTTGAAAACCGCGCGCTCAGCCTGCCGTTCCTCGGAGAAGGGCCCGATGGTGCGGGCCCCAAGGGCTGCTAAAATTAGCAAGCAGTACTCGGGCCCAGTGCGGAAGGGCGTTGACCTTGTAAACGGAGCGGAGTTACCGGCTGTGGGGCCCACGCAGGCCGGCCCCTGGAATGCTACTAACGCTATCTTTGAGTGCGGCAAGTAACTATGACCCTCAATTCCTGGTTATTGGGACTTTGAATGAGTTCTGGAGACGAATTGTCTGTCTTCACGAATAAAGAATTCCAATAAAGTACTACAATTATCACAAAGAGATTACGATAAAGATAAATAAACATTTTTTTGCTTTATTAAATCTTGGTGGGGCCCGGCCCCTGTGGCCCCTTAGGACGAGCCGCCCCTGTCTAGATCTCTTCTTGAGTTCTGTACAGCCTCATTTAAAATAGAATTCGCTGTTTCTATCACTCTCTTAGCTTTAGCATTTTCGTAAATTCCCCTCAACGGTGCACGAGATTCGAATGGAAGTAGACGAACTCGTTCGATCTCGCGTCGGAGGAGGTCCCGCATCATGCCCTTATCGAGTGACTTATAGAAAGATGAATTTTCAACACTGACAGATGTTTCATTTGGAAGAGATGAACCTTCAAGAGGACCATCGCTTTCAGGGATATTGGATGGTTCTAAATGTTCGTCATGTGGATAGTTCGGTCGAAGAACATACTCCGCGTTTCTCTGGATGTCTGCAAGTTGTTCTGCTGTGAATTTTCCACTGCTGAGTATGTATCGTCGTTGATTGGCAAGCTTCTTTGAGTCTAAGGTAGGTCTCATATCTGGGTTTCGGTCTCTCTATATCTTAAAAACTTCTATTTCTGAGCCCCCATTTTTCGCTTTTGCATAGTATAAGCACCACATCACCTCCTTTCATTCATCCCAGGTCCATCTCTGACGATGGCTTCGAGCTACTGCCGGCTCTGGGTCCCTGGGACTAACATCCGTGGGATGGCCAGATGTCGACAAGGTGACATTAGCTCGGTTTCTGAGCAGGTATGGGACATTCGTAGAACAAGGTACGTTGAGATTCATTACATTGCTTGTTCTATCCATTTTGCTCATTGGTTTCACGTGAAGATTCGCAGGTAGCAAGTTCGAGTTCACAGATCACACTTAACCTTTGGGTTGTTTCCTGCCATCCGTTACTGCGACTCACAGTGGCCTCGGGACATCCCCCCGCAGGGCCCAGCAAGGGGTCCCTCCGATCGCCAGTCGGCATTACTACTACCCTACGGGATTTTCACTGACTACTGAAGGCAACCTCCTTCTCTGGCTAATGCAAGGTTCGAGCCTCCACTCTAATCAGTGGCCTGGTGTGCCAACCCACTTTCTCTCCTGTACCGTCTATGGGCCGATAACAGGAAGTCCAAAGATTCATGACCCTTCCCTCTCTACTTACTTCCCACTCTCCTCAAAATGGAGTACTTCTTCGTCTGACCCCTCACCTTCAACCTATTCAGCAAGGGAGGCTACCACTGACATAGCTCTTAGTCTCATGGGGGTACTCAAGCTCTACCACCAACTGCAAGGTCGTGTATTCTCTAGGTGGAGTTGTTGTTATTGTTATTACTATTATTATTATTATTATTATTATTATTATTATTATTCTAATTCACGACTAGTGATGTTATGTGTCGGTTGATTATAAAGTCTACTCCGGGTTGCTACCAGCTTCCTAAGGAGTAGATCTATCTGTGTTATGCTGCGTGTCTCTAATAGTTTTCTTAGCAATGCATCTTGCTGCACTAACAATTCCTCTTTTTCCAATTCTTCAGTCAGATTTCATGACCTGCCTCATTAGAGGGTCATCTTGATGGCTGACTACATGCTTTCCCATCTCGACTAATGAATTGTGCCAGGAGGTCTCAATTTGTCTGAGGCCTCTTCCTCCTTCCTTATGAGACACATAAAATCTATGTACATCAGCTCGAGGGTGGGCGACCTCATCCTAAATGGCAATTTTCATTGAAAAATTTGGAGTCGTTTTTTAGAAAATAGCATTTCAGCGACACATTTTTGAGTTTTCGAAAAATATCATTAGGAGTCATTTGAAGTACATCAACTCACAAATGCAATAATGTTTACAAATTGCTGGAAATGTGCATATTAACGATGTGAGAGATCTTTCAAAAAATTACATTTGTGTAATGTTTGAAAAAACAAAAATTACTCCAAATTGAACATTACGTACAAAAGTACAAATTAGCACTCTCCGTTCGATAAGTTTAAAAAAATTGGAACCATTTATAAGAAAATGCCGTTTCAGCGTTTCTGAAAATGCGGAATTTTGAGCTAGTTTCACAGAAAAGGGTAGCGTTTTCGAAAAACGTTACTTGACATTGTTTAAAGCACATGTACTCATAAATATAATACTGTGAACGAATCGCAGCTGATGTAAATATTAACGACGTGAAAGACAAGTAAAAAAAATCTTTTTTGTAATTTTTGAGCAAACAAAAGAAAAGTGCAAACGGCGTTTATGTCATCTCATAGTGTATATTAGGAGCTACTCCTTACTAAAAGTTTAAAGAAAACATTTGGAGCCGTTTTTGAGAAAATCTTGTTTTTGTAATTTTTTTAAAAATTGCACATATTGCACGAAATATTGCGCGTAAACTACTAAAATGTTCAAAAAGTGTACAAGACCTTAATGAAATAACTCACTATGGAGAAAAAAAATATTGGGGGCTTCATATAAAGTACCCCCAAATTTTGAAGAAAGATTTTCAAAATCTCAAAGTTTCGACTGGAGCCAGATCGACAGGGGTTTCTTCAATTTGAAAAAAATCCTACGTATGGTTTAGGCGCTAGTGGTGTTCATAGACTGACGGACGGACGGACGGACGGACGGACGGACGGTTAGACGGGCCTTTTGCTTTCAATTGTTTTTTCGGTATCAAGGCCCCATAAAATAGGGATTCAGGCTACACCAAATGTTAGAAGATTTTTTCCCTTAATTTAGCAGCTGATTTTATCCACTTTTTTGTTATCAGGTCCCGACAATGAATTTTTTTCTGCCAAAAATCAGCCGTTTTTTCGGGCAGCATTACGTAACTTTCCTTATACTACGTATATTACTCCGTATATACATACGTATACATGAGAGTAAAAAAAGAATGGACAGTCAAGCCACAGCCTCCTCCATTTAGTAGAGGAGGCCATGGTCAAACTGAGTAACAGCCAGGAACACTGCCTAGCCGGAAGACATTCAGAGCTAACGGGAGTGCGATCGAGTACAATATGGCCTCTATAACTGGCAATTAGAGTGCAAAAGGTTAAAGATATCATGAGAAGACAAACATGGACAATATTTAAAGAGAATGGGCAAGATACAGATCAACAAATACCAATCATCTGTGTGGTTTAAAAGGGAAAGGACGAAGCCAGGACGAGAAGCAATGATAATAGCTGCCGAAGATCGGCCAGTGAGATAACCTTATGATAAAGCTGTTCAAAAGTTTCGAGGATGATAAATACTCTTCTTGACAGAAACAGAAACATTGCTTCATCTCTCAGCTGGCCCATTTCTAACGAACTCCGAATGCATGAAAATGCGTGTTATTTTCTGCATTTAGCTCCACCGCAGATGACAAAGTCCTCAAACTTCCAAACACTGATTCAAGCTACAACCGGCTGATAACGTTCTCAGCCACTGCTGAGTCTCCGACCGCGCTTTCAAATCCCGAGGGCGGTGTATAGTTAGGTCAAATATAACCGCTGCTCAGAGGTCGGCTGCTCTGATCGGTTCCTCGATCAATTTCAGGCGAATACTGGGGCAGAGCCTTAACAAATGGACCAGGGACCGCACACAATTCCTTCTCCATACTTGTCTCCTCCTGTCCCCTTACACACACACATTTACACTTACATGCACTATACCAGGGTCACGTTGCGCGTCCTGTTGGGGACAACACCCCCTTAAAAATAGGTTAAGTTTAAATTTAAGATTTTTTCTGGTACATTCAGAAGATCAAAATCATCCCAAGCTGTCTCTCTGCATTGTGAATGGTACCGTCTGATATCACGCATGGTTCCCTCCGTCTCCCGTTTAAGAGCAGCCGGACGAACTGTCGAGATCATCAATATGGGGACATGAAATGTATTGAGAATGACTATTATTAAATTAAGTGAAGTTGAATTAAATTAATGGTGAGCTGTTGACACTGAAATTCGATGAATCTAAGTGTTACTCGTATATTGTACAAATGAAGTCAAATTAAGTTCCTCACTTCATTTTTATTTTCTCGCGACTGCTTACGCAATGGCGAGAAAGGTATATAATGCTGCCCAAAAAACCTGCGAATTTTCGGCAGAAAAAACTCTTATTAGATGGCACTGGTTACGGAAAAGTATATAAAGCCAGTTGCTATATTTACAAAAAATCCTCTAACACTTGGTGTTGTCAGAATCCATGTTGTGTGGGTCCTTGATACCGAAAATCGAATGTCGGCAAAACGGCCGGCCGGACTATTATTTGTTTCCGGGCCATCAACCCCTAAGATCACTAGTTCCATAAGAGTAGTGCATGTTTTATAACGGGATGTGGTGGTGGTGCTGTTCTCCTTGGATGGTGAGATGCGTCACCGCCTTTCTCTGGATGTCTGCAAGTTGTTCTGCTGTGAATTTTCCACTGCTATCGTCGTTGACTGGCAAGCTTCTTTGAGTCTAAGGTAGGTCTCATATCTGGGTTCCGGTCTCTCTATATCTTAAAAACTTCTATTTCTGAGCCCCCATTTTTCGCTTTTGCATAGTAAAAGCCCCTCCCTTCCTACTTCCTTCCTTCTCTCCTCAAAATGGAGTACTTCTTCGTCTGACCCCTCACCTTCAACCTATTCAGCAAGGGAGGCCCCACCGGTAGCTACGTTACTACTGACATAGCTCTCAGGCTCATGGGGGTACTCAAGCTCCACCACCAACTGCAAGGTCGTGTACTCCCTAGGTGGAGTTGTTATTATTATTGCTATTATTATTGTTATTATTATTATTATTATTATTATTATTATTATTATTATTATTTGAACGTTCCCCCCGCAAAAATTTCTGCAATTCGCACCCTTGACAATTTTTTTTGTTCAATTCGAACATGTAAGAATTAAAACACGTTGTGTTTGATATCTTCCATTTCAAATTCCACAGGTTCATTTGACAGGTTTCATTGAACACAGGGGAGTCCAACTTGCAAGGTATGAAGGGCCACGACTAAACTCTTTAATATAGTTGCGGGCCTTTCTCGGCCCGGCTGCTCTGAAACTGGGTGTAGGGGAGAGATGGAACCATGTGTGATATCAGGCCGTACCACGCACGACGCAGTAAAACACATTGGGATGATTTCAATTTCTGAATTTGTCTAGGCAACAAAGTCCTTAAATCTTAACTTCATCTATTTTTATATTAAAGAGGGCGTTGACCCCAACAGGGCGCGTGAGCTAGGCGCACCATGTTCTTTCCAGACATAGATGAAAGGGACTTTCACTTGTGGCTAATGCCCTTTCGTGTGCCACAGGCATGCGGCCCGCGGGCCGCCAGTTGGACAACCCTGATTCAACAGGTTAATTTGGGCGTATTCATTCTCTTCATTCTCAAATCATAATTTGCTTGTAGGCGTTCGCAGAAAAATTGCTTGGACAGATGTAATTCTCGAAAATTACCTGGAGAGAAATGAGAGAAATTTCCCCTCCCAAAATTTTTAAGAAACTTAATTTTAATTTGTCACGAAACATTCAAGCAAAAATATTTTCACATAAAAATTAAAACGAATAAAATCGGTTATAAAATGAATCGCTACATCAGATAAGTTTAGCCTGCATCATTCTACATAATCTGTAATATGACACATTCGACCAAAATATTTTGAATAAAAAAATGTCCCTTCCCAAAATTCGTCTTTAGATCCGCTCCTGGGTAAAGCAAAGGATTTTTGCGTGGTCATGGCAAGATTTGTCGAATATACAGGCATATCTTACTGAAGCTACAGGGAGACATGTTATTCGAAACATTTTTCGTGAGATGTTCTGTCTTTTAAACACCCAAACGACGTCTATTTTCAGGTTGTTTTCCACACTATTTTTAATGAATCTTCCGAACACCTTAAGCAAATATTGAAATTATTGTAGAATTATTTTCTTTGATCGTGATTTCAGTGATCACGGACGAAAGGCGGAGTCATAAGTTTGAGGTGAGGGTAAAGCTAAAATTCAATGGGTTGCAATTAATATATGATTTAGTGTGAATTTTCCTTAGCTAATTTCGAAAAGGCATTTAAATTACCCAATCCAGCAGAAACACAAAAAAAAATTACTGACGTCTTTTGTCTTGCCTTTTATTTTCAGGGAACAGTTCCACAGAACCACTTGCAAACTTCATCAATAGACACCATAAAATGTCTGATGTAAACTTAGTTTCTTTTGGTGACTTTCGTTGTCAATTTTAATAACGAAGGGAATGGTCGATCTTTCTGCACCGTCAAAAGCTTCTCTTCGAACTTTTTGTTTCAACCGTACAACGAAATCGTTTTAAATTTTTTTCCATAAGACATGGTAATTAATAAAACCCTGCTATAACACAACTAAAACTATAAAAGCGCCCAAGAATTAAGACACACTAAAAACTAGTGGTGCTAAAACAGCACGTACTTTATATCCCGTATTCTTGCGCAAAACTACGCGAAAAGTACTCAAATTTTCGAAAAATTATACATGACCGTGTTTCAAAAATCTATGTTTGAGGAACAGATTTCATTAAGAGAAAGAAACGCTATCTTTAATATTTTAGTTGTAGATAGACTCCGGAAAATTTTTGAACTTTTGCAATTTTCGAAAAATCAGGGTTTTCATCGAACGTGATACCTACACCACTCTTAAACGTCCTTTACACTATCCAACAACAAAATTTAATCAAAAACAAGGTAGCGATTATTTTTAAAATTTGAAAAGTGTGCCATGGGCTTCATGTAAAGAACCTTCGAAAATTAAATTATCGATTTCAATTTCAAGGTTTTCAGTGGTTCAAAGGTTCCAAGGTTCAAATATTCGATTATTCGGTATCAAGGACCCACAAAAACTCGATTCTGGCTATACCACGTTTTAGAGGATTTTTTTTCTAAATTTGGCAACTGGATTTATCAACTTTTTTGTTACCAAGGCCCTGTGATAAGAGTTTTTCTGCCAAAAATTGGCCGTCTTTTCGCGCAGCATTACACATCACTCTCTTTACTCGGTAGCGAGAAAGTAAAAACTGCACCGTTTCACTGAAAAGTGCATACTTGTTCGTACTGAGAGTTGGAATGTCGCGTTTCGCCAGGCAAAGCCGGAAACAGCTGAGATGCAAGACCGCAGCGATGAATAGGGGCGCTTATCGCAGTGCAGAAGAATAACAGCTGCGGTCCGTTGAGTCATCGAGAGGCAGCAAGCTCTCGATTCGATATTAGCGTTTCGTTTGCAATTTTCTCGTCGTTTTATGACTATTTCTCGGCTGTTTCGTAACTAATATTATTTAAATATGTCTATTAGCTTACCCCTGCGAGAACTCTCGCATGCTATACCCCACCCTCTTCCTTATTTTTCCATTTCTATATTATGCTAGTAACATATATTTGTCTTCAAGACCTTCTTATCCTCAGTTACTTGTTCTACTATATTTCACCTCGTAATGGATAACCATAGAATACCCCTTTTCAATACAAATTATTCTTATTTAACTTTATTATCAAGCAAAGATATCTATACTAGCGTACCCGTGTAATACAATCGCATAGAATATCCAGTAATTAGTAATCTCACATACAGTTGCAGATTCTACAGGTGAGGATTCTGAACAGGAGGGGTAGAATAGAGAAGCGTCGAACCAGCAAAAATTAAATTGAATGGTCAAGAAGATCTCATCCTGTAGATTAAGGTATGAGGAACTTTCCCTCGATCTCAAAATTTTCGTTTTAAGGCCCTAGAACGCTTCATTGAGGAGTTATTTTACGATATAGATTTTTTTAAAAATTCTGACGTGCGTTGCGGGTTGCTTTTTGCATACGTATTTAGCTGCGTTTTTAAACAAATCCTTCATATTTTTAAAGTTAATTTATTCATATTCTTAAGTCATATTTTTAAAGTCACTCCTTCGTAGTTTCAAGTGCAATTCGTCAAAACTCCGTGAAATTCTCTTTCTTTAGAGACCTCATTTATAAAGATTGGTTGCGTGCGAGAGCCGCAAAGGGAAGGTACAGTACTGAAATAGTACAGAAGACGATATTGATGAATTCCCCATTTCGTGTCTGAACTATTTAAAACGCAATATATTATTTGCCTTGGTCAACGCCGCATCCTTCGATGACCTGACGCCTCGTCACTGTCTTCTACAAAGGCGGCACCACAAATTCGGCAATCGCCGCGCAGCGAGCTACTGCTCGGCCAATCCCGAACAGCTAATGTGTTCGGCGAATGTTCGCTTCCTTTGATGTGTCCAAAAGACCGACACGCGTTGGGTAGGGCGAGCGCCGAATTTTCGCCACTCGGCAAACAGCACTTAACTCATCCATACTACTTGGGATTCGGTGAGCGGTTGCTTGCTACTCGCCGATAACGAATTGTATTTAAACTATTTAAAACGCGATATTGTATTGAAATTCTTTTGCAAGGCTGTCACTTAGATTGATGTAGAAGTTCTGACCGAAAATTGATGTAATATAACTGTCCGAAATCTTTTTGGATCTTCTTGAACTTTTACAGCGATATTGTATTATTTGGCTTGGTCAACACCGCATCCTTCGATGACCGGACGCCTCGTCACAGTCTTCTGTAACGTCCACAAGCGGAGTTAGAGAAGAAGACGAAGAAGAAGAATCGTACAAACGACAGAAAACGCAAATTTGTGAATTGACGGAATCTGGGTGCGTATTACATCTGTATCCTCCTATGACGCCCTGCATCGCTTGCAGCTCTGCGATTGCTACCGACCTCGCCAGCCAGCCGTCCGAATTGCAGAGCGCATGCTATTTGCAAATGACCTCTCGAGTCTACAACACCTCAAAAGGCGCGCAAAGTTCCTGTGTCATACACGCTGCGACGAAATCGGAACACTTTCAAACTAGTGATAAAACCACGTATTACTCGCGCAACTTTTCTTGAACGATGGATTGAAGAAATGCGGGCGAAGTGGGGGTATTAGTGACGAAAACGGTCACTAGATTTTATGAAGCAATGCCAATCTCTGGAGAATCAGTCATGTCTTCGCAACTTTCTCAATAATTTGCGTTCTAACTTCCTTAGGAGTTCGAAGTATCTCCTGTGATAGATCTTCACCTGCTTCGGTCATTTCTTTAGATGTTTTGGAGAAAGTCACGGACATCTCGTCTTCAACAGAAAATAGTGTCCACTTCGCGCCAATGAAGATGTGTTTGGAATGCCATCAGTGCTCGCTACAAGCTTTTGCCGTCAACTGTTTTTGTGCCAGAGAGGGGGAAGCAAGGTCATCGTTCAAGAAAAGTTGCGGGAATTATACTTTCTCGACCGTACTTTCACGCAAAATTACGCGGAAATTAGTTCTAAAATTTTCGAAAAATGGTTCTTGACCTTATTTCAAAATCTATTTTTAAGGAACATATTTCATAAAGGGAAAAGTCTATAAAAGGGAATTTTGTTGTAGCAAAACCTCGAAAACATTTGAACGTTTGCAATTTTCGAAAAATCAGAGTTTTCAACGGACATGAGTCTTGCACCATTCTCGTAAACACTATTACACTATCCAACAAGAAAATTTTATCAAAAACGATGGAGCCTTTTTTTAATTTGGAAAATGTTCCGGGGGTTAAATGTAAAGTACCTACCAAAATTGAAATATCTGTTTAAAATTCAAGGAGTCGCGACATCAGCCAGATTGATTGGGGTAATCTGGAGAAAATCGGCCGAACGGTTTAGCCAGCGTTGTTCGTAGATGGACAGACTATCAGACGAACGTTTTGCCATCATTCGATTTTTCGGTAGCAAGGACCCACAGAACATAGATTCTGGCTACACCACTTTTACGATAATTCCACCTCCCCCGTAAATTCAGCAACTGGATTTATCCACATTTATATTATCAGGGCCCAGTAATAAGAGTTTTCTTCCGAAAATTCGCTGTTTTCTCGCGCAGCATTACATAACTTTCTCTTTACTCCATGGCGAGAAAGTAAGAAACACTTTCTACGCAATTTAAGTTTCTGAGGTCTAAGTAGTGTGGCGTCGCGGGGTAGGCGCCGCTGCGGCGAGCCGCTTCGGGAAGCCCAGTCCTAAGCCGGAAGGGGGATGGGGGTGGAACGTGGCGGCGCCTCGCCGGCACGCGCCGGGCAGGGAAATCCCAGCATCAAAATAACTTGGACAACAGGGCGCGCGCGGGCGCGAGTCTGGGTGATGTCGGTTGCGCCCTGGAGAGGGCTGGCCGGCGAGCCGAATGACGCCCGCCGCTTGTAGAGTGGGGCGAGCCGTCGGATACTTAAGGCCGCGCTGACACGCGCCTCGCGGGATACGCAGGGTGACGAAAGACGGGTGGTATCTCCAGTGCTATCTTTGCACGTGATCTTCAGGTGGAAGATCGGTTTTGGCGTCAGGCCAGGTAACTTCTCTAGTTACGGGACTCTATGTCCGACAGCTTCGCACTTCGCGTTGCTTTTTCCTGCTCTCGAGCAGTGGTACTGGGCTAGGCCTAGGGACGGTCGCGGGGTTTCGCGGCTAAGGGAATTGAAAGGTTGCCAAGGGGTTAAATTTTGTATAATAATCTTTGTATTATAATTGTAAATACATTGTAAATATCAAACAGAAACAGTCGTCTGTGTTATTCCTTTCTAGTTCGTCACAATAGTAAAAGAATACTCGTATTATTACTAACACGAGTAACATGATATGACTTTTTTAAATATGAAATGATTCTCTGTATGTGAATAGATAATAAAAGACGGAAGAAACTATCATAATGGTGTTAATGTGAACTCTTTTTAGCTGTGAAAATCATATTTGAATTCCTGAATTTGAAAGTTCGAAATTGGAAAGAGGCCAAGAGCTTTAAAGTTTTGTCAAGACAATACATTTATAAAACCCTTTTTACATGGTTGACATTATATAAAACTGTATTTTGTTTATTCTTTGTTCCTTTTTTCCTATCAAACGAGATTTCAACACTTTTTGTTTTCCGATTCCGACAGTAAAAAAAATTACACACGATCAAAAATTCGAACACTTCAATTTTCTGTGGAATTCTGTCTTTCAGTTCAATTACATTTTAATCATATTTAATTTTAATTCACATTTCACCAAATCACATTTTAATCATATTTCGATCATATTTAAAGCCAACTCTACACGTGTTTGGGTCGACCATTTTCATTCTGGACAATACTAAACCATCCCTTGTATTTTGATGGTAAACAAAGGAGTATACTGTTCTAAATACCTAATTCAATGCAAATTTCTTCGGAACAATTTTGGATCTGTTGCTACTGTCTCGAAACTGTCTCGTT
Organism: Acheta domesticus; assembly: GCA_031308135.1. Taxonomy (NCBI): domain Eukaryota; kingdom Metazoa; phylum Arthropoda; class Insecta; order Orthoptera; family Gryllidae; genus Acheta; species Acheta domesticus. Next base: position 113,582,874 of record JAHLJT010009419.1, on the reverse strand, counting down.
TGAATGTTTCATTACAGTGTCTCTAAGGTCTTACAATTATTTTTATCCAATTTGATCAAAAAAGGATAAGTCAAATGTGGATGATATATTCACTGCATGTTCTTAAAATATTTTTTAATAATAAATTCGATGTATTTTGGAAATTTCAGAATGCATTTTGGATTTACTGAATACAAAATGAAAAGGAAATTTCTTTTCCCGTATACTATATGTACGTACGTATAGTATTGTATAGTACGTACGTACGTATAGTATAGTAATGCTGCGCGAAAAAACGGCGGATTTTCGACAGAAAAACTCTTATTACAATGGTAACGAAACCTTATTACCCTGGTAACGAAAAAGTGGATAAATCCAGTTGATAAATTAAGAAAAAAAATCTCCTAACACGTGGTGCAGCCAGAATCCCTATTTTGTGGGTCCTTGATGCCAAAAAAAAACAACTGAAAGCAAAACGTCTGTCCGTCCGTCTGTGATGTTGGTTGAAAAATCTGATTTTCCGAAAATTGAACATATTCAAGACTTTTTCGGCATCTTCCTACAACTACAATTATGAAGATACAAGTTTTGCGGGGTAAGTAAAATGGGGACCGGAAGGGGAATAAGAGTTAAGCCCATATGTAAAAAGAGGACCGACCCAGAGAAGGGTATACGTGCTCCGGGGAAGGGTATACCGGCTCCAGGCAGCAAAATTTCACAATAAATAATAATAATAATAATATTAATAATAATAATAATGCATATTTAACCGTGATTAAGTGGATTAATAATATTAATAATAATAACAATAATAATAATAATAATTCAAGCATGGGCTCAACGAATAAGAAGGTACAAACGTAGAATAGATTTCCGTGTACAGAACCGGTTGTTTGAAACAGACGCGAAGAGATTCTATCGCAATCTGACTCAAAAACCGAATGGCAAAGCTGTTACTCCTTCAAAAGATGACGTCGAAGCATTTTGGACAGGAATCTGGGAAGAGAGCAGATCCTACAACAAAGACGCATCTTGGCTTCAATCTGAAGTTGATGCTGCCGATGAACTTGTAGAAACAGTGGAAGATGTTTACCAATTCTCGGAAGAGGACCTCTTCCAAGCAATTAAGAACATGGGAAACTGGAAGTCCCCCGGGATTGATAAGATCCAGATTTATTGGATTAAGAAATTAACAGCAATACATTCTCATCTAGCAAAGGCTGTTAATAAAATTTTTGAAAACCCAAAGGAAATCCCGGAATGGCTCACACGCGGCATCACGTATTTGCTACCCAAAGCGGGAGACAGCACTTTGGCGAAGAACTACAGGCCAATTACTTGCCTGCCAGTACTGTACAAAGTTATAACTTCAGCCATAGCTGACAAAATGTATAGACATCTAGATAAGAATCATCTAATGCCAGCTGAACAAAAAGGATGTCGTAAAGGCTCTTATGGCTGTAAGGAAATCTTGCTACTGAATAAAGTCATCTTGAATGATGTAAAGAAACGAAAACGTAATTTGATCATGGCTTGGATTGACTACCAAAAGGCCTTTGATAGTGTACCACACGATTGGATTTTGAAGACCCTGGAGATCTATTGATTTCATCCTAGACTTATTGAATTTTGCAAGGCTAGTATGAAGTCGTGGAGTACCAGATTACTAATACACAGCGGAAAGGAAGCAGTAGAAACCAGAAGTATTCAGATTAACAGGGGTATTTTTCAAGGAGATTCACTGTCCCCTCTGCTGTTTTGCATTAGTTTGATCCCACTATCGAGACAGTTGTCGCAAGCTGACTTTGGTTTTAAGCTCCATGGTGATGAAAGGCCAGTATCACATTTGTTTTACATGGATGATCTGAAAGTGTTTGCTAAGAATGAAGCGATTCTCTCCCAAATGCTGTCTGTCGTGAATGACTTTAGCAATGACATCTGCATGAAGTTTGGTCTTGACAAGTGTGCAAAAATCAATTTAAAAAGAGGGAAACTCACAACGTCTGAGAACATTGAAATTGATACGCACACTGTGATTCAAGATCTTGAGCCAGGAAAAACTTACAAATATCTGGGCATTGAAGAATGTGAAACCATCTCGAATGACAGCATGAAAGAGAGAATTCGTAGGGAGTATTATAGGAGAGTGAGACTGGTCCTGCAGTCCGCTCTGAATTCCAGGAATAAAACATCTGCAATAGGGAGTTTGGCGGTACCTGTAGCCGAATACAGTTTTGGACTAGTGGACTGGACTGAGCAGGAAATTCGCACCATGTATCGAAAAACCAGAAAACTGCTAACAATGCATCATGTTTCCCACCCTCGAGCTGATATACATAGACTTTATGTGGCACGTAAGGAAGGAGGAAGAGGCCTCAGACAAATTGAGGCCTCCTGGCACAACGCAATAGTCGGGTTGGGGAAGTATGTAGTCAGCCATCAAGACGACCCACTAATGAGGCAGGTCATGAAATCTGACCGAAGAATGGGAAACAGAGGCATTGTTAGTGTAGCAAGAAACATTGCGAAGAAAACTAGGCAAGACACGTCGAATAACACAGACACTGAACTTCTGATGCTCCTAAACATGAAGTGTGAGACACAAAAAATGTTAAAGAAATCGTGGAGAGACAAACCACTCCACGGACAATACCTAAAAAGAATGGACAAGGTTCAGATCAATAAAAATCAATCATTTATGTGGCTTAAAAGGGGAAGGATGAAGCCAGAATCGGAAGCACTTGTAATAGCTGCCCAAGATCAGGCCTTGAGAACACGACATTATGGTAAAGCGGTTCTCAAAATTTCCCAAGATGACAAATGCCGCATTTGCCTGGAGCAAGTAGAAACCATTGATCATATTGTCTCAGCTTGTCCAATCCTAGCAAAGACCGAATACCTGAAAAGACATGACAGGGTGTGTAGCTACCTCCACTGGCAGATCTGTACCCCCCTAGAAGTTCCAAACACATGCCCCAAGTGGTACGAACACTCACCGAAACCGGTGACGTCTGTTGGATTGTGTACGATATTGTACGACCAACAAATTCAAACTGATCGCACGATAGCGGCAAACAAACCGGATATAGTTATCCGGGATTTGGCGAAAAAATCGTGTTTACTTATCGATGTTGCTGTACCTTGCGATCAAAACGTCGTCACCAAGGAGGCAGAGAAACGTCTTAAATACAAGAGTTTGGAAATCGAGATCAGCCGAATGTGGGGCGTAAAAGCACAGGTCGTCCCGATAGTTATCGGAGCTCTGGGATTGGTTCCGCAAAATTTGAGTAAGAATTTGTCTAAACTCCCAGGTAATTCAAAAGACTGGGAAGTGCAAGAAATAGCTTTATTTGGAACAGCCCACATTTTGCGTAAAGTATTGTAGAGGCACTGATAGTCACCAAATCTGCTCCTTAGGTAGCTGGTTGCAACCTGGAGTAGATTTTATATTCAGCCGACTCATAAGATCTTTAGTCGTGATGTAATGGAATAATAATAATAATAATAATAATAATAATAATAATAATAATAATAATAATAATAATAATAATAATATATTGTAAACGTTTGAACCATCTCATACTTTTGTCGCACCTACGATTCTGACCGATTGAAATGAGCACGGAATCTTTCATTACTTACTCTGTGACGAATTCTTTTAAATTAATGTATTGTAATGAAATGCTGATAATTGTTGCGCCTGGCAACAGTCTGTATTGACTTGTTGGGATTCCCTGTATTTTATTTTGTGCGTAGATTGTTTATGGCTAATATTCAGCGAGAATGACTCCTTTCATAAGAAGCATAGTGGTCAATATTGTATAATAACACCTGCAAATTAGATTACTGTACGAAAAAGACCCTTCAGGGATGTCCGTGACTGAAGCTTCGACAATTCCAAGAAAGTTTCATTTATGAATCGTCAATCATCTAATTCACATTAACTTAATCGAACATATGTATGTGTTTCCAAACTGATTTTAGTGCTCATGAGTACTTTTAGTAACTGTTAAATTATTGAACTTCGTTGAAAAATTATATTGTTCGTGTACGTATAAATTCGACTATGTGAGTATTAAATATTTTATTTAATAGAATTATTAAAATGTAGACGAATAAAATTGAAGTTAAAGATAGAAGCTTTGTTTTTAATTATATTATTTTCAATAAAATATAAATGGTATCGGTATCGTTTTAGTTCTAATTGGAAATTGGTGTTTTATTTCAATTCGCTAATAACTGAATCTTGTCGTTCGTCAAGGTACAATCATGAGTAGGAAGCAGATTTTGATGACCTAAAGCATCGCCAAAAAATCAATAAAATGCTCTTAAAATGTCATAGGAATGCCCTAAAAGCAAAGAAAAATGACGTAAAAAATGTGATCAAAACCAGTTCTCATGAACAAATCAAGCTGTTAGGATACGTTACTGATGTAATCCAGGCTTCTTCTGAAGTTCAAGTGAACTCAGCTTTTAAACTATTGGATTGCACTCTTCTTTACCAGGATATTTGTCCTTAGCTACTCCGAAATCGGCAGATCTGCCAATGGACTTGCGACATACTCCTGCCAGCTGCCATCTATAGCCGTCGAAAGTACACTTTTTTTACATTTTCTTAATTTTTCGGTTTACTAATGGTGGAACGGAAATATTATTTTAAGAACATTAAAGAACAGTAAAACTTTGTCCTAAATGTCAATTTTCTTTGAAATATTTGGAGCTATTTTTAAGAAAATGGCGTTTTTAGCGCTATTGTAAAATTCGAAATTTGAATCTCTTTTTCACAGAAAAGTTTTTAGTTTTCGAAAAACTTCATTGAATGTTATTTGAAGCACTTTAACTCACAAATAAATCAGTGTTTCCAAATTAGTGGAAAAGTGCATATTAACGGTGTTAGAAATCTTAAAAAATACATGTGTCTAATTTTTGAAAAAAACAACAAAATGAACTTAACGTCATATCAAAGAGTGCAATTAGCACTATCCGTCTGAAATGTTTGAAGAAAACATTTGGAGCCATTTATGAGAAAATGCCGTTTGAGCGTTTCTGAAAATGCGGAATTTTGAGCTAGATTTCATAGAAAATGGTTGAGTTTTTGTGAAACAGTACTTGGCATTATTTAAAGCACATGCACTCATAAATGTAATTATGTGAACAAATCGCCGCTAATGTAAATATTAACGACGTGGGATAGAAGTCAAACAATTCATCTATCAAATATCATCATCAAAATATTCGTCTATCACCATTTCTTTCCCTTTCTGCGTAACACAAAGATTCACTTCCATCTTTGAAGAAACAAACTGTGTTGCTACTTCAAAGCTCGAAAAGCAAATGAGACTATTGTCATCTCTGGACCTCTCGAAGATTCTCAGCCAGGCAAGTGAAGGGAAAGGCACAAGGAAATGCTGGCCAGCAGAGCGGCGGCCGACCTCTTAACGCGCTACCTGCACTTCCTGCCTCCACAGTTCGTTTCTTACTTGAGATGGTTTGGTCCGCATTTTACATATAGGATTAAAAAGTAAGTTTCACGAGATAAGATGAAGGGATTACTTGGTCCCCATTTTACATACGCCCAATTTTTGTTCTTCATGAAATGTGTTCATAAAAAACAGGTCTTCAAATAAGGTCATGTTCAATTTTTCATGTCATAAGGTCATGTTCCACTATATGTAAAAAAAATAATTTTTTCGAAAAATTGTGTCAAACATAGACAATTTTTTATTTTCTTTAAACCATTTTTTCTTAAAAACCACACGTTTTTTGATTAAATTGGGACCTGAGATAGCATAAAGGAAGCTTAAGAGAATGGTGCAGGTTCCACATTCGTTGAAATGCCTGATTTTGCAAAAATTATTAAAAATTAAAAAAAAAACTGGCGTCGTTCTACAACTACAATTGTGAAGACACGATTGTTTTTCTTATTGAAATATGCTCATCAAAAACAGATCTTCAAATAAGGTAATGTTGAATTTTTTGAAAATATGAGTAGTTTTTCTATAATTTCTGACAAACATAATGGCCCGTTCGGAATTGACTGCGCTTCGTTTTCCTCGTTTTCTTACAACTACAATTTTAAAAATACAATTTTTTCTCAATTAAAAGTATTTATCAAAACTACATCTTCAAATAAGGTCATGCTTAATTTTTTCAAAATACGAGTAGTTTTTCTACAATTTTGTGACAAACATAATAGCCCGCTGTAAATTTACGGCGTTTTGGACAGCTGGATGCGTCGTAAATTAGAATTTGCTATTTTGTATATTATTTCTTTGTTCGTTTCTTACATTCGACCTTTTGTTTTACATTTACACATTAATATTTTAGAAATTGTTTATTTTGAAATAAAAAGTAAAAAAAAATAGCTCTTAGAATAGTGACAATGCAGGATCTGCAACAATGGAATTCACTTTGCGCTCGCTAATATCTGTGACTTACGTGTGATTGTTGTGACCTGATGGAGCAGTATGAAAAGGAGTTATAATTGTCTAATTTATGTTATTTGCATGAAAATATTTAGTTTTCGCATCAAATGCTGTAGTGAGTAGAGTATTTGTTACATGGTTTTAGAATAGGGTCTTCTCTAATCACGGCCCTATGGAATACATTTCTATATAGTATATTGGTCAGGGTACCAGGGTTCTTTTCCAATACAGGTTTACAAAACTTTTGTATTCTATTTTTGTGCAGTTGTAGAATTCACATAGTTCTGACAACACTGCGATGGAAACAGTGTGTTGTATGCTTCTTGGTTGAATTGGACGTTTTCAAATAATAACTAAAATGTTAGTAGCGCATAAAGTGCAATATTTCAGTACTACGTAGCTGTTTCCTCTAATACGGGAAAGTAAGTTCTGTTGTAGCACCACTAGTTTTATTTTTCACCATTATAGATGCAAATTTATTTTTGAAGATTTTCTTTCCTGTTATCCAATTTGGTCAGATATTAATTTTACTAAAGGGAATCATGATTAAAATGTAGGTTAATCTTTTCTCTGAGTACTAAAATATTACTTTGATAAAGTAATAGTATTTTATGGAGTGATGTTTTCTCTCTCAAGTGCCAATGACATTTGCTAATTTTAAGAGTTTCTAATTATTTTCATTTCACTTTTTTGTTGTCGTATTGACATATACATTGGTATATCATTTTTAACATAATCCTGTATTCAGGAACTGAAAGAAACATTTTTGTTGTTCGAACGAAAAATACTATAATAAAAAGGAGCGCAAATGGTTGAATTGAGATTAACGCCACTGATGCAAGTGGACGCATGGCAAAAACTTAGAAATGTAGTTATCGTATTTTCGTGTTTATCTCTCCGATTACACACACCAAGAACTAATTTCACGCATTCAAGAATGTTAATTCTTTCATACATTACAAGTTATTTCATATATTAAATCAGACAGATTACATGTAAGTACGTTTGACTTCGTTTGCCAATAGCACGCGCGAAAGCACAGTTTAGTATTCTCAATCTGCCATTATTCTAATTGTCGTGGTATTTGGTCTCGGATTTAAATGGTGCATATGTTTGTCAGTAACTTGCGTTATGAAAGCTGCTGAAAGATTTTGGTTGATGACTGGATTTCGTGTTCAGTATGTCCAGAAAACTGGCAATGTATTTCTTCCTTAACAACATTGTCAGCAGGGTTTGAATGACCTTCTCAATTAAATATGTATTGTTTTCCTATGCGCATATGCAGCAATGCTGTTAACAAGACCAGAGTAACAGTATTGCTGGTCAAACTTAGTTTTAAATATCTGTATTACTGTGTTAGTGATTACTAGTGTTATGCCATTATTGTAGCAGCTGTCACGAAATAGAGATTTCCTATTTCCCCACAACAGCCTTCCAAAACAACAGCCTTCCAAAACAAATTTCACATGGAACAAGCAAACAAGCATGCAGCCATTTTTATCTAACATGTTTTCCAAATCACAAGTAGGGACACTGGTAAGCAACGAACAATTGAGCTTACCTGAATGACCAAAAGTGCGATAGAAATGCAGAAATGCGAAGCCTTGACCTGTGGAAAGATAGCGCCAGTATTGTTCAGCGTAAAGGCGACAGCACTGCCCGCCGTTCCTGCACCGCAAGCTAAATCAATACTCGATGCCCGCGGAGAGCCAAACTCGACGCCGCCGGACGAAAAAAACAAGATTCATCCCTACCGCTAGACTGTGCCCCAAAAACAGCGAGGCAATACCATTTTATTTTTCTTGAAGTAATTCTCTCCTGGGTAAAAATTGGCAATAACACTTTTCCCCCCTTGAATGTCCCTTGAATTTAAAAGTAATAGATAAAAGAATAAATTAATGATACATTATCTCTCTTAAGTTTTTGCAAAAGTTTATGCGGCTCCCCCTGGAGATTTCAGCCAGTGCACATCAAAATTACTTTATTGTTTTAAATTTGACAAATATACTATCCAGGCAGAAAATTTGATTGTGATGAAAATAATTTTTTGTCAAACATGTTTGGGATTCAGTAGCACACTTCATACTTCATTTCTCAGGCAAACATTTTAAGAAAGAGCTTTTTCACCGTTTGTTAAAAAATGAAGAAAAAAAACGTGTTCTGGAGTAGGAGCAATTTTATTGATCGCGTGTCAGAAGAGATGCAAGTTGTATTTCATAACATATGTGGGGGGAATTTATTATGACGTGGAATAAATAATATTCAATATCATTTAACATACATGTTAAATTATAGGGTTTACGTTTTGGGGGTTTACATTTTGTTCATTTTTCGTTATTTGATTTAGCTTATAGTTCAAGTTGAAGAAACCGCCGCGCAGTTCAATATTTCGAGCGTGTTTTCATGTTAGTTTGTGAGACGTACTGTAGGTAGCGTCAAAAATCTTAGGCGAAGACCGATGACACATGTTTGATCACGTGATGCTTTTATGCCAAGATCAGAATCAAAGTGACAATGGCTGTCGTTCGTCATCAGTATGATTTGGAAAAGACAGTGATGCGATGAAGAATAACGGAAGTGGTTTAATGACGGTGTGTGATATAGTGGAACATGATTACGAGAGAATTCCAGCGATGTGATTTAAACAACTGAAGTTTTGTTTTCCAATAGGATCAGTAATCGAATGGTGTGGGTGAGGAGTGTGAATGTTGCCACTCACGTTGAAGTTTAATTTGTATGTCCAAAGAAATTCTCTATGGGGTAAATTAAAGTTGCAGAACATTGAACTGAGCGATAGAGAACATGTTCAGAAGTAGAAGTTGGTTTGGAAGTGGACTTTGGAAGCCTAAAAACCCTCATTCCCTGGAACACTTGAAGTAAGTACCAAAGCAAATTCAAAGACCTTGCGAAAATAATGATTGTACGATCGAAAATGTTGATATAGAAGAACATGCATGTTAAATGACGTGAATTAATGTGTACGAATCGGGGTTCTACTGATAATTGTATAAAACAAAGTTGAATGTTATTAACGTTTTCATTCATATTGTTATGCTGATTTTTCCCAAGATTGGTTTGATGTATTCTGTGAATTATTAATAGGTACCTGTACAATGTTTTATCAAAGAATCAAACTGTGTCAGAAACGAACCGAGGACTGTTGGTTGAAACATTACGATCTATTGCTGAGATACTCATTTGGGGAGACCAGAATGACAGCAGTGTTTTTGAGTAAGATTTTATTTACAAATTTTATATATTTTAATATTTTCGTGAGACTTAAGTGTTAAAGAATTGTGGATTTATTTAAAGTTTATTTTCAATGCATAGACATTCAATTATTCTCTTTGAAATATTTTCAGTGCAAGTATTTTTCTGTTTCCAGTTTTTTCCTTGAAAAGAACATGTTATCATTTTTTCTCAAGATTATGAAACAGAAATGTGGAAGTTATGTGTGTGTACAGCTGCTTCAAACTTTAAATATTCTTTTTGAAAATATAAGGAATGAAACATCGTTATGTACGTATGTCATTGAACATTTTTGGACATCTTGAATATTAATTTATACCTTATTCTGTAGGTGTAAGATTATTGAGATTTATTGAATTTGATTTATAAGATGTATTAAAAGTGAATATTCTTAAATGTACTTCAAATTAATGTCTTACATATTAAGTAATGGGAATGTTTGAAATCGATAAACGAGAATCAAATTAATATTCAGGTAAGGTGTACATACATTGATGAATTTCATTGATTTCATGATTATTTGTGTTTTTTGCAGATTAATCATGTTTGTCATTTACAGATTTTTATCTATTACAGATATTTAATCTAACTTACAAATCTGTAGTGATTGCTTATTTGTGTTGTGTATGACTTGATTTAATTAAGTTTAATGTGTAGTTTAGGTTTGTAGTTATCAATGACAGGATGCTTGTGAATATATAAACATAAATTTTGTGAATTTTGGTTCTCTTCAGACCCCAAAAAATTTATTTTCTGAATTATCTTTTGTTTTCAGACTATCTTTTGAGCAACAATCATGTGAATTCTATAATTGTTCACAAATTTGACTTTTCTGATGAAGAAGTAATGGCCTATTACATTTCATTTTTGAAAACTTTATCCTTAAAACTTAATTCTCATACTATACACTTTTTCTATAATGAGGTATGTGATAATATTTACGCAAGTTGTTTGCAATTGTTTACAATTGATCTGTATTAACTACGATGTTAATTTTTTAATGTAATGATTTTCAGCATACAAATGATTTCCCATTATATACAGAAGCAATCAAATTTTTTAATCACCCTGAAAGTATGGTACGCATTGCTGTGAGAACTTTGACGTTAAATGTGTACCGTGTTGAAGACCGTTCTATGTTGAAATTCATCAGAGACAAAACCGCTGCTCCTTATTTTTCTAATTTAGTTTGGTTCATTGGAAATCATATTCTTGAATTAGATAGTTGTGTGAGAAATGATGCAGAGTGAGTTGTTATTACTTTATCTTTATTTAAGAGTTTTTCATTGTATATAACTTGAAGTCTGAAAACCTTATTTTGTTTCAGCCATCAGAGTCAGAATAGACTCTCTGACCTTGTGGCAGAGCATCTGGACCATTTGCATTACCTAAACGATATTTTGTGTTTGGAGATTTCTGACTTGAATCAAGTTTTGACCGAACATTTGCTCAATAAGTTGTTAATACCACTCTATGTATATTCCTTGACAAAGCGTCGCCGACATTCACAAATAGAGGTAATAATTGATTACATTTTGCAATGAGTGAGAAAATATTGATAGTTGTATCATATTGTGAATTACGTCATTAGCCTGGTCCAGGTGTAGCAAACAGTTGTTTAATGAATATTTAATTAATATAATAAGCTCGAATGGGTTATATCATCAATAAAAATTTATTTTGATTTACATACAGCCTAGACACATTCTCAGTTATTAACTGCAGTGATTGTCTATGTTACAATGCTTCTTAAATATCTCAATTTCCAAGTGTCAAACTTGCTTCCGCTTCTGAATTTCAGAGATTTTTAACATACATTATTGTACAATGATTAAATATCATAGTTTATGCATAATGACTTGAAAGAACCTCTTATTTCATTTCTACAGTGCATTGTGCATTGAATATTATAAATTTAACTGTTGGCCAAATATTGACCATGTCTGGCCTAGCCTATATTTTCATGAAATAATTTTTTTATTAATGTACCATGGTCATTGCTAACTCACAAACAAATCTTGGATTTTGGAAGTGTATAATTTTATTTGGAAATTTGTGGATTGCCTAGGATATTATTTAATACAGGACATTTCAAATACAATAACATTTTAATATGATTTGTTTCAGGATATCAAACCTCATGTCAGCAGTGTTGTATCTCTATTTCTTCTATCCCAAGTATTCCTAATAATTACTCATGGGCCTTTGGTCCACATACTTGCTTGGATTATTCTCAATGGAGATATGGAAATATTTTCACAGGGTGCCTCTGAGAAACTAGCATTGTACAGACAAGCCCAGGTAAATACTGATGTTAGTTAATTTGCAAACATTATCACCCCAAGTGTAAATTGTACTTTGTTATTATTGTAACTGAAGTCCCTAAAGATATTTGTGTGATAAAAATTGAGAAGTTGAAAAGAAAGTAAATAAAGCATAGTCTTCTGATTTAGATTAATAGCATTTAAATAAAACTATATTATAAACATCAGTGAGAGATTTGTATTTATAGTCAGAAGGAGATTTGATTGGAGAAAAACTTAAAATTGTTTATTTAATTAAGGTATTCTAAAACCAATATTCTGTAATATGCTTGGGTTGGGGTAACCTGTAAAGGAGGGTTTCTTACATATAGGATGAAAATGCCCATAATTTAAGCAGGACTTGGAACAGTCCATATTGTTTCCTAAAAGTAGTATCTCCAATAATGGGGCCTTCTGTAAATTGTAAAGAAAAGATTTGAAAATTTTTTAATGAAACAAACAGCAAGAAAATAAAATTGATTATTGTGATGGATTCATTGTTATTAGAAAATTACTTAAGAATTAATATTCTAAATGAGACAGTGGTTCATAAATTTCATTGTAAAACATAAAATTGGGAATAATTTTTAATTCAAAATTTGATAATAAAGCAAGCAAGCACATTTGTTTTAAATCAAAATATGAATTCTTGCAAAAGTTACATTTCTACCTTGTTCTTGTCATCTGAATAACATTATACATTCTTTAATGTATTGAAAGACAAATTTTAAGAATTTATTCAAAGATTTTATGTATATAAATAAATAGTCACATATGTCATGCACATTTATTTGTAAATTTATCTTAATTTTATGTAATACATTTTGCTTCTGTCTCTGAAAGGGTTCTGCCAACATTAAACCAGGATTTGTGGCACCTACTGAAAGCCTAGAAAAATCACTTGAATCAAATACAATGAGTACTGGATCTCAAGAGGTAACTGATTCAGATGCAACTTCTGGAATATCATCAGGAACACAAGGTACATCCTGTTACATTTGATAGCATCTTTAGCATTTGTTATGGATCTTTCTATAAACTGATTCTGTGATATATATATAGTTAAAATTCTAAGTACTGTGGTGTAAATAATGTTTGAATTGTAAATTGGAGTAGTTAGACAATATAAAGAAAATATAAAAATTTGTTAATGCATTTCTCCAATTGTCTAAAACAGTTATTAGAAAACCTTTAATTATTAGAAAAAGTATTTAGAGAATTTCTGTTCTGTTGTTTTGCATCAGCTGTAGAGAAATTTAATTAACCCTAGTTAGAAGTAATAATCCTTGCCCTGTGGCCAATAAGTTGTGAAAAATTTTAATTTGTTCTTATTATATGATCCAGTTATAAAATTTTGAAATTTTCTTCTAAATTCTTCATGGAGTTCATGAAAAAACATCTGTCATGGAGAAAAATCAGAGTTAGAGGGATGCCTATTAATGCATGACCTATCATCCAGTTTGAGGAAATGGTGTTGAAAAAGAGGAATTTCAAAATCTAGGGGCCTACTGTAATTTACAGTGCCATTAAAAAAATTGTCTAATACAATTTATTTTTCTAAAGACCTGGAGAATGCAGATGCACTTCCAGGAAGTGAAGAGTTATCAGCATTTTCGTCTGTAGAGGCCCCTGAAGTTCTGAATATTACAGATGAGGAAAAGGAGCAGATGCTAGCACTAGGTGAGATAAATGCGAAATTAATGTGATTTTTACCCTTTTATTTGTAAGTAAGCTCTGGATTTTTAGATTCAAAACATTTTGAATCAGTGTTTCAAGATTTTTATAGATTTTTGAAATGTTCTCTTAAGGAATTGTAGGTTTTACATGAATATACTGTTATATTAAAAATCCCAACTAAGGTTACTACTCATTCTCCAGTATTTTTATTGTAGCAATTCATTATGCTATTAACAACCCCCTGAAATATACTTGGTTCTGTCATGTGAGAGATTATTTTGACTGCCCGTTTTGCGAAATTGTTTTGGGGCTGTAGTCAGTGAATAATAAGTAGAAATAATTCACAATTGTTTCACAGACGCTGCCTAACTCATGCTGGGGCTTTGGTACTCCGTTATTTTGCTGTTCAGCCAACTGAAGAATGTTGGCATGAAAAAAATTTATTATTTATTAAATTTATTAATCTAATAAGAACTTAATAACTCATCTATTTAAAGAACTATTATTTATGTGAATTAATCTTCAATTAAAAGGTGTCAAGGTGTGACATTTCTGCTTGGTCATCACAAAGTTTTGTAGAGTATCCAGGTCTATCTTCTGGGGAAGGTATTGAGGGGACAGAATATATTCAGTCATTTCAACATAAATCCATGCTAATTTCTTGGATACAATTTGTTGACATTCTTCCAATAAATTCCTGAACTCCTGTAAAGCAGCATCAGAATAGAAATGGCTTTAGAAATAATTGGTGTATTATTCCTGTGGCTGCTGTTGCTGTATGTTGGCATCTTAAGTTAGAGGTGAGGACAAAACTCGCTTGTAAAAGTTTTCTTCTTTCAGAAAAATTATCAATTTACACGGGTATTTGTCTTAAAATGTTGCAGTTCTATTACACACTATTAGTTACCCTGAGATTCAAAAACATTCAGATTAACTCTGTACTAGATAGCAAGCAGATTCTCAGGAAAAATACTGTTGCCTGTATCTCAAAATTCGTCACGATCAAAACCTTTTCATCAAAACTAAATAAACCAATTTGTTTTTATTTTGTCTCAATTACAATATCAAAGTTTTCTCACAATGCATGACAACTTACAAAACTTTAATAACTTTGTCAAATGCAACATGAAAACACTTGAGAATCAAGAAGAAAGTAAACATTTACTCGCAAGTTAATACTAAGTCTTCTTATTCATGAGGCACAGCCAAGATTTTCTGATCGAAGTGATGACTAGCAGTGCTAATTGCAGTGCGAAATAATTCAAAATGAAGTGGCTGATTAAATCATTGAGAGCACCGGCAAACTCTCAGTTCGATGTCCAAATATTGACGATTCATTCACGATTTTCTTGTTTTATGGGATTTTCTGTGTTTGCTTTTTTGTTCAAATATGGCTAAGATATCTGTATATTTTCACCACTATCCAATTCTGCTCTAAAATATTCGATAGATTTTATTTTTATTATTATTATTATTATTATTAATTTTTTTGTCATCGTTGCTTCTCTCGATTATCAGCCCTTTTGCGTCTGTAGTCTATTGCGATTTAGTTGAAAGTGCGCTAATAGTTAACAGTGGTGTGCCAGGTGCTACAGGTTGTCCTATTACCTCCAACATTCATGGATTCTTGTAATTTCTCCGTAAGGGATTATTTTCATGTTCTTACGTGCTTTTCAATCTGATTCTGCATGCAATATTCTTTATTGTGACAATATTGAATCGAAGTAAATTTCTTATAAAAACTCTTTATTTCCAGTAGCATTGAACTTTCGAGGCATTAACAGATGGCACTTGGTTCAGGTGGCTTGTGAAAGAGAGTATTTCACAGAGTGATTTGAATCACAGAGTGATTTGCAATGTTCAGCTGTTGTAGAACCTGTCAATATAATTGCCTGCTGGCCTGAACCAAAAATAGTTCTATAGATTTTTCCGGAGGAAACTTGTCTGAGCTCCATTCATTTTAAAGCAGGTGAAGTGCCCTCTAATGATGCAAGAGTATTAATCTTCCATATTGATCGTTTTCTTAGGATTCAGTGACATCTCTTTTCACACCTTCTAATCCCAAAGAACTCAATATGCACACACACACACACACGCATTCACAAACTAATTTTCCCAGTACTGGGCTTATTTTGTTTACTATAGGTCCCCATTATAGTGGTTGTAATATGCAGTTTTAAATCTTATAGACATTATAGGTCTTTTTCACTCCTATTGAATTCATTCGTTATTTGTGGGTACATCACCCCAAAAATATTACTGATATTTTGCAAGTATGTGCATAAGAACAGACTAGATTCAGATCTAAGAATCTGGGGCTTATTTATGAGCAATGAACTTAATTTACTATTAGTGTTTCGAATTTTGTGGTAACAGGTCTTTAAGCAATAACTTGAAATGTTCTGTTTATTATTTTAGAAACAACAAACAGCACTTCTGGTGACACTGGGTTAGACACCTCCAGTGAAAACTCGACTGCTGTTCCTCCATCACCAGCTGCTCAACCGCAGACATTGTCCAATAAACCATTTTTGGAGATGATATTC
Organism: Acheta domesticus; assembly: GCA_031308135.1. Classification (NCBI taxonomy): domain Eukaryota; kingdom Metazoa; phylum Arthropoda; class Insecta; order Orthoptera; family Gryllidae; genus Acheta; species Acheta domesticus. The sequence continues at coordinate 113,566,695 of JAHLJT010009419.1, read as the reverse complement.
AACACACTTGAATGTTCTGAAAATGATTATGCTGCCCTATTTGCGTTGTGCTTACTGTATGCTTTGGGACACAACCAAGGTGAGATTTTACTTAGTTCTTTTTGCTGTTAACTTTTGTATATCAATTTTTCTTTATTAAATTTGGTTGTAAAATAAAATAACATCTTTTCTATGCATGAACTTTTTGTTAATTGTTAATTGGTTTGTAAACAGTTTGGCCATAAAGTTGAACTTTCAGATGTTCTGTAAATGTAGAAATTAAGTAATTAGAAAATGTAGTTTAGAGGCAAAGAAATCCCTTGACCTTGTTCTTAGACTGTATTGTAATGTTTTCTATGACATTGACTTGATACTTTTGTGGTGCTAGAGGGAACGGTTGAAAAAAATGTAAAAACATGTCACTGCCTAGAATAAAGCGGGAAATGGATATGATGGAAATCAGAAAATATTTGATGGTTATTAAATCGGTTTTGTCAAGCACTGGCCAAACTCACAGAAACTGTCAGAGAGTGAACTTTCTTGTTGTTATAGAAATGACACTAGTTTTTTACACTAGACTAAGTGTTAAGACTGCAGAGCATTCAAATATGTGCCAAAATTTAGAACCTAGATTACAGAGTTGGAATGTAGCAAGAAGTATGGAATTGATTTTTGAAGACCTTTAACTTAACAATTGAAATTTACTAGTTCAATGAAAACTCAAGAACAGAAAGCTCAATTCATTAAGAAGTACAGTTTATTCATTTAGCAACAAAAAAAAGAAGAAGAGCAAAGATACTAGTTTTATATTTGTTTCGATGTCTGTATGTCCTTTGAACAAATTAAGGTTGATGGGTCCTTGTAAAAGTGGAATAACTTTTGAAGAAAACAAAACATTATTGCAGTTTTTTATGAGGATGTCAGAACCCGTGATAACACCTTAGCATAATCATTTAAAATATTAAGTGGGAAACTGCATTTTTGTTCTATTGTAAAATTAATTTAGAGCCATTTCTTTTGATAATACTCTTTAGAAGTAGTAAATGTTTTGAATGTTTAATAAAATGGTAACACTCTTAGATGATTGTAATGCTATTTTTCATTATTTCACAAACAAGCATGATAGAATTTTATTTGATGTCTTTTATTGACATGTAAATAAAATGTGATTGTTTTGAATGACAATATGTCAGGACTCATAAGGTTGTGCAAGTGGTAAGTGTTTTTTAATTTTATATGATCTTCATCTTGAGATATCAATTAGATGTATAATGGAATGTTTGAATTATTCATATTTCTTTGGTTTTCTTTTTCATGCATTCCTGGGTGTTTTTTAGATGGTAGGCATTTGTGTTTTTATATCTGTAGTTAAGATATTGCTTCATAATTAGAGCTTATTCTTACTAGAAATAAAAATGTTCAAAATATGCTTTGTAACATGCACTATAAATCTTAAAAATCTGCATTAAATGTGCTGTTTAAAATATTACAGGAAAGTATTTTTTACAAGAGAGGTATTCAGAATATTGTCTGGCAGCCAATAAAATGGTTTTCATGGCTACTTTTTGTTCAGCATTCCTGCCAGTAAACTAGCCATATAAAATCTGAAATCGGTTGTGTCATCCACAATTGAGTGTACAAAGTTGATGGAATTTAATATTTTTAAAATTTCATTTGATTTTTTTTAATAATTTTAAGAAACTTTTGCATAGAGAACATTCTTGATTTTAGTGCATAGCACACGTTTCTAAGGTTCATTTTGCAATTTGTGAAGTAGAGTATCAGAGGTGACAAAGACAAAAGAGATCTTATTTGAAACTGTTGAGGATATTCTATCATTAATTTTTGTTTCAACTCCTGTAAGCCTTACACATACATCTATTGAAAATTGTTTTGAAACTAAATTTAATCCATCTCTTCATTGGTGACTGACAGTAGCAGGGTGTTCTGTGAACTACAAATCAAGAGAATTCCCAGCTCCCAGAAACACTTTTTATTTGGACTGCAGGTGAATTTCGGTTTTGTCTGTTATTCCCTAACATATTTTGAATTATTTTTCATGTCACAATTACACACACACACACACACAAATCAAAATAATTCTTCAATTTTTTTTCACAATTTTCAAATGCTAGTAGTTGTATACAGAAATATGCAAATAACCTTCAAAAATTTAAAAAGAAAGAAAGTAAAATTTGGCCAGATAAGTATAAATGAGCTGATTTGAAAAATATATTGAATTTTCCAAGAAAGAATTCGCACAAACAATACGCATTTGCCCACAAAAAAATGGCTTTTGTTGTAATTGTATTCTGTTGCTATTTTTGCAAATCAGGAATTAAATTTGGAAAAACATTTGAATATTTTACAGGTGTAAATGAAGACCTATTGGATACTGTGTTATTTCCTTCTGAAAAGAAAGACACCAAACATTGGTACAATGTCTTGCTTGTGGAAAAATTAATAAAAATTATATCACTGAGTTGCCAGCCAAGTAAGTAGCCTGAGTGCAAATAGTGCATTTTTTGTAAATATACTGGTAGTTACTGTATATTTGAAAATAAAATGTATCCAATTTCAGAGTCAAGGGTGCGTTTGGTCACGTTAGAATTGAGCATTAGGCTTCTTATTCAACTTGTTATGAAGAATGGGCAAAGTTTTCTTCATGACTGCCATTTGGCTGCTATTGAAGGAGCCAAAGAAGAAAGTACCTGCTTGTTGCATAATTTTTACAAGGTAAAATTTGCTTTGTTTATAGATTTATTTAAATACATTTTCTTTGATTTGCACCATGCAGTTTGAAATCAATGTGAACCTCTCAAGGCATTGATTTTTTGGGTAGGGAATTTTATGAGATGAATTTCCTTTTTCAGAGTGAAGAAATATTTCTTGATATGTTTGAAGATGAGTATAACGAAATGAAAAAAGGACCACTTAATGTTGAATGGTTAATGATGGATTCAAATATTCTTCTTCCTCCAACAGGAACACCTATGACAGGCATAGCATTTGCGAAACGATTACCATGTGGGGAGGTAGGATATGCAAGGATTTTGGTAATATATCACAATTTATGTTAGTTTCGAGTAATTAATTTTTAGTGAAAGTTAAAATCTCCAGAATAACATTGACATTACAAAAAATTATTTCATAAATAAAGCAGTTCATTTTGTTCTAATAATGTGCAATGCTAACAATGAATACTTATTTGCCTGAATATAAGAGGGAATATATATATATATATATATATATATATATATATATATATATATAAATATAATGTATATATATATATATGTATGTATATGTATATGTAAAATTCTCGTGTCACAGTTTTAGTTACCATACTCCTTCGAAACGGCTGGACCGATTTAGATGAAATTTTATTTGTATATTCAGTAGGTCTGAGAATAGGTTGTTATCTATTTTTATGCCCCTTAGTGATAAGGGTGGTCCACCCCAATTTTTTTAAATTTTTCGGACAAAACTTTTTTGGCAACCCACTACATACGCTAGGAATTTCACATGGCGGTATTTCACCCGCTACATGGGGTTTCTCCATATTACGCACCTGCTCAGCGATGTGCAGAATCTCCTATTACATGTAAACAACAAGGAGAGAGACGGGGAAAGAGGGAGAGAGACGGGGAAAGAGAGAGAGAGACGGGAAAGAGAGAGAGAGACGGGGAAAGAGAGAGAGAGACGGGGAAAGAGAGAGAGAGACAGAGAGACGGGGAAAGAGAGAGAGAGACAGAGAGACGGGGAAAGAGAGAGAGAGACAGAGAGACGGGGAAAGAGAGAGAGAGAGAGAGACGGGGAAAGAGAGATATAGGGGCAGAACAACATCTGCTGGGCTCAGCGAGAAAAATGTTTGTCTCTGCCATACATTGTTGCATTAGGTTTGAGGAGTCTTAAGCATTTTAGAGACTAATATATCATTAATTCTATAATTAGCAGGGGAAAAAAAGCACAGCAATTACTATTTGATTACAGGTAGATATGACCTTGGGACTAGAAACTTTGTTTTAATAATTTGTGATGTTTGTTGCTGCGAAATGTTTAATTAGCCTAATTAATTAATGTTTATATTAAATTCTCGAATGTACAAAATGGGGAACAGATTCATTGTTGAACAGTTAAAAATGTGTACATGTATTTTATAACCATTTTTAAATGATTGTTCTTTCGAGAAGATTTATTTATTATCATTAATTATTTTCTCCTGCCGTCTTTGAATATATAGATTTTTGTTTTTACTGCCATTTAGTGCAACAATAGGTAAAGAAAATCCTGATTCATTTACATGTAATTATCACTTGATCAGTATCCCTGCAAGGCGTCTACCGGCGGCACTTCTGACCAGTGTTGCCTGATGTATCGCATTTCCGCATTTAATACCGCATTATTAAAACCCAATCCGCCGCATTAAGTGATGAGGATGCCAAAAAAATCTGCATTTCCATGATAGTTAATTAAAATCCATTTTTTTCATTTCCTCAGTTATTACAACGATCATTAGATGTCCCGCTAACTATGGTTGACTAAGTTTGAATGTTCAAAATGTTATCTCTCTCTATTCGATTAAAATAGAATGCAATAAAATACCAATCATCTACCAATCATCTACCAATCATAAGGCTTTATCCAATTGCTGTATTGGAAAATTGATCAACCGCCAAGGTGTAGTCATGAACTCCGTCCTTTATTGTCTTACTGTTAGAGATTCAGAGGACAAATAGGTGACAACATGTTGGTAAGTTGTTTTCGAATATGGCGAATAAGAATTCGGAATGTCGTTCGGATTCTTACTGCGTTTATTCAAGCCGGAGAAATGGTGCACTTCGTGGGATATTGAAATTAAAAATGTTGAAATTATGTTACTTGGCTTCATATTATACTGAAATTAAAAATAAATTGAAAGTACATTTATAACAAAAATACTGATATTTTTTATTTTTAATTTCTTGGGTGAATCGAGAACATTATATATAGTGAGACAATATCGCATTTATTTAATTAATAAAACGGGATTCTATGTCGATATAGGAATTGTTGATGTTTCCCCTATTTTTAAATTATATTATACGTTGTAAATCCGCATTCATTAGAAGAAATCTGCATTTTCAAACTTAAAACTTCGCAATCGGAAGTTTCACATCTGGCAACATTGCTTCTGACCCAATAAGCAGCACGGAGTAGGGATGAGATCTCTCACACAATAAGCCGTTTTTCACTCACTACAGTTTTCGGACATTATTTTTATTATGTGGGCATTAATCGTAATTTTACAAATATAATTTTCCTATTTCGGTGTAATTTTTAAATAATTTATAGTTAATTTGCAGGGCTGTAATGAAAAATGTCATCGAAGCCATCATTTTAAATGGCAAATTTTGAGATGAGAATATATTACTGCCACGGATCCCTATAATACCCACAGATGTTCCAATTCAATTTAAAAGTCTTCAATTTCCGTTAAGATTGGCATTTGCGATGACTATCAATAAGTCTCAAGGCCAAACGATGTCTGTTTGTGGCTTATTTTTGAGCACACCCTATTATTGGTTAGTTTATTCAGGTTGTATATATAGATACAGATACAAAAATATATACATATGCATAAGGTATACAATACATATACTCCGCACCTCGCTGAGGCCAAAGCCTGTGCGCGAACCCACAAAACGCGTTATGTATATAATATCGCAAAACGTAGTACACTTGTAAAGAAATAAAATATAAATTGGGAGAAAAAAAGGAAACAATTTTTATAAAGATAACATACAATAGAACTAATTACATAAAAGAAAAGAAAGAAACTTTATAGAACTATACTTGATGAAATACAAATGAAAAAAGAAATTAAAAAATCTAACATTTTCTATTATGATACATATATAAAAGCCAAAATATAATTTACAATAGGTATAGTATTACCTCGATGAAGGATTTCAATGCAAACGGGATTACTCAATTATGATCTTAAGAACAGTCTCAGATGAGTTTATCAACCAGTATTTTATCATAGTTTTAGTTGACATTCTATTCACATTCAAAATTTTCAGATTATGTGGAAGCAAATTGTAAACTTTATAACTGATATAATCAAAATTTCTTCTACCAATATCTTTTTTAACGTCTGGAAGTTACAAATATAGAGTTCTTTTATTGGCCTTTACTTTTACATCATAGATATTTTGTAAATAAAGGTAATTCTCCAAGACTGACTTCAACAGAAAATATTTCCTAATATCAATTATTTTATTTTCTCTATATAGGATTTCTGAAGAGTATCTTCTTTTTTTTCCAAATACAGTAAAACTCCACTATAAGAGACCCCGTTATAAGAGAATCCCGCTTATAGGAGACAAAATTCACGGTCCCAAAGTCAGTTGTATATAAACAATGCATTCATTTCCCGCTTTTAAGAGACGCCGCTATAAGAGATTCTCGTGTATAGTGGACAAGATTTTATTCCCCGCCATGCGTTTCTCCTCGCTTGTAAGGGACAAAGCGTGGAATTTTCCTCCAGGTGACTCAGGAATTTCCTTAGCGTGGTAAGGGTTGGAACACATGCTTAAAATAGGCTGGAGCAGGGGTTCGCAACACCAATGCCACCGGGGGGGGGAGAGGTGTGCAAGTTCTCGTGAAGAAAGCTCACTCAGTAAGCTTTGTGTCATTTGGCAAGGAAGACGCCTATAGTGCGACTTTTGTAACCGTGCCTTTAGAAAGTATCAGCTGTTACGGTTTCATCCAATTGGAAGCTTCTGTGTCTCCAGTGACGTCACGATGGTGACTTCCAGGCTCCCGATTCGATGAAACCGTCAGCAGCTGATACCTGTCAGAGGCAGAGTTGAATAAATCACAGTATTTTGCTTTTAGTGTTTTGACCAGTGTTTCCAATTGTTACTTTCTCGTATACGTATATATATACGTAATATAGATAAAGTAATGTAATGCTGCAGAAAATCGACTTCGAGATTTTAAAAGAATGCATGTTTTGGGGTCCTCTTGATACCAAAAACGGTTTGTTTTTTTTTCTTTCAAAACTTGCCTTCGTCCGTCCGTGAATAACACTAGTGCCAAAACTATTCGTACATTTTTTTCCAAAATGAATATTTCGCGATCAATCTGTTTCCGCTCGGAACTCTGCGGTTTTGAAAAACAAAGTTTTGTGGGTACTGTACCCGTGGGGCATTTTCAGAATTTCCCCAAAAATAGCTCCAATTTTTTTCTTTAAATTTCTTGTAAGAATAGAGTGAAATTCACTTATAGTGGTGACATTGTTAGGATTTTCACTGTTAACTCTAAATTTTTGAAAATTGAAAAAGTTTGCAGTTTTTTCAGTGTTTTTCTATAGCTTCAAAATTAAAGATAAAAATTTTTTTCTTAGAATAAATTTTTTCTCTATAATTAGGTCTTTCATTAACGTGTACTAAAAAAAGTTTTCACATAATATCGAGTGAAGTAATAAACATTTACAAAAACAAGATTTTCCCAAAAACAGCTCCAAATTTTTTCTTTAAACTTTTGATATGATGTTATAAATGTCCTTTATAAGACTCTTAACAACATTTTGCTCTACTCATTTGTTTTTTCAAAAATTACACAAATGTAACTTTTTTATAACTCTCGCGTCAATATTTACATTAGAGGCGGTTTGTTCACATATGAGCACATGTGCTTTAAGTGTCATAAAGTTCACTCAATAGATCTGGTTAAATGGGCTCTGGAATCAACTAATTTATGTTTCCTGAAGTTTAAAATAAGTGTACAAATCATACTAATCCACTAAAAATATGGTAACACCTCATTAAACAAGTCAAAGACGCATTTCCCTCTTATAAGAGTTCCCGCTTATAAGAGACAAAATTCCATTCCCCCAGGTGTCTCTTATAAAGGGGTTTTACTGTATCAGTTTAGTGATTCGTTTTTTAATATCACTCAAAGGTTTCAAGGAATTAGTATAAGCTCCTCCCCACGCAATTATACCATACGTAGCGATAGACCAATAAAATGCATAAAATATCATTAAAAGTTATTTTGTATTAAATATTTTAGTAATTTTATAAAAAATATAAATGAGATATCTTAATCTATTTGCAATCTTTGATATATGGTGTCCCCATTTTAAATTGCAATCCATAAGAATACCTAGATATTTCGTATGATATTCTCTTTTTATCTCCGGACAAGTACAGTTTTGTCTGTTGCAAGAATTTATATGTATTCTCAAAGCACACTGATCCGGAACACTGTCCCGGATGGTTTGCACATAACACACATGGTTTGCACATAACCAATTAGCTAACTGATTTAAATTGATTTCAGCTCTTTGAAGAACATCAGTCCATGATTTATCTTTGACAATAACACAAGTATCATCAGCAAAAGATATCAAATTTCCTTTTGGCAAGGTTAGAAACATGTCATTTATGTACAGAATAAAGAATAGTGGTCCCAATATTGTTCCTTGTGGAACTCCACAAGTGAACATTCGTTCTTTACTAATAACATTGTTTATTTTCACTACTTGTTTACGATTAGTCAAGTAACTTTTAATCAGATCATAAGTAATTCCACGAAAGCCATATCTACAGAGCTTCACCAGTAGCAATTCATGGTTAATGATATCAAATGCCTTGGCCAAATCCAGATAGATAGATATGCAGGGCACACTGTTATCTATTGAAGTACATATCTGACTAGTTACATACTTAATAGCATCATCAGTATTTCTACCCTTTTGAAAACCAAATTGGAATTGATTTGTAATATTATGTATATTTAAGTAGTTTTCAAATCTAACTTTCAATAATTTTTCATATATTTTCGCAAAATTTGAAATTAGTGAGATAGGTCGGTAATTAGTGGTTCTATCTATGTCGCCTGATTTGTAGATTGGAATAATCTCACCATTTTTAAAGTGTTCTTGTCTCAATGCGTTTATTAAATATATAAGTTAATGGTTTTAATATATGTTCTGAAACATGTTTAACGACTGAAATTGAGATTTGATCGACACCCACAGACTTTTTATTATTCATGGCATTTATAGTATTCAATATTTTTTGCTCTGTAGCAGGATTAAGAAAAATAGAATGTGTAGGGGATTGATCGAAATTCAATGTGGTCTCAGTAGGTATCACATTCAGATTTTTAGCCATATCGGGACCAACTTCAACAAAAAAGTCATTAAACTTGTTTGCTATGTCCATGTCATTTTCAATGAAAATGCCATGGACATCATCAAACAATTTTTGAATTGGTGTATTATCATTTTTCTTTTTATCAAGTGTTTCATTTATGAAATTCCATAAATGTTTCACATTGCCGGATATTTCTTTCAGAATATCATTATAATAAGAGTCTTTAGCAATTTTAATTAATACGTGTAATCTTTTTTTGTAATTAAGATACCTATCTTTAATAGCATTATCATGCGGATATGATCTTGTTTGTTTATATAAATGATTTTTAATTTTGCAAGATTTAATCAATGCTTTTGTAATCCATGGTTTCCTAGGTTTAGTTTTGGAATTCAATTTAAATGTTACTTTAGATTTATTGATGGCATCTTGTAAAATTATAATAAGTTGCAAAGGCGATAATTGTCATGCATGTCTATAGTTAGTATATTTGTGGATGGATTCTTGGTGTCCTCCACAAATTTGCCAGGTGATATGGTCCAAAATTTTTGAATGGGCCCATAAAGAGAAAATCTCAAACATGGGGCATTGTAGCATGTGAAAGGCAATGTGAAAAAAGAATAAAAATTGTTTCTGAGAGTTTTTTATACTGTACACTAAATCAGAAGGCTGTGTGGACTCTCATTTCCTGGCTGCATTTTCCAAAATATGGAAATAAATCCACTTCAATAGAAATATGCATTCGACATCCAACCATTGTTACAACTCACCGAAAAAATATTTTCTTAATAAAAATTTCTTGAACTTGGAAACAGTTGGTGCTTACCTATGGTATGTTCCAGTGGAATGAAGATGTACATGTTTGTAGTTCACAACTTGATCACATGAATATTACACGATTCAAATTTCAAGTGTATTTTATTTAATGAAATTGAAAGATTTGTTAAATAACTTACAAGCCACTAACGAGAGTGTGACACGAAGAAAATCTGGTGAATTATAAAGGAATGTTCTTAGGTGGCATCAGATAAAAAACATACCCAGATTCAACATGCAAAGCTTACAAGGTAGCCTAAGGGAGGTGAGTCAAAAAGAAAGAGGGGAAATGAGAAAATGAAGATGGTAGTGATAAAAACAATGATTAATGTGATACTAAGGACAAAAAGTTTTGACCACTAAGGCAATAAATATTAACATTCACTTCAACAAGGCAATTTGCGATTTTATTTTTGCTAAATGGTAAGAATAAAAAAATGCCCATGACACACCATCATATTTAGGGGGTAGTCTTGTATTCAGAGTCTACTTATATTCAGGTAAATACCGTAATTTATGTAACGGTGTTACATGTTTGAAAAAAATATTGGCCATTGTTGATGATTTCAATTGAGCGCTGTGCACTTTTTTGGAGTAATTCTCCATTAATTACTGTGCACTGCTGGGAGTAATCCTCCATTACATGTCAGTCACTTGTTAGTTGTCTAGAGGACCGCCAGGTAGCATCTCCACGTACGCGCCTCACACCGCATGCCCCCGCGACACCACCCAGCGGCCAGAATTGGGAAGGAATGAGGATGTGGATAGGTTTTAGGGCACTTCACAGGGGTTGGACTAGTCCTTGTGAAGCAGTTAGACTAGTTTTGTTGGAACAAATTTCACATGAGGTCGACAGGAATCGAACCCGGACCTCCTTGGTGAAGGGCGAGCGACTTCGCTCTTGAGCCATGAGGCACCTTGAACATTAAAAATTGAGGATTTTATTTGGCACATGAATGAATGAGTTGATTAATTAATGGATTTTTAAACAAAAGCTCTTAAAAATTTTGGATGTGATATGTGATTATTTTTTTATAATCAATTATATTTGTAAATTCATTTTCGTTGTTTTTACAATTGTAGGTGGAGCATGCTCGACGGGCAATAAGAGTTTTCTTTTTAGTGAGAGAATTATCCCTAACATTGAACTCTGAAGTAGAAACTCATTTACCGCTAACAAATCCTCAAAAATGTGTGCAGGTGGAAAGTGTGTTGAATCTCAGTAAGTTTATAGCCCGTTTCAAACTATACGGTTTTTGAATGTCTATAAGATTTATTTTTTCTAAATTTCTGAAGCATTTGCTCTCTTGTTTTCTTTTATATCGCTACTGATGATGTTGCAGACAATAGTGACTTAATTGCATGTACGGTGGTCATGAAGGATGGACAGAAGATTCGACGGTTTCTGGTTATTGAAGCTATTCAACTTATTTTAGCTGAACCCCATGTTAAACGACTTGGTTGGGGTGTAGCAAAGTTTGTTGGTTTTCTTCAGGTAATTGTGAAATATTATAAAAATCTTTGAAGTTTGTATCTTGTTTGATCTGCCAAGAAAAACCTCATTTAGGAATCTTCTTTTCCAGGATATTGAAGTTGCAGGAGACAAAGATGACTCACGATGCTTACATATAACTATTCATCGCCCTCTCTCCTCGGGTTCAGCCAATAGGATACCATTACTTTCTGCAAAATTTATATTTGACGACCACATAAGATGTTTGGCAGCTAAACAGAGGTATACAATCATTTTCTCCAGGTTTGATTCATCAAATGATTATTAGTTTCTCTGCATTGTGTAATTTTTTCAGATTAACCAAAGGTCGCATCAAAGCTCGACAAAAGAAAATGTATATGATTGCACGCCTGCTTGATCTTCCTAGCAATGTACAACCGTGTCCTTCTCCCCCAACGGCCTTACTGGGGCATCGTGGAGCTGATGGGCATAGTATGTTCATATAAAATAATGATCGCTAAGGGAGCAGTGATGGTGAGTTTCCAAATGCATGATGTAATATTTTATTCTTTATAGGATCTGGAAATCCACGACTTCTGAGGGATTCAGGCCATGGCCACCACAGGCCTTTGTTTACAAATGTCAGCAAAGTACCTGGATTTGCTACTGTACGAAGGGAGAGCTTGCCTTCATCCCCACGATCAGCCTCTCCTGCAAAACGAAATTCTGATATGCCAGGTATGTTTTTCTGAAACATAAGTATCAAAATTAGGCCTCAAAGAAAAGTTTCTCATACCATAATCTACAGAATGAGCTCTTCTTGAACATTCTATTACATTTTTGCTGGTCTGGCGCTTCCTGATATTACCTAAGCTGCTCAGAAACATGCAGAATCTGCAATTAAATGTGGATGAAAGGGACAGAGAGTGGAAGAGAGAGAGGGAGATGAAGGGCAGAACAACGTCTGCCGGGTTCTCCTAGTATAAATAGAGATAGTTTTAATAATTTGAATTTAAAGTAAAGAACTGGTGTTTTGGTACATTGACAATAGGGATAGTTTCTGTCCACGATTGTTAGATTGATAATATCTGTAGTTGTATTATTGTATGATTCACTGGAACAAATTAACCTTTTTCGGAGCTTTTTTCCTTCCTGTACTGCCATTGTCCTGGCGGTACAGACTTTTTCAAATGGATAAACATGCTTAATCCCTAACGGATTTTTAATCTCAGTGTGTGTTGACGAGGGGGCCGAGGCAGACTGCTCTTGTATAGGAAGACAATGGCGCCTGATGGGCAGTGGGCCACAATGAGGCGATGTGTAAATATGAGCTAAAATAAGTGTGAGAGATGTATGCATGGACAAACAAGGATAGTTTATATGCTAATGCATGGAAATATTATAACTCTTGAAATAATAATCATGATGATAATAATATAGAATACAATGATAGAAATATTTAAATACAAATCCACTGTTTTTAAAGTTTTATTACTCTACATTTGATTTTATCATATTGGATAAAGAACCGTAGTGACATACTGCTGCTCCAACAAGAGAGTAAAACTCCTATGTTTGCTTGTGTAATGTAACTCATGAAATGGGGGTGTGGCTTATACGAGAGATTTTTCTTGAAAAAAATCATTGGAAAAAAACAACACAATTTTATGCCAAAAATGAACATATATCTATCACAAATGCACATAGTATACAAGTTGATGTTAAATTTAATCTCCATCGATCCCAGCTCCCCCCCTCTTCAGTGTACTTTTCACACTGGCTGGCAACGTTCCACAACACGTCATCATCGCTCTGTCCATTGTATTAGGAATGCTGCAAACTTTGAAATTTTTTACCTCTTTGGAAGCCACGTGGTATCGCATCTTCTGCCACAGTTGTTCTCAGTGTTGGAAATAACAAAGTGTCACACTCTGATGGATGCACAGAAACAACCTACCAAATTTGACATGGCACTCTCCCCTCCAATTTCACATTAAGGATTTACCTATTTTTACTTTCCCGTATACGTACGTATACACAGAGTGATATACGTTGTATAGGGAAAGGTATGTAATGCTGCGCGAAAAAATGGCCAATTTTCGGCGGAAAAAAATTAATTGGCCAGCCGTGAAAAAGAAGTGGATAAAACCAGTTGCTAAATTAAGAAAAAAAATCCCCTAACACGTGTTGTCGCCAGAAACCCTGTTTTCTAGGTCCTTGATACCAAAAAAAACAATTAAAAGGAAACGTCCGTCTGTCTGTCCGTCTGTGAATCCTGCTAGCGCCTAAACCATACGTACGATTTCTTTCAAAACGGATATTCCCCGGTCGATCTGATTGTAATTGAAGCTTTGAGATTTTGAAAAAGATTCTTCAAAATTTGGAGATACTTTATATGAAGGCCTGCGGGGATTTTCAAAATTTTCTCAAAAACGGCTCCATCATTTTTCTTTAAATTTCTTGTGTGAATAGAGTAAAATACACTTATTAACATGGCATAGGTCTGAATTTTCGAAAATTGTGAAAGTTTGAATTTTTTTCCGCGTCTTTCTCCAGCTACAAAATTGAAGATAGTTTTTTTCTTCAAATAAAATTTGTTCTGCATATTGAGTTCTTTCATAAGGGTCATGTAAATGTTTTTCAAAATTTTAGTAGTTTTCATGCAATATTACGTGCAGTATGTGCAATTTTAATAAATTACAAAAACAAGATTTTCTCAAAAACTGCTCCAAATTTTTTCTTTAAACTTTTGGTAGGGATAGTGGTAAATGTACTCTATCAGATGACATAGAAGCCAAATTGCTCTGTAGGTTGTTTTTTTCAAAAATTACAAAAATGAAAATTTTTTCACGTTTCTCATGTTGATAATATTTACATTAGTGGCGATTTTTTCACATTATTATATTTACGACTACATGTGCTTTAAATAATGTCAAGTAAAGTTTCTCGAAAACACAATCGTTTTCTGTGAAAAGTAGCTCAAAATTTCGCATTTTCAGAAAAGCTCAAACACCATTTTCTCATATATGGCTGCAATTTTTTTCTTGAAACTTTTGTAACGGGTACTGCAAATTATACTCTTTACACATTTCCTTTCAATTGGATTTTCGGTATCAAGGACCTAGAAAAGAGGGTTTCTGGCTACACCACGTGTTAGGGGATATTTTTATCTTAATTTAGCAACTGGTTTTATCCACTTCTTCTTTTTCACGGCCCGGCAATGAATTTTTTTCCACCGAAAATTCGCCATTTTTTCGCGCAGCATTACATAACTTTCCCTATACTACGTACATCACTCCGTGTATATGTACGTGTACGGAAAAGTAAAAATACATCATTGGATAATTCAGAAACAAAAACGTGTTGCTGATAAAATGAGAGTAATTTGCAAAAGCACTGGAAAAGTGATGTTTTTCTTGATTGCCAATGGAAAAAAAAAAGCTTGTTTACTTCTCAAACCCGAAGAAAGTCTATTGGATTTCACAAGCAACGTCTGAAGCCTTCTTTTCTTCTTATTTTTCATTTTAGATTTCATCTATGTTAGAGTGCCATATCAAGGGAATGTGAAGAAGCGATATACTTTGTCTTAATTGGTTTCTGAAGCCACAGCATGTTCGAATTGCGTGAACTGTCTCAGTGGCTCACAATCTTTAATATAGCGCCTGGAGACCCTCTTCTACCAAAACCTTCCTTGCAATTGCATAGGCTGGTGCTCCAATACGTGCGAATTTATGCGGCTCAGCTTGTCTTTCTCAGTAAGGGAGAGATTAGAGCTGTCACATTCCTCTGGAGGTCAGATGAAAAAATATACCATTTGTGTCGCTGAAAACCTGTGGGAAAACTGTCTCCCATTTGTAACTAAAAGTTTAATGGGATAATTGTGGATGTTAATATAAATCAAAAGGACAATGTATATATATCATTGTAAGAACATTAATAGAATTTTGTTACATAATTGTCACATTTATTTGGATCTTGTATATTGTTTTGCTTACAAGAATAGTTGATTGAGTGTGACTTTATCTGTGTACAGAGAGGCCCTCTCGATCAGCGGGACCTGGCAATCATGGTGCTGTGCGTTCAAGAGAAGGCTCTCCACGGCTGCCACGCCCACGAAGTGAAGAAATTCCATTAGAGGATATGGGTTCTAAAGTAAGTTTTTAATTTTTTCTTTTTATGTTTTGCATGTAATCTTAAACTTGATGCAAAATGTAAAGGGAATGAACTTTTGACATGTAATTGATTATCATAATTTGCATATTGTAGGTATTAGTTGTGAAATGTTGCATGTAAATTAAAATAATGTAAGGTTGCACAGAATACTTGATTATTTTTGCTTTGAAAATGAAGAAATTTAAAAATAACAAGACGACAATTATCAGTCCAAGATAATCTTCATATTTGTTGTCTTCGTAGATACTTTGGAAACAGACCAGTATAATTATATTATTATTCTTTAAATGGTATTCATACAACACCAATAGTTGGTGACGTAACTATCAAGGAAAATGAATTTTTGAAACTATCAATGAAAATTACTTTTGGTCCAAGGTGAATCATAACGGTAAATAACATTTGAGATAAGATTGTAGGAACTGTGATATCTCTTGTGAATAAGAATGTTGGTACTATTAAATTATTTTATTTAATGAAATAGTTTGTGAAAATATTAATATTTAGAAGTCTTAGTAAGCTTCAAGTTACCTAAAAATTGTACAAAACATTATTTTTTGTCTATTATAGACAATCACAAGAACAGTGGTGCAATAAAATAGTAGTCATATATTTTGAGTAGTTGTTTCCATTGATTTAAATCATAAAAATTTAATTTTTCTCTTAATTTTTCTGTATCTTTCCAAAAAGCAATTTTTTCATAATTTCTGTGTTTGTAGAGCAAATTTAAAATAATTTTCATGTGGGTGTAAAACAGTCATGTTTAATGTGGTGTATTTTGGGAATGAGAGTTTTTTTGTTTGTAGAAGTTAAAGGTTTTGTGTTGATTTGTGAAGGTTGATCTCATATTGTGTTCTACATCCCACATTTTTATTTTATCGATATGTAAAAATCTAAGTGATCTCTTGGTGATGCTTGAAAATGAGCAAATAAATAAATAAAAGTATTGCTGTTAATCATTACTGTCTGTGCTATACTTATTTCCTATGTGTGCAAATTTCCATTTTGTGTTGGTTAATAATGTAGCGAATGTTTAAAATGCACATCAAAAGTATGAATTTTTGGGCAGTTTAAGGAGAGGTAAGTTTGACGACAAAGTGAATGAATAATTATTGAAATTCCAATCAGTATCAGAGGAATAAAAACCAGGATAATCACGTGTGTTTTTCCTCAGATTCTTCAGTGGTCCCTTTTTCCTATTAAGATAACTCGAGTGCTGCTTGTGTTTGCTTCACTATTTAATTCATGTTTTTTTGAATTGTTTATTCAAATTCATGACTGACATTCTAGATTCAGAATGAAGGTCATTTAAAATTTCATTTATTTTTAAGCAAAATATGCTAATTGTTCCAAATTTTATTATTCAAAATTTAATTATAGAATAATTGGCATGATGGATTTTTTTTTTTTTTTTTTTGGTGACTTGAAAATTTAAAATGAAAAAATTATTCTACTTTTTCTCTGAAATTTTAGAACAAGAACCGTGCCAGCAATGGATGTCCATCACAGACAGCTGGAGCAGGAGGGTTGGTGGAAAGTAGTCCCAAGAGTTTGCAGCGTTCTGCTTTCCCTAATTTGTATCCATCAGTAGAGCGTCCTGTGTTTCCTGGGTTATTTCCAACTCTAGTTGCTACTACAATTCCTCCACCGCCTTGTAAACATGTTCCCTGTACAGAACATCAGACATTGCCAGATCAAGAACCTAATTTGTCAGGTGAGGACACTGCCCCTCCTCCTGTTTTGGCTCCTCCAGTGTTGCGATCTGAAGAAACCTCATTTACTCAACTTCCTAACGTAACAGGCCAAACCCATGAAGAGAAGAGAGCTCGCAGAAAAGGAATGGTTGAAACGGTGTGAAAGAATTTGTGTGTGTTGCTGGTGATTGTTAATTGTTGATTGTTGAATATACTGCATACTTAAACAAAAGTGGTACTTGGAAAACAACATATCAAGAACTGCCACCTTTCTGTTGCTTACACTATCTTCAATAATTATTAATATGAAAAGCTGTTATGTTTGGTCTTATGGATATTTTATTGCAGGGCATCTAATTTTTTAAATATATAGGATTTAAAATATTCATAACTCCGTCCAGGTAATATTTTCAAATAATTTCTTGTGTACTTTATAAATAATTTACGATGGTAAGCTTAATCACCAATTGGCTTTGATTAGTATTGTGACCCCAGAATTTCGTTAGAAAAATTGTAACCCACAAAATTAATAGCTTCATTACAGAAAATGGTATATTAAATAATTGTAACATTTTATCATTGACTTAGCAATTTGCTTGCTGGATTAGATGTTGGAACTTGTTGCCATAAGTACATCATGATCAAGACAAAATTAAGCTGTTTTAAGATGTAGTAAAATTGTTGATAGTGGTGAGAACAACTTCAGGGAAGCATTTGTGATTAAAGTCTGTGGTAATTTTAATTTCAAATTAAACATTGAAAGAAAATGATACTTTATCATGAAAATGTAGGGTATTCTGGTGCTTTGGATTGTTGTTGTAAAATAGTGTGTGAAATCTGAAAAATTTTTATTAATACCATGTACCTAAATTTGAGGTCGTCACATTATTGTTGGCAATGATGTAAATAAGTAAAGCTACCAAGCATTTGTATGCATTGTTTTGTGTGCATTGTAATATGTGACAACTGGTAGATAATGTTTTATTGTTATGTTTTTTGAAGAACAAGACATTCTAGTTTAATTTGAAAGCATTGAAACCCAGTGTGATATTTTAATTTTGGAATGTAATCTTTTGTTTATTCTGCTTTGGCAAATATTCATTCCATTGAAAGTGATAAGTGTGAATAGGAAACAAATGATGTAAAATGATTAAGAATGTATGTTTGAATTGATTGATTGTTTGTAAGTATGGATGTACAAATTTGATTTATTTGTTCTAAATTTTAAAATTTCCATCAAGTGTACACGTTAATTTGTCATGTAATATGTAAATAACTCTGTATTTATTGTCAAGATGGAGATGAGGCAAATACACAGTGATACTGAGAGTGTGTTTCTTTAAGAAGTTCGTTTAATAAAGTGCCAAATTTTACGGATAATTTGTTGTATTTCCATGTGAGCAATTTTCATATTGCTATTGTTACATATTTTGTCTTACAATTAGGTTAATTTGGGTAAACAAATTTTAGTTGGGAGAAACTTTTTTCTTGGCACCTTTATATTTTTTCCAACTATTCAGGCTTTTGCACTTATTTTTTATTGAGTGTTGCCATTTAGTTCAAGGAAGTTAAAGAAAGCTGTAGGAAGCGGTTTTCCATTAAAAGTTTTCAAAGAACAGAAAGAAATGAGAAGATAAATTTTACTTACTAAATCCTAAATGCACCAAATGTTAATGAGTGGAGATGAAGCTAGGTTGAGTCTTGGAGACAAAGGGAGGAAACAAAGGAAGACTTTTTATAAGTAGTGACTACATCATATGTTCATCTTCAAGTTGAGCCATCCATTGTCCTCTAAATTTAATCTCTTTAAAAATTTCGTGTTTGAAGTAACTTTGGACAAAACTCCCCTTAGATTCAATTTCATCTTAGATTCACAAAGCTTTCTTTTCATGGCCGGAGGTCCTTTTCTTACTAGATACTGTAAAATGTAAATTTCATGTAAATAATTTTATGCTAACAGATGATTTTTTTGAGAAAGATGTTGAATTTTATGAGAAC
Source organism: Acheta domesticus (assembly GCA_031308135.1). Taxonomy (NCBI): domain Eukaryota; kingdom Metazoa; phylum Arthropoda; class Insecta; order Orthoptera; family Gryllidae; genus Acheta; species Acheta domesticus. The sequence goes on along the minus strand of JAHLJT010009419.1, from coordinate 113,547,433 downwards.
TGATATGATTTACTCTAAAAGAGAACCGTATAAAATAAGATATTTGTTTATGCCTTTTAATGGAGGATCGTGAAAAAAGATTATAATTGTATTTACCTGTTTTCAAATGTAACCTACATTGCCATTTGTTCTTGATAAACCTTAATAAATAGGTCACGAGACTGAAAGACAAGACCATACTGAAAAGAAGAAACATTGTAGTGTTCCAACATTAATGGTTTGCTTGGATCATTTGCAAGTTAATTGACATGATGCCTACGACAAAAGGTGGAAATAAACTACACTATGGATGGGACATCAACGACAAACCATTGATATTTCTAAAACAATGCTAAAAATTAAAACAGTGACCCAAAAGTGTTATTAAACATCCATGTTTTTAAAAGTGGATAACTAGCCAATGAAGTTCACATGGGGGGATTTAATATGAAAGTAGTCTCTTTTTATTAAATTGTAATTGAAATTTATCATACAAAACAAAGTCAAAACTGCATTTGGATAATTAACAAAACTTTGGTTATCTGATTCGATAATTCAGAAATAATGTAAGCTTCTTTATTGGCGAAAACTCAATTTTATTTATTCTTCTTCCTTGGTTACTTTGGCCTGAAAAATATTGAATTTATAGATATCTGAAACTTACAGAATTTTTTTATGAAGGGACATTTTTCAGTTAAAAAATATCAACCAACTAAAAAACATTGAGCATACAACGATTTTAAAAATAACATTGGCTTAAAAAATCAATGCTTTGAAAACACTCGACATCATTGTTGCATCCCTAAACTATGCAACCACTATCTTTCCACCATTGACTATGTGATACTCTGCATTTCCAATGGCATGGTTTTTATGCGTCAAATGAAACTCGTCGTTTGCAGAACAGCACCTCAATTATTGGATTTATTTACTTAGTGTACCAAAGTTGTTTGTACACAAGATACTAAAAATCCATCACTTAGGAAGAGCAGTGTAGTCCTGATGATTACGACCGTTGCCCAAGTATTGAAGCCTACTTCTATCTGTATATCATACTGGCATGAATTTCATTTGAGAAACACTATCTCTTTGAGGTAACGATTTGGTGAATAGGACTTGTAACAGCGTCAGGGCGGTCTTGAGGTGTAACTTCACCACAAAAACAGGGAAAGAAAAGGGGGGGGGGAAATCAACAAAACCTGTGGATTTATTAGGAACTGGTGCAGTTATGGTACATATACTCTCTGGTTATGGTCGTTTGCAGACGAGGAAAATATAGCCGTGTCATTTTATCTCTATTCATTTGCAAATAATCACGACCTTTTTGTTAATGCATTTGTATTCAATAATAAATATGAATTCATAATACAGTAAACCCTCGCTAGCACAAACTCGCTTAACATGAATTGCGCCCTAAAACGAACAAAACTTCATTCTGGCAAGGGATTACGGTAATACGGACTTTTATAATACTCGGATAACAGGAACTCCGATCATTTTGGTCCCTTGGAATTCGTATTAATGGGGGTTTACAGTAAAATAATTAATTTAAATGCCGTCAGTATTGCAGATTTGTATCCCTCAACTCAGACTGTCACATAACACATTGGAGGGAGTGTTTCACCACCATTCAGGGTTGTGGGTTATACGACTCTCCGTTTAGGATTTACTTTTCTTGATTTTGACACTTATTAACTAAGATGACCAATCTTTTTTATAATTAAAAGGAGAACGAAAATATGTAAGAAAAATGTACAATGTAAATAAGTGAAATATTTTATTAATTTAAACAAAAATAGACTAATGCTTACATCCCCTTTCAATTATTGAATTAAAGGAGTATTTTTCCATTGAATATTTTTTGTCAATATCGATTTCAAATACCATATTGTAAATTGGAAGAATAAGAAATATCCATCATATTGAATTTTACGGTAAGTGCTGCAGCTTGAGTATCAACATTCAATCATGATTTCTCACTTGATTCATTAGATTAAAATATTCATTTTAAAAATCGAAAAGGAGGACAGGTAGGAGGGCACTTTTGGAGGAAGGGCAGTACTTAAAAAAGGGGGACTATTGGTCACCTTACACAGTCGATTCCGGTTATAGTGAACCCTCGGTTATTGTAAACTTAAGTGACGGGTTCCTTTTCACTTACATTACAAATAAGCATAAGAAGATGAAACTCGGCTATAGTGAACGAAGGAAGTACAGCGTCGTGGAAATTAAGCATCTCGTATGATATGAGTCGAGTAAGAGGATCTTCGTAGAGTTGGACGGTGTTCCAACAATGCAAGAGACATTGAAGAGTGTCAAGACTGCATTACGATTCTTAGAGCTCTGTCGAAGAATCTAGAGGAAAATTCAGAATCAAATGCGAAGAGAGAACGAAATCTGGAGAGGATCTTGTGAGATTTCTAATGAAAAAGTACGAAGTAAACAACTGAAAATAATTGATTTTTTAAGGACAAATAAAGATATTGAGATCTTCTGTTCGTGCTGTTAATGTATTTTGCTGTATCTCTATAGTAATAAAATCAATCGTTATGGAGACATTCTATTTCATTTTGGCATCATCGGATATAGTGAAGCAAAAAATACTAGTCTCCAGAAGTTCACTACAACCTGAGTCGACAGTATTAACCCGGCGGCGAAGCGCTTTGGCGAGGAGAGGACGTCAGCGGAACAGCCTTCCAGGTCGGCGTGCTGCAGCGAGTGGGAACCGCACCGCGCACTGTTAGTGCTCTTCCGAAGCCCGGCGTGAGCGGACGGGCGAACGAGTCGAGCTGGCGCGCGCGCGCGCGGAGTAAACGTGGAATTGCTGCGCGTCCGAGACGAAAACGTGTTTCCAGCGTGTGGGTGTGCCAAAGCGTGTGGCGTTTATTGCTTTTCGTTTCGTCTTGTGAGTTTTGGTGCTGTGGTTGTCACTTGTTACTGTCAGTGTGTGTGGAGATACTGGTGGTGGTGGCGCATGGTATTCGTCCGTTGGAGTCTGCTGGAATATGTGTGAGTATGGAATCTGTCGTTATGTATATAAAATCGTTAATAAAGAGACTACACACGTAAACCCAATACGTGGGTGATTATTCTTGGAAGATGTTTCATTTTGTAAATTGGCTATGTTTGGACGATTTATTTCTCTTGTTTTTTTTATTTTGAAGTTTTTCAAATTTCTTTTGCATATTCATTGATCATCGTTCATTGCAAGGTTCATAATTGGTAACTATGATAATTAGTAACTATGATAACAGCAATTTTGTACCCAGCGGATGACGAGACGCTACTGCCACTCCGATTCAATGACAGTTTGCTGATAGTTTTATCAGCATTGGGGACCCTTGGGTCTGGGTTAATTTGGGGACCCCCCTTTACTTACCTTCACTGATCCCTCAAATTCACTGCTGAAATATAAAGAAAATTCTATTAATTCACATTGTATTTTGTTTTCAAAATATTAAATTTTGAAAACATTTCTTAGTGTTTCATTTTAATATTATTCAAACAAACAATTTAAACCAATTTATAATTACAATGAAAAATACTACTTTTTATTGAATTGTTCAATTTAAAATTGAAACACATCAACCAGTAACATTTCACATTATAAATAATATCCAACACATCACTCCGTTACGTCAATTTTTGCATATAGTTTATTCATTGGATTTGTTGTACATTTTTATAGAATTTTTATTTTATTTTTGCAAAAAAATTAGTATTAAATATTTTTTTTAAGAACTATGGGGGCTCTTGAATGTTGGAGGCCCAGGCCCGTGAGTTAACTCAGCCCTGTCAAGGACACCTCCCGAGCGGCCTTTTAACCCGTTGACACGACGAGGAGGGCGCGCTCTCTACCGGGGAATCCGCGAGCTAAGTCGTTAATTGACGCAAGGAGTTTCGGGGCTGCCGCCGCCGCCGCCGCGTTGCGTAACGGTAGGTCCGGGGGCGGGGCGTCGGTCGTGGACGGTGCGCGATGCGCCGTGGGCGCAGTCCTGTGTCACTAGATAGGGCGACTTCCGGTGCTTATTTGAATTTTGAGGAGAGAGAATTTGATTGGTCCGCCATCTTGACCCCACTTTTTTGGGCCAATAGAAGTCGATGTATGCGCGATGGTGCAGCGATCTACAGGCCACCCCCCCTAATTATCCACGTACTGCAGTGTGGCAATTGTTCACGGCTGTATTTGTAAAGTGTTCAGAAAGTGTTTGACAAGTTACCCGCCAGTTATAACGGTGTCCCGGTCGGTGTTTTTGTGTGTTTCGTGTGTTTTGTGTTACAATTCAGTGTGTTTTGCGTGCAGAAGAGGGTGTTGTGTTTTCTTCTTGTCAGTAATGCCAAAATTTACGCCCAAATGCCGAAACAGCAAGACGAAAGACTGCACCGCCACACATGGTAATTTTCCCGAACGATCCTGAAAAGTAAGTGACATGAAATGCTTTATATGGTTCTATAACAATGATTTCATGTACTATTCAGTAACATAGTAAATAATGTAATTATATGTGAGGATATTGTAAGCACATACAATTATTATTAACATTAATGAATTCAAATTAATCATCTAATGAATTCAAGTTAATTTACCTACTGCCGTAAGATAATGGAATTACTCACTTTAATTGTAAGTTATTTGCCACTGCAACATAATCTGCTAGATTATGTTGCTAGTGTAATGCATTGTTAATGTTATTTTTAATTTGGTTACTTAATGTTACTTTCCGTTTATAATTCTGAAGAGGTAATATTATTAGGTACCTACATCATATGTTTTGCATAATTGATGTTTTGTTAAGATTGGTTTCTTATTGTTATGATAATGAGTGTTATTCCCTCTATTTTTAATATAGTCTTATTGTTTTTATTGCAACAACATTAAACTGAATATTTACTTAGTTCATAATTACTTCTTAATGTGCATAATATACATTTTATTACAGGTGCAGGAAATATCTGCTGGCAGCTCGGATCCAGTTAGGATCTGCCTTCTTCCTCATGGAAAACATTATCATTTGTGCGTTGAGCACTTCATGCCAGTAATGTTGACTGCAGGAAATAGCAGCGTGGAATGTGGTCCCATGTGAATTCATTTTATCTACTACCATTCATTTTGGCTTCCTCGCATGCCCTGGTGAGTTAAGAAATCTTCACATATATTTTTATAATGTCCTTATTTTATTGTTGGTAGTACAAGATAACCATTATTTCTTTATTTATGTGCTAAATATATGATGTTTATATGTTAAATAAATAATGGTTATCTTATAACCAAAAATGTGCTACCAACAATAAAATAAGAACGTTTTAAAAATATATGTAATGTAAAATATAATGGTAGTAAATGAATTAAAAAATCTTTGTTGTATGAAGATGAGAGACAACACTAAACATCTTGAATTCCAATGACACTATGGCTTTTTATATTTCAGATGCCTCCCATTTGTTGGAAAAGAGGGGAAAACAAGTTGGAAGTACTGTTTGTTCCAGATGATACGAACTCCAATATTGCCAATTTTGGTAATATCTTAATATTTTAGTGTAGTAATTTTGGATTTCAGGTGATGTCCTAGTATAGTGTGTTGCTCATTTTCTGTTCAGAGTCTTTATGGCTGTTCAGGGTGGAGTGATTTTAGTGCCAGAGGTTAGAACTAGTTAAGTATCACTCTGTAATATATTTTTTCACCAGCCGTTTCAAGGAGAATGCCAGGTGTTTATCTCCTTCAGTGTGTGAAGTTTGATGGAGATAGTTTGCAAGTGTGATTTACATTGTTCCAATATCATCACTATAAAGAATATTATAAGAATTGATTCAATTCATGTCAAAAAGAAGGTGGAAATAAGTATTTACCGGAATTAACGTACGGATGTAGAGGTGCAGACCATCAATTCTGTATTTCAAAGAGCCTGTATTGTTTACTTTCATGATGCTTTTAATTAAAGCTTGCTGTAGACTACATTTTCATCATAAAATTGTGTATAAAAATATTACTGAAAAGGTAGTTTTAAAGTGTAATATTCTTGCATTCTGGCTATATAAATGCATTGATAAGCGAACATTCTCCAGTTGGTGGAATTACAAGAGTAGTAGGGAGTAAAATGGTTCAAGCACAAGTTAGCCAATGTTTGTGAAATTAATGAAAATAATTTAATCACAGATAATGACCCCAATTTAGTTTGGCATCAATGAGCCAAAAAATCATTCAAAAAACTGAACAGACAATATTTTCTTATTAGTTGAAAAACCAGTCAATACCTGCATCAAATGTTGAGTAATTCTGGGTTTCTGATCTGCCTTTGGATTTTCATCCACCATCTACTGAGCAACTAGCTATGCTTTTGGACAATAAATATATAGCCTGTAATAACAGAATGTAAATGAAATCTACTAAGTCCAAGAACTCTGTCTTGAGATAAATAAGGTTGAAATAGAATCGGTTCATTACTTGTACTAGATACTAGTTTCTTTTAACACAGTTTAATATGTAATGTTGCTTTTATGAAGAAGAAAGAATAAAAGATTTTTGTGGACTGTTTGTGCAGATACAAGTTAGTTTATTTATAAAATATATCAGTGATATTAATTTATATTATAATATCTTAATTACTATTTTGATAATACGCTGAAATTTCACATTTGTTAATAACTGGCATGTCAATTAATATAATTGTTGGTGGTGTAGTCTTTTTAATAATGAATAAAAGACAGTTGTCTTGTATCAAATATGTATTATACTAAGGATCTTTTCGATAGCATAGCTACCATCCTCAGAGTTATCTGAAAAATACATAAAAACAATGAAATGGAGATTGCATAAATTATTTACAAAATTGTTTTTGTACAAATTGTTAATGCGAGATGCGTAAGCAAACTGGATCATTACCTTGCAGTACGTGCAGTACAGAATTTATACAATCTACATTTCAAATTTGCTTTTATGTAATTTTCAGATAGATCTGAGGATAATAGCTGTGCTATCGAAAAGATCTTTAGTGTAATACATATTTGATATCAGACGACACTCGCCTTTGATTCAACTGGCATGTCGTTTTGATAATGATATAATATTTAAGAGGTAATGGTCACTAGTTGTATTATGACAATTTTCTTAATTCATGATTTCAATATTCGGTCAAAAGAAATGTGAAATAATCTGTGTGTTATTTGCTTTTATTTATTTTATGAAAATTGAATTAATATGTTTATATTGTGTACAACTATGTATGTTTACATAATTTAGAAATAAATATTGTTCATTCAATAACTTTTTATTTTGCACACTCCCTGTAGTCCAGGGAGTACTACAATTCCCTTCACTTACTCAGAATTCCTAATCCTTATAATTATTAGATTCTAAATTGCCTAGCATATTTTTTACATTAAATAATATTCATATAATTATAATTTGCCGCCATTTTGAAAAAATGCTTCGTAATATAATTTTAAATGTCCCGGTCGTCATTATGCGCTACCTCCATAGGCCGATCTTCCTTCGACGCTATTGGCTCAAAAAAGTGGGGTCAAGATGGATGCTACCCCCTCCGTGAAATTTGAGATTTGAATAAGAACGTTGGGAATAACGTTAAGTGCCGCCTCTGATATTATACTCTCTGCGTGGGCGTGCGACATATAAGGGCTCGTTGGCGCGACTGGGCCTCGAGTCTCCCGCCCGCCTTCCGCGCAGGCGCGAAGCGGCGCGAGAGAGGCTGCCTGCAACCATCGGCGCCGTCAGACGTGTTCGGAAGGTCAACACAGCAGGGAGGACCCCGAAAACAAAATTCCAATTTATGAAAATGATAATTACTAGGGGGCGGATATTAATGAAATATTATTTTTCCGTTCACTTTAGAGTAATGCCTTTTAGTACACACATTCATTTTCTGTTATGTCAAAAGGAACTGACCCACTTTTATACATTTTTTTTGTTGCATTTGTCTTCGATTTCGACTAATGAGTCATTGTTTTACCTTCTTTTGTCATTTTGAAAGCATTTTCGCGGATTTAATCGATTTTAATATCATTTTAATGGTACTTGCTTCAAATAATGTTTACGAGATGCAACAAATGTTCTTTACAGAATTCCTGAGTAGCCCATTCGATTTCTTTGCTCACAAATTGTAATATCCGCCGTTGTATGTTATCTACGGTTCCTGTGATCTGTGATGTGTATCAGCTTCATTGTCGGCGCACAGGATTTCACGATAAAGTCAGATATTTAGTGGTCCAGTCGAAACCAAAAGTTTGCAAGCTGGCTTCGCTTGAACGAAAAGAAGCATCGACTAGTAGTAGCAGTAACATAACCAACAGCTTGAGTTGTTCATCTAAACTGGTTTTGATCGTATCTTTTACATCATTTTTCTTTGCTTTTAGGGCATTTTAGAAATATTTTAAGACCATTTTACTGATAATTTTTGGTGATGTTTGAAGTTATTAAAATCCGCCCCCGAATAATTACAGGTCATTTTGATAAATGTGTATATCGACTGACAACAAGGTTTGGTCTGCTGGTAAATGATTCTACCTCCAGAGCGATCTCCCGTGGAGAAATGGGATTCCGGAGGCCGTCCCCTTTTGGAAAAATCATTCATCTGTAAAGAACGTATTTCTAGAGAATGAACAAGCTATTGGGTATTTTGAAAGTAGTTGAATGGCAACTTCAACGAAACTCGATCACACTGTGAGGTCACGCTACCTTACATTCCTCTTCAACATTTTAAATAACTTAATCTATTTTAAATAATTACACGTAGGTAGTGGGTTTCTAGGATTTTGCATATTTTTGCCCGTTGCTTCATGGCAGAACTAAGTGAAATTTTTTGACATTTGGTTAGAATTGGATGCTACGTAGATTAATATATAATCCATATTTGTGCATATTTGACCGATTTTTCCTGTTGGTGTATATTCGTGTAATTATAGGAGCATTTTTACATATTTCGTTAAAATAGTCTTCTCTAAAACGTTTCATGTTTTCATAGAATCTATTTATTTGGGAGTATTCAAAGGTTTGTCACAATTTGTTTTTTTTTTCTTTTCTATAGATGATACAATATTTGTGCAAATTTAGGATATGTCTTTATATAATATTTTTTAAACCAAGCAGAAAAAATGAAAGAAGACATACAACGTTCTCCACTACGCTGCATATTTACTTCAATTATTTCTCCCGAGAAGTAACCTAGGTCTTATTATGTTTGCCCAAAAATGTATGTTTTCATTCCAAGCATGCTTTTCCTGAATTTTATCAGAAAGGTTTACACAGGAAATGAACTATTTTTAATGTAATGGCATATCAAAGTGTATATTTCAGAATTTTTAGGTCATAAAAGCATATTAAAGTACATATTTCAGAAATTTTAGGTCATAAATGCATATTAAAGTGCATATTTCAGAATTTTTAGGTCACAGTGCATGTTTTAAAAAGCATATTTCAAGAATTTTTTGGGTATAAGAATCCTCTCCCTAATTACAAGGTGCAAGAGGAAGCTCGTTTTAGCGGTTGCGGGTATTCATGCGAATGTGTAAAGCACCTTGAGCTGTACATTGGCACTAACGTGTTCACCCACATGGACGAAAATGAAGGTCGCACGCATGGCTCGTTCAGGTTTCTCGTTTGAGTTCACATCGGTGTGAATTTCCAGAACGTTCTTCGTATTGTGTCAGATTTCTAAGTCATGAGAATGTTGAAATACAAGTTAACGAAGTTGCACGATCAAGCTAAATTAGGCAAGGAGTCTTAGACATTTTACTAAGAAATTAGTAGTTCAAGTTACAATTAACAAGTTGTAGCTTACATTGGGAGATACACATTTTTTTCAGTCTTGCCTGTTTTTTGAGGACTCAATCTGTTTTCACGTTTTAATGCATTTGGATTTCATGGTTTTCTTGTAACTTGCGCTTGCTCGTTTTGGAAGAAAAATGGAATTTGCGGAAATCTAAGAACAACGCAAACGAAGCAAATTAAGTTTCGGAATATTTAGTTATGGCCAGAAGCATACCCAGGATTTTTCTCTGGGAGAGGGGCTATAGTCACAGTGTCCAGTCGATTGGATGTTTTTTTTAAAATAATTTTTCATTAATGCTGAATACATAATTTATTTTTGTTGTCTTATAATAGTTGAAGTTTATAACGCAATGAACTGATACTATATTTTATGACTTTTGTAAGTGTAGAAACTCAGTACATGCTATAATGTTTAATTTGTATCATTGGCTTTTTGGAGAGGGCAACTGAAGTGTACGTGTGTATTTCAATTAAAATCTCGAAAAAGATTTACCAGTACGTGTACGAGTGACTAAAAAAAATCACGGGACGGTCCACCTGCTCTACCTGGCACCTCAGGTGGCGCGGTGTCTTTGCAGACGTCGGGAAGCGCTTGCGCAAAGGTATATCAGTTAGCGCACCGGACTCTTTTACTTAAATTTGCCGATCGAAGCCGTGGATTTTTAAAGGCGACAAAAATCATTTGTACGCCTTCTGTCTGGGAGGAAGTGAAGTCGGTTGACCCATATTGTAGAATTCCTGCGTGCAAAAGATCCTTGAGCCTAAAAGAAGCCTCTGGATACCTTCTTTCTGCGCTAGATTATGATTGATTAGTAATTCCGGACGCATCAACCGATAAAGTCATTAGTCCCGTAAGTATAGTGCTTGTTTGTTTTCTCTGGAGATGGCGGTGATCTTGTCCCGCTTGATGCCGGCGCCGACCTACCGTAACCTAGCGGAGTTTTCCCTACCAGATATCTCCCACCGTCGCGACGGTGGGGCACCGACGCGTCGGGGCACCGCCCCAGCCGGGACAAGCTCTAAGCTGTCGACCTGTCTGGAAGCATATGTGGTAGTGTAGTGAATATGAGTGTAAGTAAGGGGTGAGGATAAGACAAGATAAAGAAGGTCAGACCGCGCACGGTCTATGGACGGGATACTGCTCAGGCATTCGCCTGGTTTGTTCGCAGCAATCACGGAAAACTACCGATCAAAGCTGGCGGCTGCTAGAATTCTCCTCCAGACAGCGACTGAATTCGACCTAGCTGTGTAGCTTGGGTCGAAAATCATGGCACCACCGTTTGAAGTGGAATCCTAGGACTTCCCGGTCAGAGGCACTGCAGTGTCATCAGTTGCTGCTCTGAGCCGTCTCTCCCGGTGGAGCGTAGCGAAATTTGTGTGGTGAGACGAAAGAGCAGGCATGACGGCCGCATAAAATAAGGATCATTGAATTGAAGACCTTGGTATCAATAATATGCTATACCACATTTCTGATGAAACTAATGTTGCACACCTAACGATGTGGGTACCAACTGTCACTAACGGGAGCCGAAACACTCAGAACCGGGTGGACATATCCAGTCTTCACCTATTATTAATCGCGCAACGTTTGTTGACCGAGGGATTGGAGAAATGCGGGTATAGTGGAGGTATTAGTTAGGAAATCGCGCCCACTAGATTTTATGAACCAATGTCCGTCTCTGGAATATAAGTAATGCCTTCGCAACTTTCTCTATAATTTGAGTTCTAAATTTCTCAGGAGTTTGAGGTATCTCCTTTGATGGACTTGGATCGGCTTTGGCCATTTCTTTAGATTTTGTTTATAAAAATGCGATCGGGAGGTCTCGATTTCAACAGTAAATAAATTTTACTACGCGTCAATGAAGATGTGTTTGGAATGCCATCAGTGCTCACTCTGAGATTTTGCCTTCAACTGTTTATTGCTCAAGGGAGGGGGAAGCAAGATCATCGGCCAAGAAAAGTTGTGCGGGTAATACCGTCAGCCACAGGTCGCTGACCCCCCCTGCGGGGTTTTATAGATAGGTATGCCAAAACAAACAAAATCGATGCCTAAAACACACACACACACAAACACACACACACACATCGTCATAAAAAAGCTGCACCCGGCAGGACCCTACTGATCCGTTTCAAACTCGGTGGGTATTTTGCACACCATTCGCTTAATCAATGATTTCGTTTACACGGTCGACCGCGCACTGGGGGGTCGGGGGTAGGGGCGTGGCGTCGCGCTCACCGGCAGAATTAAAATAAATAGTGCCTCAAACGGCCTCGCCGGCTATTGTGACATCCGGTAACGTCGCCATCACCTGAACGTACATTATGCCTAGGCGACGCGTTCGAAAGCCAATTGTCCGTTTGGACGCGTTCGAGAGGGGCCTTATCGTGGGTTTGCGGGAGGCTGGTTGGTTCTTTCGTCGTATTACTCACCATACCGGTCGTGCGGACAACACCATCGCCCGCTGTTGGTGGTAATGGATTGAGGAAGGCACTCACACACGACATGCGGGATCTGGACGCCCTCCAGGCACCACTATGAGGGCCACGCGCGAATAGATCCAACGGCAATGATAGGTACTATTCAGAAGGCTGTGCAGCCTGCACTGTCACAATCTGTAAGTGTCAGCACCATTGGTAGGAGTTTGCACAACGCAAGGCTCGCCGCAGACCGACCGTTTGGACGCCGACCTCTCACACCCCAGCAACGTCGCGCCTGGTGTCGGGAACGACGGACCTGCGGTCATGTAGACTGACAGCGGTCATCTTCAGCGACAAGTCTCGCTTCTGCCTTGATGGTGACGACCACCGGGTCTGTGTCTGGAGGCGCAATGGGAGAGCGCCATGACGAGCGGTTTGTGTTATCCCAACATACGTCCCGCCAGCCTGTGTGATGGTGTGGTGTGCGAAATCCCATGGTGCCCGTTCATCGTTGCAGGCACCGTGACAGCCGCACGGTAGGTTCAGGAGATCCTGCAACCGGTGGCTCTGCCGTTCGCCCACGCCCATGCCCTATTTCAACAGGAGAACGCGCGGCCGCATACATCAGCCATCTCCCGAGCATGCCTTGCGGCCGTGGATACTCTGCCATGACCAGCCGCATTGTCAGACGTCTCCTCGATCGAGAATCTTTGGGGTGCTATGGAGTGTGCGATCAGGATCCCACCCCTACCCACCAATCTGCAAGAACTTTGTAAGCTGCATGGGATGGACGAGCACAGGACTCCGTTCGAGACCTGTGTAACTCCTTGCCGCGACGTCTCACCGCGTGTGTTTGCCAACATGGCGGCCCCACGCCATACCAACATGGACCGTCTGTGGCCGTGTAGAGCAATAAATGATGGTCCTAGTGAAAGTGTAATAATTTTGTATGCTTGGTACCCTCTACCTGCCTGCCAACAATGATCGCAATCCGCCTTATTGTTCTGGGTGCAGCTTTTTTTATGAAGAAGAGTGTGTGTGTATAGCTGTGTGTGTATATATAATATATGTATATATATATATATATATATATATATATATATATATATATATATATTGAAACGAGTCGTAGATTGACTCACACAAGATTTATAATGAAAATTAGGGAACAGGAATTCTTATTCGGGAATGGGCTCCGGATCCAGTCACATACACAATGGAAACTGGTGGGTAACAAGAACTTTTCTTTATTACAAAAACAATCGCCATACAAAATTGGTTGCTTTCGGCGCTCACAGGAGCATTTACTCTGTTCTTTCCCCGTGTTTAATTAGATCCCCTTTACAATTTTACCGTTACCCTGTGGCTTTACTCTTTATACTAGTTTCAATACTTAAGGGGGGGGCTCAACTCAAGATCACTGTTCTCTACTAGCTAATTACTTTCTCTCCCAATCTTCCGGCCGCTTCTACTCACGAAAATCCAGTCTGACTCGCGCCGTTTTATGTTCGCCCGTCCGCCGTCGGGTCGGCACCTCGCGCCGCAGGAAGCCAGCGCGGGGAGGGGAGCCCCGCAACGCCGCTCCGGCCACTTGTTCTATGCGCTGTCTTCGGACGTGTCTTGCCGCGCCGCCTCGCCCTTCGGGTAAGTCCGCTTCCTTCGGCTGCGCTCGGAAGGGCGGCAGAGATGCGCCGCCGTCGCCGCTTCTCACTCCACTCGTAGCCGCAGTGGTCTACTTCAAAACGTAACCCGAACGTTTTGACTGCATCGATACGTTGTCCTCCCCAACTACTGTTTTCCCGTTCTCTTACATCACAGTTTCTAACTCTTATTGTAATTGTCATCGGCTGTTCACCTTAATGGTACTCGATGACGTTGAAAACTTGCAAACAATGCTCCCTTCCTCTACACTGCTGTGCCCACTCCACGTGTTGATCATCCACCACGATTCACCGCTTGTAGCACTTCACCACTCTCTTGTACTCGTTTTGTCTCGTCTCACTTCTCAACTAGTACTTCCACTTTGGTCACACACTTTCTTTGTCACAACGCCTTTCCAGTTCTATTCTCTCCGCCACTGTTCACTCTTCCTTCCGCACGATACTTAGACGTCCGTTCTCTACCTTCGCCATTGCTCTACTGCCTGGTCCCGCGCTCGTGATTCGTGGCTTCCGGTTCTTCACGCTGAACCGGCTCTGGCCCCCCGACTCCGCCGGCGGGCTGGCCTCTGCCGCGCAGTTCAAACTTACGATATGCCTCGGTACGCATTGTTATCGTATCAGTGATAACAATTCGTTTCAATATATCCGATGGATGTACGCAGATTTACATGCTCTTGCGAGCTTGTATTTCCTCTCAGGGCAATGGATACTTCTGCAGTGGTAAGGAAATTCAAGGGGTGAATGCATACAAACACAAATCAGTGTAACAAAGTCGAATGGATTCAGAATTAACTTTTTTAAGTACACATTCATTAGCTGTACTAAAAAAACACTAAAAATAGCAATAATACTCTTTAAATCAAGTGTGATCACTCATTTTACCAATACTATAAATTTTCCCGTGCACGGTTTTAAAATTAAATATTTGAATAACTCACGCTACTATCTACAAATAATCTATCATTTAATTTAAAAGAAATTATTGAAATTTTAATAATGAATTAACATCAAGTCAATTTCATTACTCTGTTCGAATATCCACAAAATCAAGCAAAATCAATGAAATCATTTACATCTAACATAGCAAAAAAAATCAAATTCTTAAGGCATTCGTTCCCCTCGTAGTGAAATTAAGAGTTTCTGCTTTGGAACGAATTTATTTCAGGTATTCTAACAGTCTCTGCTTGATAAAATGTATTGCTGTTCGTCGCGGTACCGCTTTGGGCTGCGGCTCACGAACTGCGACCTCGGAGTCAAAGTGCCCTCTCCCCTCTGACATCCCGTTACCTTTCTGCTACCCTCGGAGCGCGTTCCGGACGATCTTGCGTTTCTCGTGCTCGCCAGCCCCTGGACTTTGCGACTGCGTAGACTCGCCGCTCTGGAAGCACCGCTAGGTCCTCGTCTTCTTCTTTTCTTCTTCTCGTTCCGGCTTCCTCTTCTCCTCCTGGTTTCCTCTTCTCGTTCCGGCTTCCTCTTCTTCTCGTTTCGGCCTCTTTTTCCTCTCGTTCGGATTGTTTTAGTGCGATTAATTTTACTGCACGCCCGCGTGCTAAAAGTTTTCCGCACGATGGCAGTCTTGCAACCGCGTGAATGACTCAGTTCATGGGCGTCGCGGACTCGATTTACTCAACCATTGCTTTTGCGTATTGCTCCACCAGATTGTTCTTCACGTAATCTAACGTACTTTTCTCCTGACCAAATAAGTATACATTCACTTCCCTACTACTAGCTACGCAATCCACTAGATAAATAATGACCGCCACTACTTCGGCCTCTTACAACTCGTATTACCTTCCTTCACAGTAACGCGTTACTTCGACTAAAATCTGGAGCAAGTCGCGCATTCGACACAATCTCGAGCAAGAAACGTACTCGACGAGAACTCGAACAAGAAGGTCTAGTGGTCAGCGGACCGGCGTATTATTTTGGCTGCTCTCCCCCAGATAGGAGTGGGCCGTACCTCGCCTCCCCTCTGCGGCTGACCGCGCAGCACATCACCGATACGGACTTCGCACCGAGCGCTGCGCGATCTCGCCGGTACCTTTATACTGACGCCGTATTCCGCGCGTCTTTCAAATGGTTCTTACGTCCTCAACAATGGTTTCAGTGTTGATAACGGATGGGAAATTCACACACACACACACGATATACATACACACACACACACACACACACGAGCTAGACTCCGACACCGTGAGACCAATTTCCATGAATGTTGGCACTTCTACAAGTTTTTCCTCCGAGAATGTTTATATGCTGTTAAATCTGTTGTAAGTCCACTACATGACGCTGTAGAACGAAACTAAATATTTACGTCAAATGCAACCCGCAACACATTTGGTAGGATTTTGAGTGTATATCGTTAAATAACTCCTAAACGATGCGTTCTATGACTGTAAAAACTAAAATTTTGAGGCCCAATACCTCAAACCGTTTTTCACACCGTAATCCACAGGATGAAACCTTGAACATTCTATTACATTTTTGCTGGTCCGGTGCTTCCCGATGTTACCTCACCTGATCAGAGACGTGCAGAATCTGCAATTAATTGTGAGTGAGAAGGATAGAGAGAGAGAGAGAGAGAGAGAGAGAGAAACAGACAGGGACAGGGTGAGGGCGGGAGAGAACGTGAGAGGGTGATTTAAGGGGAAAGAGCGAGATGGACAGAACGTCTGCCGCACTTTCCTAATTATTTCAGATATTTGTAGGCGTGCGATATTGGAAGTTCTACAGTTCCAGTTAACGTTTTTGGCATTGTAGGCGCCAAGAAGTGTTTTGGGGAGTATTTTGTCGGAATTGTGATCCAAAATTTGTGGTATGAATTTTGGTTTTGGGAAGTTTCTAGGCTATTATAAGGGATATCATTCTATTGTCTAGCGGAAATTTAAAGACTACTGATTCTAATCCAAGAGTATGGGGTAAGTTAGTTTGAATATATGGTACAGATGTTTCAATTAGAATTAAAACACCACCTCAGTCTGATTTGATTCTGCTATGGTGGGCGGGCCCACTTAATATCAAGCCAGCCCACCACCCCCTGTTGTGGGGTGAAGATGAGCGGTAAAAAGTTGGTTTTCCGGTAATAAATTAGTTAAAAATTCTGGCACTAGTTTGGTTTGATTGTTATGGTGGGCAGACCAGCTTGATTGCAACCAGGCCCCCCACCCTCTGTTTTGGGATGAAGATGAGTGGTAAAAAAAACAGGTTTGTTGTAATAAATTTGTAATAAAATCGTTAAAAATTCTGGTACTGGTTTGGTTTGGCGGGCTTTGGTGGGCAGGCCAGTTGTTGGATATATTTTTTGTTGGATAGTCTGAAGGAAATTTTAAAGAATGGCGTAGGTTTCATATTGGTTAAAACTGACTTTTCGAATTGAAAAAGTTCAAAATTTTTCGACATCTTCCTACAATTATGAAGATACATTTTTTTTAATGAAATGTGTTCATAAAAATAGGTCTTCAAATAAGATCTTGTTCAATTTTTCAAAAACATAAGTATTTTTTTCTAAAAATTGTGTCAAATATAGATATTTTTTTATTTTTTAAACAATTTTTTCTTAAAAATCGCACAAACGTTTTTGGATTATATTGGGACCTGAGATAGCATAAAGGAAGCTTAAGAGAATGGTGTAGGTTTCATGTTCATTGAAATGAATAATTTTGCAAAAGTTTAAAAAAATTAAAACAATTTGGCGTCTTTCTACAACCACAATTGTGAAGACACCGATTTTTTTTCTTAACGAAATATGCTCATTAAAAGCAGATCTTCGAATAAGGTCATGTTGAATTTTTTGAAAATATGAGTAGTTTTTCTATAATTTCTGACAAACATAATGGCCCGCTCGAAATTGATTGCGCTTAGTTTTCGTCAACTACAATTTTAAAAATACAATTTTTTCTCAATTAAAAGTATTTATCAAAACTACATCTTCAAATAAGGTCATGCTTAATTTTTTCAAAATACAAGTAGTTTTTCTATAATTTTGTGACAAACATAATAGCCCGCAGTAAATTTACTGCGCTTCGGACGGCTGGATGCGTCGTAAATTAGAAAATGCAATTTTGTATATTACTTCTTTGTTCGTTTCTTACATTCGACCTTTTGTTTTACATTTACACATTAATATTTTAGAAATTGTTTATTTTGAAAGATTTGAAATAAAAAGTAAAAAAAAAATTAATAGCTCTCAGAATAGCGACAATGCTGGGTCTGCAACAATAGATTTCACTTTGCGCTCGCGAATATTTGCGACTTACGTGTGATTGTTGTGACCTGATGGAGCTGTATGAAAAGGAGTTATAATTGTCTAATTTATGTTTTGTTTTGTCTATTTATGTCATTTGCATGAAAATATTTTTCGCACCAAATGCTGTACCATTTGTAGTGAGTAGAGTATTTGTTGCATGGTTTTAGAATACTTTTCTCTATTCATGGCCGTATGAAATGCATTTCTATATTTTCCGGGGTATGAAGCTTCTTTTTCCAATACAAGTTCACAAAACTTTTGTATTATATATTTGTGCACATGTAGAATTCACATAGTTCTGAGAACACTGCGATGGAAACAGTGAGTTGTTCGCAATATTTCAGTACTGCGTAGCTGTTTCCAATAATACGGGAAAGTATGTGCTGTTGTAGCACTATTAGTATTTTTCACTAAGCCTCTACAAATATCTTCAATACAGCCTTAAAGTGAATAATGTAACTTACCGACCTTCGATCCGTCATTGCCGGCTTGTTGGGCACCAGACACGTGCAAGTTGACATACGTCACACTTACCTGTGTCGATCTCTGACAGCAGCCAGAGATCTTTGTGGGAAACTGCTCCCGGAGAGATGAGATGTTCTCGTCAGGGGTGGACTCACTGGGTTAGATTTCTCAAGGGAAAATTGGTTCAGGTGTGCTCACACTACTATAGTTACTGTGCAATAAAATCGGAGGCGAAATCCTTTTGATGTGGTTCCTGAACGTAGCCCACCTATTTATTTAGAAGTGAAAATAGCTACTACTAGCACTACTCACATTGAATTACACATTCTTCTTGTATCTTGAATTCTTGAACAAACACTTATTAATGGTCATGCATTATGGCGTCTTCTATCTTGCGATAAGTCTGTAAAATTTCGTAGCGTTGCACAGTTTTCTGATGTTAAGATCTTTAGTCTACTTACAATTGATGATGGAGAGGAGGCTGTGAATTGATCGTACTCACCCGAGGAAGTCCGGGCATTCTCGAGCGATGAGCGCCTTGGCGTGAACTGACACGCGGGATGGAGGGCGCCAGCGGGAACTGATGATACCCGTTCACGGGATTGCGGGAGGCCGGCCTGGCCACGCAAAGTGTCTCCCGGCGTCGGCGTTGCAGACCGCGTAACTGATTTGTGGCGGCGGCCGCGGTATAACCGATACGAATATGCGATCAGAACAATTGCGTTAGCGGTAGCCGAAATTTTTCTCGCACTCGGCGATCAGAAACTTTATCTCGTCGGAGATTGCAAGAATACTGTCCGTTGCTCTCGGCTATCGGAACATGAACTGTTCTCTCGGCGATCAGAAAATGAAGTCCCGCTCTCGACGGATAGAAAATGAACTGTCTCTCTGGTGTTCCGAATTCAAGGATTACTTTCGGCGGTCAGGAATGAAGTGAAGTTATCGGTGATCTCAATGCAAGTGTCGTTCTTGGCGAAGCACGCTCACCTCGCAGGAGCGCTTTCCCGCCCAAAATTTCGCTCCCAAAGTATTTTTTCTATTTTGCTTCTGCCCAATTAAAATCCGAGAAGAGACGAATGCGGGACTCGCGTTGGCGCCTAATCTTCGGATTCGCTCTCTGGTGTCACGTGGCTTGCTTCTGGTATTTTCCACGATTTCAGAGGGCTGGATCGGCTGATTCGTGAGCCTTTGTTTATCTCGCGCGTTGCACGCGAATTACATCCCCTGACCTAAAGGCATTCCTATGCACGACAAACAAGTGTGCACTTATAGATTCCCAGAGAAATCTGGGTTACTTTCATATACTTTCGAATACTTGTAAACAGGTCAAAACTATATATACTAAAACCGAAGAGCTCTCTCCAGCATTGTTCTTCGGGACTCTGTTCATGTTCGTCGTCATTATTCTAAGAAATTTGGTGTACTATTCTTCAAGAATAAATTTTCCTTTTTAAAAACTGGAATTTTGATGTTAAGAACTTAATTGGCGCAGTCGGTAGGACGCAGCTCACTGTGTTAGAAAATTCATCGAGAATCAAGACAACACAGGTGGATTTTAATCCAGTCGGAGCTGCACTGTCCATCATCAAAATTCAACGGCAAAAGTTCTGGAAAGCCAGCGAAATCTACTGAAGATCATCAACGGTTTAACAAACCATTGCCACTGGTAAGGTTCAGCAAAGCCAGAGACATCAACTTACGATCGTCGACAGCCAAGCTAACATCCACCAACCTAACGTAAGTTAATAAAATTAATAGAATATATAAGAAGAATTACAAGAATTATTACAAAGAATTAAAAAGAATTTATAAGAAGAATTAAAAGAATTATTACAAAGAATTAAAAGAATTTACAAGAAGAATTAAAATACTTTATAAGAAGAATTAAAATAATTTATAAGAAGAATTACAATAATTTATAAGAAGAATTAAAAGAGTATATAAGAATAATTAGAAAGAATATATAAGAATAATTAAGAAGATACACCGCAGTTTCTCCGCATCCCATCGGAGCTCGTCGCAGTTCTTCGCAGCTCCTCGCAGTTCTTCGCAGCTCGTCGCAGTTCTTCGCAGCTCATCGCAGTTCTTTGCAGCTCGTCGCAGTTCTTCGCAGCTCGTCGCAGTTCTTCGCAGCTCGTCGCAGTTCTTCGCAGCTTCTTCGCAGCGTCTTCGCAGCTACTCCGCAGTTTCTCCGCAGCCCATTACAGCTTCTTCCCTGTGGTACTTTCAAATCTGTAAGTTTTCTGTTCCATTCATTCTTAAAGTGTATAACGATTCAGGATTTATAGAAATGGAATTTAAGGAAAAATTCGATTTATATTCAAAATTGATTCCGACTTATTCCGGACCTAATGATGATCTTACCAAGTTCATCAAACAAGTAGAAGTAATGTTGTCTAGATTATCACTAGCCCCAGAGCAAAGAGACCATACCCTTTTCATTTTTAGCTTCATCCAATCTAAAATAATAGGCGAAGCCGAATCCGTTATAAAAAATAACACTATGATCAACTGGACAGATCTCAAACATAAACTGATCCTTTGTTTTGGTAAAGTTCGTTCGGAAGAACACCTGCAGTTTAAATTAGCCTCCTCTTACCAACAACTAAATGAAAGTTACCTAGATTATTATCATAGAATAAAAGAACTATCACAGCAGTTAAATGACACGGTATCCTTAACATCTGAAGAGCCCTTACTCACGCTTAAGAAGCAGCTTTATACATCTACCGCAATGAAAGCTTTCAAAAGAGGACTCGTAGAACCTTATAAAACCAAAATAGAACATAGCTTAATTAATAATATTGAAGATGCATTGCAAAAGTGTATAGAACTCGATGACGAAAAAACTCACGATCGATATGTAAATTTCATGAGAACAAATTTTAAACCAAACGACCGAAACAATCAAAAGACCACAGTTAATCAGAATAAACACCCCAAACCACCAAATACTCCACTATTCACACCTTGGAGACCGCAGATGCCCTACTATCAGAACCCGCCCTTCGTAAATCAACCCTTTAGGAATCAACCCTTTAATAATCCAATTCGTCCAAATCAACCCTTCAACCAATTCAATCCAAACCAACTCCAGAGAACTCAGGCATTTAATACTCACTTCAACAAACCGCGACTTGACAGACCGACACCAATGTCTATCTCGACAGCAAACAGTAATCGAAACCGACCACAAAACGTCACAAGACCCTCCAACATAATAGTAGAGGAATTATTTAACCAAAATGAGACATCTGACATCTTTCAAGACGACGAAGGACGTTTATTTCAGTATATCGGTCAGCAATCTGAGGAACAGGAAAATGAAAGGGAAATCAGTAACGCGGAAGACCCCCAGGAAGTAGAAAGCAGGAAAAGCGACCAAGCGGTAAATTTTCACATACCAGCCTCAGACACACTGAACACTTGAATAATTATGCAGGCCCCAAACTTCCTTTCATTATAATTGAAGGACTTAAAATTTTAATAGACTCAGGAGCATCATCATCTATCATGAATTCAAGTGTAGCAAACGAAAGGTTTAAGAACTATTTTTATCCATATAATTTTAAACTGACGACGGTGAAACAAAACCATTATGGAAATATTGCATTTAAATATCCCTTGTTTACGAATTATAACATTAACAAACCAATCAAGTTTTTAGTGTTAGATTGGAATAATCATTATGATGCACTTATATCTACTAACGATCTAAAACAGCTTGGAGCTATTTTAAATTACCAAACCAACACGCTAACTATCCAAGGAAAGCCGATTCCTTTTTATGAGGAACTGAATAATGTTAATCCCATGCCTCTAAAAAGAATCTCTAAGACTCTCTTTGTACCTGTAAAAGTTAGTGGAAACATATACATTCCAGAAACTAAAATCAAAAACTTAATAATTCCTGAAGGAATATATGTTAGTAGAAACAACTACATAGAAATACCCCATGAGTCGGAAGTAGAAATTAACAATTTAACACCAATTGAAGCAGAACCGTTAAGCGAATTTATAATAAGTGATAGGAACCCATTCAACATACATAGCGAACTCAATAAAGAGATAATCAATAATATAAGAACAGAACATATGAATAATGAGGAAAGAAATATGATAATCAATCTATGCAGACAATACACAGATATTTTCTATCAAACTAATGTAAAGCTCAGTTCGGCATGCTTAGTGAAACATCATATACGAACTACTAATAATGATCCAGTATTTACTAGGAATTTTAGACATCCCCACCACATGAAAGGTGAAATTCAAAAACAGGTCGAGAAACTATTGAAAGACGAGATAATACGCCCCTCAACATCCCCGTACTCTAGCCCGGTATGGATAGTACCAAAAAAGTCAGATGCGAGTGGACAAAAGAAATGGCGGATGGTAATAGATTACAGAAAATTAAACCAGGCAACCATTGAGGATAAATATCCTTTACCAAGGATAGATGACATCCTTGATAATCTCGGGAAATGTCGGTACTTTTCCACCTTAGATTTAGCGCAAGGGTTTCACCAAATTCAGATTCATGAAGACAGTATTGAAAAAACGGCCTTTACAGTTGAAAACGGACATTATGAATATACTAGAATGCCGTTCGGCTTAAAAAATGCCCCTGCCACATTCCAACGCATGATGGATCAAGTTTTGTTGAAATATATAAACAAATTCTGTTTTGTGTATATGGACGATGTAGTCATTTTTTCAAAATCATTACAAGAACACATCAGCCATATCAAAACAATTTTTGATGAATTTAGGAAGTACAACCTAAAAGTACAATTAGACAAAAGCGAATTCATCAGAACAGACGTACCCTTTTTAGGCCATATAATTACAAATGACGGCATAAAACCTAATCCAGATAAATTAAAATGTATAGCGAATTATCCTATACCAAAAACCCACAAAGAAATCAAACAATTCTTAGGGCTAGTAGGATTCTATCGCAAATTTATAAAGGACTTTGCAAAAATCACTTCCCCAATGACCAAATACTTAAAGAAAGGTAAAGTAATAAATTTAAATGATTCCACATACGTAGAAGCATTTCTTAAGTGTAAAGAGCTAATTCAAAACTCACCTGTATTAGCGTACCCAGATTTTGAAATGACATTTCAGTTAACAACGGACGCAAGTAACACGGCTATAGGTTCCGTTCTGTCACAAAGAAACCACCCAATTGCCTTCTATTCAAGATCGTTAAATACAGCTGAGAGGAATTATTCAACAATTGAAAAGGAACTTTTATCAATATTAGAAGCTTGCAAACATTTTAGACCATATATTTACGGGAGAAAATTCATTATTGAAACCGACCATAAACCACTTGTATGGCTGTTTTCGATAAAAGATCCCAATTCTAGACTAACCAAATGGAGATTAAAACTCCAGGAATATGATTACGAAATTAAATACAAAAAGGGAAAAGAGAATTTAGTTGCTGACGCGTTATCAAGAATTACAATCAAGGAATCAGAAATACATGAGCTGAATAACACGGACGAGAGAGAAACGGCTATAATTGATGAACTTGCGGACATACTAGAATCAATGGAAAACCCTACTGCTGAAAGTATAATAGACGAACCGTCGATGATAGCAGAACCGTCTGTAATGGACATAAATGACCTGGATGACCTCTTAAGACCATTAGAAGACCCAAATAGTGAAAACGATTTAACAGACATAGACAATAACGAAACAATTCAAACACAACACACTTCAAATGAAAATCCAATCTGTGAGATGACATATTCGGAAAGAAATTTTCATTCCTATCAGAACAAATTCACTTTTAAAATCGGAGAAAAGCATACGTTTAAAAGAAATGAGGAAAGTAACTGTATCAATGTCATATTGAACAGAGGAAACATCGAAAATGATCTGAAAGACTTTCTCCTTCAGAACACCAGACCAAAAATAACCTATGCGGTCTATTTTCACGACCCAGAAATCGAAAAGATTTTTATAAACTTAACCCAAAAACTTTTCAATAGTGAAACAAAATTTACCAAATGTAACAAAGTAACTGCGTTCTTAGCAAAAGAAAATTTCTTGGAAAAATTAATACACTACCATTCTCAGAATCACAACGGAATAATTGAAACAATAGCACACTTCAATCAAAGGATATATACTCCTAAAATGAAACAATTAATAATCAACTATATCAATAAATGTGAAATATGCAAACAGGCTAAGTATGATAGGCATCCATACAAACCCAAAATTCAAGGACCTCTAATAGCAACACGACCCATGGAACATGTTTTCATTGACATTCTTACTTTAGAAGGAAGAAAGTTTCTGACATTAATCGACCTTTTCTCAAAATACGCTCAGTTGTATTATATCACCGATAGTAATTCCACAACCCTAACTAAGAAACTGAAACATTATCTTTCACATCATAATATACCTAAGAAAATAACGGCTGATAATGAATTTAATAGGGATTTAATTAAAGAATTTGTCAAACTTCATAAAGTAGAAATTCATTTTACCACCCCAAAGAACCCTTCATCCAACTCACCAATAGAGAGGTTGCATAGCACAATCATCGAGAAACTACGCGTTCTAAGAATACAAGATAAAACAACTCCAATTGAAGAACTAGTTGTAACAGCTACACTTATCTATAACCAATCTGTACACTCTTTGACAAACTATACACCCTTCACTCTTCTATATGGACCTCGTGATGACAATGATTCCCTAATCCCAGATTTAGAGCAACATTACAGAAATGAATTCATAAACCTGTACAAAACCCATTTACTCCCATTTTACCAAGAAATTACCCAGAGGCAAAGTCAAAAGGAGGCGAGCAATTTAGATCGTAGAAACGTAGACAGACAAAATTATAATTTTCAGAAAGATCAGGTGGTCTTCATAAAAGATTACAAAAATGAAAGAAGCAAAACATCCCCCCGGTACGAAAAGGCAATCATAATAGATCAATTAAATGACAAAGTAGTCCAAGTACTTGTAGCAAGAACTAAGCAAATTAAAAATATTGCAATCAATAGAATTAAAAGAGATAATATTTTTCAGGAAAATGATCCGGATAGTAATAATATTCCTGACAACCCTGTTGTTACCGAGAGTCCAAGGCCTGGACATTCAAGAGATACCACCAGAAACATCGTACATTGAACTAGAATTAAAACCTGTCCAGCTACTCTCTCATTATCATAAAATATATTATATATATAATACTACTTTATTAAAGCAAGCATATTATAGTCTCTTATCAAATTATATAATTATTAACAATCAAATGGGAAATACGACCCTCAGTGTTCAGTTACATAGAGAAATGCTAGCCTTAGAAAATCAAATATTTAAAATAACACAAACTCGTCAAAAACGAGGAATAATAAATGGTGTTGGAACCATTATCAAATGGGTTACTGGCAATCCTGACAACAACGACCTAGAAAATCTTCAAAAGAATTAGAAATCCGTAAAGAAAATCAAAACATACTCAAAAAGGAAATTAACTCAGTCACTACTATTGCCAAGCAAACTATAGATAGATATGAAAAAGAGCTTAACATTATTAAACAGAATGAAAATGAAACACGTTTGTACTTAGAACGGGTTCAATCAAGAATTGACCATTTGTACCTTGAATTCCAATTTCAGAGTCAAATATCTTTATTAAAAGATCATGTACTCATAATAGAGAGAACAATTAATGCTATACAGACTCAAAATATAAATCTTGAATTGTTTCAGTATGATGAGATTAACACTTTATTAAATCAATTACAAGATTTGTACTCATCACAATTGTTATTCAACAAATATAACCATATCTATGAATTCTTACAAAAATGTAAAATGAATGGAGTAGGAACGTCAGACACTGTAACTTTTATTTTGAATGTTCCAATTTTAAGACCAACTGTATATCAAACCAAACGTATTGTACCGATACCAAACATGCATAATATGACCTTGAAGTTACCTGCAAATTACTTACTGGAAAATGAGTATGGAGATAGGTTATGGACTAATGAAAACTGTAAAGATATATGTTATCAACCAACTGGTTACCAGAATTTTCAATGTAACTTAAGAGATCTATCAACTTGCGAAACAATAAATGTAAAATTGACTAGAACTAATACTTTACAACTTTATGACGAGGTAATTGTTATTTCACATAATGTAATACATGGTATAAACCAATGTAAACCTAAGTCAGAAGAATTCTCAATTAAAAAAACTAGTATTATAAGAAATTATTGTAACCTGTATATCAATAATGAATATTATATAAATAGAAATGATACATTTAGAATTAAGTTACCAGAAGTGGTTCAACTACATGTAAAAACAAAACAAAAATTGTATCTATTAGAATTTAATCAAACCAATGTAAATAATATACAACAAAAATTACTTGAAATTAAGGACGAAACGTTGCTCATCCATGCAACAACACATGTAACTCTCACGATTATTTTAAGCATTATTATGCTTTGTGCATTTATATGTATTATACTGTATTACCTGTACAAAAAATGTAGAAAGGAAAATATTGAATGTAATGAAGACATCACATGTAATGGATCTCAGGAGAGCTCCATCTTAAGGGAGGAGGAATTACATCCCCTGACCTAAAGGCATTCCTATGCACGACAAACAAGTGTGCACTTATAGATTCCCAGAGAAATCTGGGTTACTTTCATATACTTTCGAATACTTGTAAACAGGTCAAAACTATATATACTAAAACCGAAGAGCTCTCTCCAGCATTGTTCTTCGGGACTCTGTTCATGTTCGTCGTCATTATTCTAAGAAATTTGGTGTACTATTCTTCAAGAATAAATTTTCCTTTTTAAAAACTGGAATTTTGATGTTAAGAACTTAATTCGCGCGAAGTGGGCCAGGTTTCTTCTTCGTGCCTAGGGATTTTCACGGTGATTATTGAACCGAGTGCGCCCGGAAAGACAGGCGATGCTCTCCAGGGGACGGCGGGTGGCGAGAGGTTGCTGTGAATGTCGCTGGGGAATAGCGTGATTGACAATGATTGTTCTGGCCGTGTTTTAAAAGAAACTTCACGGCAATTATCAGAGAGTTTGCACGTGTGTGGGGTGTGTTTTACGACGCCTTTTTTGAAGAAAGCACTGGACTTGAGGGGTTGCAACACCTCTCTCCGCGACACACAAAGGCTATTTATCTTTGAAAGGAAATGCCCTCTGCAGCGAAGTGGGGGGGGGGAGGGGGACACAGAGACACAATGCGTCTCAATAATGAAATCATATACAGCCGTGCGGCACAAATGTTGGTCGTTAATAGTGATTGCGCGAGGTGCATTTTCAGCCGATTGCCGTGAAATAGTTAAAGTGTGCGAAGCAAAGTTCTTGAAGTAGACTTCGAGCTCTAATCTTATCTAAATTAAAAGTAGTTTGGATACAATTTTACGGAACTGTGGTCACCTGAAATATGACTATTTCTATGGGTTTAACGTAAAATTGGCCGTATTCGAGCTAATGTGGCACACTCTTTGAGTCAAATAAGTATTGTTTGATGATCGTAAAAGTTTTGTGGGGTAACGTGAGCACCACCTCAGCCAAAAATGCGTTGATAAAAATCACACTAAGTTATAATTATTCGTTATTTTCTAAAAAGTAGCGAAAATGGCCGAAAAGTGGGGGTTTATGGGATTTGTGCCATCCC
Organism: Acheta domesticus; assembly: GCA_031308135.1. Lineage (NCBI taxonomy): Eukaryota > Metazoa > Arthropoda > Insecta > Orthoptera > Gryllidae > Acheta > Acheta domesticus. Next base: position 113,519,174 of record JAHLJT010009419.1, on the reverse strand, counting down.
AAAACCAATTTTAAAAACGGATTTATTGGTGCCGATGTTGTTCTTGCATGAAAACTTCCTTCTTTTTCACTAAGCCATTGAATTCTATTTTCTTCGTTACAGACTAATATATTACAACATGGATATTTTATTTTGGATATTTTTTCCGATCGATGTATTTTTTAGAAACATGGATGTTTTCAAAAAAATTCTCATGATATAAATAAAAATTCCAATATCTAATTTTTTTTAGGAATGCTCTGAACTCTCATTCACGACTGTCCCTGTTGTCGAACTCCAGACTACATGAAAACATTCTATTCACAATTCGCAACCTTTCTCCAGTGTTCTTTCCTTTCTTGATTATTCTTTACGTGATCATACCGTGAAACTGAATTTTTAACATTGACTACCTATATCATTGACTAGAAAATTAAAATGACATTCACATTTTAGGCCAGGATATACTTTAAACCAGCGTTGTCGAGGTCGATGCCACGAGCGGGAGTCCGTGCCACCAGTGCCATGACGAAATCGCCTCTCCATGCAGTTCATCACCCCGTCACTAGACAACGCCATCCTTATTGTGAAACGGCGGGATTACTAATAGTTTCCTTTCCCGCCGCTAGTTGCGCAGAGTAACTCGTGGAATGCTACGGAGCCATGACACTTGCCACTGCCACCAGTAGATGACCTTAACACCACTGCTTTAAACTAATTTTGACGTGTTATTTATCACATTAGAACTAGAACCATTTTATCTTCGATGTTTCGTCGTATCGATGTTTTTAACCATCGTTGTTTTGTGTGGGTGCTTGGCCGAGGGCGTGGCGGCGGCGCGTCGCCGGAGGAGCTGCTGGCCGCGCGCTGCTCCGCGGGGGCGGGCCCGTGCACGCGAGCTCACGTGACACCACCACGCGTCGCCCTCACTTCCTTTGCGTAGGCACAAACGACGGACTGAGGGAGCAGGCGGGAGAGGTGCCTCAGGGCATCAGCTGATGTCACCGCAGTCCCTCTGACCGAGAGGTCCTGACGGCGCGGCGGCAGGACTTTCGACACTAGCTTCTCAGCTAGGTTGATTTCAATCGCTAGATATTCAAGTCAAATTTAGTTTTTTTTAATCACTTGCTGCTAACGGCCTAGGTTGCTCAGGGCATTTGCAAAGGACCTAGGGCAGGGGCGGCTCGTCCTAAGGGGCCACAGAGGCCGAGCCCCACCAAGATTTAATAAAGCAAAAAAATGTTTATATATCTTTATCATAATCTCTTTGTGACCATTGTAGTAATTTATTGGAATTGTTTATTCGTGAAGATCGACAATTCATTCCCAGTACTCATTCCACGTGGCAAAAACCAAGAATTGGGGATCATAGTTACTTGCCGCCCTCCAAGATAGCGTTAGTAGCGCTCAAGGGGCCCGGCTTGCATGGGCCCCAAAGCAGTAACTTTACTCCGTTTACAAGGTCAGCCCTTTCATATTGGGCGCGACCACTGCTTGCTAATGTTAGCAGTCCGAGGTGCCCGCACCAGCGGGCCCTTCTCAAGGCGGCTCCACACATGCGTCATTCGGCGAATCCCGAACTTGCGCTCGCCGAATCCCGAGTAGTGTGGACGGGTCGCTTGCGATTCGCCGAACGCTGAACATTCGGTATTCGCCCTACCCAGAGCCTGTCGGTCTTTTCCGGCACATCAAAGGAAGCGAACATTCGCCTTGCCTAGAGTTTCCGGTTGTTTGAAACTTCATCCACACATTTGCCCAGAATTCGCCGTTTGTTCGCCCTCGTGGTCGTGTTGGTTTGAACCCCGTGCGTGTGCGTCTTTGCGAGCCGTGTCGTTGGGAGAGTTTCTGGTAAGTAAATTAAAATAAATAAGAATAATTAGGTAGGTAAATAACAAAATATATGAATTATTGTCGTTGAACTTCGTTACACGTGGTCAATTAATTTTTGTTTTGTTTTTCGAAGTCCGTGTGTTTCTGCCTTTGAAAATTATTGAATTATCTTCTCGTAAATAAATTAAAATAAATAATTTAAAGATAGTTAAATTGTAAATAATAAGATATATTCATAATTTGTTGAACTAGGTTACAGGTGGCCTTCTATATCGTCTTTTGGAGCAGTTTTCTTGTGCTGACAAAATTATTTAGCTCTTTTTGTAAGTAAATTCAAAAAACATAGTTAAATAGTAAAAAATGAAATATGTCCATTATTTGTTGAACTGTGCTACAGGTGGCCTTCTATATCCTCTTTTGGAGCAATTTTCTCGTGCTGACAAAATTATTTAGTTCCTTTTGTAAGTAAATTGAATAAATAATTTAATAAAGATAGTTAAATAGCAAAAAATGAAATATGTCCATTATTTGTTGAACTGTGTTACAGGTGGCCTTCTATATCCTCTTTTCGAGAAGTTTTCTCGTGCTGACAAAATTATTTAGTTCCGTTTGTAAGTAAATTGAATAAATAATTTAATAAAGATAGTTAAATAGTAAAAAATGAAATATTTCTGTTATTGGTTGAACTATGTTACAGGTCGTCTTTTTTTTGTCATGCTTTCTGTGATGGCTCAGGTACCTCCTCGTAAGTAAATTGAATAAATAATTTAGTAAAGAAAATTAAGTACAAAATTGTGTACGTGTATACATGTATGTGTCTATAATTACATACAGTGCATGCATATTTATGTGAATAACAATTAAGTATACACGGGTCATTCCATATTAAATCAACACCGTTTTTTACCTCACCATTTTAGATTCCGATGAAATTTGACACACAGATAGTATGAATGAAGAACAAGAAAACCACGAATTTTGAGTAAGATATTTCCACCCGTTTGTGAAATACAGCCATGTAAAATTTTACAAAATTAGGTTCCCGAAAATTTTTAAATTCATGTAGAACCTCTCCAAATTAAGATTTCTCCAAATAATAATAATAATAATAATAATAATAATAATAATAATAATAATAATAATAACAATAAAACACAACACACTCACCAACAAAAAACACTAAATTAATAATTTGTATATATTAGGTCTTATAATGTGAAATAAAATGAATTTTAAATCAGTAAAATCTAGAGTAAGTAAATATTGTGCATTTTAAGTAAAGATTACCATATGAACCCATTGCAGTCCCATTTTTAAACTTGCACAATCTGTTTGGAAACATATAAGGATTATTTTAGAATTTTTTCAATTTTTTTGAAAAGGAGCATTTTGAAAAAACTCAAAATCAAAATTTTAAATGCAAATTTGGAAACCTGTTTGATCGCAACCCCCATTGAGTTGCATATCATATCAAAGGTCGTAAAGAAAGCTGTAAAATGACACCTGTTTCAGCTCCCTATCTTAATTTGGAGAAGTTCTACATCAATTTAAAAATTTTCGGGAACCCAATTTTGTAAAATTTTACATGGCTGTATTTCACAAACGGGTGAAGATATTTTACTCAAAATTCGTGGTTTTCTTATTCTTCATTCACGCTACCTATGTGTCAAATTTCATCTGAATCTAAAATGGTGAGGTAAAAAACTGTGTTGATTTAATATGGAATGACCCACACCACGATTAGCTCAGTGCCTCTTAACTCACGGTTACTTTCTATATTTTACTTAAAGTTTCCACATAAAACTGTAATTGTAAAATCTGGATGCCTCTTAAGCCAAAAATATCTATCTTTACTCCATCCTTCCTGTAGTGCTTGTGAGCAGAATTAGCCTACACTACAGTCCCCACATGAGAATACGATAAACTTTAACTGTAACTTGATTATATTTCAAAATTATCTTTGTGAGTTATTGTTACCATTTAAATTATTGATTTCTCTTTTTAGAAGTGGAATGGTCCAATGAGACCATCTAGGCCTTCCTGGATGAACTTGAGACCGAGAGTATAATATGGAATTCGCGCCACCCAAATCATAAGGTTAGAACAGATGTCCACGATGCGTTTAAGCACATTGAGGCAAGGATGGGCGGCAGATATTTCGTGTCATCCCTTAAAAGTAAGAAGTCTTCACTGATGGCCTGCTTCCGTACTAACATTAATAAAAAAAATCGAGTTCGAGAAGTGGAGCAAGTGCGGAAGACACTTACAAACCTACATGGTTTGCTTTTTCAAAAATGGCAAGCTTTTTGATGGACAAGGATGAGCCAAGGAGTACAATAAATACAGAGGTAAAACTATTTCAAATCAAATTTATTGAGTAATAAAAGTAATTTAACAATAATGGCTTTGCCGTGTTACTTGGCCATTAGTTGTAAAGTACTCGGCAAATTCATTCCTTATGTCTTTTGCCTCCATACTTGCTTTCCGCGGTTGGTTTCTTAAAGGCAGAAGAGATGTCATTTCATTCGCACACTGCCGCCATGTCCCTTCTATCACTCTACCATCATCATCATTTTCTTCGTCAAATGTGCCGCTTGGCGTATTTAGGTTACGGGAAGTTCTGCTTCTCCTTAAAAAAATTGTGTAAAAGGACACAAGTCATCACCACAGTTGCAATTTTATTGGGTTGCAGCATCTTGGCTTTTCGCAGAACCCGGAAAACATTGGAAAGTATTCCAAATGCGTTTTCTACTATTCTTCGGGCTCTGGGCAGGCGATAGTTAAAAATTCTCTCCTTGCTGCCTTTGGTAAGAAGACCTGGAAAAGGTTTCACAATAGTCTCCCGTAGGCCAAAAGCATCCTCCCCAACAAAAACACCAAAGGACTGGTGCTTTACGGCCTGGCAATGGTTCTTCTTTAGGATAATGAAGTTCATTGTTAACAATTTTTTTAAACAGCACAGTGTTTTTAAAAACTGCCGCATCACTCAGACTTCCTTGGCAGCCACAATCAACAAAGGTGAAGCAGTATTCTGCATCCACAAGTGCCATTAAAACGATGCTAAAATTGTTTTTATAATTAAAAAATTCACTTTCACTATGAAATGGTGATAGAATAATTATGTGCTTCCCATCTATGGCACCAATGAAGTGGGGAAAATTCCAGTCTTCATTGAATTTGTCAGCAATTTTTTGCCACTCATTTGCACTTTGTGGAATCTGAAACACGGAACATTGTTATGCATTAGAGGCTTGTTAATTATGTTTTAATGTTTTAGGATATTTCACCAGAAGGAAAAAAATCCAGATATGGTGGTGGAGGAGGAGGAGGAGGAAGGAGAAGACGACGACATAAGAATTCCTGACCTCGAAATAATTGAAAATGATGGTGTGTTTTTTTTTCAGAGTAGTTTTAATTTTGTACTTGAACTACAACCAATATTAATGCCTTCTTGCTATAATTTAATGCTTTTTTGTATTGCAGCATTGGTGATGCCTTCGACATCCACAGGCAATAACAGGAACAAGAAGAAAAGAAGAGCAAGCGAGAGAGAGTTGGAGGAGAAAATGAATGGCGCATATAAGCTGCTACAGTCAGCAGCAGCTCCACGGGCCAAAAAAGTGTCAGCTATAGCTGGCGAATTAGTTGCCGCACAATTAGAAACATTGGACGAGTATTTTAGAGATGAACCCATACATAGAATAAATCAAGTACTCATGGACATTAAAGGAGGCGAGGGCTCAGTTTGTACAGCCTCCTGCTCCGAACGGAGACTCACATGTGCAAATGTTTATTGTTAATAATACAGATTTATAGTATTAAAATAAATATTTCAAAAAATATATTGTAGTATATATTAACCTTCACATAATTCTGCAGAACATTTATTATATCACTGCACACCTCTGGGACAATATTGGAAACCACCTGAGGTGAAACCTTGAATAGCAAACCGATGCTCTGAAAAGAGTCACCAGTTGCAAGGAATCGCAAAGTGAGGGCAAGACGCTCATTTGGTGGAATTGCTTTCCTCCACTTTGTGTTCTTTGTGGCAATCCTTGGTTGCACCACTGAAAGTAACCAGTTAAAGTCCTCACTGAACATTCTGCAGAAGTTCTCGAACTTGCCAGATGGCTCTCTCAGCAAGTCAGCCATTAACATTGTGCCATTATACCTGCAACAAATAAAAAACAATTCTGATACACATGGGAAAACCATTGAATGTCATAGTGATAGAATGTATGGTCATTGGGAAAACTCTTGGGGGATATCAATCCATGAAATGGATATAGAAAATACTGTGCAACAGGTTTGTAATTACAATTTAGGAATAGAATATTTTTTTCTTTATTGATGGAAGCAGTCACTGCATTGGGAGTGATTTTGATTTGCACTGAAATTTGATAAGCAGTCTTAACTAAAAATTGTGCATATATGATTTTTAAAACAAGGCATGTTACTTGAAATATCAAAAACGCTTCTTTTACCTCCAATTACACTTTTATGCATGCTTGTATTTTCCACAATATTTGTATTAAAAAGCTGGTACCGATTAGCACAATTGTTTCTTGGTTTACCGTCTGAAACGTCAACTAACCTCAATCACAACTTGCCCACAATCTCTCATGATTGTAATAAAATTGCAAGTCGTCTAGGTCAAATAGAATATAAATTATTTATATATATAATTTGTTTCTTTCCATGCAAGCTCCTGAATTGCAGAGGTCGAGAATGGGCATACACATTAATTTTAATCTGAATTTAATTTGGGCTAGATAAACAGACAAAATATAAATGGAATGTTACAGGAACTAAGTTATAAGTTAAAAAATATGTTCAAAAGGTTGTCACTACATTCATTAATAACCAGTAATAATTTCTTAAACACCCAATGACCTTTTTACACAGATTTATAAATGTCCCGAGAAAAGTCAGATTAGATATATGGTCAGTGGAGAATACTTGTAGAATGTGTGTATTTTAGTAAATGGGTCATTCCATGCAAAATTTCAGGTTTTCTGACAGTGAGTCTCAGATTTTTTTCATATTTTATTACATTAATCTACTAATGATGAACAGTTAAAAGACAATTTATGGAATTAATATCTTCAGCAGTTTAGCAACAATTACGGGTTAAACATGGACGATGACACAATGTACTCAATAATGATAATAATTATGACGTTCATAAAATGAATAAAACTTAAAAAACGGGCACACTATTTTGAAGATAAATGATCATATTTTAAGCAGTTGATAATATATTAAGGATTGAGACATTTGTTTATAATAAAAATGCTACTAAATTAAACAAATACATTTTTCTTCAAAAATAACATTTTCTTTTCTTTCATATTTTACACACTGCAGGAAGAACCAATAAATAACCATTCTGCAAACTGTCGCGATGGAATCTTAAAAAATGCGTAAGTTATTGAATAAAAAGTATACGCGCATTTTGCTCTTAAGGTTGAAAGTCGCGTGCCTTTGCCCAGCGAGGGGTGACGCAAGGTCGTAGGCAGGCACCGCCAAGTTCATTACCTAGGGATATCCATCGATGCCTTCGAAGGGATCCTGACATTAGTTTACAGGCTTAGTTTTCGCATGTTACTGTTCAGTGATACATCGTGATAGAAAATACCAAAGATTGTGAATACGTTTAACAGGCTTTGGTGCTGCAATCCATTCGGACTCGAGAAGCACAAAAGTCGGGTGGGTAAGAGAAAGATTACAGAGGCAATGCGGAAGAAAATATCGAATTTAGTGGTAGGTGAAGGAATATGCGATGTGTCGTCACAAAATATCCAAAATGCCCAATGCAGATCTTAGTGACTCAACTGAAACAATGAAGTAAAAACGTCAAGTGAAGAGGAGTACGTAGCCCCAGGAGTTGCAGAGGAAGCCACTATCAGTAATGTAAACATTTTGTATCCTCTGGGTCAATCACCATTGTCATTGCGAAAACAAACCCGAGAGATATCGTACGCAACGAGAAAGGTGAGTGCCGTAAATAAAGCAGTTTCTGAATTATTTCATGTGAGTACAGAAAGCAGTGATGGAGAAGAAATGTTGACACAATTCAAAGAAAAATTTTCAAACGTGAAAACAGCTAATGAGAAATACATGATTTTAACGTGTTTACCAAAAAGTTGGAAAAATAATGGTCGAATTTGGCGTATCTCTTCATGTAGCTCCTACGGCAAAATTAACACCTAGAGAAGTAGTTTTGCGAAATCCACCATCGCGCGGCGGAGGAAAACTGTAACGCCGAGCGCTGACGAGGAGCGCTGTGGCGCGGCGGCTCTAGCAGCTGAGACGAGTTCGTTAATGGAGCGCCAGTAAGATACTTTTATTCATAACTTTAAAACCATTCAAGATTCCATGATGCAATTTACAAAGTAGCTTGAAAGTCGTTTCAGCAATTTTTCTTCCAAAATTCAAGAATTTAAAAATATTATATTTCCATTTATTGCATTTTTTAGAATTTGTTTACTTCCTAATTGTTAAAGACTCACGGTAAAAAAAATATCTTTAGCGTAAAATTATCCTTTACATTTCTTCTACAAATGGTGTCACTTTCATATTTTTTGCTTGTTTGCATATCATCGGAAAAAAATCATAACGGAATGTCTACCGACTGCTAACCTAATATTTCAAGTGCCCATTGTTGCTAAACAATGGATGATGAGACAAAAATATTGTACCTGGTTCATGCAGGTATCATAATAAGTAAGGTGGCAAAATATTTTTAAATTCTGAGATGTAGTGTCAGATTTCCTAATTTTTTGCATGGAATGACCCAAATAGAATTAGGTTTTTAATTTTATTATCTGGAATCAAGTTGTTTAGTTGAAACTGCAAATATTTCGCCGCAAGCTAATTAATACTTACGTTTCTCTGCTGCGATGAACTGATACCATCCACTATCTTCTTCTTTTCGGTTTTTTCTTTATTTTATTAAGTAACATACTCCTACAAGGCATTACCACATACGCAGCTGCAGCAATAACAAGTTGTGAATCCACATCCATTGCAGCTCGGAGCACAGATAGCGAATATTCGTTGTACCCAGAGCGCACGGCAAACACACAAGACACTACAAATTGCGCATGTGTGGTTCAGAGCGCTCGCGATAAGACGAATGTTCAGCGAACCCCACGAGGAGCACTTCGGTCATTCGGGATTCGGCGAGCGCAAGCATTCACCGAATGTCGCATTTGTGGAGCCGCCTTCAGAGGAACGGCAGGCCGAGCGCGCGGTTTTTAAAGTGCACGTGAAAGTTCTGCGCGCTCTAATAGCGTTTTCCATTCGGCGCACCAGTGCAGAGAAGCCCATGAGCCATTCGCACAATGACACGGAACCAGGGTGCACTCGGGGCGCCCTAACCTGCACTGACGAGCTCGACGGTGCAGTCCATTGCACTGGGCCATTTTGAGGTTAGGTACGGAAGTTATGAATGTTGATTTGGATTTGTGGTGAAATTGTAAAGGCAATTGAGGATCTCCTGTCACACAGGAACACTTTGAATGATGGAGTGTACCATGTTTTACCAGAAATGCTTTAAAATAACTTTGTGACATAATCGAAGTTCGGAAAATCAGTTTGTGTTTTCGTAAAATTCAACCGTGAATTACTGCATGTTAACAAATCCAGTGCTATTCAGTAAACAAACCTATACCCTTACAAAATCATTAAAATATACAATGTGCCAAGAAGAGTTTCTTGTATGCGCAAGCGGAAATGCTCATATTAATAGTTTTCAATAACCAAATAATTCTGCAGAAGCCTTTCGGTTCGAAATGTAGTATACTGTATCTCGAGAAATGAGCTTTCGACAGATTCGCTTTTGAAGTTTTCGGTAGTCTTTAAATAAAGAATGACACGTTAATACTCTATGAATTAAGGAGTAAACAATTATCAAAAGACTTCGTACGAGATGTGTTAAAATAATAATAATTATTATAAAAATTATAACAACGATCACAATTCCAAAATTCTTATTTTTCGAGTTATGTCAGTGTGTCAGACCAAGAACAGCTGTCTATAATCTCATTGCGTAGCGTACACGCACTGACTCAGTTCGGGAATCCGATTCATTCGTAGTTGCCCCACGGCTGCCCTTCACGCGTGTGGGGCAGCACTGTTGCGGAGCGATGACGTATTTGCCCTGCACAAGGGTGGGTTTCAGTGCAACGAATGGAAAACGCTATAAGATGAACACAGTGGATTCGTAACACCGTTTTCAGTTTTCTTCACTGAGACTTGAAGAAAAAAATGATATTAAAAGCACATCAACCGAGTGACTTTTCATTTACACAAGTTGATGGGAAGAAAAAATGAACATTCTGTAATTCGTAAATTTCCGCAAAAAACTATGGTTCACTGTGAGTGAAGAAAAACAAAGCTTATTTTGCTTTTTTGTTTATTATTTGGTGGTGAGGGGTTGTGTACGACAGTAGGCTGTAAGGATCTGAAACATTTGAGGGAAATGATAAAGAAACACGAAGAAACGTACGAAGCAACACGAAGAAGTTGCATTTAGAAAACGCTTGTAAATTTAAAACTTTTCGAACCTTGAACATTGTTGTACAGATTGATTCGGCGGTCAAAATTTCAATCTAGAAACATGATAAACAAGTCGCAAAAAATAAACTATTTTAGGTAGAGAGATTGAGTGTTTAAAATTCTGTGGTACTCATGAACCTGCATTGAGAGAGCATGATGAATCTGAAGATTAAAAAAACCGTGCAAGTTTTTAGACTTCGGCAATCTAGATAGTGTGTTAAATGAATATTTAAACAATTTTTCTGTTTATAAATATAACTCACAAGATGTAGAACGGGCTGCTAGATTCTATGTATGAAGTGTATTTGGACGAAGTGAAGACATAGATGTAGCAGATTTTGTTTCTCTGCAGGCCGATTAAACACCTGACATAACACGACGAAGTCAATTTGTCTTAATTTTACGTTATGTTCCCCTTTCAAATTCTTAGCCTTCAGCAATATAAGCTACGGCATTAGCGTAATTTTTACAAAAATCATTTGTTTCCGTTGACATACCAATATTTGATTAAACATCTTAATAAAAATTCCTACTTCTGTTTTTATGGAAAACGTATAGATTTAAAGGTTTAATTAATTAACTGATAATTAATATTAATTAAATAATTGTTTAAATGACAATTATTTAATTAAATAAATTTGATTATGAGATGATATTCGTGCTTTTGCACCTGGCCTCACCAAAAAAAATGTCACGAGCCGCCACTGCCCTAGGGTTCTAGTCCCGATGGTGTCAAGCAATTCGAAACTAGCTAGGTAACTAGGTCAAATTCAGTCGCTGTTTGGGGAACAATTCTAGCGGCCGGCTGCTTTGATCGGTAGTTTTCCGTGGCTTCTCCGATCAACTCCAGGCGAATGCTGGAGCAGTACCCTAACAAACGGGCCACACATTGAGCGCGATCTTTCCTTCTTCTTCGTCTCCCTATCCTCACCCCTTACACACATCCACTTACACTAACATGCACTTCCCTACCACGCATGCCGGGAGACCGGTCGGGAGCTTAGAGCTGGTCCCGGCTGGGGCGGTGCCTTGCTGGTGGGAAATACCGGGTTGAGAGAAACCCGGCTAGTCGATAGGAGGTCGGCGTCGGATCTCACCATTCGGGTGGGGGATCAACGCCATCTCCCGAGGCAAAAACTACTAAAAATGCACTACACTTATGGGGCTAATGATCTCTGTAGTTAAAGCACCCGGAATCACTAACAACCAACCAACCTGAAGGAGCAGGCGTGACTGTGTCAGCACCAGCTTACGCGGGGTGGCGTGGCGTGGCGTGGGGGCAAGATGAGATAGCTCGTGGGTGTACCTACTAAAAAAATACGAGACAAAAATTTAATAGAACCTTCGTACATTTTTATTCAACATATTCAGCTTCAATTCTAATTGACTTGTGTGAGGGGAATGGAGAAGTCTCACTCGCCCTGCCAGAAAGAAGTGGAGATATCCAAATGAGCGTTCGGGTAGACCCACCCAACCTGTCTTTTCAGGCTTAATTTTGCTAAGGAAATATTACGCGCTCGTCGCAGCGGAAACCGCAGGGAGAAGCCTATTTATGGATGAAAAGCACTTCAACTTCTGTGTATACATGTTTTTCCACCCTTGAGTGTGTCAATACGCTGAGATTCGCTTCTGCGCTTGAAATGCATTTGTTTTGAACGTGCTTGATTTCTTGACCTCGTTGATTAATAGTATAGACTTATTCTTGAGGATAGGTCAGTGAAACATCAATTCAAATTGCCCACGTTGCGGCTTTTATGAAGCCTTATCAGGGCATTTTTCCGGATCTCTTGGAACTATTCACGATTCTCGCACTTCTTTCTACCCATACGGAAGTGCAAGAGTAAATATGTGTGCAGGAAGAAGTGCGAGAATCGTGGATAGTTCCGAGCGATCCGGAAAAATGCCCTGATGAAGGCTTGATAAAAACCGAAACGTTGGCAATTTGAATTGATGTTTCACTGACCTATACTCAAGAATAAGTCCGTACCAGTTGTTTCGAACTTCATTTTACTATTAGACCTTTTGAATAATTCAACGATACATTTATATGAAGTCCTAGGTGTTAACTACTGGATAGCAACAATACAGTTACTTCTTGGCAAAATTTCTGCATTCGTGTTCTCCATCCATTTTTTTTCACTCTATGCCACCGGTCCGCACCAAATTCATTTTGGCATTCTTAATTCCCTGCCGCAATCGAAATATTGTAATGCATATCACGTTTCGTATTGATTTCGTATTACTTCGCGCTCAAGTCTCCATTCATGTCACCAGCTCTCATAAACTACACTGTCAGAAATTACATTAAATTTAATGTAGTTTAATGCACTTCTTCACATTGAATTTAATGTAACGTGTACATTAAAACGATATTAATGTGCATGTACATTAAATATAATGTGTAAATTAAAATCAATGTAGATTTAATGTAGGACTACATTAAACGTTATGTACCTTGTAAATTAAATCGATATTAATGTGTTGTACATTAAATTTAATGTTTAAATTAAAATCACTGTAGGTTTTAGAAATATTTTCTTCCGCTATTTGAACTTACGTATGAAAAATTTAAAATATATTTTCAACATGTATACAAAAAATATTAATTTTTAAAATTCTTATTTACATTCAAATTGGTAACAACTGTGAAAATCTTTATAATAAAATTGTAGCGATGTACATAGTACGGTAATTATTTAGTTAACAATTTTTTCAAATTCTACGGAAATATTTAAATTTTGTTTAAAGAATTGTCACTGTAACAATGTCAGAATTTAGTACCCTTTACGGCTACGAAACATATTTCCGAGCGTAAATGCGTCCAAAACAGGTGAAGAAGTAGTGACAATTATAAATAATATACATAATTCTGTAGATTTAATACATATTTAATATATATTTACGTCTAAAGAAATATGTTCCGTAGACGTAAAGAATATATTATACATATCATAGCGGGCAAAACATTAGGCCTAAGAACCTGCTGAAGCAATTGGATATCGCAATAGCTCAGTGGCCTGCGCGTGCACCTGCGCGTAACCCAGAACTCCCAGGTTCGAATCCCGGTCGGGGTGACTATTCGTTGAACAAATTTATATATTAAAATGCGTTTGTTACTCAGTACTAGAGATGGGCTTAAGGCTAAATGTACCGACACTAGTTCAATTTGTCGCCACCACGTGGCAGCACTAAGTTTAGTGAATTTTACTTTACCGATTCCGTCTGAACAAATGGTCCGATTTTCGATCTGTAAACGGCATTTGACTCCTGTTTATAATAGAATTTACGCTACGAAGCCCTTTTTCCGAAAAAAACTAGCAGAAACTCGATTTTTAAAATTTTTCTCGTACTTCCGGGAACAATTTCAAAAATGTGGGCTTATAGCGCGATGGCGACACGCTTCCAGAATCCAACGCCGTGTCAAACATGCAAATCGGATAAATAGGAGCGACGGTAAGTGAAATTTCGAAAAACACCTCACCCCACTCCCCCTTCCCCTTCCACGCCGCCGGGACATTGTTGGCCGGCGGCGCGGTCAAGCCGGCACGGGCGAGCCGGGCGGCGGCCGCCGCGGCGCGGCGACGGGCAAGAAGGCTGAACTTTCGGGGGCAGCAAGCCAGACACCCCGTCACTTCGCATCTCAAGATATTTTTTCCCCACATATGAAACTAGTGATGCTGTAATAGGGGTAAACGGTCTCGTATCATCTTTAATAGTAGTATAAAACTATTACCTTATTCACATATTCCATCTTCCTTCGAATACCATCATAAGAATGTCTGAGATATCACTCAAAACACCGATCCCGCTTTGGTGCTGATTTCAAAAAGAAAAAATCGAACTAATTGCGTAAATATCACCCATATTCCATCTCCTCACATCGTATTTTAGATATATTGTACTTCTAAGATCTTCCATTACCATTTCACTACCGGAAAAAACAAGCGGAGATAACGCAAGAGCTCTTTTATCCTACGATTCGATTTATCATTTCAAAACGGCGTTTGTCACCTTGATAGAATTCACCTGGTTAATCCTTTTTCCAGTAAAATAACCGAATCGAATTTTTAAAATGTTTTTATACTTGCGGACATATTTGAAAAAGTGGTAAAATAGCGCGCTGGCGAGATGCACCCTGAATCTAACGCCATATCATACACTGAAATCGGATAAATAGACTTCTCTAGTCATGTAAAAAAATGATCTTCAGTAACGTCAAAATTCTGTTTCGCGGTACTGCTTGTCGATCTCATGGCTAAAGTCCGGGTCTAATGTAATTACATATGTTTTGTCTACTGTTCTCATTTTGTAATTTAGGCGATCTGTTGCAATCCTAACAAAATATTTAAATTTTTCGTTACAAATTTTGTACTGTATTACGTATTTTACATATTTTGCTGATCATTTAATATCTGCTTAACAGTATATTTATTATTTGCTAATTATTAAGGTATTTTCACAAATTACCAAATTTTCTTGAAATTATTTCCGGAAATATATTTAATTAATTTTGAAAAATAGTTTTTATTTAAATGTGTTCATATTTTTGCAATGAGCATATTTTGTCTAATACTAATTCAGAATTGCTGACATTCCTATGTGCTGCACGTAAAGATTTCGAACAGAGTGCTTCAAAGATTCTCTGTTCGTGTCTGCGTTTTCTACGTGCATCTCTTTGTTTTCATTGCTGATAGAAAGAAATAAAAAAAAACAGTAGGCAGAAAAAGTAGTTACTTTTAAATTCGATATAATTAATATTTTATTAATGGAATTTCAAATTGTGAACATTTATTTTACTTTATCTCTCTTCTCAATCTTCATACGAAGAGAAAGTTATATCGTGCGCAGGAAAACTCTCAAAGCCGAGTCCTGATAATGAAAATGTGGATAAATCGTGTTGTTGTATAGTAAATTACTTCCTGTAACTCGTGGTGTACCCAGAATCCATGTTTTGTGGATCCTTAATACCGAAAAATTGATTGACGGAAAAACGTCCATCAGTGTCTCTGGTGTATGTGAACAACACTAGCGTTTACACTGCGTACAAATTTTTCCAAACTGGAAAAAACAACAACAAAAAAACAGCTGTCGATCTACTGTCATTCGAAGCTCTGCAATTTTCAAAAACGTGCATTACTTTTTGGAGATACATTACACGACCCCCCCCCCCCGGATATTTTAAAAATTTGCTCAAATATGGCTCCAAATTTTTTCTTTATATTTCTCGTAAAAATTGAATAAAATACACATGGCTTAGGTCCGATTCCACTGATAACTGAATTTTCGAAAATTGCAAAAGATTGAATTTTTTCGGCGTTTCCTACAACTACAATATTGACGATAGAGACTTTTCCTTTCTAAGAAATTTGTTGTACATAATTAGTTCTTTCATTAAGATCATGCATTTTTTTTAAAACAATTTTTGTAGTTATGGCGCAATCTTGTGTGCAATATATGCAACTTTAAAAGATAACAAAGCAAGATTTTTTCAAAATCGGCTCCATTTTTTCCCTTTAAACTATTGGTAGGGATATTGCGAAATGTACTTTAAGAGATGACATAAACGCTATTTTGCTCTATTCTTTTGTTTTTGCGAAAATAACGCAAATGAAACTTTTTGAATAGCCTGTCACGTCGTTTATATTTACATTATCGGCGATTTGTTCACAGTATTAGATTTATGAGCACACGCACTTTAAATTATATCATTTAAAGTTTTTCGAAAACTAAAAATTTTTTTTGGAAATGAACTCGAAATTTCGCATTCTCAGAAACGCTCAAACGCCAATTTTTTCTGAAAAGGTTCCAAATTTTTTGTTCAAAGTTTTTGTACGTATAGTGCGAAATGCACTGTCTAAGGAAACAAAAAAGTTTTGTTGTATTATTTTGTTGTTTTTCTTCAAAATTTACACAAATGTATTTTTTAAATATTTCGCATGCCTTGTATGCACATTTGCAGCGATTTGTAAACATTACTGCATTTGTGAATGGAAGAGCTTAAAATATCTTAAAATAAATTTTTAAAAAACTCTCAAGATTCCTGTGAAAAAGGGCTTCATATTTCACATTGCCACAGACGCTTAAACACCCTTTTCTTAAAAACGGTATCAAGTTTATGAATGAAAATTGTCGTAAAGGACAAGGTTTCAGTCTTCTCTAAAAGCAATATTTTGAATCTACCATTAGGAAACCGAATAATTGAGAAAACCTAAAAAATAAGTTGGGTGCATTAAATGGCAGGTGGCAAGATGGGGCAAGGCCATAAATCTAGCCCATGCCAACAAAATAGTAAATTTTACTACGACAAAGTCCGAATAGCTGGCTGAGACTATAGGAAATTGAAAACTAATACGGAAAAGTCTGTGCCATTCTGTAGCACCACCAGTTACTTTCTCGTGTTAGTTACTCAAAGTTATGTAATGCTGCGGAAATTCTATTTCGAGATATTAACGGAAGTACTCGTTTTGGGGTCCCCTGAGTGATACCGAAAGGGTGTATGTGTGTTTTGACTTTTTAACGTCCGTTCGTCCGTCCATCTGTCTGTGTCTGCCTGTCTGGGCGTATGTGAACACCACTAGTGCCTAAACTATGTGTAGAATTTTTGCTCAACTGAATAAACCCCTGTCGATCTGGTCTGAGTCGAAGTTCTGCGATTTTTAAAAACATTCATTAATTTTTGGAGATACTTTTTATTAAGCCCCAGGGACATTTTCAACATTTTCTCAAAAATGTCAACCAGGATAGGTGGC
Source organism: Acheta domesticus (assembly GCA_031308135.1). NCBI lineage: Eukaryota > Metazoa > Arthropoda > Insecta > Orthoptera > Gryllidae > Acheta > Acheta domesticus. The sequence continues at coordinate 113,502,051 of JAHLJT010009419.1, read as the reverse complement.
TCAGTGCATCAACTGATGTCACTGCAATGCCTCTGACCGAGAGGTGCTAGGTTCGAGTCCCGACGGTGGCAGGATTTTTCAACACTAGCTTGTCAGTTAGATGTAGAATTCAACCGATGTCTGGAGGAAAATTCTAGCGACCGGCTGCTCTGATTGGAAGTTTTCCGTAGTTTCTCCGATCAACATCAAACGAATGCCGGAGCAATACCCTAACAAACGGACCTCGCGCGATATTTCCTTCCTCTTCCTTGTCCTATCTTCACACACACACACACACACACACACACACGCTAACTTGCACAACACTACCATATATGCTGGGAGACCAGTGGGAGGATTGGAACTTGTCCCGGCTGTGGGCCGTGCACTGCTGGTGGGAGATACCTTGTTAAGAAAGAACCCGGCAAGAAGACAGGTAAATCGGTCGGTGATTTAGAGCTTGTCCCGGCTGGGGTGGTGCCCCGCTGGTGGGAGATACCTGGTTGGGAAGCCCCGCTAGTGGACGGAAGGTCAGCGCCGGATCTCGCCATCGGCATAGCGGGCAACATCTCTTCCACCTCACGATGAAATAAACATGCATTGCACTTACGGGACTAATGACCAAAGCAGTTGACGCGCCCAAAATCACTAACAATCAATCAAAAATTACTCCAAATACTTTCCTTAAATTAATTGTAAGAATAAAGTAAAATACACTCAAGGTGGCATAGCTCTTATTTTCATTGCTGACTGATTTTGGGAAAATTGCAAAAGTTCGAATTTTTTTTCGGCGTCTTCCTACAACTACAAAATTGAAGATAGAGATTTTCCCTTAAAATTATATTTGTTCTCCATACTTAGTTCTTTCAATAAGGTCATGCACATTTTTTTGAAATTTTTAGTAGTTTTCGCGCAATATTGAGGGCAATTTGTGCAATTTTTAAAAATTACAAGAACAAGATTTTCTCAAAATCGACTTCAACTTTTTTCCTTAAACTTTTGGAAAGGATAGTACCTAATGTACTCTGAGATGACATAAACGCCATATTGCTCTATTCCTTTGTTTTTTCAAAACTTACAAAAATGTAATTCTTTGACTAGCCTTTCATTTAGTAAATATTTTCTTTAACGGCGATTTGTTCATATTAGGGAACTTTTGCCACCTCGAACGTTAAGTACTATCGATCTTTTGCGCATGCGCAGATGCACCAAAGTGATGCGAAACTTGCACTGCGAATGAGCAGAAGATCGATAGTACGTAACGTTCGAGGGTGCAAAAACTCCCTACTATTACATTTACGAGTACATGTGCTTTACATTATGTCTTAAAAGTTCCTCGACAACTCAGATGTTTTCTGTGAAAATGAACTGAAACTTCCGAATTTGCACAAATGTTCAAACGCCATTTTCTCAAATTGCTTCTTCAAACTTTTCGTACGAATGCTATTTGCATTCTTTAAGTTAACATAAAATTAATTTGGCTGTATTTTTTTGATTTTTTAAAAAATAAATAAATGTATTTTTAAGTGTCTCTCACGCCATTAATATTCACTTTTCCAGAAATTTTATACATTATTACATTTGTGAGTAGAAGTGCTTTAAATGTCACCAAATGAAGTTGTTCGAAAACTCGAAAGATTCTTGTGAAAATTCCGAAGCTTCCATTTTCGCATTTACAGTAACGCTTAAACGCCATTTTCTTAAGAGCGGCTCCAAATTTATCAATGAAAATTCCTATATAGGACGAAGTTTTACTCTTCTTTAATATCCTAAAAGTAATATTTCGTATCTACCATTAAGAAGCTGAAAAATGAGAAAAGTTCAAAAAATGTATTTTGGGCGGCGATAGATGTCAGCAAGATGTCAGAAGATGGGGAAAGATGGTAAAACTGGCCCAGACCAAAGATATTAGATTACTATGAGAAAGTATGTGCAATTTGTCCTAAAGTACGAAAACGTTTTAAAAATTCGATTCGGTTATTTTACTGGAAAAAGGATTAACCAAGTGAATTCTATCAAGGTGACAAACGCCGTTTTGAAATGATAAATCGAATCGTAGGATAAAAGAGCTCTTGCGTTATCTCCGCTTGTTTTTTCCGGTAGTGAAATGGTAATGGAAGATCTTAGAAGTACAATATATCTAAAATACGATGTGAGGAGATGGAATATGGGTGATATTTACGCAATTAGTTCGATTTTTTCTTTTTGAAATCAGCACCAAAGCGGGATCGGTGTTTTGAGTGATATCTCAGACATTCTTATGATGGTATTCGAAGGAAGATGGAATATGTGAATAAGGTAATAGTTTTATACTACTATTAAAGATGATACGAGACCGTTTACCCCTATTACAGCATCACTAGTTTCATATGTGGGGAAAAAATATCTTGAGATGCGAAGTGACGGAAGCATCAACGAAGTGACGGGGTGTCTGGCTTGCTGCCCCCGAAAGTTCAGCCTTCTTGCCCGTCGCCGCGCCGCGGCGGCCGCCGCCCGGCTCGCCAGTGCCGGCTTGACCGCGCCGCCGGCCAACAATGTCCCGGCGGCGTGGAAGGGGAAGGGGGAGTGGGGTGAGGTGTTTTTCGAAATTTCACTTACCGTCGCTCCTATTTATCCGATTTGCATGTTTGACACGGCGTTGGATTCTGGAAGCGTGTCGCCATCGCGCTATAAGCCCACATTTTTGAAATTGTTCCCGGAAGTACGAGAAAAATTTTAAAAATCGAGTTTCTGCTAGTTTTTTTGGAAAAAGGGCTTCGTAGCGTAAATTCTATTATAAACAGGAGTCAAATGCCGTTTACAGATCGAAAATCGGACCATTTGTTCAGACGTAATCGGTAAAGTGCTGATGGTGCTGCGATCTATTGAATTTTCCTACAAGTTTTTTTCGGTACATTTAGCCTTAACAGCTTTTCTTCAATTATTGTTATCGGAATAACAGTGGACTAACTAACGGTTATTAATAACAGTTGAAAAAAACACGTCCATGACCAGCAACCTAACATGGCTATCTGCTAAGAGTTAAATCAGTTGTGGCGATTGTTAAGAGTTAAACCAGACAAAACGAATAAAGTTGGTAACCGTAACGCTTGTGCAGCTACCTTACGGCGCTTTTTGCACTACTTCCCCAAACATGTTTGGGCAGGAACAGCTGATATGAACTAGGCTCGATGAACTGCCAAGGAAGAATAGTCGTTAATATGATGAGTAGCAAATGTGTGTAGAATATTACTACAATAACAGTGATTCGTGATCAGATTGCAAATATTCTTTGTAATATGCAACATGTTCGTAGTGAAGTGGCGAGTGCCAAAAATAATGAGAAGTAGAAACTGTGTTTTGCTTACTTACAGCTAAAGTGGTAATGACTGTTTAATATCAAATATTATAATGAGAGTTATTTGACCGTATCTCGTTGTATTATATCGCACATAAGCAAATATTAGTGGATCTCACATAAGCTGTAATGAGACAGAAAGAAGTAACAAACATATTAGACGGGTTTAATTTAAAGGACAAACTTCTTATTGTAGTATACGTATACAATGAAATATAAAAATATTGTGGCACGTGGTGTGTAATAATAACGAATTATGTATTAATGAATCTATAATTTGAACACTTGTTAATCACGATTGATTACATGAAGTGAAACTTGTCGTACAAAACGGTTGTCGCGAAAGCTTGTAGTAGTTCGGGTTTGGCCCACTAGATAGGAGTACTATGAATATCAACCGATAACAGCCAATAACAGGATAAATGAAACAACTGTTATTTCGCTTAACAGTTACTAAACGTTAACTGTTAAGAAATAACAGTTTAGCTGTTAAGGGCACGTCCCTACTCAGTACCAAGATCAGAACTTAGTATTCTTTACATCTGCGGGACATAGTTCCGAGGGTAAACACGTCCAAAAATGTGACAATTGCATAAATCCCAACGGGCAATTCATCAGGCCTAAGAACATGTTCAATGAATTGATTGTCTCGATAGGATAGTGGTTAGAGCAAGTGGGCGTAAACCAGGAGAGACGGGTTTGAATCCCGGTCGGGGTGACAATTATTTGAACAAATTTTAAGTATTGAAGTTAGTACATGTACAGTAAATTTCACATACAGTAATTTCAATGTAAAAGTACATTAAAGTAATTAATCACGTATGTAAATTAAATTTAATTTACACCTACAGTAAATTTAATGTACACGCATACAGTGAATTTAATTGTACACATACATTACATTTAATGCTCACGTACTTTAAAGTTACTGTACGTGTACATTACATTTCATTTACGTACATGATACTTACTTTAATGCACTTTTACATTAAAAGTAATGCGGAAATTTCTGACAGTGTATCTCGTTAGTTCTGTGTTTGTCAAATTTATTGATCATGGGACCATCTTTCCAAAGCTGAGCATTTTCAGTCTCTTTCAAGACATTAATACAATTACAGGTGAAATATGCCCCGTGTAATGGGAGATTGTCAGTGAAAAGCTGCGTAGAGTTTGTATTACATTGTTGTTTTATACGAAAAATTGAATCGATCAAATTTTGTTTTAACGAAAATATTGAACAATACACAAAACTTTGTTAAATGTAAATTATGCTCAAATAGATTCGGCAAAAGAAAGAAAAGTAAGAGTGAATAATTTATATTGGCATCATGAAGAGGAGAGAGATCCTCTACAGAGCAGCTTTTCTGGAACAAATTTTGTTCTTTTTATTCAGAGTATTTTACTCTGTTCTTACATTTAATAAACACACATAGTGTTCATTGTGTTAATGCAACTTGCTCAGAAATAGTGTTTTTTTTTCTTACGTGAATATGTAAATATTGTTGAAAGCAAGGATATTAAGGAATCTCCGCAACTAATCTCTTTTCCTCTCGTTGCTGCTCCAATTAGTTTAGCACAGTGCAGGGCGTCGCGATGCACGGGCTCGCCTTAATTGTACCTTTTGTCCGACGTAAGGTCGTGCAGTAATTTGTTTCTCTAAGACTACTGTAGAATGTATACATTTCTGCACGTTATCGGATGCAGTAATGATGCGGACTCCACAAGCCTTGCGAGAATATTATTTTCGCACGGCTGTTGACCAATCACATTCATCTTAGTTCATTATGCGCTGCAGAAGGTTGTTGCAGTCGCTAACAGAGGCGCTGTGTGCTCTGCAGCCGCAGGCTGCAACAGACGTGAGACAAGTGAACCACGAAACAGTATGCGAGTTGGTGTTTGTTAGGATCAGAGAATATTGGTGTTCTGTAGCCGTTCTGTTAGGTTAAAGCGCCCATTTAGCGCCCTTAAAATATCAATTTCAAAGTTGTAGAGAAAGTATAGTCTTCTACAGTCTTCTACAAAATTCTAATTTAGCAGCTTCTTTCGCGGAGAATGGCTATTCGTAAAAATTCTCGTAGAAATTCCTACACTCGCTCTTAAGTCGCTCGTGTCGTAAACCACCTCGTAAATAATAGCGTATCATTGTATCAAAAATATCCACTACCAAATATTTCGTATGCTGCAAATAAATGCGATGATTATTGTCCATTAAGCTTTCCCATCTTTTTTTTATAAATGAACGTACAACGCCAAAAAATGTTTGGTTGATGTTTGATGTTTGGTTGATGCAATTAAATCACCGATACTGTTCTCCCGATCTGTAATCTAGAACCGTAATTCCGCGGATATTGATGCTACTGTACGAAGTGCTTGATTATAGTGCATTGTTAATAGGAGGCCAAGCATCATTAACATACTTGTTCTACAAATAATTCTCATTTAGAAGCAGCAGTTCCATAGAGCTCTACTTTAGATTAACCAAAGCGGATAAAGATATCTTCCCGACAAAAGATGCCTCTCTCTCCTTCATCACTCGTGGAGTAATACATTTCTCTAGATGGTTAAGTATAATTTTTGTTGTGTTCTGTTAACTACACCGATGCTTTGGATATCCTAGACACAGACGGGCACTTTATTCTGCGCCGCCTACTTGGTCATTTTATATCAGTCTCTCAGGAGGGTTCGAACTGTGCGGGAACTACCAATCACTCCCAGACCGAAAAATATATCCTTGAAAATCTCCACAAATTCATCATTATCATTTCACCGTTATCATTTCATCGTTATCAAATCCACATTGTTCTCTTTTTTCTTCGAGTCCTGTTTACTTACCTGCTGAGGCTGTGGGCTGAGAGGATATTAAATGGCGGCAATTGTGCCACTCTCTGACGGCCTGTTAAGTCATGCGAGTGATATTTTTGTCACTCAACGATGCCAAACCAAACTGTGGGACATTGTCGGTGGTTAACACGAAGAAATGATTCACATTTATTTCACAAGCGTAGGGTAACTTGTGGGTGAACGCTTTTTTCCTATTATTCTTGTCATTCCGCCAATTGAAGAATGTTCGCGTAATATCAGCGTTTGTGTAGCTAGAATGCAAGAAGAGTACACTTTAAAACTTCCTTTTCAAGACATAATATTTACATGCGTAATTCTTTGATTACAATGATCTATTTCAAGTTTAATTACAAGTGTGATGAAAGTAAACAATTTTAATTCTTTAAGCAATATGAGTAGTAGTCTATTCTAATAGCAGTACCCGGAGCAGTGCCCTAACGAAAGGACCACGGATGGCGCGCGATCTTTTCTTCCCTTCCTTTTCCTATCCTCACCTCTTACTTACACACAATTACATTAACATGCACTACACTACCACACGTGCCGTGAGACCGGTTCCCCCTGGTGAGAGATACCTGGTTGGGGAAAACCCCAAGCCGACGCGACGGGCAAGTCGGCGCCGGATCTCACCATCATTGCCATCTCACTATCACAGCCACCTTCCGTGATGCTCTACGTGCACTACTCGTATGAAATTAATGACCTTAGGAGTTGGCGCGTCCAGAAACACTAATAAATCAAATAAAAAATTCGATGTTATAAACATCTGCTTTAACATATCAAACAACATGGTCAATTAAAAAACATGGACGGTTAAAAAACATGGACGGCTAAAAAGTATGGACGGTTAAAAAGCATGGGCGGTTAAAAAGAATGGACGGTTAAAAAAGAATGGACGGCTAAAAAAGAATGGACGGTTAAAAAAATGGACGGCCAAAAAAGAATGGACGGTTAAAAGGCATGGACGGTTAAAAAGTATGGACGGTTAAAAAGCATGGACGGTTAAAAAGCATGGACGGTTAAAGCATCGATGTTTTTGTAGATGCGTAAATGCATAAATGTTTCTAAAAAAACATCGATGTTTTGAGAACGACATCAATGTTGCATCCCTACCCCATGTCGTGCCGCGGCGTGCCGGGCCACAGGGCGCCGCGAGAGCACTTTCTTTCTCTCCGCTGACGTCCGCGGCGGCGCCTCGCCTCGCGTCTCGACGGCGCGGCGCGGCGCGGCGCGCAAAAAAGTTGGTCGGAAGTCCCGTCGGGCGTCCCGCCGGTGCCGGCCTCGCTGCCAGAACTAATGACTCAGCTTGAGAACTTACTTGTCGGAGGGCCTCCAACAAGCTTCTTATCCCTCCGGCCCGGCCCGGCCCGGGCCCGCCGCCTCTCTTGTCGCGAGGTGTGACGCGCTGGGACGGCCGCAGGGGTGGGGGGCGGTGGGAACGCAACAAATGAACGTACTTCGACGTGCCCGGATGGGGTGGGGGAGGGGGCGACGTATGAGAAGATGATACGAAAGCGAGAGACTGAGAAAGGACGACCTGTGGGAAGACCGACAGCCTGACACCTCTGGGCGCCAGGATTCAAATTCCGTTTAATCCATTTGAAATTTGTGGAGGGTTTAGTGGGTTCGGGGAAGTTTTTCCGAATTTCTCCTGTTTCCCTCACCCTCATTTTACCAATACTCGATACTTTGTTTTATATTGTTTATCATTACCCGTCTAACAAAACCAGTCTGCTGAAAAGGCTAGGAACTCGGGGAATATTTCTGGGTTTCTTATGGCCGTTTTTACAATTGTGATATATACCACAGAATAACGTTCTTCTGAGTACAGCGCTCCTTCGTGCTTCCTACAATCACGGGCTATCTCCTCCAGATGGTATAACTACTGGAATTTCGTAACCCACCACTGGGCCTTGGGTTAGGCCCGCGCTTATCCCAGGTCGAAGTTTGCAAATGGCGGTAGTGGTCAGCAGTGGTTTACAGCTGATCTGTTGGAGCAGAGCCGATCGGACTTCCATGGCGCAAAACTTTCATTCGAAATCTGTCAGAAATTTAATTTTTCTAATTTAAAGTGGTCGTTAATGCAATTAACAAGATTTGTTGTTAACTTTCGTTTTACAAGAACAATTCCAAACTATTAGTCTCATTAGTTTCTTTATTTTAACTTTTCTATAACTTAGTTAATTGGTAGGTGTGTAATAAATATTTAATATTCTCAATTTATTTTCCGTCGGCTAGTTTAGATTATATTTATTTCGGTGCAAAGGAGTGAACTGGTAATAAAAATGCAGGTTTTGTAGAGAAGAAACAGCAGGAGATTGCAGTCACAAGTGCCAGAGCTGAGGAAGTAGATACCTTTTTTAGAATCAGATGTCAAGCATTGTTCAATATCTGACAAAATCACACATGTCACACCATCAGCCAGTGCAAACATTTTTTCCACGTTCACTGATGTTTTTCCTGCTGAACAGAGAAATATCTGAAGAAGAGAATTGCACTTACATGTTACTTCACAAGTGTGTTTGGGAACATTTACTAAAAGGATGTGTGTGAGTGCTGTCTGGATCCTCAAATCTCCTATGCATTGAAATAAAACAATCAATGTCATTTGCTTATCAGTTAGTGAGCAAGTGTAATAATTGTGAACAACTGTTAAATAAAGTTTCAACTAGCACTCGTGTTCCTGTAACATAATCTTGTACTGGGCCACCATCTAAAGTGAATAGGAAAATTGTGGATGCTTCTTTGCAAAAAGGTAGGGGCCATTCAGCAATAGAGCAGTTTCAATGGTAATTGTTTTACCATCAATGAATGTTTCAACTTACAATTCTCAAATTCTCGCTGTTATTAAAAAGAATGCAAAAATGAAAGAGAAAATTTTGAGGCTTTCATATGCAGCCGTACATGAAGCTTACACAGATGTACTATATTCAGTTAGTGAAGTTATAAATTGATCAGTATTGTACGATGGAACATGGTATAAACGAGGCAATACATCTCATTATGGAATGGGAATTGTTATCGATACCTTGACTGGTCTTGTTACTGATTTTCATGTTTTGTCAAAATACTGTGGCACGTGTGAAAACAACAACAGCAAATTAGGAGAAAAAAGCTGTGAATATAAAAAAATAGAAAGAAATTCATGATTTAAGTGGTTAGTGTCATAATAATTTTAATTGATCTTCAAATGCAATGGAGGTAGCTGCAAATGAGATATTGAGGAAGAGGGTCCTCTCATAATTTTTGATATACAACAATACTGTCGGATGATAATGCAAAAACTTTCAATCACCTTCTGAAACTAAACGTCTATAGAGACAACTTTATTATTAGAAAAGAAGAAAACATGTGATGTAAAGATTTAAAATAGGTTTAAAAAAATAAACCAAAAATGAAAAGTGAAGGGTGTTACACTAGGTAAAAAAACAAGGCAATTTTAATTTTGCATAGTCTTGTTTGGATAGTAATTTTGCATAGTCAAGTCAGTAAAAGAAGAAAAGAAAAAAATATGTTGAAGGTGCAATGTATGCTTCTGGGCAATTTTAAAGAAAAAAATTATTAATAAACTGTGTATGCACAATCTTAAATTTGCATTTTCACTTTCCCTGTAATTCATTTTCCTTACATTCTCCCATATTTAAAATGCTCCAACTTTCTCAATTTTTAATCAATTAAAGTAATAATTTAGGAACCTGTTAAGAGATTGTAGATTAATATAATTATAGTAGCATTTTTGTCGAAAGCCATTACTTTTAGAATTAAAAATTATTTGGTTACTTTTAATTTATTTTCAAGTGATAGGCAATACCACAAGTTAATTTTTTTTCTCAGTTACTAATAAACATATATTGAAAATAAAACATATGATTATTTAAATATGAATAATAAACAGTTAATTAAAATATCAGTAAGATAGATTTTTTTGCTAATTGGGCTATTTTAATGTAAATAACTTGTCTCGAGGGAGCACAAGGCTCAAAGCGACACCAGTGGCGCAAGCTCAAGCTCTCCGATCGCTCGAGTGTCTTCGTTTACGTTCATGGTTCCGCAATTTGCACTCCCGAGACACAAGTCTGCGTGCTCTGCTGAAATATTATCCACGAAACGTCGATAATACCCAGAATGCATTGCAATTTCGTGCTTCAGTACTGCCAACTATTGCTACCGTGTTCCATGCGAGGGATACTTCTGCATTGGTGTAACTGCGTTTATAGAATGCATGAGATGCTTATACCAAAAGGATAACTTCACTCCACGGATACGGAGACCACGGCCCTTAGTGTATGTGCGAGTAGTTACGAGTCTGTGACTGGAGCTCGAAACGACGTAATGTTCTAGGTTGGAGCCCTGAAGGAGTGAAGTTTCGTCTATACATAATTTTTTGAAATGTCGGTGGAGGAGTATAGTTGAGAATTCTGAGGCAGCAACTGTTCTGATCTTCTCGGATTGTTTCTTCCCATTAATGCCTGGCAAATACTCATCATTACCATTGAACAAAGCGCTACGGACTTCACAATGAATGATAATCAAGCGCAACTACGCTTCATTTCCCATCCTGGTTGATCTCCATCCTCTGCGCTGGGTTTGGGCTATATTGTCTTGGACCAGGTACCACGATAGAGAGTTACGATACCAAATGTAACTACGATATGTTCCACATATAAAAGAAACCAGTATGAAGAAAAATGTCGATTATGAATGATGAGAAGAAAAAGCCGAAAAACAATAAACTGCGAAAGAGGCGTGTCATCTAAAACAATAGAATATTTCACCATGTGGCCAGAGCTGTGTTTTAAAGGTAATAAAGGATAAGACACTAAAGCGAAGTGATTTTATTTCAAATTCAGTTCAGTAGAGAGAAAGAGAGAGAGAGAAAGAGAGAGAGAAAAAGAAAGAGAGAGAGAAGCATTCATAACCCGTACGTATCCCATCAGTTTCCTCTTACTATTCTCTTCCTCAGGCCCGCTTCGATGCCCATTGCCTATCCATAGAGTAAAGATGTATCCTCAGTCTATGGCCTATCTCTCCTTTCCTGCTATCACCCTTCCCTGCCCTTCTGTCCGCAATCCTTTCCCTATAAGTGTAGATGGGATTAGGGGTTTTTACCTGCCCCTTTCCAGAACACACATCTTTGGAACGACGTAGCAAAGAAAATAGAACGAACATAAAATATGGTGGCTGACAGCAACAAAAATTTGTGGGTCTCAAACACACGTGAATCTTTTCTTTATTTTTCGTCGCATGAGAGCTGGGTCATAAGAAGTGACGTACCTATTAAGAGAATTTAGTCGTAACTTCAGGTATGAAAAATTGCTGTTTAACAGAATCAGGTATTTGCATTTTTCAGTCCAAATCGAAACTATTTTATTGTTTTTATACTTTTCCCGAGTACTGCGTATCTACTGGATCTATAGAAATTTTTCACGTGCCCGGCAGCTCAATAGTTTTCTTTCAATTTCTAATCGCATATGATATTAGCAATTACATATCTGCGAGTGAATTGAATTTGTTTAATTCGAAAATAAAATATTTAAAATGCAAATACGGTTGCACTTTCAAGAATGACATTAGGCTTATTCACTTTATTTGAGAAAGGACGTCATTTCTGCATCATACCTACACACTTGTAATGTATTGTTATCAGAAATTTAAGTATTTTCATAGTTGTAAATTTGGAATAATTTAAAATAAATTTTGTAGTTATTAAAAACGTCATTCCGATGTGCAGGGTATGTTGTTGTACCCTTGCAAATTTATTTTTGTGACCTTTTGAGCTACGAAATAGTAGACCTATGTGTGTTCATTTATGTTTATCTCTTTTTTTCTTAGAAATGAAGATAACATCATTCGAGACAATTCTATTCTTCAGGAACCGAATCTATATAAAATTCCTTTTGATATATTTACTGTGATGTAATATCGTGATTTGGGATCTTCTGGGAAGAAATTTGAGTTCTATGAAATTCAGCTGCTTATGTTTTATTGTTGGTGTGTAGGTAAAACGCTCACATTACCCTAATGTGCAAACCGATTCATAAAAGACTGGGTGGAATACACCTTCATTGGATGAATTTTCTTGTCGGAACAGCACTAGTCATTAATCACGTTTTTGAAATGGCGGTTTGATGCCAATGAACGGATATATGAACAATTGAGCGAATGAAACTATTTAATAAGGTATAACGGAACCATTTATTCTTATTAATTTTATAAACGTTGACTTACACAATATTTCCTGAAAATTAGAAAGATATCTATGTATTTCCTTATGAATTGTCACTGAAACCAATTTTTAAATGTGTTTTCCAATGTATAAATCAATTTGAAAAAACTTTCTCGTACCAGTTACTTCCTCTTTCGGTTTTTTGTTTCTTCCCCACCACCCTAACGTCTGCATACGCTCCTGAAAGGGTTTCCTCCAAGATTATCACCGGTCAGATGAGAAAGTCAATTAAAAGAAGGGGCAGATCGTTCAAGTACTGAAAAAACTGCTCAAAAATTATCTCAAACATGTCGGTCAAGTAGTGAATCATGAAAAAATTATTTAGAGACACTATAGAAAATTGATCATATAGAGAACATCAAGCAAGTCAATCAACAAGGTTCTTGAGCAAGTCGATCTCAAGGCTTTTCAAGCAAGTCGATCGTATGAACAAAATTATGGAAAATTAATTGGATATTTCAAAGTTCACACCAGTTTTATTTCAGAGATCTAACGAATCTCAAAAACCTAGAAAATAATATAGGATATTATGCTGAGATCAGATGAAGAATCACATTAAGTCGAGATTAAGAGGAAAATATCAAGAAAATCGAAAGAGACAGGATCATTGTTAGATCTCCGCGCAAGTCGATCAAGTGGGGATCTCCGCGCGAGTCGATCAAGTGGGGGATCTCTGCGCAAGTCGATCAGGCGGTTAATAGCCGAGCAATTAAATCATGTGAATGATTTTGTGTTAATCTATCAGGTGATCTTTTCTAAGATCGATCAGCTTGATGATTTCCAAGCTAATCGATGAATCAAGGTTTTTGTTATTCTCAATGCTGCCATGAAGGTGGTGGTGGGGAGAGCCTGTGAGACGCAGTGCCCTGAGGCAATGCAGTTTGCTTCCGCGTCGCAGCGAGCGAGAGCCTTAGAGGGGATCAGGTATTTCGGAGGCTAAGAGTAAATTCACCGCCCGAGAAAATTGGGAAGACACGACCTATTGAAAAAACTGTTTCTCTGTGACCGTCAGTGCTGTGGAAATAAGGTACGAAACAGAAAATCGTATTTCCAAGTGTTTCTTGCATAAATTTGTGTAGAAAAAGAATTATTACGATCGTCCCTACGACTTCACCTGAGAAATTTTCAACATACTTTTGATAAGTGTTTCAACGTGTCACGTTATTTGAGAATACATGCGTCGTAGAGAGAATACATACATAAAATATACATAATAACATGATATGACATTTTCATTGAGCGTCGTAGAAAAGCCTTAGAGTTTAAATATTATTCAAAAAATCTTAACCTAGATTCGTGGAAAAATAATTGAAACCCACAAACATAAATTGCTTTCTCAATTGGCCCACAGAAAGCCAAGTCGTTATATTATAATTGAAGACATTGGGGCGATAAGATTCTATGCCTAATTTCTAAAGAACTTGAGATATGTGTTTTTCTATGTCCCATAGGTGTATCTACATGTTGGGTTTGTATTGTAAAGATTCGCCGCAATATGGCAGTGTAATTCATAAATTAATGTTCTTTATCCTAATGTGTAGAATGCAATGTGTAAACCTTTACTTTCCTTTATCTCGAAACTCACGATTGTGGAATAGCATGTTCTTGCTCCAAGGTCTTTAATTATTGCGTCGGGAGACCTTACCAGCAGAAAATGCCATAACTCCGAGTGCTGAACGCTCAGTACGACTCGATGGAGGAGCAGAAAAGCGTAATGGCGAGAGGCGAGAAACTGCGTCGGCGGGGAAGGGGCGTCAACCGGATGGGCGCGCTGTTGAGCCGAGGCCTCGAGTTCGAAGCCGTGGCCGCGCGGCGGTCAGCTCTCACTCCCGGGAGGGAGTTAATGTGGAGGCCAGGGCCGTCAGACGAACGAGCACGCAATATCGGCTTACCCAGTGTTGTCGATGCCACGAGCAATGTCCGTGGCACGAGTGCCACGACGAAATCGCCCATCCACATAGTTCATTACTCCTCCACCAGAGACAATGCCATCACTATTGTAAAACGGCGTGGTTACTAATAATAGTTCCCCTTCCTGACGCTAGTTGCGCAGAGAAGCTCGTGGCGTGCTACGGTGCCATTACGCGTGCCACAGCCACCAGTAGAAGACCTTGACACCACTGGGCGTATCGAAATCATTCGTGTCACAGGCGGGAAGCAAGAGTGAGGAAACTTCGTACGAATGCGACGAGTTGGGCGAAACACACGAGTTGGTATATTATACAGAGACGTTCATTAAAATCTACAAACTTTTAATGGAAATTGACATGTAACTGAAACTGCAATTCAACAAGCTTTGATCATTACACCAAGGAAACATTAACGTACATTTATACTTAGAGAGTGCAGTGTATGAGAACTATTAACAATAACTACAAATAATTCAAATGAATATTTTAAGAAAATAAATATAAATCAAAATATATACTATATCAAGATATCATACAACGATTTCAGAAAAACACTGACACTATTATTGAAAATAACCATTAAAAAAATACAATGTGAATATCTTTCGAGTGAAAATGCACGTGATAGAAACACTTTAAAAATTATAGTTTAATAATGGAATGTAACACTATTTCTGGATTTGGATTTGTTATAACCTAGATTTAAATAATGAAGCTTACTATTTAGAAGTGTGACCAATTTCTCCCGATCTTCTCCGACAAAATTGTTGTAATGTCCTTGGAAGATTTCGTTTTGCCTTTTAACACTACCATTTTTGTTAATAAATACTTTCTGCATATTACACAAATCGCATCACCTCCATCCTTACTGCACAAGAAAACAAGAGCCCACTCGGACTGAAACTGTCTACTGAAAAATCGAAGCGCGGACTTTCCTTCGCCGCGGGCACTGCGTGCCCTAGCAGAGCGCAAGCGTGCTTCGAGCACGCACGTGCTCCGTTAGACAGCCCTGGCAGTGAGGAGACGTGACGGGGGCTCCTAGCCGCTCGAACCTCAGTTCGGGTGGCCCCCAGTTGGGCTCTTGGATTCGATGTGGCAGTGCCTCGATACTCTGGGAAGAGAGTAGGGACTTGTTCCTAGCGCAGGCGAGTGGCGCATTGATTCGACTTGGGTACTAAGGTCCGATTAAATTAAGAAGGTGATTGACATTTGTGAGTGGAGGGGAGCGACGTTGCCAGGTCGCAAGCCACTGAGCACGTGTTACCGGGACACGAAAACAAACACTTCAAAAAATACGTGTAAAAGTTAAAAAAATACGACAAAAGCCTAACCTCAACGCAACTCATCACAACACAGTACACATTGCGCGCGCAGCACAGGTAGAAACGCGGGCGGCGCGGCGGCAGGGAAGTCGCTGTGCAATGCTCAAATGTTCCCCGTGTTCGGCAGTGGCAACTGAGCGACCTGACACGTCACGTTTTGTCTCTCTGGTTGGCAGCTGCCATGGAAACGGGAGAGGCGTCCTGACGTCACACAGAACTGTCAATCACCTTCTTAATTTAATCGGACTTTAGTCTGGAAAGCTAGGAGCACTGAGCCGGCAGGGCGGCCCCAACCCAGGCATTGAATGGGGAGGTTGCCGTATGGGCTAACTGCGTTTCGGCGGGATCCGGACACCAGCCTGGCGGGGTACTTGTGTGTCGATGGGGCGTTAGGTTAAGAGCAAAAGCTCTGGGAACTTGTGCCCCCTTGTAGGACAAGTGTGGAATAGTAGCGCCTTCCCAACAGCCATAACATCTACAAAACCATCATTAGGCCACTCGTCCTTTACGCCTCTCCAGTTTGGATCTCTGCCCAAAAACAAATCTTAACTAGCTTCAAATAGTCCAGAACCATTTTCTTAGAACTATCACAAATGCTCCTTGGTTTGTCACAAACTCACAGCTTCACGAAGAATTCCAAATTGACTCCATACAACACCATATGACATACCTCTCCACCCAGTTCTATCACTCCATACCTCAAATTCCACACCTAATCAACTCCAGACTCCGGAAAACTTCTTCTCACAGAACCAGAATCAAAAATAGATATCCCTACCAGGCATTCCTAGTCAAATTTTCGGAAATACATTGTTTTTAGAGGTATCTGGAAAATACTTCCTTACCCAAATTAGTTTATATTATAAATTTAAGTAAATTAGAATGTAAGCTTTCACTATACATGTAAAGTGTTTTACGTACTGATCTGTATAGTCTCTGAAAAAATCAATAAAAAGAGAAGTAGCTCACGCAGGAGGTGCTCCCGGAAGGCGCGCGGCGTGGGCGAGGCGAGCGCGCCGGCGAAGGCGGATGAGCTCACGGGGAGGAAGTGGAGGGTTTTTTGTGTTCCGAACAAAGTAAATTTACAATCTATTTTAAACTGTTAGTGGGACATATCTGTCCCATTGAACCCTACGGATATGATGGAACATAATACTGAGAAGGAAATGAATTTTTTCTCGAGTTTCAATTATAAAGCAACACCATAGGAAGGGAGAGGAAACTGTTAATGACAATGGGAAAATATTAATAAACCTTTGTAAGGAGCATGCGCTATATGTATGGAATGCCATTTTCAGTCATAAAAACATCCACAAATATACCAGAAAAGATCCAGCAAGAAATATTCAATCAGTAATCGTTTTAGTTGTGGTAAAGAACGAAAGGAGAGTAAAACCGAATGATGTGAGAGTATAGAGAGTATACCGCAAACCTGAGTGTGGAACAGATCATCATATGGTAGTGAGCAAACATGTATTTCCTTTTACTATTGATCTATTGAAAAAGATGCTGATATTTTAATTGAAAAAAATGACAAATTTTAAAACAGACGTTTTAAAACAATACAGCGTTGAAATGCTTTACCAAAACAGAATTAGCCTCACACTAGGAAACTCCGAAGATAAAAGTCCCGAATTTATCATCATTATTATCACCTAAAAGATGTTTTTGAAGCATGGAGTGGAACAAGAAAAAAAAGAAGCTCGTTGAGAAATTCAGTGAAAATTTAGAAAGCTTGATTAAGGAAAAGAAAACATTGTATCTGTCGTGGATTTCAAATAGGAATGCCCAAACACGAAAGGAACATGTAAAAAAGAAAAGAAGTTAAAGAATGAGTAAAAATTGAAAAAAATGAACACTGGGAGAGATTGTTTAGGGATATAGATAGTACAGTGGGATATGATAGGTCAACCCAAGCATGGAAAACGATTAAAAATATAAGAAAAAAATGTTACAAAAGTAAAGTACAAATAATAACTTCTACAAAATGGATTGATTACTATGAAAAATTATTACAAGAAAGTAGAGTTGAATACCAAAACAATTTGGAATGCACACATTGGCAAGCGTGGGAACCTGTATCAGTTGATTTGATGTAAAAAGAGCTTTGGCGAAGCTAAAAACAATAAAGCTCCAGGACCAGGTAACCTTAGAATGGAACTTTTAAAATATGGAGGTTATAATATAACTCAAAAATCTCATACTTCAAAAATCTTTTTAACAATATTGAAGTTAGTGGCGATATTCCTCAGGAATGGAACATGTCATACATCAGCTCCATACACAAGAAAGGTAACAAAACCCTTTGTGAAAACTACAGAGGAATTAGTGTCATCCCATCAATAGCTAGACTATTCGCTAGTATTCTAAAGGAAAAAATACATAAGGGAATAACATTCAGTGAAGAACAAAGCGGTTTTAGAAGTGGGAGGTCATGTTTAGATAACATCCATTGCTTACGCCAAATAATAGAGAAAAATGGAATATACAATATAGACACACACACATGACATTTATTGACCTGGAAAAGGCCTAGGACAGTGTTCCTAGATGTAAAATATGGTCAACAATGAGAAGACTGAATGTTCCAGAAAAATGAATTAATTTGGTTAAAAATGTGCCAGAATATATATATATATATATATATATGGAACAAGTTTTGGAAACTTGGTATAAGAAATGTTCTCAAATGGGAGTTCTCATAAATGATAGGTGCTATCTCTACTTTTTGCAGATGATCAGGTCATTATGGCATCAGATCGGGAAGTTATGGAGTTTATGCTTAGGAAATTAAAAGAAGAATACGAAAAGTGGGGACTTAAAATTAACTTTAAAAAGACCGAATATTTATGCATTGGAGGAGATACCTCTAATATAAAAATTGCTGATGACGAAATAACTAACTGTTCAAAATTTAAATTTCTGGGGACTACTGACGATGGGAAAGTTGATGAAGACTCGCAAAGGGCAGAAATGCAATCAAAGCTCTACATGGCCTTATGTGGAATAATGTGTTACGACAAGACACAAAGAAAAGAATATTCCACAGTGTAGTGGAAAATTTTATACTATATGGAGCAGAAATGTGGCCTTTACCAAAACACCGTAGAGACAGAATACGGTCTGTAGAGCTCGACTTTTTGAGAAGATCTTTGCAGATAAGAAGGCTGGACCAGATAACGAAGTGGTATGGGAAAGAGCTGGGGTTCAAACAATCATAACCAGAAGACTAGAAAATAAAGCTCTTCAATGGTACGAACATGCCCAGAGGATGCAAAATGAGAGATGGCCAAATCAAATTTTAAACTGGATACCTGAAAGAAGGCATAGAACAGGCAGACCTGTTTTGACTTGGAAGGCGTATATAGAGGAAGTAATGGATGACAAAGGACTAGAAGGTCAATGGAAGAACCGAAAAATATGGAAATCGAAAACGGCAAACTCCGAGGGGTAGAAACCGTCGAAGAAGAAGAAGAACATCACAATAATAAACTAGTGGTGCTTCCAACGCACATACTTTCTCGCACTGCTTCTATACGATCCTGAATGCTACTCCACTACTTCATAAACCAGAAAAAGTGTTTTCTACCTGCAAACTTTTTCCGTTTCGAGACCCGAAATCCAATCCTCAAAGTTAACGAACCGGCACATATACCACTATGCCAAACTAGCACCGTACGCGTCGAACAGAGCCATAAAAAGAATCGAACCGAGCTATAAAATGGTAAATGTATGATAAACAAACAATTGATACGATGGTAAAATACAATTTCCAAATCCAAGAAGAGACGTGAAAAAATTGTTGAAAGTTAAAAACTCTAAAAAATATAAACAGGCACTCCAGTACAGTTTTCGTAATTATCAATGTTTGTGATTCAAATGGCTTCACATGGTTTTCAATAAAGTTTTTAGAATTTTCAATTATTTCCTGTGACAATAGACAATTTTGATAAATAAAATACCCCGACCAGGACTCGAACCGGCGCAGCTTCCCTCCGAAAAGCTGTGCCAATGCTCGCTGATTAACGACTGCGACCACAATAGCTCCCTGCATGATGTTTACACTTGTATAATAGTAAAAGAGTATTGTGGTTTCACTTCTAGCATTAGGAAGCCAAAAAATCCAGAGAAAGTGACACAAAATGCCCTTTGGGTGCCCAAAGAAGGTATCTTGGAAGATTATCATTCATAACAGAAAAACTGCTTCAAACTATAGAGATTAAAAAACTACGTTCTGCCATAAAGTCTGTGCCATTCTATAGCAC
This sequence comes from Acheta domesticus, assembly GCA_031308135.1. Lineage (NCBI taxonomy): Eukaryota > Metazoa > Arthropoda > Insecta > Orthoptera > Gryllidae > Acheta > Acheta domesticus. The sequence goes on along the minus strand of JAHLJT010009419.1, from coordinate 113,482,171 downwards.
CTCTAGTTTCCTAAATTTAGCAACACGTTTTATCCACTTTTTTCTCAACAGACTCCAACTATAAGAGTTATTCTGGCGAAAATCAACCGTTTTCCAGTGCACGATTAGTATTCGTAAGGCGAGAAAGTAAAAAGCAAATTAATAACGATTTTGGAAGTATTAGGGATATCTAACTTGTTCTTATGCGTAATTATTATATTTTATTTACATTTAATGATGATATATTCCTTTTGTATTGAAATCGGTTTATGCAAATGCACCGAACGACTAACAATTGATTTGATGGTATGTACGCTTTACAATTCCAAGAAATGTGGAAAATTGTTAAAAAGGTGAAAATTGGAAAATTACATACAGACACTTCCAGTTCATTTTTCGTAATTATCAATATTTGTGATTCGAATGGCTTCACATGATTTTTAATCATTTTCTGGAATTCTCAATTATTTCCTGTAACAGAGAATTTTGATAAATAATATTTCCCGACCAGGACTCGAACTAGCGAAGCTTCCTTCGGAAGTGCTGGGCCGATGCAGCCAATTAACGATCACGGCTACCTTCCCTCTTTCTTTATATAGGGTCTTTCATTTATATAATAGTAATAGTGTATGGTGGTTTCATTTCTAGCATTAGGAAGCCAAAAAATCCAGAGAATGTGAAACAAAATGTTTTTTGGGCACCCAAAGAAGGTATCTCGGAAGATTATCATTTATAACAGAAAAACTGGTTCAAACTATAGAGATTAGAAAACTAAGTTCTGCGAGAAAGTCTGTGCCATTCTATAGCACCACTAGTTTATGTATTTATTTACCGCCCCTTATTACACACGTGGCGAAAATTTAAAGAAAAAAATTTGGAGCGTTTTTTGAGAAATTGTTTTTTGTAAATTTGAAGCAAAGATTACGCAAAAACTACTCGTTTTTTCAGAAAATTCTACGTAAGCTTTTTTAAAGAACTAGTTTAGTACAAGACACTTTGTCTGAGGGTCAATCCATTTTAAGTGGTCCAGCACTGGTCGCTCGACCATCTCGAAAATATTTCATATTTTGTGCATAAATTTCCTTACGTTTCGGCTGTTCAAAACTCTCTTTAACTTTTTTTTACTGTACCTGGCATACAAATGGCGGCCATTTTTGTTTCACGCCATGCGCCATTTTTCCCGTTCATAGACATTTACTCTTTCCTAAATTGCTCAGCTCTCGGTTGCTCTAGCATTCTAGAATAAAAAGCATTCAATTCAGTATACTCTGGTCTGCAAATCGAAATATTATTTACCTATTTTCTATGTTTTTTATGTTGAAAATATTTGCAACCAAATTCATGGAACGCGAATGAACAAAATTCGATTTTCAGAGAGTAATTTTTCAAAGAAGAAATAGAATCTAAGCCTTAATTTTTTCTGTGCTTTTACACACAACAGTATAGTAACGTTTTGTAAAATATCATTGGTATATAACGTACCCCTTCAAAATTACATCCTCTTGAAAATTGGAATTTTGGATTTTTTCCCAACTTTGAACTGTAAAATCTCTGTTGGGGGACCAGATGAAAATCTAAAATTGCACACATGCTAGACCGCTATTATACCAAACTTCAGTAAAAATTACAACTTTTAGATTTAACTCGAAGTATTTTTAAAAAAATTGAAAACTTACGAAAAAAAGGCTTCATTTCCCCATTGAGGATACTTTGTGCCATTTATTTTGAAGCTATTTTGAACTAAAATCTACATTGATTTAAAATAATTAATTATACTTAATAATTAATACACATAAAAGTGGCCTAATATATAATTTTCAATATTACGTATACTTTACTCTAAAACAAACTTACAATTTGACATCTACGTCCATAATTGAAAGTAAGGTTATATTGATTTTGAAAGCTGAACCGTTTAAAACAAAAATTATTTATAAAATATAACAAATAAATAAATTCAGCGTTTTGTTTGTTTTTTGCGTTTAAATTTGCCATTCTGCTTACTATTTCTGAATGGTTCTGCAAAATAGCGTTCAGAAATAGTAAGCAGAATGGCAAATTTAAACGCAAAAACATAGTTTGTGTTGTAGTTTTAAAATATTTTTATGCAATTTTCAAAAAACCAAGTATTTCCGAGAAGTAGGACTAAGACCATATTTTTTTATCGTCCCTCATTACATAAGTGAAGAAATTTTAAAGAAAAAAATTTGGAGCGATTTTTGAGAAATTGTTTTTGTAAATTTGAAGCGCCATTTACGCTAAAGTTATTCGTTTTTCCAAAAAATGGTACATGACCATATTTAAAGTGCTAATTTTGTAAAACCGACTTTGAGGCAAAAATATATATCTTCAATCTTGCAGTTATAAAATAGTTTTTTGCAGTTTTCGAAAAATTGGGGATGTCAACGAAAATGATACCTACACCATTCCCTTAAACGTTCTTTGCACTATTCAACAACAAAATTTAGTCCAAAAATTAGGAGCTATTTTCTTTTAACTTTGGAAATCTCAAAACGGGCTTCATGTAAAGTACCCCCAAATATTAAAATATCAGTTTCAAATTCTAGGAGCCTTGAGACGAGTAAAAACGATTGGGGAATATCAATTTTGATGAAAATCAGCTGAACGGTTTAGGCGCTAGCGTTGACCACAGACGGACGGACAGACGGACGAACGTTTTGCCGTCAATCGATTTTACAGTATCAAGAAGCAACAAAACATGGATTTTGACTACACCACGAAGTAGAGGATTTTTCCCCTAAATTTAGCAATAGGTTTTATCGATTTTTTTCTCACCAGACTGCAGCTATAAGAGATTTTCTAGCTAAAATTAGCCGTTTTCCAGCGCACGATTACATAACTTTCTCTTCTTACGATGTATTCGTAAGGCGAGAAAATAAAAAAGTAATAATAATTACATTTATTTTTAAAAAAAATGGAAATGGAGGAACAATGCAATGGGTTGCATTGCATTCTTGGCGCATGGCGTCTGTTCATTTCTCCCTTTGCTACAGTCCTACTACTGCCTTGAAACCACAAAAATACGCATCATTGTAAATATGGAAAAATTTCAAATTAATTTAGGATGTAATAACATGAATTAAATAATGTAAAAGAATCAGTAAATACGTTCACATATAGAGCAAGTTTCAGACTTCAATTTTTTGGGATACAAAATGTCAAAATGTCATACAGAGCGGAAATAGACGATACAAAGGAAAATTGACGAACGGAACAATCCTGAGAACCCTGAAAAACATCAGAAGGGAAACTGTGAATAAATTCTACAAGGCATTAAGTGTCCCAACATGTTCATATGGAAATGAAAACTGGACAATGACCAAAAAAAGTTAACACAAGACTACAAAGTGCTGAAATGATATTCTTTGAGATCAATAGCTGATTGTAAGCTGATGGACAAGAAAGGGAATTTGGAAGTTCGTAAAGAACTTGGAGTACGTAATCTTCAAGAGAAAATGAACTATTACCGAAATTCCTGGACATCGCAAATTGAAAGGATGCAAGACAACCGCCTGCCGAAAAGAATTCTACATTACCGCCCATAGGGACTAAGAAATCCTGGCCGCCCGAAGAAGAGATGGGGTGACCAGATGGGAATTGAGGCATAACAGGCAGTGCCTATATACTGGAAGGAGAAGAAGTAAATTAATATTGAAGTACGTTAATATTGGTAGTTGACAATGACAATGGCAAAGACAATTTGTGGGTGAAAGTATCTCAGTGGTACATTTTAACCGTCTTCTTACTTCCAGAATAAAGGCCTTTTTATTACTTTTTGTTAGGAGTAAAAATTGAGGAATACTTGTGACACTGTATATATTGTGACTAATATGAAAATATAGAGGTGAGTCACGTAACTTTAGCACCTTCTGTAACTTTTGAACGGTTGAATTTCTTGCAATGCAGTTTTCACAGAAGTGCATTAGGGAAAGGGGCTAATTGATACATGCATTCATTTCTACTTGATCACTTGTATTTTACGAGATATTTGAGGTAACTTTGTTTTTTCAAATGGAACTATACATATTTTTTTCATCTATCATGACCGTCTATCATGACCGTAAAAATCCATGTACATATTGTCGTATGTTAGATAAGAATTTTGTTTCAGTCATTTTGATTTTTGCGACTGGGGTTTAACGGACTTTTTGAATAAGGTCACCCAGCGCTCCGCCAGCAACCCGCGCCCGGGGAAGGGAAGGGAAGGCATCTTATTTGAAGATACGAAACAAATTCCAAATATTCACAAAACCATTGCAGTTTTTTCCTGAACGGTGCTTTCCATCCTTCCGCATTTTCAGATTTTGTCTTTCTTTGATTGAAGGAATTGAAGGATGGAAAATAATGATTTGTCATAAGTATGTATTGTAATAAAATGTTTATAACTTCAACTCAATTTAATGGGGTTTCACATTTTAGGATACGTATTAATGGAATCTTGAAACAAAGCACAATAAGAATAAATAATTAAGACTGTAAGGTCATTTCATATTAAATCAACTCAGTCATTTTACATCACCATCTCAGATTCAGATAAAATTTGACACATAAGTAGTATGAATGAAGAATAAGAAAACTACAAATTTTGAGTAAAATATTTCCACCCGTTTGTGAAATACAGCCATGTAAAAGTTTACAAAATTGGGTTCCCGAAAATTTTTCAATTGATGTAGAACCTCTACAAATTAAGATAGAGGGATGAAACAGGTGTAATTTTGCAGCTTTCTTTATGGCCTTTTGCAATTCAATAGGGGTTGGGTTCAAAACATTTTTTATGTTTGAATTTAAAATTTTGATTTTGAGTTTTTTCAAAATGTTCATCTTCAAAAAATTTGAAAACATTCTAAAATAATCCGTATGTGTTTCCAAACACATGGTGCAAGTTAAAACATGGGACTGCAAAGGGTTCATAAGGTAATCTTTACTTAAAATGCACAATATTTATTTACTCTAGATTTTACTTATTTAAAATGCATTTTATTTCAAATTATAAGACCTAATATAAACACGTTATTTATTTAATGTTTTTTGTTGGCGAGTGTGTTGTGTTTTATTATTATTATTATTATTATTATTATTATTATTACTATTATTATTGTTCCTCCATATCACGACTACAGATGTTATGAGTCGCCTCAGTATAAAATCTATCCTAGGTTGCAACCAGCTACTTAAAGAGCAGATCTAGGGACTGTCAGTGCCTCTACAATACTTTGTGCAATATGTGAGCAGTGCCAAATAAAGCAATTTCTTGCACTTCCCAGTCCTTTGAATGACCTGGAAGTTTAGCCAAGTTCTTACACAAATTTTGCGGAACAAATCCCAGAGCTCCGATAACTATCGGGACGACCTGTGTTTTTACGCCCCACATTTGGCTGATCTCAATTTAAACTGTTGTATTTAAGAGGTTTCTCTGCCTCCTTGGTTACAACATTTTGATTGCAAGGCACTGCAACATCTACAAGAAGAACGTTTTTTTCTCAAAATCTCGGATAACAATGTACGGTTTGTTTGCTGCTATCGTGTGATCCGTTTGAATTTGTTGGTCGTACAGTATTGTACAGACTCCAACCGATGTCACCGGTGGGTCTTCGTATCACTTGGGGCATGTGTTTGGAACTTCCTGTCGTGTCTTCGGTCTTTGCTAGAATTGGACAAGCTGAGACAATATGATCAATAGTTTCTACTTGCTCCTAGCAAATGCGGCATTTGTAATCGTGGAAAATTTTGAGAACCGCTTTATCATAATGTCGTGTTCTCAACGCCTGGTCTTGAGCAGCTACTAGAACTCCTTCCGATTCTGGCTTCACTCTTCCCACATAAGTGATATGTGGGAAGCTTCATTCTTCCCATACAAGTCCCACTTAAGCCACATAAATGATTTATTTTTATTAATCTGCAGCTTGTCCATTCTTTTTAGATATTGTCCATGGACGGGCTTGTCCCTCACAAGTTCTTTAACATTTTTTGTGTCTCACATTTCATGTTTAGTAGTATTAGAAGTCTGTGTTATTTGACGTGCCTTGCCTAGTTTTCTTCGCAAGGGTTTTTGCTACCCTAACAATGCCTCTGTTTCCTATTCTTCGGTCAGATTTCATGACCTGCCTCATTAGAGGATCTTCTTGATGACTGACTACATACTGTCCCATTCCAACTATTGCATTGTGCCAAGAGGCCTCAATTTGTCTGAGGCCTCTTCCTCCTTCCTTATGTGACACATAACGTCTATATACATCAGCTCGAGGGTGGGCGACATGATGCATTGTTAACAGTTTTCTGTTTTTTCGATCCATGATGCGAATTTCTTGCTCAGTCCAGTCCACTAGTCCGAAACTATATACTATATACCTATTGCTGATATTTTATTCTTAGAATTCAGAGTGGACTGCAGCACCAGTCTCACTCTTCTGTAATACTCCCTGCAAATTCTCTCTGTCATTGTGTCGTTTGAGATGGTCTCACATTCTTCAATTCCCAGATATTTGTAAGTTTTACCTGGATCAAGACCTTGAATCACAGTGTGCGTATCAATTTCAATGTTCTCAGACGTAAGTTTGCCTCTTTTTAAATTGATTTTTGCACACTTGTCAAGACCAAACTTCATGTAGATGTCAGTGCTAAAGTCATTCACGACAGCCAGCATTTGGGAGAGAATCGCTTCATTCTTAGAAAACACTTTAAGATCATCCATGTAACAAATGTGATACTGGCCTTTCATCACCATGGAGCTTGTAACCAAAGTCAGCTTGCGACAGCTGTCTAGAAAGTGGGATCAAACTAATGCAAAACAGCAGATGGGATTGTGAATCTCCTTGAAAAATACCCCTGTTATTCTGACTACTTCTGGTTTCGGAAGTGTAGGATAAATTCGATAGATCTTCAGGTTCTTCAAAATCCAATCGTGTGGTACACTATCAAAGGCCTTTTGGTAGTCAATCCAAGCCATGCTCAAATTACGTTTGCGTTTCTTTACATCATTCAAGATTACTTTATTCAGTAGCAAGATTTCCTTACAGCCATAAGAGCCTTTACGACATCCTTTTTGTTCAGCTGGCATCAGATGATTCTTCTCTAGATGTCTGTACATTTGTCAGCTATGGCTGCAGTTATAACATTGCACAGTGGCAGACAAGGAATTGGCCTGTAGTTCTTCGCCAAAGAGCTGTCTCCCGCTTTGGGTAACAAGTACGTGATGTGGCATATGAGCCATTCTGGGAGTTCCTTTGGGTTTTCTAAAATTTTATTAACAGCCTTTGCTAGATGAGAATATATTTCTGTTAATTTCTTAATCCAATAAATGTAGATCTTATCAATCGTGGGGGACTTCCAGTTTCTCATGTTCTTAATTGCTTGGAAGAGGTTCCCTACCGAAAATTCGTGAACATCTTCCACTGTTTGCACAAGTTCATCGGCAGCATCAACTTCAGATTGAAGCCAAGATGCGTCTTTGTTGTAGGATCTGCTCTCCTCCCAGATTCCTGCCCAAAATGCTTCTACGTCATCTTTTGAAGGAATGACAGCATTGCCATTCGGTTTTTTAGTCAGATTGCGATAGAATGTCTGCGCGTCTGTTTCAAACATCCGGTTCTGTACACGGAAATCTATTCTACGTTTGTAACGTCTAATTCTTTAAGTCCATGCTTGAATTTTCTCTTTTAGCTTCTCAACTATCGTTAGCGTGCTAGTGTCATTTTCAATTCGGTATTTTTGTTCAACATTGAATATCTTTCGTTGAACATTAGTGGTGTGCGTTGATTTAGAAGATGCCTCGGCTAAGAGTGATATTTCACGCCGAGTATCGCCTGTCCGTTTCATAATTCTCTTCGTCCATTGGGGTACTGGCTGTTTACTCTGTTTTGCTGTCGGCCGTCTGTGTTCTTGGCTGGCCCCAGAATTATCTGAGATACCAGATATCCAGGTGCATACACTATATGATTGATGTGAGTAATATCTAGATCTCTACCTGGGGTCTGTACCACTTCATTTAAGACAGAATTTGCTGCCTCTATCACTTTCTTAACTTTGGCATTTTGGTATATTCTCCTCAACGGTGCACGAGATTCAAGTGGGAGATGACGAACTCTTTCTACCTGGCGTCGAGGGAGATTGCGCATCATGTCCTTATCGTGTAATTCATTGCCAGATGAATTTTCACCACTGCACTGACGTGTTTCATTGGAAAGAGATGAACCTTCAACAGGTCCATCGTTTTCGTGTTCGTCATGTGGGTAGTTCGATCGAAGAACATACTCCGCATTTCTCTGAATGTCAGCAAGTTGTTCTGCTGTGAATTTTCCACTGCTGAGTATGTATCGTCGTTGACTGGCAAGCTTCTTTGAGTCTAAGGTAGGTCTCATATCTGGGTTCCGGTCTCTCTATATCTTAAAAACTTCTATTTCTGAGCCCCCATTTTTCGCTTTTGCATAGTATAAGCACCACATCACCTCCTTCAATTCATCCCGCGTCCATCTCTGACGATGGCTTCGAGCTACGGCCGTCTCTGGGTCCCTGGGACTAACATCCGTGGGATGGCCAGACGTCGACAAGGTGACATTAGCTCGATTTCTGAGCAGGTATGGGACATTGGTAGAACAAGGCACGTTACGATTCATTGCATTTCTTGTTCTATCCATTTTGCTCATTGGTTTTTAGTGAAGATTCGTAGGACACAAGTTCACAGATCGCCCTTAACCCTTGGGTTGTTTTCTGCAATCCGTTACTGCGACCCACAGTGACCTCGGGGCATCCCTTCGTAGGGCCCAGTAAGAGGTCCCTCCGATCGCCAGTCGGCATTACTAAACCCTACGGGATTTTCACTGACTGCTGAAGGCAGCCTCCTTCGCTGGCTAATGCAAGGTTCGGACCTCCACTCTAATCATTGGCCTGGTGTGCCAACCCAGTTTCTCTCCTGTACCGTCTATGAGCCGATAACAGGAAGTCCAAAGGTTCATGACCCTACCATCTCTACTTCCTTCCTTCTCTCTTCAAAATGGAGTACTTCTTCGTCTGACCCCTCACCTTCAACCTATTCAGCAAGGGAGGCCCTACCGGCAGCTAGGCTACCACTGATATAGCTCTCAGGCTCATGGGGGTACTCAAGGTCCAGTACCAATTGCAAGGTCATTTACTCCCTAGGTGGAGTTGTTGTTGTTATTATTATTATTATTATTATTATTATTATTATTATTATTATTATTATTGCTCCATATCACGACTACAGATGTTATGAGTCGGCTGAATATAATCTACTCCAGGTTGTAACCAGCTACCTAAGGAGCAGATCTTGGGACTGTCGATGCCTCTACAATACTTTGCGCAAAATGTGGGCTGTTCCAAATAAAGCTATTTCTTGCGCTTCCCAGTCTTTTGGATTACCTGGGAGTTTAGACAAGTTCTTACACAAATTTTGCGGAACAAATCCCAGAGCTCCAATAACTATCGGTACGACCTGTGCTTTTACGCCCCACATTCGGCTGATCTCGATTTCCAAACTCTTGTATTTAAGACGTTTCTCTGCCTCCTTGGTAACGACGTTTTGATCGCAAGGTACAGCAACATCCACAAGTAAACACGATTTGTTCTCCAAATCCCGGATGACTATATCCGGTTTGTTTGCTGCTATCGTGCGATCAGTTTGAATTTGTTGGTCGTACAATATCGTACCCAATCCAACAGATGTCACCGGTTTCGGTAAGTGTTCGTACCACTTGGGGCATGTGTTCGGAACTTCGAGGGCGGTACAGATCTGCCAGTGGAGGTAGCTACCAGTGGCGTAGCGTGTCTCGTGCGTTTGGGGATGCTCAACAATAATGCGAATTGAAGACAGCGTGATTCTTAATGTTCTCTAGAATCTATGTTATTGAAACAAATGTTACACTACTTCAACAGATTTATGTCAGGAGACTTCTTGAAAGCAAACTATGAAATAGCTCCGCTTTGGTTCTCACGCGCGATTGACAATGAGATCACTTGTGTGTGAATTGATATATTTCGAACCAAAATAAAATTTAATATATTTAAGTCAGAATTCAACTTCTTAGATATTAATTGATAATTAGTAGGCAAGCACTATATCTACTCTTTGTGCTCATTACCAAGCACGGAATCACGAGTGTGGAAAAAAATATTTCTTTGACAACCTTAATTGTGCTGCGCTCTCGTGCACAAACGAGCAACTTGCTTTCGTAAGCCTTCCTCACCAGCAGTATGCTGCCCATATGCTAGCTTTTCGGGACTCGAGAAGCCTGGTGCAGGGGTGAAGAGGGGCGGGGAGAACCTCGCCGACTGCGCATGCGTCATTGCTCGTCGTAATCTGGCGGCAGACGCTAGAAGCATTTTAGCGTCCAAGCAATCAGAGGCCAGCTTTTATAAACGCGCGGAATTCAATCATAGGAAATCACTTTAAAATTAATACAAAACGTGTTGCGCTCAATGCGTTTCACTCATTTGGAAGATTACCAATACAATATTTAGGCTTCTTTGATTAATATTTCACGTGGGGATGCTCAGCATCTTAGCGTCCCCTGACGCTACGCCACTGGTAGCTACACACCCTGTCGTGTCTTTTCGGTCTTAGCTAGGATTGGACAAGCTGAGACAATATGATCGATGTGTTCCTGACAAATGCGGCATTTATCATCTTGGGAAATTTTGAGAACCGCTTTATCATAATGTCGTGTTCTCAAGGCCTGATCTTGGGCAGCTATTACAAGTGCTTCCGATTCTGGCTTCATTCTTCCCCTTTTAAGCCACATAAATGATTGATCTTTATTGATCTGCACCTTGTCCATTCTTTTTAGATATTGTCCGTGGAGTGGTTTGTCTCTCCACAATTTCTTTAACATTTTCTGTGTCTCAAATTTCATGTTAAGTAGCATCAGAAGTTCAGTGTCTCTGTCATTCTGGTTGTCTTGCATAGTCTTGTTCGCAATGCTTCTTGCTACACTTACAATGCCTCTGTTTCCCATTCTTCGGTCAGATTTCATGACCTGCCTCATTAGTGGGTCATCTTGATGGCTGACTACATACTTTCCCATCCCGGTTATTGCATTGTGTGCCAGGAGGCTTCAATTTGTCAGAGGCCTCTTCCTCCTTCCTTACGTGACTCATAAAGTCTATGTACATCAGCTCGGGGGTGGGCAACATGATGCATTGTAAGCAATTTTCTGGTTTTTCGATCCATGATGCGAATTTCCTGTTCAGTCCAGTCTATTAGTCCGAAACTGTATTCGGCTACAGGCACCGCCAAACTACCTATTGCTGATATTTTATTCCTTGAGCTCAGAGCGGACTGCAGGACAAGTCTCACTCGCCTATAATACTCCCTGCGAATTCTCTCTTTCATTGTGTCGTTCGAGATGGTCTCACATTCTTCAATGCCCAGATATTTGTAAGTTTTACCTGGCTCAAGATCTTGAATCACAGTGTGTCTATCAACTTCAATGTTCTTGGACGTGGTCATTTTGCCTCTTTTTAAATGGCTTTTGCACACTTGTCTAGACCAAACTTCATGCAGACTTATTATTATTATTATTATTATTATTATTATTATTATTATTATTATTATTTAAAATTATTGTTATTATAATAGAAAATTAAGCTTTTTCCCACCTACATAAATAAGTCAAAAATTTTTTTTGTACTCCAAGCTTTGTCAGTTAAAATAATCGCAAATTTACGCAATCGTAACAATAAAAAACATACAGTTCTTGTTGCAGATCAAAGTACTACGATCGATGTTCTACGAAACAACTAGAAAATGATAATGGAGTATGGACATGAGAAAAACCCGTAAATTCAGCGACTTGGCGATACGTAGCCAACTTTCAGTGTACGTACGCCTCCATTAACTCCCAATGGCTCACATCACGCTCTCGAGAGGAACAAACTTCTTTCTTCTTTTAATGCCATCCACCAGTTGTGTCAGTGTCTCCCACCGGTGGCAGTGGCACGCTTCGTGACTCCGTGGCATGTTGCGAGCTTCTCTGCGCTACTAGCTTCGGGAAAGGAAACTAGGGGTAGCAACCCTCAGAAGGCAGTGAAATAATTTTACAAGTTACTCGATAAATCACAACTTCCAATCTTAATAGATAATTCTACTTGAATTATGTATGGTAGCACATATATCTGTGTATCTTAAGGATTGAAAATTTGAGAAATAGTTTACGAATTTGTCTCTGGGGATATCTAGAACCTGACTTTCTCAACGTGGATTTGCATGTAAATAAGACGATATGCTAAAAGTAAAAATATTAATAAAAAGAAACAACAAACGTTCGTAAATTTATTTATCTAAATCCCATCTATTCATATTTCATGTGTAAAGCGCAAAAGCGTTCAGGATGACTTTGACTACTGCGCTCTTGTGGCGAGACGATCAACTGCGAGTGGAGGGGAGGGGATTTCGTCTTGCTAATCCGCGCCCGGACTCTCGTTTGTGGCATCGACCTTAACATCACTGCCATACTGTTGAGTGCGTAGGCCAGTCTCCAGAAGCCCGTAGCGCCTTCTTGTGAGACTTATCCTGAGCAAGTATACCTAGGGCAGTTTACTATTACTTTTCCTAGGGGTACTAGTGCACCAATTTTGACATTTGATTTGAACACCAGATAGCGCAGGCCAAACTACAATATCCGCACCTATCCAGTAATTCAAACGAAACTCTGATTGGTGCTAAAATGCTAAATGATTTAATTTTTCCAGGATCGACGAAGTGTCTTTCCTGGGTTCTGTTTTACATGCCGACCAGCGTCCTCATTCATGCCGTCAAGTTTTGGCACCTCAAAAATCATTCCACTTTCATCGGGTTAGAACCGGCGTTCTTGGGATCAGTAGCCCTGCATGATAACCACTATGCCATCAAAGCCGGTGAGGAGGAAACGCACTACACAATCGTGAATTTCCAGAGAAAAGTCTCGCACCAGGGGCGCGGCGAGAAGGCTGGAGATCAAAAGATCTCTGCCGTTACACTGAGCTTGTAACTGAAATATAACTGCTGCAATTAAAATCTACAGAAACAACCTAAACACACCTGAATCAAAAACAGATATCCCTAAAATATATTGCTAAAAACCTCAAAAATCGAACCTGAATAAAAGAGCCATTAGGGCATCCTCAACCTTATGTTAGACTTAAGTTTTAGAAGTAAGTTATAAATATATGTTAGTACATAAACCTTTCAGATGTATGTAAAGTTGTTACTTAAACTAAACAATGTACAACCAACAAAAATCAATAAAAACAAACAAACACTGAGCTTATTTACCTCAGCATTACTAAGGGGGGTCTCTGAGTCTCTTCGATAATTGTTTTTTATAGATTACATTTTTTTGGGAAGCTAACATCTTTGACAAGCTCACATCAATATGGGTAATTCCATGTGAAATAAGCCGAAAAAAGCATGACCCATTCCGATTGGTCTAAAAGTTGTTTGAATGGTTCAATGTGATGTAGAAAAAGCTAGAAGCCTCATATTTAGTGCATATGTGTGATCTTTGACATTGTTTTATATTTATTTAAAATTAGCCAAATTTCCGAGCAATTTGGAAGAGCTTTAGAAAAATTGAATTTTTAAATGAAAATTCATTCTAATATCAACAAGAATGTTTCTCCTAGTAGTACATAGATCAAATAAAATGTTTATTGCGTTAAAGCTTGTATAATTCGCATTCTAGACCAAAGTTTTTACTTCCGAACTCAAAAGTGCATTTTTTTTTCAAAACTAAATTTCCAAAATACGTATCCTTCGATTTTCGAGTTTTTTTTCTGAAAAATTCTAGACACTCTATATTGTCATTCCTCAAAAAATCAGCGTGTGATTGTAGAAATTTCAAAAGTTACGAATGTTTAAAGTCAAAATTTTTTTTTTCAAATAATTCATTTTTTAAATGTTGTGCATATTTTCATAGATTATTATTACAATCTACATTTCTCAATCAACCTTTATGGATAATTAGTTATTGTAACAATATTTCTGATCATACATTCTGCAAATATTAGGTTAATTCTATATGATATTTCATATCAAGTCGGACATTTTTTCCATAACAATTTTTAAGCCTAAATAATTTATTTCTGATTCATCGGTACCTCAAACTCAAGAAATAAATGATAACACGCCTTGTTTGACACAAAATTGTTTTTTCTTTATTCTAAAAGTCAATTAAGAATTATAAAAAATATTTGAGTTATTTTTTCGTAATAAAATTGACTTTGTGTTTCAATTCCCGATGGACTTTCTTCTTTTTGCTGATCTAAAAAATAACGAATTAAAATATAATAACTTACAAATACAAGTTAGAGTAATTAATTTATTCAATTCATTTATATATTTTTGCACCTTGCGAGTGTTGGTGAATTCTCTCTATACTGAGATTCCTGGTTGTAGTTCTCAAGTACGTTGATAATTTTCGAAAATGTGGAAAACGAAGTGGCCTTCATCACAACATCTCCGTTGGGTTCAAGAGGAAAAGAATGATGATTTCTAATCCCATGAATAGAAGGGGCATGTTTGGATCTTTTATTTTGTTCCTGCGCTTCGATCTGCGCTTCCTGGGTGAAGGGTGAATCGTCGCTTGAGTATAACTCCAATGGACGTTTTGGATACTATCTTGCAATGTAAAGGCATAGTTTTCGGAACAATCGGCAGTTATTTTCAGTTATGCCTCTAAACAAGAAATAAAGATCGAAGCGCAGGAACAAAATAAAAGATCCAAACATGCCCCTTCTATTCATGGGATTAGAAATCATCATTCTTTCCCTCTTGAACCCAACGGAGATGTTGTGATGAAGGCCACTTCGTTTTCCACATTTTCGAAAATTATCAACGTACTTGAGAACTACAACCAGGAATCTCAGTATAGAGAGAATTCACCAACACTCGCAAGGTGCAAAAATATATAAATGAATTGAATAAATTAATTACTCTAACTTGTATTTGTAAGTTATTATATTTTAATTCGTTATTTTTTAGATCAGTAAAAAGATGAAAGTCCATCGGGAATTGAAACACAAAGTCAATTTTATTACGAAAAAATAACTCAAATATTTTTTATAATTCTTAATTGACTTTTAGAATAAAGAAAAAACAATTTTGTGTCAAACAAGGCGTGTTATCATTTATTTCTTGAGTTTGAGGTACCGATGAATCAGAAATAAATTATTTAGGCTTAAAAATTGTTATGGAAAAAATGTCCGACTTGATATGAAATATCATATAGAATTAACCTAATATTTGCAGAATGTATGATCAGAAATATTGTTACAATAACTAATTATCCATAAAGGTTGATTGAGAAATGTAGATTGTAATAATAATCTATGAAAATATGCACATTTATAAAATGAATTATTTGAAAAAAAAATTTTGACTTTAAACATTCGTAACTTTTGAAATTTCTACAATCACACGCTGATTTTTTGAGGAATGACAATATAGAGTGTCTAGAATTTTTCAGAAAAAAAACTCGAAAATGGAAGGATACGTATTTTGGAAATTTAGTTTTGAAAAAAAAATGCACTTTTGAGTTCGGAAGTAAAAACTTTGGTCTAGAATGCGAATTATGCAAGCTTTAACGCAATAAACATTTTATTTGATCTATGTACTACTAGGAGAAACATTCTTGTTGATATTAGAATGAATTTTCATTTAAAAATTCAATTTTTCTAAAGCTCTTCCAAATTGCTCGGAAATTTGGCTAATTTTAAATAAATATAAAACAAAGTCAAAGATCAAACATATGCACTAAATATGAGGCTTCTAGCTTTTTCTACATCACATTGAACCATTCAAACAACTTTTAGACCAATCGGAATGGGTCATGCTTTTTTCGGCTTATTTCACATGGAATTACCCATATGTGTTGTGCTTTTTAGATGCATTTTTTTACAAGCCAAACGCTGAGAATTTGAATGATTTGAATTTGGGACTAATCCCTCGGAAACTGAACATTAAGAACTAATTTTGTACTAGTAGTAAAATTTTAATTCATTACCATGTTATGGAGATATATTGATATTTATTTCACGTAAAAAGGAAATATTTTTTAAAATTAATATTAAATATAAATATTGTTGCTTTGTATTGTAAAGTGTTGTACGGTTTTTTTAATTGAAGAACTTGAAAATGAAAAAACGATTTTGTTCAAATGTGTCAACACGTTTATTATCTTAGCTAAATTGTCCAATCCTTCAGTATAATCGAAAGTTCAGCAATGGTTTCAACTTTAATTGTAATTGTTATTTTATTTTTGTGCAAAATAAGTCACGTAATCCAAAGTAGAAAATTAGTCAATTCTTTCAACTTCCTAGGTGCAAAGGAACGTAAAATGCAACAAAACTTAGATCGCTTCGATTAGTAGCAACAATGGGAGATCGATACAGCATTATTAAGCACTTGTTTGCCCCATCAGGAGCTACATAACCCAGTGGGATATTTTTGTCCCATTGATAGTGAAAGGTTTAATGAATGGGATAATTCATACCTTGATATCGCTAGGGTTAATTGTATTCTTCGAAACTGGCGTCCATCCTATTGTCCTCCTCCGCCCGACAGGACGACACGTAAAGATCGCCTGTTGCCCCAGTCAGCTCACGTTCTCCGGTTCCCAACAAAATCATAGACTTATTGGCCATTGTCATCTGATTGCATTTACATTGAATACGCGGCGTTTTGTTCTCGTTCGGGCTGCCCGTTATGGCTCGGCGCGGCTCGGCGTGTGTCGTATGGCCGTGGCACGCCACGCTCTCGGCACATCGCGACGTCTCCGCAAAAGGTGATGGATGCCACGATGCCAGTCCGCCAAGTAAACAACACACTATGCAAGAGAGAGCGAGAGACGGTCTGGTTATGGGAACGCCAGTCGTAGA
This sequence comes from Acheta domesticus, assembly GCA_031308135.1. Taxonomy (NCBI): domain Eukaryota; kingdom Metazoa; phylum Arthropoda; class Insecta; order Orthoptera; family Gryllidae; genus Acheta; species Acheta domesticus. The sequence goes on along the minus strand of JAHLJT010009419.1, from coordinate 113,465,305 downwards.
GTGGAAATTCTGCTCTTCTCTGTCCCTTGGCGGTACAGCCAATGCGGGGAATGGGAATAAGCACATCGCGTTATTTTTGGCGACTATTCCACTCGTGAAATTAAAACCAAAAGTGTACGTACAAAATATCCCCATCAGGGCGGTGTATCTCAGAAAGTTTGTCGCTTTTCCTGTTCGATTTTCTTCCCGCTTCTCCCTACTGGCCAGTCATAAATTGTGACTCATCTATCTTAGGAGGACGTAAAATAATCTCATTAATTTTAACATAGCTTTCAGTTATTTGCAAAATTTGGCGCATTTTGGAACTCTGTTGAACATAATTTAACTCGTGGAAAAGTCCTATTACATACCAGTCGTGCTTTGGAAATTCTCAAATAAATCCCCTTCTTGCTTCGCGAGTCGGGAATTTATCGACAATTTCCAAAGCACTCATGGCATTACCTATGATAATTTCAACTTAGTGAAAAATTATAAGAGAGTTCGCACTGATTTTGCTTTGTTTTCGACAATCGATGATAAGAAACATGGAAAAACTTAGTGTTTTTGATAATATTTTTAATTTTAATTATTAAGAATGTGTAACAAATAGATACATCCGTTTATTTATTACTCTAGTGCATTTTTTATTATTGTTCACTCATGTGTACTTTGCGAATGATAGCTTTCCTCAGAACACAAAGTTCTCTACTATTCTACTGTTTTCCTGACTCACGCGATTATAATGTTCACTTAGAACTTAGCAGAAGGTGCTGAAATTAACTTAACCCAGAGCTTGCATTTCTGCAAGAATTAAATAAGCTATGATCTTCTATTGAGGTTTTCCTGTTTTAGATTCTTGGAAGTGCAAATTGATGTGAACTCCACGGATTCGATTAAAGTTGCCCAAGAACTCACTGTTTACCGTGTTTTCTTCTTCGCGTATAAATGTAAACATCTCTTTATTTAAGGATTCGGCAAAAATTTTACGTTTATTACGATAATACGCCAGTTTCGCTTTGAAAGGACTTCGTTGCGAAAATGCCACAAAGAATATTGAAATCAGAATCCCAGCAGTTCAATTTGCCAAGAAAACAAAAAAATCGCTGTTCATATTTTTGTCTTTATCGTTTAGGCCCTATACGAAAAACTCGCCTCTAGAAATGGGCAATGTAAATATAGGAAATGACGGCATTGCCCTGCCCAGGGGATGGAAGTAGGGAGACAGAAAAGGAAAGTAGAGATGGGAGATCCACCAAATTATTAGTTCTGCTGTCTCGATATTTGAATATTGCTGCATCCAACCAAGCAATATTACTATAATATTGCTTGGCTGGATGATTTCTTGTAGGTATTTAAAATGCGGCAGTTGATTGATTTTCCTCACATTGTTTCAATAGGTAATCTGTCTTGTGGCTACACTGAAGTGAACTACACTACCACACCTGCCGGGAGACCGGTCGGGAGCTTAGAGCTTGTCCCGGCAGGGGCGATGCCACGCTTGTGGTGCCCCGCTGGTTGAGGAAAACCCCGCTAGTCGACGGTAGGTCGGCGCCGGATCTCGCCATCCAGTGAGGAAAGATAACCTCTCGATGAAAAAACACACACTACACTTACGAGACTAATGACAGTTGACGCGCCCGAAATGACGAACAATCAGTCTTGTGTCACTCTTTGTGTGCATTGCGTTTTCTCGTACGAAGTTTGCAGACTAGTTTATTATGCAATTTCGAGTAGTTTCGCGTCTACGCATTCCATGCATTACTGAACGTCGTGAGGTTTAGTTGCCTGTCGGAAAAGCAATGCCCTAGGGGCGGGGTGGGGCGCCGCGCCGCGGGCTGTTCGCCTGCCGCCAGCGGCCGCCGGCCGACATGCGGGCCCCGCCCCGCGCCGCACAGTGCACCCGCTGCTAAGGAAACCGCACGAACAGTGGGGAAGCGATCGCGACCCTAAAGTAAAAAGGTTCTATCTGCACCGCAGTAAATTTTACAGGAGAGCATTTCAATGTTTTGTCCCTCTCTAAAACAAAAACTATTTTATTAAATGTATTGAAACTTTGTCAGTGTACTTGACATCCAAGCACAAAACTGTAGACTGATAATTATTCTAAAAGCATTGTAACTTTGATAGAAACTAAGACTCTATTTTTACAGATAGAACCTTTTGACTCTCAATATGCATTTTCAAGTTCGAGCAAAAAGGTTCTATCTTTGTTGGTAGGAAAATTTGACTGGTATATTACTTAAATAATTGCAAATACACATGTAACTGTATCATTTATTAAATTTTAAAGAATTCAAAGAAATGTGCTTGCATTTTAGTAAAAATCTTATTTAGAGTACTCAATTTTAATATCATGTCATTACTTAGACTTAGCCAACTAGAAGTGGAAAAAAGTAACCTATTGTAAATTACTGAATTACACTTAAATTTGAAATGATACAAACATATTAAAGTAAAATGTCGCGCAGCCATAATATTATTTTTGTTTTTTAAGAAATTCTATGAAGTAGGTTTGATCCAGTTGGCATCCATTTCAACATGTATGCTAAATCGGTTACCTTTTCCTTCTTTAAAAAATTCTCTTTCGTCACGTACGTTTGCACAGGCGAGTAGATGGGAGAAGAACTTTTCGCCACCCATCTTGTAGAAATGTATGGTCGCACATTTACGGTGGAAAATTGTGAATCAGAACGTTTAATTTTATACTCTACTTCAGCTTGTCTTTGAGTGAATTTTAATTGCGAAACTTGAAAGGTATTTATTAAAATGAAGATGTTTGCTGCTTTTATGGAAATCCTTAAAATGCATTGTTTTCATCTGAATAATATTAAGTGGCTTTTTTTCTATTTACTGCCAAATGTATCCGCATGAAAGAAATCTGTGGCCAGAATTCACTAGCTCTCAGAGCTTTCTCTATCTGGTAATGAACATTGTGTACTTCCTGAATACACAAGTGACCAGCAGTAGAGTATTTAAAAACTATGTCATCGATTTGTGGATGTTTTTTTTTATAAAGTCCTTCATCGCCAGAGACATCATCTGATTATTGTTTTGGGGTACACAGTTGTCGCTCCACATTATGTTTTACCTTAGGTGAGTTCTGAATTATATTTTCCAAAATTCGGGAAACGGCATTTGCAATGTCATTTCCAAAATGGCCTGTGTCAATTTCTGCACATATTGCGCAATATACATCTTTGGTTGGGAAAACATGAACTGTCATGTTAAATAAATTTAATTTTCTCTTATAGAAGAAAATACTTGTTTGCTCTCGGAATTCCTATCACATTTTCTAAATGAAAGGACTCTACAATTGTATGTTCATCTTTGATCTTATGATCTTCCTCTCTTTCCTTTCTCCTGTTTTCCTTGTTATCTACGTTTTCAGTGTATTTTAATTTTAAATCATTAGAAATATTATTTTCCAATTCATTAATTCTGTATTTGCATCTGTCCGCTTTTGGCTGAAAGAAATCCAAATTAAATTCATTAAAAATATTCCGATGTATACATAATTTTACAAATTGACATCTTTCGTTTACACAACATTCCTTGTAGAGGTCGTACGTTTTCGTGATATTTAAGTTGGAGGCGAGGCACTCCTTAGTAGTACTAGGTCTACAATAGTGACTCTCTGTTTTAGGGAAAGATTTAATGTGTGCCCCGCACTCTTTCACGTCTTTTGGTATTTTATCCTAGTTTTGCTACCTCGATCGTCCAATTTTGGTGTTCCTGTTATTTTATCTTTGTGTCAATGTGCATTATTAATCATCTTCTGGCTTATAGAAAGTGTGTTGAGGTAGAACTTCTTACACACAATAATTTCTTTATTTGAAACAAAACTTGTAAACGAATGTATTCTTCTTTCGAAGGTTTAGAATATTTTCTGTTGGATTTCTTTTTTCTGGATAGAATCTAATGTCCTTAGTATGTAGCTGACCTTTTCAGAATGAGTTTCCAATTTGTAAAACGAAATAAATGATCTCTCTTGCTCTTCTGGAGTGACATTTAGAGTGCAGTTGTGATGACAAAAATTTCCACAATTTATAGTTTTGTTAAATTGTTAAGCTTGATGACCTTGCATCTGTAATTTAAATGTTCTAAGACAGCTTGATGTTTCTTCGACGCTTGCACTTTTTGCCAATCCTTCTTATTACACGATGCCACCCGATTGCGAAAACATACAGCCACAACACAGCGAGATATTGAGTTCTTAAAACGGATTGGGTCTACTGGATACATGCGCTCCTAACGAAGGGTTAACAATACATTTACGTATTAACCGAAAAGAAGTAAAATCGTGATAATCCGGGTTGTAAACAGGATTTACAAGTAATCAATTTTATAATATTACATCAACATGTCAAGTGGAGTACAAATAGTTTGTGTCGCATAACCTATAAATTCGTTGATTTAGCAAGACATTCACTCAGGCGTCGTAAGGAATATCCAAATGCCCAATTTTGTCGAACTATTATAAATTCTGGATGGCTACCAATTAAACCCGATAAAGAATAAATAGTTTGATATTTATAAAAATATGTTTACCTTCTTGCAGAACTGTTTTACTTTAACAAAGTAAAACGTTTCTGATGCTCAAAAACAGCATCTTCAATTTCACTTTCACACAACATTGCAATTAAATCTGCTTCTCAAAAGATCTTACAATATCTGGACACTTTGAGAAGCCAACAAGATAAAGTCCACATGTAAACAGATTGGTTTGCGCGGCGAAGCAGATAGAACCTTTTTTCCCGAACGTGAACATACGTTTTGCAGATAGAACCATTTTACCTTATCTGTATCCCAGAAACTAAGCTTCGTAGATCAATGTAACTTAGAGGTTATGTAAATCTCATCGCTACCATTACAAACACAACATAAACTCATTTTTGGAAAAATGTTAGAAGAACCTTTTTACTTTAAGGTCGCGCGATGTTGATCGATAGATTGCCAAGCATTTGTTGACACTGTTTATGTAGCTGAGATTGTAGTCGTAGGATCCCCGTAAGTGAGGTCTTCGATTTCATGTCCGGGTTACGCAGCGTCTGTGTCCCTCTCTACCTCCACCTCTACCTCTCCTTCTCCCTGCCATCCTTCTCTCTGTATCTCTCTCTCTTCCTCTCCCTCTTCCTCTCTCTTTCTCTCCCTCTCTCTTCCTTTCCCTCTCTTCCTCTCCCTCTCTCTCTTCCTCTCCCTCTCTCTTTCTCTCCCTCTCTCTTTTCCTCTCTTCCTCTCCCTCTCTCTTTCTCTCTCTTACTTTCCCTCTCTCTGCCTCTACCTCCAACTCTCACTCTTAGAAAATGCACCGTTTCAGTTACAAAGATATTGGATCGTATTACACATGTAGGCGTAAAACATGTGAAGCGTAAAACTTTAACGCTGCGCTCTGAGCCATATTTTAGGCAACTAGTTCTTTTGCAGGTGCAGATAGGCGTGTTGTGTGTCCGTAGATGACAAGAGTTGTGGGTAACTCCCATGTAAATTATTATATTGCAGTCATTTTTCTTGCTCTACAAAGACTATTATTTATGCACCAATAAAAATATATAACGAGAGCTTCATGGTTCTGTGACCTGAAGGGCAAATGAAACAGCATTAAGGTTATGAGAAGCAAACTTTCAAAAATCCAAATGATACAACCAAGACACGTTTCATTTAATAACATATGAGTACTTTTCATCTAATTGAAACGTATACCTTCAGTCGGTCCTAGCATACTTGCACACTGCGTATATAAACTATATTTACATTTTCTTACTCAAAAGTACTTTATTAATTTGAAAACTTCTTCGCATGATAAAAAATTGTTAGATGAGGTCGCTTGTCATGTTTTGGTCATTTCACAGCATTCTTAAGAATTAAGTGGTTTGTGTGGCAAGCTTTTCATTTCAGAGAATTTTCACTTTACAGAATAATTTGAATCTCTCTTTCAGAAAAATAAACTGCATTAGCTAAGAAGAGCAACAAAACGATGCAAAAATGATAAAAATATCTTATTTAAAATTTCTTTTGGAATCATATTTGATTTGCACAATTGGTCTGTAAACTGGAAAGCGACTGGCAGAGGTGTCTCAGAGCATCAACTGACACCACTGCAGTGCCTCTGACCGGGAGGTACTAGGTTCGAGGTCCGACGGAGGCAGGATTTTCGACACTAGCTAGGTCGAGTACTGGCACTGTATGGAGGAAAATTGTAGCAGCTGGCTGCTCTGATCGGTAGTTTCTGTGGTATCTCCGATCAGTATCAGGCGAATGCTGGAGCAGAACGTTAACAAACGAGCCACCGACAGTGCGCAATCTTTCTTCCTCCTCCTTGTCCTATCCTTATCCCTTACATACATACATACACACACACACACACACACACACACTTATATGCTTTACACTACAACATTGACGGGAGACCAATCGGGAATTTAGAGCTTTTTCCGGCTGGGGCGGTGCCCCGCTGGTAGCAGATTCCTGGTTGGGGAAAAAAAGGTAGCAGATGGATCGGCGCCGGATCTCACCATCTAGCGGGAGAAATAACCGCCACATCCCGAGCAAAACAACATGCACTACACTCACGGAAATAATTACCTCAGCAACGGACGCACCCGGAATCATTAATCATCATCAAAAAATTAACTGCAAAGAATACTAATTATATTAAAAGTTTACTTGCTGGTACGATTTTTAATGTACGTTTGCACAGAACTGACAGTAGTTTCGTAAAATCATTTTGCTGTCAGTAGCTGAATGTAACTTAAGTTATTCACACAATTATAACCAAGAGATTTTCTATTGCTAGTTTGTTATTATTAAGCTATTTTTTCTGTTCCATTTATCTACAGAAATATTGGCAGTTATAATTACACCAACATAAAGATAATAATAAAACATTTATTCGACATGATTTGAAAGGGCACCAATTGCATGCCAACAACGCCAGCTATTTCCAACTACATTTTTCTTAAAATACGTTCACATTTTTCGTAATTTATTAATTATAGCTGACATTTCCAATGTGATTATGGACGTTTTGAGTCCGTAATATTGCGTGAAAAAAGTGTTAAGATATACAGTATATGACAGCGCCCGCATTTGCCTACAATATCTATCAAATCTAGCAAAGGTAACTTCAGGGATTCCCCAAGGAAGCGTTATTGGACCTCTCCTCTTTCTAGCTTTTGTGAATGACCTGCCAGACAATTTAATTTCAAAGGTACGACTATTTGCAGATGACTGTATATTATATCGAGTTATTCATTCAAAAGTAGATGAGGATATTTTGCAGGATGATCTACATAGATTACATCTCTGGGCGGAAAAAAATAGCATGACAATAAATAGTTCGAAAAGCAAAACCATCACGTTTGGTAGGGGCCGCAAGTATACTGAAACTCAATACCGTTTAGGCAACGAGAATATTCCAAGAGTCGTGTCTTGTAAGTATCTGGGAATAATTTTTGATAGCAAATTGAGTTGGGAAGATCAGGTAAACTTTGTCGTGGGGAAAGCGTGGAAATCTTTGCATTTTACTATGCGAATACTAAAAAAGAGTACTGCGAAAGCAAGAGAATTAGCTTATATATCTCTAGTTCGCCCATTAATGGAATACGGGACGGTTTGTTGGGACCCTTATAGAATATCACAAAAGGAATATTTGAATAGAGTACAGAGAAGAGCATGTAAATTTATTTTCCGAAGCAATAGGAAGAAAGTAGAGTGGGAGTCATTAGAAATCAGGAGGGTTAAGGCAAGACTCTGCGCTTTGTACAAAGCGTATGTCGGTTATCCAGCTTGGAAAGATATCCACATCCGGCTCAGTAGACCCACGTATTTTAGTAGAGGGGATCACAAGCACAAAATACAGTTCAGGCCACAGAGAACAGATGTTGGAAAATTTTCCTTTACAAATAGATCTATAACGGACTGGAATAAGTTGCCTGCGACAGCCTTGGAACCCTTTCCTCTAGGTCTTCAGAGATTTAAAAGTAAATTAACTAATGATATTTGTAAATTTTATTAGTTAGTAAGTTATGTTCATTAGAATTATTTATTATTATTAGTAATTATTGTAACCATTATTAGTACTGTGATAATTATTAGATGCATTGGTTTATAGTATTCATAGTGACGTGTGGTGACGTGTTGTGAAGTGTGGTGCTATATAGAAGTAGAAAGAGAAGTGAAGTGAAGTGAAGTGGAGTGCAGTGTATAAAAAGTCGTACATGTTAGTATAAAGTATCTGTACAGGACCACCATAATTAATAGAATTAGTAGTAATAATGCGGGTATTGTTATTAATGCATTTTTTGTTAATATTGTTATCTTATTATTATCTTATTATTATTATTATTATTATGATTATTATTGTCTTAAAATAATTTTAAGTTAAATTGTATTTAATTCATAATTATAATATGTAGATATAATATGTAAATTTTAGTGTTCCGCCACCAGGTTGTATAAACCTACCTGCGGAAATAATAAATATCTATCTATCTAATATGGCGGCGAGCGCAATGTTCAATTTGTGATGCTAGTGCTCACCTCCCAGCACTGGAGTAGTGGGCCTCGTTGAAGTTCATCCGCGTCCTTCGTTTGGAGCCACTGTGCATTTGTCAGAAGGTGGTGGGAGGGGCATGGGGTGGGGGAAGGGGTGGAGGCAGGGGCGGGGGCGTGCAAGGATCGGATATCGCGAGTATGATCGCGGCTTGGGTTGTCGACCTTGCGGCCGCAGAGAGTGGAGTCGGCGGGTGATACGCGGTAACGCAGCGCCGCCTTCGACTGTGACGTGGCTCAGCGGTGATATTGACGGTGGTGTGGAAGACGAATGGGATGAATTCTTTTTTATTTCAGCATTGGATTATTATTTACTCTATCTGAGAGTTAGTTTACTTTAACATTGCGAAAAAATTAAATTATATTCTCGGAATCGAAAGGAAATTGTTTCAGAAATTAGGGGGGATGTTTTTTATGGACATTCGTGCTTGATTTTATGGCCCTTTTATGATGTATTAAATTCTCTTCCCGCAAAAAGCGAAGGTATTACTCATTTTCACTGTGTTATACTAGTGGGACAATGTAGGGTCGCCAATGGAGATACTATTTGCTGATGATCGCCGTAATTAAGAAACAAAATACCCGTGAATAAATTTGAAGTGGCTTTTCTGATCACCCATTTGCTAAGACCAGGGCTCCTATTCTTAACATCATTCGTGATATCTCGCATTCGTGATGTCTTGAAAGGTTCAATTGCGAAGACCACGAGAAGACCGTATTCTTAAACACCAATTTTGAGTAAGATATTTCCACCCGTTTGTGAAATATAGCCAAGTAAAATTTTACAAAACAGGTTTCCGAAAATGTTTAAATTGATGTACAACCTCTCCAAATTAAGATAAGGAGGTGGAACATATGTCAGTTTACAGCTCTCTTTATGGCCTTTTATATGATATACAACTCAATGGGGGTTGCGATCAAAACGTTTTTCAAGTTTGAATTTAAAATTTTGATTTTGAGTTTTTTCAAAATGCTCGTCTTCAAAAAAATTTTAAAAATTCTAAAATAATCCGTAAATGTTTCCAAATAGATGGTGCAAGTTTAAACTAGTGGTGCTTCCAACGCACATAATTTCTCACTCTGCTTCTATACGGTCCTTTTTGCTATTCCACTACTTCATTAAACAGAAAAGTGTATTATACCAGCAAAACTTTTCGGTACCAAGGCCCGACAACCGAAACTCAAATTCAACGAACCGGCACTTATACCAACTACGCAACACCAACACCGTCTCTGCCGAACAGAACCATGAAAGAATAGAACCGACCTATAAAATGGTAAATGCATGATTAAGAAACAATTGATACGATGGCAAAACGCTTTACAAATACAAGAGAAGTAAAAAATTGTTAAAAGTTAATTATTTGAACAAATATATACGGACCTTTCCAGGACATTTACCGCAATTACATATATTTTAGTCAAAACGTAATTCTATCGCTTTAATTATTAGGAGCCGGTAATTTTCAACATGCGAAAAACGTTTCTTTCAAACATGACCAAGAAAGGCAGCGATAAACCGCATTACGAAGTATTCGTATTCGAAGTATTCGGAAGTATTCGAAGTATTCGTATTCGTAAGTAATAATCATTTCGGAACCGTTAGGGATTGTAAGTTTATCGCATGACTTCTGGTTATATTCATGGCGTAAATATAATGGTGAAGCGGTGCGCAGGCGCTCGCCACGCCTCCTCTACGCGTGACGTCATCTTGGAGGTTCGCGCTCGGCGAGCGCAGGGCAGGCGAATGTCTTCGCGCGCCTGAGTTACGTTAAGGGGGTTCTGCTAAAACTTGAGGCATCCATATCTTTATCAGTTCGTGCTTCAACGTTTAATTCGTCTTTACAACTCTAAATGTAGCAGGTATTTCTATTTTTACGAAATAAATGGGCCACCTATTTTAGGAACGAAAGGGACCGCAGACAAAGTTATTTTTCAATAAAGTATTTGAAGTAGGAATTACCCATTTTATTGCTGTTTTATTCTATTTTATTGTCTTATTTATGTTTCGAGCTGAAGCAAAGAAAAAAGAACTGACATATCTCGTCCTACATGTGTTTAATTGCAGTTGGACTGATGTAAGGTAATGTCTGACCAGAAATCTAGTTCCTTCACCCTGAATTTGTTAGATGCATTAGGGATTGTTAATAATGTTAAATAATTTCTCAATAAATACTACTATTATTTTGCATTCTTATCATTGTCATTAATTTCTTCAGTTGTTCTTCTAATTGCACTTTCTCTAAACAGTTCAGAATATTTTCTTTTCCATATTCTAATTTCATCACGTAACTTATTTATTGTTTGTGTTAAATCAATTTGAAGACTATCTCCACAAACTGCGTTTTCATTAATTGACTCTGGAACACTACCCGTCACATCCATTATTGCTTGTGATAACAGCACATCCACTAATTTGTGCATATTCCTTCAAACTAGTCAAATGGTTCGACTAGGATTTATTTTTTCGAAACCAATAGGCAACTTCTCGGTAGGCACTGCGTCAGGTTTTAAGTTTCGGCTTTTCTGTGGTGTATAATTTAACAATACCTGACCACAATGGTATTGCAAAGCTATCCTAAGCAAAGGGGATAGAACAAATGCGCGCTGAAAATAATTACAATTAACGTCACTACAATAAAATAATTTACGAAAACAAAAGACACCTTAACTAGTTAACACCGTTCTTTACATTGATCTTATCCTTTCTTCTACAAAAATGTATCCACGCTTCACATAAATTGGCATCTTTCGGGAAAGAAAAATACTTAATGTCTGTTCCCTTCGTTTTCTTGTTCCAGTTTGTGCAACCAAAAATAGCGCACGACGGCATTGTTTATTTTATTTCAATATCAATTCACGATCTGTTCACCTTTCTGCCACTAAAAAAACTACTAGAAAACTACTAATACAAAGCAAATCGCGATTACAAAAATTCGGCGTGTACGCAACGAGCCATACAATCTCACTAGGCGCCAAGCAGGCGAGCATCCATCGTGACGTCATGCGCAGAAGAGAACGAAATTTCGTTCGGGATCCGTCTCACCTTTATTCTTACACCATGGTTATATTGTATTACAATTTAGCGTTAAAATGCTCATAATTTTATTTATATGGGTTCATACAGATATATACTAGACAACGGTTGATTTGACATGTCATACGCTTCAGAAATCGAATAACAGAGTTGAAAAATTGTTTAAAAGACGCAGTTAGTGAAAACACAGACAAGTCCTGTCTATTTATCTATATTGAATCTATTCGTGAGTAGAAGTATTTCAAATGATTTTCAATAAAGTATCTACACTCTTCAGTGTTTTTTCCTGCAATTCTTCAAATTAAAATTCTACATTCTTCAAATTAAAATTCCCCACGGGGGATCGAACTCGCTACATTCCTTACTGAAGATCTCAAGCCGAAGGTGCATTAACCAACCGCGCTACGAGACCGACTTGCGGAACAACTGCTAATATTTCAGTCAAAACAATCTTGTATCAGTTTTCTTATTAGGAAGTCGGTAATTGTCAACATGCGAAAAACATGTCTTTCAAAAAACATGACCAAGAAAGGCAGCGGTGAACGGTTAACTCCACATAATTTATCGGATGATCGGCATTTGGAAAATAACTACTGCGAGAAAGTATGTGCCATTCTATAGCACCACTAGTTTATTTATATATTTACCTTACCTTCTTACACACGTGCAGAAAATTTAAAGAAAAAATTTGGAGCGATTTTTGAGAATTTTTTTTGTAAATTTGAATCGCAATTTACGCAAAAACTATTCGTTTTTCCAAAAAATGGTATATGACCTTATTTGAAGTGCTAATTTTGTACAACCGACTTTGTCTAAAGCGAAACTCTCTATCTTCAATTTTCCAGTTTTTAAACAGTTTTTTGCAATTTTCGAAAAATAGAGCCTATCAACGAAAATGATGCCTTCGTCATTCCCTTCAACGTTCTTCGCGCTATTCTACAACAAAATATAATCAAAAAATTTGGAGCCATTTTTTTTAAATTTACAAAATCTCAAAATGGGCTTCATGTAGTATCCTCAAATACTTAGATATCGGTTTCAAATTCAGGAGGCCTTGAGACGAGTAATAACCATCGGGGAATATCAATTTTGAAGAAAATCGACCGAACGGTTTAGGCGCTAGCGTTGACCAATAGACGGACAGACGGACGGAATGCCGTCAATCGATTTTGAAGTATGAAGAAGCAACAACTCATGGATTTTGACTGCACCACGAGATAGAGGATTTTTTTTCTAAATTTAGCAACTGGTTTTATCCACTTTTTTGTCACCAGATCCCTGCTATAAGAGATTTTCTGGCGAAAATTCCCCGTTTTCCGCCGCACGATTACATAACTTTCTCTTCTTACGAATTATTTGTAAGGCGAGAAAGTAAAATGGGTTCATATGGGTAAAAAAGGGTTCAAATGGAAATCTTTACTTAAAATGCACAATATTTACTTACTCTAGATACTACTGATTTAAAATGCATTTTATTTCACATTATAAGACCTAATATATACAAATTATTAATTTGGTGTTTTTTGTTGGTGAATGTGTGAGTTTTATTGTTATTATTATTGTTATTATTATTATTATTAGACCGCGGAACTTCATGCAGTTGCATATTTTTACTGACTGCATATCGAATGTATATAACTTTAACTATCACCAAAAATGAAACAAATCAAGATCATCTTTCAGTTGATGAACCAGGTACGTGGGAACCTAAACATTTAAGCGAAATGAATCGTTGAGAAAAGAACACCAACTTTGAGCAGCGTCAGCTGGATATTTACCGTCATGCAAAGGGTTAGTGATGCCCAATATTTTGCAAAATGCCATTAATGAAGAAAGCACAGTGAGTGACATAATCTCATGGCACATCAATGAATAGGCGATTGAACTGCAACCCGGAGGAGAACGCCCGAAGACATTTTCTGATCGAGCAGGGAATCTCGTAGTGAAAATAATAAAGAAGGACCCTCGTATTAATGCACCAAAAATTACTCCACAGTTATGAATTGGCATTGGCATGAAAGTAAATCCGTGTCCGAAAGTAACCGTGCAAAGGGTACAAAGGAGGTTCAATTTGCATAGCCGCGATGTCAGAAGAAAGCCACTTGTAAGTTGAAAGAGAAATACCCGAAAAGATCTGACTTCGATCCACTTCTCCACAAAAATCTGAAGTATATGCACTTAAATATACGGCATATATTAAAATACGCAGTTAAACTAAAAAATAGCACACATGAAAAACAAAAATAGTGTAGATTTCCTATCACCTAACATTTCCTTTCGATATGCACAGTCAGTAAAAATATGCAATTGCATGAAGTTCCACGGTCTAATAATAATAATAATAATATTAATAACAATAATAACAAGAACAATAAAACACAACACACTCACCAACAAAAAAACTAAATTAATAATTTGCATATATTACGTCTTATAATTTGAAATAAAATTAATTTTAAATCAGTAGTATCTAGAGTAAGTAAATATTGTGCATTTTAAGTGAATATTACCATGTGAACCCATTGCAGTCCCATGTTTAAACTTGCACCGTCTGTTTGGAAACATATACGGATTATTTTAGAATTTTTTCAATTTTTTTGAAAATCAGCATTTTGAAAAAACTCAAAATCAAAATTGTAAATTCAAATTTGAAAAACGTTTTGATCGCAACCCCCATTGAGTTGTATATCATATAAAATACCATAAAGAAAGCTGTAAAATGACACCTGTTCCAGCTCCCTATCTTAATTTGGAGAAGTTCTACATCAATTAAAAAAAATTCGGGAACCCAATTTTGTAAAATTTTACATTGCTGTATTTCAGAAATGGGTGGAGATATTTTACTCAAAATTTGTAGTTTTCTTATTCTTCATTCATGCTACCTATGTGTCAAGTTTCATCTGAATCTAAAATGGTGAGGTAAAAAACTGGGTTGATTTAATATGGAATGACCCGTTAGTTATTTAGTAAATTCTCATTGTTCGCAGGCTTCTAATTTATTTTTAGTTCATGTTATAGTTCGTTTTTAGTAGAGTTAAGCCATAGACTTCCTTCGTAATTAGTATTTAGTTTTTGTATTGTATACTTTGTTGTAAGTATGGATTCGAAAAAGGTGTATACTTCAGAAAGGCAAAAAGAACTTATAATAGAGTGGTTGAGACAGCGGGAATGAGGTATTAGTGTCTGGAAAATTTCTAAAGTCATTTTCTATGAAAGATGCAGAAAATAAATATAAAATAAAAAAATACAGTGTATGCTTTTTTAAGTAAAATGTTTATTAACTAGTAATGACCTTGCTCTTCTTCCCTCTAATAACTCATTGTTAACATGGCTCATTTTATCGTAGAGGTTCAGCATTGTACATTCCAAAATTAAAATTATCAGTCACTAATTCATCTTCCAGTGGAATATTGTGCATGATACAAAGGCTGTGTAACACAGCACAAACATTATTATACATGCTTTTTCTGGTTTATAATGTAAAACCCTGTATTTTAAACAACATCGAAATCTAGTTTTCAAAACACCATTACAAATATTAAAAGGTATTTTTAGCTCTGGATTATGAAAAGGTATTATTAGCTACGGCCTTAAGGATACCCAGAATCTCCAATCAAAAAATAATCGGTGTCAATGAGCATGAATGTTTCTAAGTACTGTGTTTAATTTGGAATTTTGCCATATAAATGAATCATGTGTAGAATCAGGATATTTAGCATTAATATTTAAGATTTTTAAATTTTACATATATTATTAGTAAAGATTTATTATAAATGTTATTCCATATACAAATTGTAGTTGATATAGTTTGTAGTTGTAGTTGATTTAGTAACACCTATGAGCATAAAAATAAAAATACGATAAGAGGTTACTATAATTTACTATGCACGTTCCCTCGGAATGTGAAGATAATGAGGTTATGTTAATGCTGTATACCATTCGTGATGAATCTCACTGCTCCAACCCCACTCGTGATAATGCGAACGGAAATCACGAATACTCGAGACGGGTCGAGCGGTTAAGAATACGGAAATTCGCGTTTCATTCGTGATGACGTCAATCACGAACGTTCGAGATTATCACGAGCGGTTAAGAATAGGGCCCCTGGGGGTGTGGTTGTCACTAGTGGTATTGTATTTGCTTTTACTCCCGCGTTGGTTTTAATTTCATCATAAACGCCTTCCAAAATCGAGGATTTTTTAATAACACAACTTTTGAGAAAATCTTAATTGAAGATTCTGGAATTATTTTGAAAAAAAAGTTTCTTTTGAAAGACGTTTACACAATTACATTTACTTACCACATTAGTATGTGGAAAGTAATTTTTAGTTGTGGTTAATTTTTAAAAAATGCAACTTTCAGTTTAATATTTGATAACTGATATTGAAGCGCCAACTAGCTGATTACCCTCCATTTGTTTGTACCTGCCAATTGTACCCGCCACATTTATCAGTTAAGCAGCCCCACACACTTCTCCCGTCTTCCCTATCCGTCCTGCCCTGGCCGTGCTACCAATTTCTCCAGTCCCGCATCCAGCCCCCTTCCGCTCCATTTATCTTGCTCGCCACACACCGCTCCTTTCCTCCACTCTTTCTGGTCAGCCCATTCCCTCCGCTCGCTCTTCCTTCTTTCGCTCATCCCATTTCTTTTGCTTCTTCCGTTTCTCTCCCTCTTTCCGCTCATTGCCCGCTCGTTGTGGCTGAAGCTAGTGTGTTGCTTTGCAAAGCACTTTGTTTTCGTTTTTCCCATGCAATAATACTCCCCGATTTTCACTTATCTGTTTTCGCCAGTAGTCCTCTCCATTCGCTGCCTCCCTTGCTGTCCATCTCTCGGCAACGTCCGTCAGGAGAAACGTGTGGGCTCCTGCCACCAGCCTCCGCTTCCGCAGTTCCACTTTATCGATGTGTCACTCTAGCGACCGTTCGATCACATTTAGTACCTCCACAATCGTACACTATTACTACAGAGTTCTCTCTCTCTCTCTCGCTCTCTGTGTAACCAGCTCGAATGCTCACAGCCGACCCCTCGTTCTTCCTCAGTCATCCTCTGTTCCACCTGCTACATGCCACTCACACCACTACTCCGACACCCCTCTCCTCCCAAGTACCTCCCCCCTCGCTCGCGCCCGGGGCTCGGTCACAGGAGCTGCCTTGGAGCCAACCCGGCCGCTGTGCGAATTACAGCGTGTTTTGACTTCCTTTCCCACAGTGCGTATAGTACATTGAAATTATTTTAGCATGGCTACTCAAGGTCAGGGCGCAGAGCTGCCGGAAGAGTTCATTTCTCAAACCTATCGCTTTAGGGGGGAGCGCGTCCCTTCCCAGGACGTGTTGACAGCCCTACTCCAGTTGAGTAAACATTGACCCTGACTATTCGTCTCTGCCATGTGCCAGTTTTCAGTTGCATTTTCCTAACAGAGTTCAGCTATTTGTATGAAGTTCTGAATAAGTGATTATTATTTTGGTATCTTCGCAATGCGTCCTGTTCAGAGCAACTTGCATAAGGACGTCCTTTACATTCTGACGCGTGAAGTTGTCGTCAAAGTACATATATCAATTTATGAAGAGAAGGAAAAGAAGGTATTGAAAATATCAAAGCAGTTCTTAAGGCAGTAATTGCTGCTTCGGGCGTTTCGAAAATACCTATTTGCAGAATTAATAAGGAAATTAATTCTATTAAATCAGGAGAATCGTGTTCATTTTCTACTTCTAATAAAAAGAAGAGAAAGGACGTCGAATCTGCTCTCGACAGTTTCAATGGGATTGTGATTCGCCGCACAATGATTTAATGCACCATATAAATAAATCGTTATTTTTACAGGTAAAGACGCGAACGATAGTAAAGACAGTATAGTGATATTACTTATGATAATGAGGAAACGGGTATCAGTGACAGTGGAAAACATATGGATGATGAGGACAGAGCCAGGCCATGCCGTGAATTTGGTGTTTCTCCATTACCGAGCGAAGACACTACCGCAAATTAATTTCCAAGACCGTTCGCTAGCATGTGCAGAAGGCTTATGTTTTTGGTATGGGCAGACAAGCCAGGCGCGAGAGAGCGCCGCCTCCTGACTCCTTCCCCATCACTTTCAGCTTCCCCCTCTACCCGCAAATCCCAGCGGCCAGCCTAGAAAAATTTTGCTGTATTCAAGATTACCACAGTGCTATCTAGAAAATAGTTGTCTCATTACAGGGGGCGTGGCCCTCGTAAATATTTTTCAAGAGCTCCAGAAGCTTAACGCAAGTGTATATTTTATTTCTTTACTATGCTGAATCCTTTTCTTAATCTGACCGATTGGGAAACTTGTACGAGTTTAAAAGTAAAGGGGGCCCTGAAATGTAGTCGACCCTCTTCTTTACTCTGCATACCCCTATGGTTCTTTGTGATGACTATACGAGTGTGGCTTCATTGCCAGGCAAATTGCCGAGGCAAATGTGGAAACGAATATTGAATGTACCTCGGCTGCAAAGTGACATTTTTAAGCCTTGAATTCAGCGAAACCTAACCCAAGCGGCCACCAATGGTTCCAGCAACAATGTTTCGTTCATCAAGGTCACGAGGTTACTGGAAGCTTAAATTGAATTAAATTGTGCATTCTAAATGAAATGTTTTCTTTACCATAATTACCATATCATTTAGACAAGATAATAAAGATTATTTGACTCCTCTCCACCATTCTAAAATACACAATTGCCTTGACACTCATTCTC
Organism: Acheta domesticus; assembly: GCA_031308135.1. Taxonomy (NCBI): domain Eukaryota; kingdom Metazoa; phylum Arthropoda; class Insecta; order Orthoptera; family Gryllidae; genus Acheta; species Acheta domesticus. The sequence goes on along the minus strand of JAHLJT010009419.1, from coordinate 113,447,026 downwards.
TTGGTTGACAAACTCATTTTCCGTCTTCGCCGAGAAGCAAACATTCAAACGAGCAAACTAGAGTAGATATACAACCCGACCAAGCGGAGGATGGGGCGGGCGATGAGGGCAGCACTGCGCTTTGTTTTGCTTTGGAGAGAAAGAGACAGCTATTGGGATGCTCAGTGCAATTGAAAACCTTGCAAACCTTCCAAGGTCAGAAGACGTATTCATGGCCCTCTTGTAATGTCTTCTTATTTTAAATATTGGGAAAATGCCGACGCGTTCGAGAAATACATTAATTATTACTGATAACCGTATAAAGAACGGAAGTAATTTGAGTCCTTAAAAGTAATCAGTAATCACATATTCCTGTTATGCTACACAACAAATTCTACAACATGAGTACATTACATTATTCGCTTTAATGAAAAACATCCAGGAATTTTTTGTTTAAGTTCCAGATTTCCATAAATTACAATGTAATGGAGATGTGTTTCATATCGTTAATGAGTGATAAAATTATTAATTGCATTCTGTGTCTTTAAAGTAACGTTTCTATGGAAAATTATCTGAAGGAAAAGTAATTGGGCTAATTAATTAGCTTTACGTACTATGTTATGCAAAAAAGCTTCATTACTTTGAAACAGAGCATGAATACACCAGACTGTATCGCCCCGGCGCTAAAGCGCGACGCAACTGTTAGTTCTCAGATGCGCCTTTCCTTCTTCAATCCTACACTTCCCTTGGTCGGGTTGTAATTCACATTCGCATCCTGTAGGAACTTAACAAGAGGCCCGTCTGACGAAGGGGTCAGCCAATGAGCTTTAGATCGGATTCGCTCACGCGGCGTGCTCCTTGAGTCCTTGGAAGATTCCTATAGAAGGGAAGAATGGCTAAGCAAACCAAAGGGATTCCGCGAAATGGGAGAAACGAACGAGTTGTTGTTTAACTAAGAGATGCTAATTAAAATCGCATGAAAGAGAAAGTAAACCCCTTTCGAGATAAGCAACTATTGTCTATCATTATTAGAAGTACAAAGACAGTTGCGTTGTAGGAAGGCGTTAAACCAACAGAAGTTGGTTCCACTTATCCACTTTTTCCATTTATTTTTATAATACATTTCAAAATATCATGAGGTGACCGATTAATTTAAGTCAGTGTACGAATGTGCCTGGGCGCTGGCCGCTTAGTTAGGTGGCCCTGAAAAGAAGGAATGATTACGCTGTTTTATGGAAACATCAAACGGTTTCACGAAAAAATGGCCGTTAGTTGAAGTGACCACTTAATTGAGTTGGCCGCTTGAATAGGTTTCACTGTGTTATGAACCCTTGGCTTCACGTCGCTTCACCACGGGTTGCTAAACCACCTCGTTCGGTAATGTAACACTTCACTGTCTTGATACACGAACTACCATTTCTGAAATTATCGTTTTGTCAGCTCAGTCTTCTGGACGCGACTATGAATAGCTATGAAAGCCTTCAAGACGTAGAATGTATTACCTGCAGTACTAGCAGTGGCTCGCCGATGTTCAAGCGAAACAAGAAACAATTGTGGAATGCTTTTTCACCTACGTTCCAGCAAGAGAACTTGCATCCCGTGGAACCGGCTTGGGCGTAGAGGACAGTGAGTGGGAGATCAAGAGCTCGGAGAATCAGGCGAAAGTATGGATGCAGCCTTGGAGGAAAAGCAGACTTTCACTGACGGCGATTACTTCGTGGGAAGCACACAATGTTGATATACAAGGTGCCATAAGCGTTTATTGACAGACAATATTTATTACACTAACTAGCGGTGCTACAACAGCTTTTCCGCGTTATTGGAAACAGTGCAATATTTCAATATTACGTAGCTTTTTGCGCTACTAACATCTTAGTTATTATTTGAAAATGTCCAATTCAATCAAGAAGCGAACAACTCACTGTTTCTATCGCAGTGTTGTCAGAACTATGTGAATTCTACAACTGCATAAAATATACTACAAAAGATTTGTAAAATTGTATTGGAAAAAGAAGCTTGATACCCCGGACAATATAGAAATACATTTCATACGACCATAATTAGAGAAGAGTATTCTAAAACCATGTAACAAATACTCTACTCACTACAAATGGTACAGCATTTGGTGCGAAAAATAAATATTTTCATGCAAATATCAACATAAATTAAACAATTATAACTCTTTTTCATACAGATACATCAAGTCACAACAATGACACGTAATTTACAGAAATTCGCGAGAGCGAAACGGGATTCCATTGTTGCATTATCTGCATTGTCGATATTTTCTGATAGTAATTTTTATTTCAAATATTTGAAAATGAATACTTTCTAAAAGATTAATGTGTAAATGTATAACAAAAAGTCTAATGTAAGAAACGAACAAAGAAATAATGTACAAAATTGCAAATTCTAATTTACGATGCATCCAGCTGTCTGAAGCGCAGTAAATTTGCTGCGGGCTAGTTTGTCACGAAATTATAGAAAAACTACTGGTATTTTGAAAAAATTAAGAATAACCTTATTTGAAGATGTAGTTTTGATAAATACATTTCATTCAGAAAAAAATGTATTTTTACAGTTGCAGTTGCTGAAAAGAAGCGCAGTGAAATTCGAGCGGGCTGTTATGTTTGTCAGGAAATTATAGAAGATCTACTCATATTTTTCAAAAGATCTACATATTTTAACATTCAACATATTCATAAAATTCAACCTTATCTGAAGATCTGTTTTTGATGAGCATATTTCATTAAGAAAAACAATTGTATCTTCATAACTGTAGTTGTAGAATGACGCTGAAAATTGTTTAATTTTAAAACTTTTTGTAAAATCAGGCATTTTAACGACGAACATGAAACCTTCACCATTCTCTTAAGCTCCTTTTATGCTATCTCAGGTCTTAATTTAATAAAACTACGTTTTGCGGTTTTTAAAAACAAGGTTTATAGAAAATAAAAAATTGCCTATGTTTGACATAAACTTTCGCAAAAAACACTTATGTTTATGAAAAATTGAACATGACCTTATTTGAAGATCTGCACGGAGAGAAATGTTTAGTTCATACAATTAATCACGTAATAGATTCAACTAAACAGTATAGTAGATTTTCGTAGAACAAAGTGCTTAGTCAAGTTCACGAAACTGCTGTTTAGTTAAACACACTAACGCACGTATAGTAATGTTAACTAAACAGGTCGTACCCGAGACGAATGGCATCTAGTGGAGAAAACTAAACGAATCGTTGCGTTGATTAATACATTGAGTACTATTTACTAAACAGTGCAGTGAAAATAACTAAAGGAAACGTGAAAGGGAATACTTTCTTTCGGTCCCTCCAAGCAGGTAGCAACTGGGGTTCCGCAGCGGTCACCCATCCTCCGACCCGCACACTTGCACTTCCTTAACTTCGGTTACCTGATAGACCCTAAGCCTAGCAGAGCAGCTATGGACAGAAGCTGCTGGCTATGGGCTGTCGACGGTATTTCTACCATTAATTTAGAATATAACATAATTATTGAAAACCAGTAAAATACTAAACTCGCCATTTATGTAGCATATAATGCTATATACAGCGTTGAATTCTCACACTTCAGACGGGTTCTATAGCCATTTCAATTGGTCAGGTTGCTGAGAACGCGCGCTTACTAAACAGTATTTAGTAAAGAGAGCTTACTAAACAGAGTTTAGTAAGTGTGACGACATGAAACGTAGATCTCACCAAATTATTTTATCTACGAAACAAGAATAGTACCACTGACAATTCTCTTTGTTCATTCACTCACGATTATGAATTGTTTAATGTACTAAACCAAACTAAATCATGTTTAGTGAATCTTACTACACGAATAATTGTATTTACGATACGATCGCTTACTAAACTTATTTAGTACATTCCACTACAGAATTTCTCTCAGTGTGTTTTTTATGAACACATTTCATTAAGAAAAAAATTGTATCTTCATAATTGTAGTTGTAGGAAGATGTCGAAACAATGTTGAATTTTTTCAATTTTCTAAAAATCAGAGTTCTCAATCACTATGAGACCTACACCATTCTCTTAAATGATATTCAGACTATCTAACAACAAAATTTAGTCAAAATTGTTGGCACCATTTTTTTTAAATTTTTGAAAATATCCTAGGGGCTTCATGTAGAGTATGTACAATTAAAATGTCATGGATACGGAATTCGTGTCCATTCGCAACCTAATAATTTAAACTGACACAATGTGCCGTACATTCCTGGTTGCAGCGATTTACTTGTCACGGAATTTATTCCGACAAAATGCATCGTATACCTCTTCTTTAAGATACTATTTGTAATATTCTCCCAGATCCAAGACATTTTAATTGTAAATACTTGTCATTAGCCTGATGATGGGGGTAACTGACCTCCAAAACGTAGCCATCAATGAAAGTTTTGTGATGTTACTTGAAAAATGATGTTTTTTTAGTGTAATAAATACTGTCTATAAATACATATGGAACCTTATGTATTAATTTTGTAATCAACAACAGCCATGAGTTTTTACCGTTTATAATTCGTTGGAAGAAGATTGCAATGAGAACGGAGACATTGTGGGTAAATATCGTAGATGACAATGAAGAAAAACTTTAAGAGAAGGCTGCAAAGTTGTCACGACAGAGATATAACATCTGGAAATAATTTTCACTAATTGACAACACTATGCTTTCAGGTATGTTGTCAGTATGCTGTCAGATGTAAATTGCAGATGCAGGCATATGAATATTAATTCCCAATGCCTTGTATTTATTACACTAAAAAATCAGTCAAAAACTTTATAAATACTATCCTGACATCTGGTTATTCTCTGAGAAGGACAGAACGAATGCGATTGAAATTAAAAGTTGTTGACACTTCGTGGTAACGCCAGTACTGTAACTTACACAACGGCTAATAAAGATTAAGCATTTGAAGTGTAATCTCTTTGGATTATAGAACAAAGTAATCGCGTACCCTGATTAATATAGTATCTTACTCTCGGCACTTGCAATGACGTAATATTGACGCGCGGCGCAATTCTATCCGATTGCAGTGAAATAGTTGAATTGTGCGAAGCAAAGTTCTTAAAGTAGGGATTTTGAGCTCTTATTTCTTCTTATTTAAATTAATCTTCATCTTAAATAAATTAAAAGTATTTTGGATAAAAAATTATGGAGCTATGGTCAATTGAAAAGTGTCTATTTCTATGGTTTTATCGTAAAATTGGCCATATTCGAGCTAATGTGGCACACTGTATGAGTTCAATAAGTATTTTTTGATGATCATAAAATTGTTGCGGGGTGACAGCCAAAACTCCGTGGATAAAAATCGCGTTAAATAATATTTATTCGTTATTTTCTAAAAATTAGCAAAAAAAGGCCGAAAATGGGGTGTTTACGGGGTTTGTGGCTCCCCTAAACCAATTTTTGAAACGTTTTTATTGGTGCCGATGTTGTTCTTGCATGAAAAACTAAGCCATTGAATTATATTTTTTAGATACAGTCTAATCCAGCTCGTGGTCTTACCTTACTGTTTGGTAGCTTGCCCGGTTGTCAGACAGTAGACGTTGCATTGACCTCTGAAATCTTGTTGGGGAGAGGAGACGCATGCATTCCAGGGATCTCTAATTCTCTACCAATTATAAGTAGCCTTTCTTTTAAACATTAATTTAATAGCCACTAGCTTAATTCTACTTTGTTACAATATTCCCTTTCATTAACATACTTCTCGTTATCGTTTTCTACAACACCCCCTTTTTGATACAACTCTTATAACCTCGTTCATTAACCCCTTCCACCGTCTTTTAAGTGTTCCGCCTTTGGGCGATCTCACCGAACTAGTCATCTTGGCCGGTGCAGATGTGATGGTGGCGGCGAGGTCCAGAAGATCGGCGGAGATTATTTCAGCCTCCGCGCAGGGCACGTCCCAAGTCCAGGCTCCGGTGCACTGCAAGGGCGCAGCGGCTTCAATCGCCCTCGCCGGCGTTGGATGGGCGTGCGCGCGGGAACAATGAATGTAGTGGAGACGCCACGTGTCTTCCGCGATAAATAGTGCTCCGGTGAGAGCGACTGGACACGATCGCGTTCATTGGAGCTCAGCGGCCGAGTAATACGATCATTACAGCTCAGAAAAATGTTTAGCAACAATTATGCTGGTGTCTTCCAAATACAGGATACTGGTGAACACTATGCAAAGATCTTAGTTCACGATTTGAACTACCGCAAGAAGCAGACCTCAGTTCATGACTGGAACTACAACAAGAGGAAAACCTCACGGTGCGAATTTTGAGTCTAGAAGACCTCAAGATGCTGAATTTGATTCTAGAAGACGGATGACTTGCGGTCACCCGTATTTAAAGGCTCTCCGCGGGTCACTTCGCCCGCAAATGACTTGGTGGACCCGGCGCCAATCATGACCCGATCGTCGGTCCCGTGACTTGGGCACATCCCAGATCGTAGCGCACTCTCGCGACGCCGATTGACAACTTGCGGGGGCGCAGTGTCGACGTTGCCAAACTGCCCGCATACCTAAATGATGACAACGGCGGTCCCTCGCATGCTCGGAGCAGACAATAGGGAAGGGTGTGCAGGAATCGCGTGGTTGCAAGGGATTAGTATCCCTTGGCCCGAGGCAAAAAACGCTCTTTTCCGGGACCTTCGTAAAATATTGTCGTATTCCGGACTGCTGTACGGCCTTTTATTCTAATAAAATTAATCACCGCTATTTCTTAGCTTAGTTCTGTTTATATATATATATATATATATATATATATATATATATATATATATATATGTGTGTGTGGCTATTACGTAAAACTCATTAACTCCATTGTGACACACTGAGTTTTCACCGTATTTTGCAATGGTTTTTCATTTTCTTTCATTATATACAGCAATGTCAGAGAAAAACGTTCACCTAATCAATATAGATATCACCTAATCATAATAGATAAAAATCAATAAAATAATGGTAATTTCAGGTAAAACTCATTAACTCCAACGCTATGAGGAAAATCTCATTAACTCCAATACTGTCATACTCTAACTCCATCAAAATTTTTACAACTAGTGGTGCTACAGACTTTCCCGTATTAATTTTCTAGTTTCTTTGGGTAATATATTGGGGAAGATATTGGGTAATAACTCCGAAACTGTATGACCGATCTCCATGAAAGTTGGCTCTTCTAGGTTTTTTCACCCAGAAGCTTTATATGCCGTTAATTCTGTTGTAATTCCACTACATGGCGTGGTAGAACAAAACTAAATATTTCACGTCAAACGCAACCCGCAACATTCGGCAATTTATTCAGTTATGTAACTCCTAAACAAAGCGTTCTAGGGCATTAAAAATTAAAATTTTGAGGCCAAAGGCCTCGAAGAAATGTTTTTGACATTGTAATCTAAAGGACATGAACTTCATGAACATTCTATTACATTTTTGCTGGTCCGACGTTTCTCGATATTACCTCACATGCTCAGAGACACAGAATCTGCAACGAAATGTGAATGAGAGGGACAGAGAGAATCAGAGACGAAGACCTAGTGAGACAGACAGGGACAGAGAAGCAGAGACGGAGACACAGTGAAACTGAGACAGGGACAGAGAGAGACGGAGAGACAAAGGGAGAGAGAAAGAGAGAGAGGGAGAGAGAGAGAGAGAGAGAGAGAGATGGAGATGGAGATGGAAGGGGAGATGAAGGGCAGAACAACGTCTGCCGGGTTCCACTAGTGTTTTATATGAGTCGCAGTTAAAGAGACACTATTTTATCTTCGAGAGGAAAATATATCAAGGGCTGCAATAGCGATTCAGGCATCTTTCTCAAATAAAGTATTTTATTGTCTAGCCCAATACTTGATTTTCATTTATTCCAATTTTTAGTGAACTACAAAAAATGTTACGTTACGTCATAACAAAGCTTTCTGCTCCACCGTCCCAAGTGTGCAGAGTGGTTGATAAATTTTATCACCCATAGGTGAGACAAAGGTACTAACAACATGTTATTGGGTATTACGCAGTTTTTAGCGCCACAAGTAAGGTAGCGACGTTGTGCCCTCACAGTAACGCGACGGACCTTGAAGTCATAACGTCTTCCCTTCCCGTACGACCTTATACCTGCACGCCTGCAGAAGTCTCCACGGTCACCTTACAAACGCCAAAATGTCCGCTTAAAAATAGGAATGGTTGCATTTTTACATCTCTGATTAATCGATTCTCGTATGTGAGGTAGTTACAATTATTCCTTACCGACTCCACAACCCTGGCAAAAATTAACGGAAAATGTGGGAAAGGTGATAGGTAAAAATTTTGCGAAAAAGAAGTTGAAATCGTATCTTCGGGTTAGGTTAGAGCTGGTTCAAGATATTCCCTGCATTCTCAAGAAAAGCCAATTCAAAATTCCAAACTGCATACTCATGGCGGAGAGCCACAATATTTAAAACTCCTTGCACAATGTAGATTTCGTTTATTCTTGACTCGTATCGTGGTTTAAACGTCTCACCACTAGCTTACACGCTTTGATATATTATGCAACTTCTTTCTTCAGCGCTTGAAATACTTCCATTGTTGTAACGCATAACGCAATGTCGCTACCGCTAAAACTTCTTCTGAACATCATTCATTACGACCGTATAAAGTCGTTAGTCACGTTATCAACAGAGTTTAAGCAAATAGTATAAAATATAATAGTGGAAAATCGGGCAAATACGCATGGGCGGCACAAGCGACAAGTTTTTGTGCTGCCCCTAGCGGCCTGAGGTGTACACTACAAGACAGACGTAAATGTTGCCAATAAAATACAACCACGTGTACCATTATTTGACATTACTTGTAAGGTGGAGAATGGAGATATTTTATTCTTTTCTCTATGTTTATCAATATTATTTTCTCATAAAATGCACATCTTCAGATATTCCTAAAATCTGTAATCAATATCTGTTAACGCTGCAAATATAGCTTCACATTCAGATTCAGATTGGGAGAGCTATAAATTAGGTTACGGCGAAACGAACGTTCTGGATAATGTTCACTCGCTCGATCTCTGGAAAGACACAATGTACCCCTCTTATTAGAAGATAATAGGAAGAAATAAGCAATCACTGAATAAATCGTTCACCTTTTTACCTCCTCACGTGAAATCAATCTCCTTTTTTTCTTTGTGTTGCACCAATTTTCGCTGGCGACTTTCAGCCCGGTTCCCGCTTAAAAGTGGTTATTCTTTGAAAAAACCAGTGGAGGGGCGGCACTAGAACCAACTTTGAGAGCTTAACCTGTTCTCATGGAACTTTAATGCACGCTCACTGAAGACCGTTCCCTGGGCGGAGCAACTACTGTGAGGTGCCTGTTTCGGCGTTTGAATTTGGCGACAATGATGTCATAGGTTAAAAACGGAGATCTAGTGTATCTAAATAATCTTCTATGTACCAGCGTGCTTGGCGACGGAACCCGGTAGGAGCTGCCCCCTGGCGAAGGGAGATGAACTAACAAGTAGCCCGCCTGGTCAAATGCAAGACGTCGAAAGAGAAAGAAGACAAAGAAGTTTATATACCCGCTCTTTTCGCAGCTAGCACGCGGTTTTGGAGGAAATTTTTGGAGGAAAAGTCCGACGCGGTACGTTTAAAATGCTTTAAAGTAAATAAGTTTAAAGAAAAAATTTGGGGCCGTTTTTGAGAAAATCTTGTTTTTGTAATTATTTAAAATTGCAAATATTGCACGCAATATTGCGCGAAAAGTACGATAATTTTCAAAAAAATATACATGACCTTAATGAAAGAAATTACTTTGGAGAACAGATTTTATTTGGAGGAAAATTCTCTATCTTCAATTCTGTACTTGCAGGAAGACGCCGAAAAAGTTCAAACTTTTCAAATTTTCGAAATCTCAGAGTTAACCGTGAAAATGAGACCCATGCCACCTTTATAAGTGCATTTTACTTTATCCTTACAAGAAACTTAAAGAAAAAATTTGGAGCTATTTTTGAGAAAATTATGAAAATGTTCGGGGGGCTTCATGTAAAGTACCCCCAAATTTTGAAGAAAGTTTTTCAGAATCGCAGCGCCTCGAGTGGACGAAGATTGACTCGGGAATATTCATTTTGAAAGAAATCGCACGTATGGTTTAAACGCTAAATGTTGTTCACGGACAGACGTACGAACAGACGTACGAACGGACGTACGGACAGACGTACAGACAGACGGACGAAGAGACGTACGTACGTACGTACGGACAGACGTACGGACAGACGTACGGACAGACGTACCGAGAGACAGATGGACGGACGGACGTTTTGAAAAAAAAACACTTTTTCGGTATTAGGGGACCCCAAAACATGTATTTTCGTTAAAATCTCGAAAAAATGGCGTTCAAGCGCTACCCGCAAATTCGAAATTTGAAGCTCTTTTCACACAAAAGTTTTGAGTTTACGAAATACTTCATACTTCAGCCATTTTAAGCACTTTTACTCAGACAAACAATAGTTTTTAGAAATTGTGGGAAATGTCCGTATTAACGGCTTGAGAAATCTTTAAAAAAATAATTTGTATAATTAAAAAAAAATAATACCCCAAAATGATCAGGGAAATGCAATGCCCTGAGTAAACAAAGTATGGTCAGGGCTGACTAAACAAAAATGGTTAGGGAAAGCAATGCCCTGACTAAACAAAGTATTTTAACTACAAACGATTCAAAAATGATGAACGCAAAATTATAGTTTCATCATTAATTGTCAAATTTCACGTACGTTTCTCAAATACTTACGCACTTTTTTGCTGTATCACTTTCGGCAATTTATATTGAACTCACAACGAAAGTAATACACTACGATGACACTTAAACCATACCATTAATATGTATTACGACTGACACACACATATACTTCATATTCTTCCTAAATTTCAGTGATAACTTTCCTATCGTGCCAGTTTGTCTGAATCGAAACAAAAACACAGTTTGTTTAATAACAACTTTCTCGTCATGGTAACCAATTCAAATTCAAAATCACTGTCCCCTTTTGAGCGAATACAACAGGTGGAAGAAATCACATTTGCGGGACATTTTCAATAATTCGAGAGAATGTTATAAAACAAAATATTTAGAAAACTTTTGAATTGACGCGATGGTTTACTTTTCGTTTCGGTGCAATGGATAATTTTCATTTTGTGTGTGATTAAAAAACACGTACATTTTTCAGCATTATTTTGATTTTTGAGCCCCAAATAACTTGACCGAAATCAAGCTTCTGGAATATGGGAGGGAATTGAACTCTTTTCCATTGTTGAGAATTTCGGCGAAAAATTTTCAATAGTTTTTGAGAAAATTTGGTTCGAACATTTCAGAAAATTTGCCAATTTTGTTCCTTTATTATGGACCACTTATGGACATTTCAAAGACCATCATTAGAGATACTTAGAAGCTTACAAAGAAACACACTGAATAAATATAAATACATAAATCTATAATGTACATTTTGACGGCGTGACATTTTGACGCCGACATTTTGACAGCGACGGTAAAAAAAATTACATTTTTGTAATATTTGAAAAAACTGACGTATAGAGTAATATGACGTTCTTGCCATCTGATAGAGTATATTTAGCATTATCCCTGCCAAAATTTTAAAGAAACAATTTAGAGCCATTTTTGAGAAAACCTTCTTTTTGTAATTTTTTAAAATTGCTCATATTGCATGAAATGTTGCGCGATAACTATTATTTTTTTAATAAAGTGTACATGACCTTAATGAAATACCCTACTTTCGATAAAAAATTTTTATAGAAGGAAAAATATTAATTTCGGAGTTGTAGGAAGACGCCGAAGAGTATTCTAACTTTTGCAACTTTTGAAAATTCAGATTTAACCGTGAAAATCGGAATTACGCCACCTTAATGAGTGTATTTTACTGTATTCTTCCAGGAAATTTAAATCAAAAATTAAAAATTAAAAATTTGGAATCGTTTTTGAGAAAATTTGAAAATGTCCGGGGGGCTCCATGTAAAGTATCCTCAAAAATTAATGTTTTTCAAAATCTTAGAGCGTTGACTCAGGACAGATGGACAGGGGTTTCTTCAATTTGGAAAATATCGTACACATAGTTTAAGCGCTAGTTTTGCTCACATACACCGGACGGTCGGACGGATTCAATTGGTTTTTCGGTGTCAAGGACCCTCAAAACAGGGATTCTAGCTATACCACGTGCTAGAGGATTTTTTCTTTTAATTTAGTAACTGGGTTTATCCATTTTTTCGTTATTACGACCCGGCAACGAATTTTTTTCTGGCGAAAACTTACCATTTTTCCGTGCAGCATTTCATATACTACGTATATTAATTACTCCGTATATACGTACGTATATTACTTCGTATATACGTACGTATACGATAAAGTAAAATAAATCCTCTATCACTTGGTGTAGCCAGAATCCCTTTTTCGTGGGTCCTTGATACCGAAAAACCAATTGAAAGCAACACGTCCGTCCGTCCGTCGGTCCGTCCGTCCGTCCGCCCGCCCGCCCGAATTAGGTATTTAAGTGGTAAGGCGGAAGAGCAAGCCTTCTGTCCTAAAAAAAATCGAAATATTTTGGAGCTCGAAATTTGGAGAAGTTAGATGTGAATTTCGAGATACGAATGATCGTGTGTCCATTCACAAGACTCCCCGAGTGTGCCAAACGAATTTCCCATTGGGCCTTAAAGAAACGCCGTGCATCTTGTGATGGTGTGAGGCGACTCCACGCGCGGAGCTGCAGGCGCCGATCGCGGTGAGTCATCGCCCAGCCGCCTGCCTCCTCCCCTGGTCACCCGCTCATTTCCCCCCCCCCTAGTCGCCGCCTCGTCGTGCAGCCAGACGTCACGTCCACTCGCGGTGCTCTGCGTTCGGAGTTGCTTTCGTTTCTTTTGGGAATGATTTAGGTTACCTGAGTTCACTCACACACACGTGCACTTTCTAAAGCACGTAATAATAATAATAATAATAATAATAATAATAATAATAATAATAATAAGGTAAGAACACTCACCAAAACCGGTGACGTCTGTTGGATTATGTACGATATTGTACGACCAACAAATTCAAACTGATAGCACGATGGTGGCAAACAAACCGGATATAGTTATCCGGGATTTGGAGAAAAAATCGTGTCTACTTGTAGATGTTGCTGTGCCCTGTGATCAAAATGTAACCAAGGAGGCACAGAAACATCTTAAATACAAAAATTTGGAAATCGAGATCAGCCGAGGCGTAAAAGCACAGGTCGTCTCGATAGTTATCGGAGCTATGTGATTTGTTCCGCAAAATTTGTGTAAGAACTTCTCTAATCGCCCTGGTAATTCAAAAGACTGGGAAGTGCACACACATACTTACATGCATTACACTATCACATATATTGCAAGACCAGTCGGGAACTCAGAGCTTGTCCTACCTGAGGGCGGTGTTTACTAGAGAAGATACTTGTAGGTCTGCGCCGAATATCGAGTTCTGGCGGAGAAGGTACACAACCACATATCAGGATGGAATATGAACTACACTTTCGGGATAACCACTCTCCCAACAAGCTGTCGTGCTCGGAAAGAAATGGGCCAGATCTTCTTCGCAAAACAAAACTACGACAAATCTAGAAAAGTACTGACAAAAGTCGGTATTTAGAACTGTTTTATTAACATTTTCGGTATTTCTAATCTCCGAAGTAACATAACGCGTTAATTTTTCTGGAAAATTTATACGAAGAGTTTTTAATCATTCTTGGATCTTTTTATTTTGGATTCTGGAAAGAGAACAATTCACATCATCAAACACTGCTTGAAGTCCCTCTCGAACAACCGAACACGACCATGTTCCTTAGATCTATTTGAATGGCCCATTCGAATACGCATCAGCGCGTCGGCGGAACACGCGCGGGTGCGTTCATTATCTGGGATCTTCCGCGGTGAACACCTTCCCGACTGGGGATGTGGACGAGCCACGCCCTGAGAGAAGTCACCCAGAACATTTACAACGTTTCTGGATTTCAGCGGAGACACAACGATCGCCTGGACGTATTTGGTCTGGCCAGAGCTCGGAAGACGGACACAGTGAAACAAAGTCGCAAAAACACTAGCCAAAAAGAAAAAGTAAAACAAATTTGTGTTATTTCCCACTACTGGAGTAAAACGTTGATGGAAATAATGTTCACATTTCTCTGAAAATTATTAATATGACTACGATTTGATTGATTCATCAAATTTCAATCTTTTACAACTCTCCTGGAACAGATAAAGCATTCTAGCAAACTTGAATGAATATGAATTATTATGTTCATCCCATTAAAGAAATTAACTGATATATTCATTTCTTTTCAATGTTCAATTTGCTTTCTCGAAAGTAACATTTAAGTGTTATGTATCTTAAGAACGTTTAATAATCAAGTCTTTACATAAATGTCCTAAAATTACTTACGAGATTTATATCCCCACGTACAGAGCGTACAGGCTACAGGGGCAGCGTACAAAGCATTACGCAATGTACTCCGGAGCAAGGCAGGGCTTGTGAATTTAATTAAAGCACGAGGCCCGATAACCAATATCTTGGAACCAGAGAAAAGGCGTCTTTTCGTGTCCCCGATAATTTTAACGCACTTCTATCTTAAGCACCTAATAAATACTAATAAATTTCATCTCAGTTGCGCCCTGCGCTCAGATAAGACGTCGAAGGCTCCAATAACTAACGCCTGCCCCTTAACCTCCATGTAATCATGAAAAATCACTTCGGGACACAGTCCTCGTGATACCAAGATCCTCGCTTCGGAGTTCCCCCTCCGCCCGTGATAAGGGCCACCCAGAGCGCACCCGCGTCTCTGACCATAACAAGTATCTCCCCCTCCACCATGTACTTACAAACAGGAGTGGGGATGTAGTCTATATAGTTCGTAAGGAAACATTGTGAAGGGTTCACAACCATTTTCGACTTTGTAATAGAAATTTGTATAACCTGTATTTTTGTTCACTTCTGTAATAAACTCAGTGTGTTCTCACTCTCTGAGTTTCATTTCACCAAGTCCGTCTGAAGAACCGTCGACTTGCCATCGACTTATTTTACTCGAGTATTTATTTCTACCTGTGATGTCCTATGTATGTTAAGCAGAAAAATAAATAAAAATATATACTATTCCTGAAGTACCGAGAAACTTTCTCTACAGAAGTGATACAGTCCCCGTCGCTTATTATAATCACGGTTCTTGTTATCATGCAACTAATGTTATCATTCTTAAAATGTCTGGTGGACACTGATATTACAGCTTTAAGCCCATGCTTTTTATTTAAATCAGAATTCGTTTTTATTATAATTATTTCGAAATATTTTCAATTACGCACTTTTCTGAGTCTGCACGAGCTGCTACACGCGAAAGATCAAGCAGGTCGCTACAAGTTACTATTTGATGTTCATGTGAAGAAAAACAGTGCACCAGTCCATCGATTACAATTGGAAACGAATTTTCGGAATGGATGGTTGTGGGTGAGAATATCACACCATCTGCTGCACTAACAGAAGGCGACATGTGTAAAATTGTTACTTCTACAGTACCAAAAGAAGCAGCAGGAGTGTGTGGAGAAAAAAAAATACGACGCTGTGGAAACATCTAAACGTCTACAACGGTTCGCATGAGATAGGCATTAGAAATATTGTAACGTGGTGTTCGACACAGGACAGCTGATTTACAGAAACATCATGAGTTCGATATTTAATCCTCAGATAAACCAGAAGAAGCCTTAATGAAGGACTTTTCTTAGGATCTATGCCTAACATTGTGATAAGATTTTAAGTAGTAATAAATTTTATTTTCTTAGGGAAGACCTGAATTGAATGAAGGTAAGAATTAATTTTATTATGAATGGATGTTTTCCCCAGAAGTGGCTTTCTTTTTCATTGGGTAATCTTCCATTTTAATTTTAGTCTATTGTTATCAATCGGTTAAAGTTAGATTATCTGCGTGCCAGAGTTAAAACAATGAGCAGCATCCACTCAGGGGCGGCTCGGCCTAAGGGGCTACTGGGGCCGGGCCCCACCAATATTTAATAAATGTACAAAAATTTTTAATGTATCTTTACAGTAATCTCTTTGTGATAATTGTAGTACTTTATTACTTTATTGGGAGATGAACACAGTGGATTCGTTACATCGTTTTCCGTTTTCTTCACTTCAAGAAAAAATTGATATCAAACGGTTAGGAGCACATCAACCGAGTGACTTTTCATTTACGCAAATTGATGGAAAGAAGAAACTAACTTTCTGTAATTCGTGGTTTCAGAAAAAATCATGGTTGACTGTGAGTGAAGGCAGACAAAGCTTATTTTGCTTTTATTGTTTATTATTTGGTGGTGAGGGATTGTGGACGACAGTAGTATGTAAGGATTTGAAACATTTGAGCGAAAGGATAAAGGAACACGAAGAAAGTGCATTGCATTTAGAAAATGCTTGCAAATTTAAAACTTTTGGAACTGTGAAAATTGCTGCACAGATTGATTCGGCGGTCAAAGTTTCAATCTAGAAACATAATCAACAAGTCTAAAATAATAGACATATTTTAGGGAGAGTGATTGAGTGTTTAAAATTCTGTGGTACTCATGAACTAGCATTGAGGGGGCATGATGAAACTGAAGATTCAAAAAATCGTGGCAATTTTTTAGACTAGTTATCGTTACATGGCAATTTAGATAGTGTGTTAGATGATCATTTAAACAATTCCTCTGTTTCTAAATATAACTCACACACGACACAGAACGAACTGCTAGATTGTATGTATGAAGTGTATTTGGAGGAAGTGAAGAAAGACATAGATGTAGCTGAGTTTGTTTCTCTGCAGGCCGATAAAACATCTGACATAAGAAGTCGAAGTCAACTTGTCATAATTTGAAGATGTGTTAAGGGAAGCAAGCCTGTCAAAAGATTTATTTCTTTTGTAGAGGTGCTCAATCGTACAGCAATTGGGCTCTGTGAGATACTAACAACAAAACTGGAAACTTTTAACATAGCTCATTGCTCAAGCATATGATGGAGCGGCGGTAATGAGTAGTAAAAAAGGGGGTTTTCAAACCCTTTTGGAAGAAACATTTCCTCATGCCAGGTATGTTCACTGCTACGCCCACCAACTTAATTTAGTTATCAAACAGGCTTGTTCAAAAAACATAAAAAAAGTAAGGTTGGCTTTTTGCAAAGATAACACGATTCACAACATCCTTTTCTTCTTCGCCAAAACGTAGTGACTTGCTATGTTCAGTGTGTAGTAGTCGCATTCCCACTGTTTCAACAACACGATGGAACTTTCAGTCTAGAGTTGTGAAATGCGTTAAAGAGAACAAAGCGTCGTTATTGGAATGTTTTGAGAAAATTGAAAAGGAAGATGGATGGGACGATGTTACAGTGAGAGAAGCTTGTGGCCTGAAAAGTTTGCTAAACAGTAATGAATTTTCATTTTTTCTTAATTTTTTCTACGATGTTATGAAACATCTCGACATTCCATTCAGAGTCAGAATACAAGTGCTGTGAAAGTACACAACGCCTTACACCATTTTGAGACTGCATTGTCTGAAATTCGAGAGAACACAGAAAGATATCAGGCGAATGCTGAAGATGAATGTGTTACCATCCCATCGAAAAGATCTCGAGCAGAATCTGAAGGAAATCTTAATGTAGATTCCAAAGAAGTATTTGTAACGTTGTTACAAATCAACTTAAAGAACGATTCTTGCAATCTGAGATATTTGGTTCTTTTGAAATATTGGATCCACAGAAATTTAATTATTTCAGAGAAACGTTTCCTATTGACTTAGTACGTTTGCATCAAGTTACAGCGTATTTATCAATTTATGAAAAATTAATTAATGAACTGTCTGTGATTTATCGGAATGATAGTTTTGCAAATCTATTTTCAGGGTCTGATTTCTTCATTTTCTTTAAGCAATATTCTTTCGAGGATTCTTTTTCTGAGACTTACAAAACATTACAAATATTGTTAACAACTCCGGTTACTACAACTGAGTCCGAACGGAGCTTCAGTGCATTAAAAAGGATCAAGACGTTTCTTAGAAATACCATGGCTCAAGATAGATTTAAGTCTTGGCTGTTTTTTCGATCCATACGGAGGAAATTGCTGAAATACCAAACTTCAACAATCGAGTCATCGAAATGTTTGCAAGACAGAAGAACAGGCGTGCACCACTTTTGTACAAGTAATGCAGTTACATGGTGAGTACCTAGATTCTCTAAAGTAGGCTTCCCCTTTGGAACTTTCAGCATTCCTTAAGATAAGCTATGGCATTAGCGTAATTTTTACAAAAATCTTTTGTTTCCGTTGACATACCAATATTTGATTAAACGTAATACTAATAGATCCAACTTACGTATTTTGTGGAAACGTATAGATTTAAATGTTTAATTTATCGATAATTAATACTAATTAAATGATTCGTTAAATGACAATTATTTAAATAAGTTATTGATTCTGAGATGATATTCGTGCTTCTGCACCTGGCCCCACCAGGAAAAAATGTCTCGAGCCGCCACTGCATCCTTTATATTTATTTATTTACCATTTTGTACCAATACTGCAGGGACACCTGCTTGGGTTTAGAGAAGGTTATGACTCCTCTTCATCTGTCTTCTCCGGTATTCATTTTCAACCTTCAGGGTCCTCTATGTAACGTTTTGTTAGACGTCTTACAACGTCGTAACAGGGGGAAGAGGGCGAGGCGAAGTCCCTGCTTGAAGCGAGTTATTTACCCAATATTAAGTGTTAATCTAACTGGAAATACTGTAACGAATATTGCGTCATCTGCCGGAATCCGCTGCGCGGATTGCATCATCTGCCGCCGCCCCCCCGAACTGGACGATTCCGGGGTATTCCCGGGTAGCCAAGAAGCGTGCCGCGAGTTCCGGAAGGGTCCAGGCGGGCGCCGGCCAGGTATAAATGTGCCGCTGTCGGCGGCCGGAGTCAGTCAGTCAGTCAGTCAGTCAGTCTGGTCTAGTCAGGAAGCAGAGCTGTGAAGTTTGTGTGTGTGCATCGCTGTGGACGGCAGTGTACTGGATTGTGGTCTGCGCTGTGAACTGTGGTCGGCACCGTGAACTGTGGTCGGAGCCGTGAACTGTGGCGGGAGCTGTGAAATGTGGTCGGCGTCGTGAACTGTGGTCGGCGTCGTGAACTGTGGTCGGAGCCGTGAACTGTGGTCGGAGCCGTGAACTGTGGTCAGCGCAGTGGACTGTAATCAGTGCATCGGACAGCGGTGAGTGCATCGGACTGTGCAGCAGTGCATGAGAATTGATCAGTGAAAAAAAATAATCAAGAGGACTGTGCCGTGTATAAATAAATAACCAAGTCAAGAACACAAGTACTGTGAAGCCAACCTGTAAATAAATCAAGTATTTTAGTGTAATAGTGTAACATAAATAAACATCTCTGTTAAAATAAATTGTGTTTTTTAATTCACCACCACGAACGTTACAATACTGATAATTATGTAACGTGTTTTTTCTTTGTTCGCGAATCGGTCACCTTAGGACCACGTGAACGTGAAACTGTACCCACCGAGTCCCAGTCATATTTTTCCGGGGGCATGTGCACGTGACATTTTTGGGGCGGATCAGTCTCCATGCAGAATCCGTTTTTACATCCCAAGGCTGTTAGCCCCAGGGGGATGAGGTATGAAATGATGGTGATTATGAAGGATGAATGGATTATTATAAACATACAGACACACACAAACACCCATTCCCCGGGCGAGATTCAAACCCCCGACCCTTCAAACACGAGACAGCTACGCCTCTTCAGCTTTAGCGATCTCGACTATCCGGGCTGGTGTCATGTTGAAATTAACAATATTTAATATTTATATTTGAGACTCCTAGCAGTGTTGATTGCAAGTATTTGCTATGCCTGTTGCACACGGTAAGAAGTTTTATAAAAAGAGTATTATGAAACGTACCCTGTCAAAAATTTCCGCATTACTTTTAATGTAAAAGTACATTAAAGTAAGTATCATGTACGTAAATGAAATTTAATGTGCACGTACAGTAATTTTAAAGCACGTGTACATTAAATGTAATGTGTACATTAAATTTAATTTACGTACATCATACTTTAATGTACTTTTACCTTAAAAATTACTGTATGAGTGCATGAAATTTACTGTACACGTACTGAATTCAATATTTAAAATTTGTTCAAAGAATTGTCACCCCGACCGGGATTCAAACCCGGGTCACCTGGTTTATGCCCAGTTGCTCTAACTACTATCCTATCGAGACAAGCAATTCTTTGAACATGTTCTTAGGCCTAATGAACTGCCCGTTGGGATTTACGCAATTGTCATCTTTTTGGACGCGTTTACGCTCGAAAATATGCCCCGCAATCGTAAAGAATACTACGATCTCACCTTGTTACTGAGTAAAAAATGTATTTTAATATTTAAATTTGTTCAACGAATAGTAACTCCGACCGGGATTCGAACCCGGGATTTCTGGTTTACGCGCAGGTGCTCTAACCACTGAGATATTGCGACATCCAATTGCTTGAACAGGTTCTTAGGCCTGATGTATTGCATGCTGTGATATGTATATAATATATTCTTTACGTCTACGGAACATATTTCTTTAGACGTAATATATTGTTTATATATATTATTTATATTATATATATATTAAGTCTACAGAATTATATATAATTGTCACTACTTTTTCACATGTTTTGGAACTCGTTTACGCTCGAAAATATGTTTCGTAGCCGTAAAGAATACTAAATTCTGACCTTGCTACAGTGAAAATTTTTGAAAAAATTTTAATATAACCGGTGAATTTGAAAAAATTTTCAACTTATGAATTACCGTGCTATGTAAGTCCCTACAATTGTATTATTAGATTTTTACAATTTTATTTCTTACTAATTTGAATGGAAATCCGAATTTTCAAAATTTATATTTTTGTACATAATTTGAAAATATATTTTAAATTTATTATACGTAAGTTCAAATAGCGGAGGAAAATATTTCTAAGTTTTTAAACAGTATCTGTGTTCCATACATACCATAATTATTTATTAAATCTCCGTGAATTTTATTTTAAACATTAAATTTAACGACGAATTATATTAATCTCTCTTTAATGTAGGGAAATATATGTTAAATTTTATGTACCAATGTATATTAAATCTACATTAATTTTAATTTTTAACATTAAATTTAATGTACAACACATTAATTTCGGTTTAGTTTTTCAAGGTGCATTAAGTTTAATGTACTACTACATTAAATTTACATTGATTTTAATTTTAACATTACATTTAATGCACTAACACATTAATCTCGTTTTAACGTACGCGGTACATTCAACTTAATGTACTGCATTACATTAAATCTACACTTATTTTAATTTAAACATTAAATTTAATGTACATGTACATTAATACCGTATAAATTTAATGTACACGGTACATTAAATTTAATGTGCATTAAACTTAATGTAATTTCTGACAGTGTACATTAAACTGTTTATGAAGAATATCATATAACAAGTATGTAGTATGTAGTTAAGGGTTGCTATTCTGGGGGGATGGGATATGTGCACCCGTGCTCGCATGTGCGTGAGTGTGTGCACGCGTGCGCGGGAGTGCGTGCGTGTCTGTCTAAAGCAGGGCCGCTCAAGCAGAGCAAATCGGCAGCGCGGAGCCGTGTTGTCAGCCGAGAGCGGGACACCGGAGCCCGAGCGTTGCGCGCCTTGCGATAACCACTGTCACAGTGTCCCGGTAACTTCAGTCGCGGAAACATGGAACACCCGACGAGAGCACTTCACAGACCAGAGCATCTACACTGACAATTTTCAATGCAGTATGGGAAGAAAAGTATCTTTTCGCCGACTACGGCAGCTATACCAAATGTTTAGTTTACATAAAGGGTTCATTCACGTGAAGAAGTTTAATTTGCAAAGACATTATACATTTAATCATGCTGATGAACATGACAAGTACGCTGAAGAAGAACAAAAGGAAGTTTCAGTGTTCTGAAAAACAATGCCTCACTAGAAGTAAGTTTTGGATGTATTTTGATGTTCTTGTGTTGTTTTGACAGTAAAATAACACAATACAAAAGAGTTTAATTTTATTGCATATCGATACTACAACGTGAGCGTTTAAGAAAACTTCCCACAAAACCATCGTAATGCTGCTCGATTGTTAAGTACGTTTCGATCAACATAAAACTGTGAGCAATTTTTTGCTACTTTGAAACTTTGTAAATCTCGAATGAGAAGTACAATTACAGACCACAATCTGAAATGCATGTTACGGCTCAATAGCACCATGTCATCTCTTCCAAATATAGAAAGTATATTGCGAGAAAAACACTTAAAAGATATAATAAGAGTATTTAATTTTGCTATCAACTTCATTGTTTAATTTCCTTTACTTTTAGTATTTTTATTACTAGTTTATTTAATCACATTTTTTGTGCAACCTTTATAATACGTTTCATATTCAGCAGCATGGTAAACTGTATAATGTCACCGCTATTAAATTTCTTTATGTTATTGAGCACTTTTTTGCAACTAAACAATTGGCATTGCCGGCGCAATCTACAAAAATATACTTTTCTTTCCATGCTGCATTGCAAATTGTCGTTTTTTTAATTTCCAAATTACACTAATACGTTTATATCTAGAAACTGTTCCAAATAATGTCACAAAAGTATCTTACTGTTTTTTCTATCGTAATATCCTTTCCCAGAGCTGTGAGATTTTTTATTTCCGAACAACGGAAAATACCCCGTAGAAATACGACGCGACCCACTGTGCCACATGCCACCGATCGATATTTGATGACGTCATTTGCTCTTTCTGCGGCGAAAGAGAAAAGAGCAACCGGAGGCTCCTCCTCGGAGCAAATGGTTGAGTGGCCCTGGTCTAAAGGGAGAGAAAGTAAGGGCACAAATATCGGGACCTTGGGACGCACGAAGTTTTGGTCCTTAGAATGTATCCCGCATTGCAAGCGGGCCAGCTGTTCTCCTTGTAACACATTCTGAATTTTTTTACTTTCCTTCAACTTATTTCATTTTATTTTCTCGTGTACGTACGTATATACGAGTAATATCGATTTAGAGATTTAAACGTTTGGTAAACGAACGGAAATACATGTTTTGGGGTCCCCTGATACCAAAAAACTGTTTTTTTCAAAACGTCCCGTCCGCCTGTCCGTCCGTTCGTTTGTCTGTTCTTTCTGTAAACACCACTAGTGCCTGAACCATATGTCGAACGTTTTCCAAAATGGGTATTCCGCGGTCGATCTGGCTCGAACCGAGGCGCTGCGATTTTGAAAATCTTTCTTTAAAATTTAGGGGTACTTTACGTGAAGCCCCAGGGACATTTTCAAAATTGGCGTGATTTTCTTTACTCTCTGTTTTTTATAATCACAAATATGTATTTTTTTGACTAGTCTCTCACGTCGTTAATATCTTTATTAGAGGCGATTTATTCACATTATTGCATATACGTGTACATGTTCTTTAAATGATGTCTTATAATGCATTCATGCACATTCAAAAAATTTCTGTGAAAACAGCTCAAAATTCCGCATATTTAGAAACGCTCTAACGCAATTTTCTCGAGAACGGCTGCCAACTTCTTCTTCAAAATTTTCGTAGAGATAGTACTAATTGCACTGTTTAAGGTATCTAAAAATTACTTTCGCTGTATCCTTTTGTTTTTTCAAAAAGTACACAAACCTAAATTTTTAAAATATCTTTCACGCCGTAATATGTAAAATTCCAGCGATTTTTTATACATTACATGTGAGTAAAAGTCCTTTAAAAGACTTCAAATGGAGTTTTTCGAAAACAAAAGATTCCTGTGAAATAGAGTTTGGATTTTCACATTTACACAAGCACTTAAACGCTTTTTTCTTAAAAACGGCTTCAAATTTTTCAACCATAATTTCCATACAGGACGAGGTTATATTCTTGTTTAATATTTTAAAATTAATATTTCGAATCGCCATTAGCAAACAGAAAAATTGAGAAACCTTTACAAAATATGTTTTAGGCGGCGACAGATGGTAGCTGGCAAGAGAATAGGGCAAGATCGTAAAGTTAGTGCACACCAAGAAAATTAGAAATCTTAGGTAAGAGAAAGACTGTGCCATTCTATAGCGTCACTATGTAGTTTTATGGTTTGCATATTTAGTTTCACTTACTGTAGTGCGTACTCTAGTTACTGTAGTGTTACTGATGTCGAACAAAACGGCTAGTAATTGTAAATGTGATTGCTCTCATATGTACGAATATACGTATACCAGTCATCGAACTGAAAAAGGTTTGGTGTTTGATAATGTGAGTCAGCAGATGGTGTAATGTAAAACAATATTTTATTGTAAACATTCCCACTTGAACTACAGTGCACGGCAATACGAACTTCAAAATCTTACACACCTAGAATTATTTGCAGTAATACAAAACAATGATATGTTGTTCAGAAATAAAAAATTAATTGAAAAAAATTCAATATTAAAATTCTGTTGAATAATAATATTTGAAGGTAAACGTTTCATATTCCTCTATATCCTCGCATCTTCCATCCACGAAGATCATATTTGTAGGATCTAAACGATCACAAAGAACAGAGTGTTTTGTTACAAAATCATTAAATATAATTAGCACACCATGCACACAAACTTTAATGAAATAATGAAGATTTCCACTCACCTTTATTAGTTACACAAAAATAACATTCAAAGAGACACCAATTACCGAACACCAAAACTTCTTTTCCAGTTCGATCAATTGCACATGCAGATTCTTGTACAACAGGGCAATCACAGTTGCAATTAAGAGCCATTTCTCGCGACATCAGCGCTACAGTATCTGAAACTAAATGAGCAAATTATAGGTACAAGGTGGGCCAAAAGTCACTACCCAGAGTGAGTTATTTATTCAAGTCA